>OX387245.1:238784822-239409822 GCA_947561735.1 Cenchrus americanus
TCCCCCATGGCTGATGGAATTATCCGTTGCCGATTGTATTCCTGAAATTGATGAATGAGAAGCTCTGTGATACTAAAAAAATCAACCAAGCCTCCAAGATTTTATTGCTTGCAACTACAAGTTTAGTTGACTTTGCCAAGAAAGTTTAACATGGTAAAAAATGCATCTAAAATAATTAATTCTGAATGTACGAATAACTTGGTTCTCAACCAAGAAATCAAACGAGTATCAATTTCTTGTGCAATGGGGCGAAATGAGCCTCTTAGGTGGATACAAAGCTCTGTTGCTTGTTTCTTGTTGTAGGTGAAAATAATCCTACCTAAACATTTTGCTTATTTCTGCTTTATTACCACAAAAGTCGCTCATCGTAGAAGTAGATCACATCATCTTGCGTCGTGGTTTGCATGTCAGATATGCTTCGGTGTCTGGTCGCTGCTCGAATTTATCCAAATCTCCTGGGACAATCAAAGCAACTGCAAACTTAAGTCCATAACTAAGTAGATTGTCGTAGCATCAGAACCGGTCGAAAACTGAGAACAATACATGTATGATTTTACATCAGCGAAACTTCCTTGAAGTCATCCGGGGCTACGCCCCCCTCCCTGGTTGAGTTTTTATTTTAATAATCACTTACGTCCAGCACCTATAAGCACCAATACACGTGTGAATATATAAATTGTGTTTATCTCTTAAATTGGTGTTCTACGGTCTCGTTGAAGAACCTCCACTAATTGTTTATGTAATCAAATAAGGTTCATACTTGAGAGTATCGATGACCGTCGACCTTATTAGTTATAACTACAAGTTTGGATGTTTTTTCCACCTAAGCAGCTAATTCTTAAGGTACAGTTGACGCTTTTCTCGGTCGAACACAAGAATGCGCTAGATCGCGCGGTCGTCGGAAATCCACTCACCGAACCTCCCAGCACGGGCCGGTCTAACCGCCTGGGAGGGCGGTCTAACCGCCTTGGACAGGAGGCACGTCGAAAACCTAGATTTGCTGCTCCGGGAGGGACCCCGTCAGGAACAATGTGCCTAGGGTTGTCCTGAGATCGGCAGGCCACTCTGAACTCCCTCAACCGCCGTGGAGACGAAGGAGGAGAGCAATGGATGTTGGAAAAGCTAGGGTTTGGAGAAAATAAGATAAAATTGATAATGACGATTTGATGATAGCTCTCAATCGGCCACGACCCTTTATATTTATAGGGTGGGAGGTCTTGCCCTGCAAATAGCACTTTACAACTCGGAATCAAACTAAACCCCTAATTCTACCCGAAATCGGGGTGATCCGGTTAGACCGCCCCCTGGGGGCGGTTAGACCGCCTAGCACCTTTGTGCCAGACCGGCTACAGGACACCCGATCAGACTGCCCCTGGGACCCGGTCTAATCGGCCTGCCTGGCCTGAGTCGGCTTTCGCCAATTTTGGGTGTCAACACATGCCCCCCTGTTTTTTAGTAAAGCTTGCGTGCTAAAAATAATTCTAAGGACGACAAAGCTGTTGTCGGCCATTTTTTATGTTAAAGGCGATTTTCATAGAAACCAGCCATGAACCTTCAAGCATCTTGCCATACACTCGGATAGAATTTCTTCAAATATCTTCCATTGAGTGCCCTAGGTAGCTGCTGCCCTTGCAAAGATTCCACCATATAAGAATTTTCGGAGCAAACTCTCACAACCTTGTACGGACCTTCCCAACTTGGAGACCATTTACCAAACTTGTTGCTCTTAGATCCTATAGGTAAAATAGTCTTCCAAACCAAATCTCCTACTTGAAAAGACTTAGCTTTTACCCTTTTATTATAAGATCTAGCAACTCGCCTTTTATCCTTCTCAATTGCTTCCAAAGCTTTCAAACGCTTGTCGGTCACTTCATCAATGTTATCCATCATCAAAGCATGATATGTATCAACACTAAGATCATTTTGCTTTGCAATTCTGTATGCGCCTAGATTCACCTCAACAGGTAAAACGACCTCTTGACCATACACAAGCTCAAAAGGAGTAACTTTAGTAGCCCCATGTCTAGAGATGCGATGAGCCCATAAAGCTTCAGATAATACTTCATGCCATTTTTTAGGATTGTCTTCTATCTTCTTCTTAATGAGCTTAACTAGAGTTTTATTGCTAGACTCGGCTTGACCATTAGCTTGAGCATAATATGGAGATGAATTGGGCAACTTAATACCATAGGAATTGACAAAATCACACACCTCTTTAGCCACAAATGAAGTACCTTGATCTGTAGTGAAAGTTTGTGGAATGCCAAATCTATGTATGATACGCTCCGTAATAAACCCAATTACCTCCTTGTGTGTCATGTTCTTGAGAGGAATTGCTTCAGTCCACTTGGTAAAATAATCAGTTGCCACAATCACAAAGCAATGTCCTTTGGTCGACGGAGGATGTATCTTGCCAATAAAATCCAATCCCCAGCCTCTGAATGGCCAAGGCTTGATAATTGGATGCAACAACGTAGCAGGCACCAACTGAACATCTCCGTGCTTTTGACACTCTTCACATCCTTTGTAGTACCTAAAGCAATCGGCTATCATAGTAGGCCAATAAAAGCAAGCCCGCCTAAAAAGCCACTTCATCTTAGGAGCCGATTGATGAGTACCACAAATTCACTCATGTACATCTGCCATAGCAAGCCTTGCTTGATCAGGACCTAAGCACTTCAAAAGCAAATCATTTGCCGTCCGACGATACAACTCATCATTATCTAGGATAAACTTAAGTGCCCACCATCGGACTTTTCTGTCACTTATACTTTTAGGATCCTGCAAATATTTAATCAGAGGCGTTCTCCAATCTCCCACTTCAAAAATAGCTCCACTAGGTGACATAATAATAATTCCAACACCACAACCACTTCTACAAGCCGATCCATCAAAATGTAATTTCCATGGAGTAAAAGTTACATAACCGACATCTAAATCAAGTTGCTTATCAATCCTATGTTGAACAATAAAGTCAGCTACTATTTGACCTTTCATTGATCTAATAGGTTCACAACGCAAATCATACTCAACAAGAGCATAATCCCACTTGCCGACTCTACCACTAAGAATAGGTTTTTGCAACATGTATTTAATTATGTCGGTTTTGGCATGCAACATAACAAGTACTAGATAATAAATAATGCCTTAACTTGGTACAAGCATAATATAAAGATAGACAAAACTTTTCAATAAAGGTGTACCTCGTTTCGGCGTCTAGCAATTTTCTACTCTCATAAGCAATAATATACTCCTTGTCATCGGTCTCTTGAGTCAAAACAACCCCAATCACACTTAGCTCTGCCGCAACATAAAGTCGTTAGGGAACACCACTCTTAGGCGCTTGAAGAACAGGCAGCGAAGTCAAATACCTCTTAATCTCATCAAAAGTCTCTTGTTGTTTTGCCCCCCAAGTGAATTCAGCCCCACTTTCAACCGAAGTAAAGGAGTAAAAGCATCAACCTTCCCAAACAAGTTGCAAATGAATCGCCTCAAGTAATTAACCTTACCCAAGAATCTTTGTAACTCTTTTTTACAAGTAGGAGCTTGAACCTTTTTAATCGACTCAATATTTTTAGGATCAATCTCCACACCTTTCTCATGCACAATGAAGCCCAAAAACTTGCCAGCCGACACTCCAAAAGCACATTTGAGTGGATTCATCTTTAAACCATACAGACGCATCTTTTCAAGTGCAAGTCTTAAATCGGCTAAATGAGAATTTAGACTAGCCAATTTAATAACAATATAATCGATATAGACTTCTACGATAATACCAAGTCATGAAAAATCAAGTTCATAGCCCTTTGATAAGTAGCACTAGCATTTTTCAAACCAAAAGTCATGACTATCCACTCAAACAAACCCACAAATCCTGGACATATGAAAGCCGTTTTGGAGATATATTCTTCGACCATAAAGATTTGATTGTAACTAGCATTACCATCAAGAAAGCTAAGCACTCTATGTCTAGATGCAGAATTAACAAGAAAGTCGGCTATAGGCATAGGATATTCATCTATAGGAGCTTCTTTATTGAGATATCTAAAATCAATGCAAACACGAAGTTTCGTTGTTCCTTTTTTCTCAACGGGCACAATATTAGAGATCCAATCAGCATATCGACAAGGCCTGATAAACTTAGCATCAAGCAACCGATTGATTTCCTTTTTCACTCAGTCATAAATATCAGGATTAAAATTCCTACGAGGCTGTTTATAAGGCTCGAAACCAGGTTTAATAGGTAACTTATGTTCTACCAAATCACGACTTAAACCAGGCATTTCATTGTAATTCCAAGCAAAGCAATCAACATACTCTTTCAAATCTTTATTAATTCAAACTTAAACATAGGATCAAGATTCTTGTTTACAAATGTCGGCCTAGGTGCAGTGCCATCACCAATATCTACCTCCTCAAGAGGATCAGCCGACGTAAACCCTTGTCTTAACTTGCCCAAATCATCAAGATCCTTAATGGCTTCACACGTATCGGTCTTTTGCGCCCGATAGTGATCAATTCTCTGCTGCAACCACTCTTTTGTTGAACTCATTGAGTCACATGAAGTGGTTTAGCCGATTATCAAACAACTTTATGATAGCAGGAATGAAACCATTGTTGGAGCAACTTACAAACTCATAATTAGATAAATCTAAACCAGATAGACATTTTACATCATCATGAACACCTATAGAATGACTATTGGCTACAACTACACAAGCAGAATTATCACCATGCACTTCTTCTACCTCATCATCTACCCATTATATTAACATTTGGTGCAAAGTAGAAGAAACACATTTATTTGCATGAATCCAGTCACGACCAATGATAAGACTAAAGTTACCTTGTGTCTTAGCGACGAAGAAATCCGTGGCGAGCGTCTTGCTTCCAATAGTGAGCTCCATGGAGACCACGCCTTTAGCTCCCATTGGCTCGCCTCCTCCAACTCCGCTGACGGTCATGTTGGTCTTGATCAGCTCCTCATCTGAACCTCCAAGCTTCTTGAATAGAGAGTACAACATCAAGTTGACAATCGCACCTCCATCCACTAGCATTCGAAATATAGGCTTCACATTAATGTGACCCTTCATGTACAAAGCCTTCAGATGATTATCAGTGTCTTTGGGCTTCTGAAATATAGCATCTTTAGGCCCAAAGTCAAGATGAGCCAAGTCCTCCTCCATAGGCACCGAACCGTCAACAAACAAATAAACCACATTGATCTCAAGGTTCATCCGCTCTGGAGAAGAACTGTAGTCCACAAGTTGTTCGTCGTCCTCTGGAGTATGGACAAACGAACCCTTATCATCACAAGCCATGGAGATTGAAGAAGCGAAACCGAACAACGTTTCTGGAGAACCCGGTCTGACCGCCTGGTCACCCGGTCTAACCGCCCCAGGCGGTTGAACTGCCCCCTCTGGCGGTTTGACCGCCTCTGTCTGGGTTGCTACCTTGACTCTCCACTCCTTCCCCTGTGGTACCATATGCCTATAGTTGTTGAAATCCTCGTCCCTCTTCTTCTCTAGTTCCTTCCCCCTTTTCTTTCGTAGCCTCAATCGCTGAAGCTTCCGCCTTTGAGTATGAGTCTGACCGGGAGGGCACCACCTTGGCAAAAAGCACTCCGGACGAGACTTGCTTCTGTTGGCCTCATGGTCATTAGCAACAGTTCCCTTTTGAGTTGGTGTCACAACCTGATTGTTTGGCACAACCGGTCTTTTGCCACTTCCCTCAATGGGAACGTTCATCGTCCCAATCTGAATAATGTCAAGACTAGTAGTCCTCTCTGGGTCGACGTCCATCTCCTGAACTTCATCCTCTCTGATCTTAGGCTTGTACACCTTCTTCGGAGGAAATTGCTCTCTTCTTGGGCAGGGCGGTCTGACCACCTACAGGGGGCGGTCTAACCAGGTCATCATGGTGACCCTGCCCGGTTTGTCGTGGAGCCCACCGTATGTCTTCAGATCGATCCAGTACTGATCTCCTTGGTCCTCCCCATCCAGGATGGAAGGATTGCTGATATGGTACCCACATTACCCCATTGTCATCATAAATAGGACGAAGCGGATTTGAACTTGTAGGAGCCCAATCTGGAGTAAAGTGTTGCCTTCGAGATGATTCACCTATGTATCTGATGGCTGCCCTGGGAGGTGATGCTGACCTCTCTTGATGTGGAGGTGATCTCATCCTTTTTTTTACCAGCCCATCACTTGTAATGGCCTTCTGTTTAGAATACTTGTCAAATAGCATATGAAACGTGACCTTTGGCTTTGTAATGCTTCCCTGATTCTTTGCCATGTTAAGCTTCCAGTTTCCTATCTCAGGCCGCTTCGGAACAAGCATCTTTGGACGGCCATGTGTAGGGGTGGTCTGACCGCCCTGTACCCCCGGTCTAACCGCCCTGTCTAGGACAAGTCTCTGTTGTTTGTCGACCAGACGGCGTGGACGATCCTTACCCCCTATGTCCAGAAGTTTTGACAGTAATCTTGAAAGTTTCTTTGCCATCAGGGATCTTTTCATATGCCACTTCTCTTGTCAACTCTTTTCCCCTCAAATCAGGTTTAGCTTCCCCGACCATCACGTTCTTGCCCTTAGTAGCTTCGGCTTGATGCGGCCGAACCAAAACCTTGGGCTGCTGTAACTCCATGGTGTTGATGGGAAAAGATTGCTTATCCACTTGCATCTCATGAAGCATCAAACGACCTTCATTAATGGCCGATTGTATCTAACGGCGAAACACATCGCAATCATTAGTGGCGTGAGAATCAGAATTATGAAACTTACAATATGCACGTCGTTTAACTTCATCAAGTGGAGGCATAGTGTGAGAAATTTTAATGTTTCCAAGCTTAAGTAATTCATAAAATATACGATCACATTTAGAAACATCAAAAGTAAATTTTTATTCTTCTTGCCGACCTTTAATAGCAGGCTTAAGAGATGCACAAGAACTAGCTTTAGAATTTGAAGGCCACACAAATTCAGCAACATACACTTCATTCTCGTCGTTTGAACTATCAATATCATATTCAATCATATGCACATTAGACCAATGAGGTTTAAAGTGTTCTTTTTCTTTATTCAGTTTTAATTCTTGTGCCATACCTCTAACAAGCACGTTAGAAAGCGCATGAAATTCTACACCTTCTAATCTATCTCTAATAGCAGGTCTTAAACCTCTAACAACAAGATCAGCAAGGTCAGAATAAGTGAGAGACAAATTAAAACAACGGTTTTTAACTTCTTTAAAGCGCTTAAGGTAATCAGAAACCGACTCCTCTTTACCTTGTCTAACTGATGTTAAATCTGTCAATTTTAGTTGATAGCTCCCACTAAAGAAATGATCATGAAACTTTTGCTCTAGTTGATCCCAAGAATCTATAGAGTTCGGAGCTAACGAAGAGAACCAAGCAAAAGTAGTTCCAGTCAAAGACAATGAAAACAAGCGAACTTTTAAAGAATTAAAGGTACCAGCTTCACCTAGTTGAGCAGTATATTGACTAATGTATTCCCAGGTTGTACGGTTGTCACCACCACTAAATTTAACAAAATCAAGCATACGCCAACCCCGGGGGAAAGCCACATAATCAAAATCGACCCTATATGGTTTTTGATACAATCTAGTATTACCCATATCAACACCGAGTTTATTTTTCATCATGTTAGCTATCTCTTCCTTAAATTGAGCCAATTTATTCCTAGCAGCTAACTGAGATTGCATTACAGCTGTTCTTAAATTATTCACAAGGTGTTGATTAGGATTTGCATGCAATGCAAGTCGGTAAACACCTCATTAGGTACACCATAAGTGTTGACGCAAAATCAGCACCTCTCGCACCAAGCACACAGCAAGCCGAACAAAGCTGGCTTAACACACGTGCCGAATCCGGAGCGTGCCAGTCAATTTTCCTGAAACTGACAAAGGATGAAAAGCAGTTAGATAAAAACTTGGAACTTGCCGGGTGGTACCAGACAGTTCCGTATTTATGGCCAGAAAGCCAAGTAGAAAGACATATAGCTACAAAAAGCTATCTGTCAACAGATTAAATATCATTCGGGAACTTTAAGACATGAAAATAGGATATAGCCGAATGTATGGCGTAAGCATGATGAAAGATCGGTCTTTGTTTAAATAACTTTGCTCAACCATGATCATGACCGACTTTTCGAGAACAAATTACAATAAGATAAATAAGGTGAAAACGTGATTATAAATTTGAAGTAAAACAAGCATGCATAGGCCAAAAGCACTAGTCTACCGCATGTCTAGGTACTTTCAAACCCGTCGAGCATGACACCAAACAAGTTAATCCACCGCATGATACGACTTGTTTGAAATCACACCACCAACCAAGATTAGATCAATCCACCGCATGATACAATCTAACCGTAGAAGGTTAAAAGCATACATTATTTAAAACAAACTCATAAGCACGTTTCACTTGTGGTAGAATTGCCGAATACAGCTGTACAGCCGAATCGGGTTCCGTGGAGAAGGAACAAGCATTGCCAAGGATGATAAATCTATCAGATTGAAACGAAATCTAATCTACCGGATGACTAGCTCTGAAACAACCCAAAAACCTGCATCTACTGCATGATACCGATTCTGTCAAGATTTATGCAAGATCAACAAGCTTGAACCCGCAACACGTGACAATCTAGATTGATTCGGGTTTGGCTATTAAAGAGCACGTGATCCAATGCACCACATCGGGTTAAAGATTTGAACACACAACATAAGGATCATAAGACAAGATAAAGCCGAATCTAATCAATCTAAATTGGGCAATAAGAGTGTTACATGAATTAAACATAAAGCAAAATCCAAAGCAACACGTGGTAACTTAATGAATCTATTAGATCTTGCCAAATCTAATAGAGCTGATAACTAGCTCCAAGTTAGACCTTAGCCTACCGCATGGCTCATGATCTAACAAGAAACCCTCTTGAACCAAGCTTAAATCTACCGCATGATACTAAGCATGGTAACAAGACTACTTGCATCACGATCTAAATCCACCGCATGATACTAGACATGATACAAGGTTGCCGGTACTTACGGAGGTCGACGGATCGATGGATCCTCTCAAAGAACTCGACGACTCGACTAAAGGCCTCAAAAGGTTGGCGTAAGGCCGGTTTGTTGTGAAATTGTTCGATCCCTATTACAGACACCAAGGGTTTATATTTATACCCTTGTCTTAACACGACTCCTGGTCGATTACGAGTACAACATTCATTGCCTAAATTAATGTTCCGATGCCAATGTCCATCTCGCACCCGTCATCAATTCGTCCCTTCCTTATGTCTGGGCCACGTCATCACGTATTCCCGAAAACTTCCTTTTCCAAGCGCAAACAACCCTTCTGCCGAATGACGGCGCGTTACCGACCGCAAGTTTTCTTTACCGAATCCTTTGAGGAGAATTTCCTGCCGAATGGCGCTTCTTCACCAAACTCGGCCCACAAGTCAGTCCCTTTTCTTGTACCAATTTTTGGTGTTAACATATGCCCCTTCAATTACGGGATAAAAGTGATTTTATTCCGGAATTGACCATAAATACTCGGCATCTCAAACTGAATCGGGTCAACACACGTTCTTTTCTTCCTCAAGTCGTTGGAGTACTCGCCCAGATCCGAACCCTAGATCCTCAATCTCCTAGGCACCAATCTTCAAATAGCGGATCAGGACCAAGCTCTCAAGGTAAATCTCATTCTTCTCAAACGCATTCGATATTATATTCTTCGAATCCAATTCTGACTTTATCGTTCCGCCCCCTTCGTTCTTGATAGGCCCTAGCTGCTGAAATTTTGATTCCTGTTGAAGATCAGGCAGCATCATATTTTTTAGGCCCTGTAGGAATTTATGATCCCCTTGAGTTCATTGAAGCTGAATCTCAAAGGATCCCCTTCAAGGCAGCACTGGCAAAGCCTCAGCAGTGGCAGGACAGCTTCAAAAATTGGCCTTTGCCCCCAATTGCAGGTTGGAGAAACTGGTACAAAAGAATACTCGACGACGGCTCCAAAACAAGCAACTGGGACACTCTTCGCATCGCCCATTGCCTAGAATTATCCTTGGCTGAAAATCCTAAGAATGAAAATCTTCTGATTGCAGCCTGTCATTTTTGGTCAAATGGAGCAAATGCTTTCCTTTTTGGCCATGGGCCAATGTCTCCCACCCTGGCCGACGTATATATGATGACCGGCCTGAAAGTTATAGGACCCGTGTATCCATTCAACTACAGGGGCTCCTCTAGGCAAATAGGAGTGAATACAGGAGTTAGATACAAAAACTATATCCAAAAACATATGTCTGACGGCCCCATAACTGATGTTGAGTACAGAGCTTTCCTGAACATGTGGCTATGTAGATTCATCTTCTGTGGCAAAGCCAATGAGCCAACCCTGAACCACATTGTAATGGCTGAGGAACTGGCTGCTGGTACTGCTATTCCCCTTGGAAAATACCTCCTAGGAAGTGTTTACCACATGCTTCACCAGACCACCTACCAAATGCATACTAACCAAAAGATCTCTTGTGTCAACGGTCCTTGGTGGTTCATTCAAATGTGATTGCAATTATACATGCATCAGATTGTTGGCATTGACCTCAACAATCGGCATTTTCTTTCAACCAACTACAAGGAAGGGGGAAAACAGATCAACAAAGGCTGCCAAACTTATGGAGAAGCTCCTTCCTCTTTATCCATCAACTAAAATATTGGCCAGCTCTTCGAGCTCTTTTTCAAAGGCTTTACCAACCCCCTCTGGCTTCCATATTTAAACAATGATAGTCTGATCCTTCCTTGTGAGTTCAGCTTTGAAACTGGATGCATTGATGCTCGTTCCATAGAAATCTTCAACACCTTCATCCATCCATGTATCCTGCCAGCAGAATTTTGCGGAGGAAGGCAGATTCACAGTACCTTGAGTACTACCAGCCAAATATGGTGTCCAGGCAATTAGGATGTGGCCAAGTGCCCCCAAGGCTATTCCTTCATGAATTCCTCAAGCCCAGAGAAAATGTCAAGGAATCCATACAGGCCAAAAGGATTTTTGAATACACATGCAACAAAACCGTTTACATACCTAACCCTTTTGTGCCAATAACACTTGCTCATCTTTCTTTTACTTCCTGGTGGCAATAATTTCATGACCACATCTTCAATGAGCCAGTACATTCTTTCTTCCTGGAACTAATGCCTGATTTCCAGCCAATTTCAGAGGTGACATACTTACTTTTCTCTTTTCTCAATCATGCCCTTCCTTACTGATCATGATCCTTTGCCATTTTTTACAGAATACAGTGTCTACCCCTCGTGCTAGGACAATTTCTTACAATATTGCAGGCTCAATCTCTGCCTTGGGATTTAATTCCACCACTTTGGCTCAACTAATGTCCAGATATGCCACATCAGACCCAATTCTCATCAGTTCATCCTCTGATAAAAGGAAAGCTCCATCCCTGGTTGCTCCTCCAGCTGCCAAGAAGAAAAGAACATCTAAAAGAGTTCTTATCGAGGTTAACATCTTTTCCTTCCTAAGCATAAAACCACTCTTCATTCTGATAATTTCATCTTGTGTAATTTCAGACCAGAGCTCAGCAACCAACAATCACCACAGAATCTGCCAATGCCCCATCTGCTGGTAAGGTCCTCACCATCTTCTTTCCTTTTGAAGATCATTTTCTTCATTGGCATTTACCCTCTACTTGTTATTTGCAGAGGAAACATTGGTGAACCAAACTGTGGAGAGTTCTTCTCCTCAACATGTTTCAAACCCAGCTTCACCAAGGATCCAGCCATCCTCTCCTCAAGCAGAAGCTCCAACTTCACCAGGGATTCAACCATCCTCCCCTCAAGTAGAAGTTTTAGTTTCACCAGGGATGGATCCATCTTCTCTTCAGCCAGAAGCTTCAAACCTACCAGGGACTCCACCAGCTTCTCCTCAGTTAGAAGCTTCAGCTTTACCAGGAACCCCTCAATCTTCTCCTCAATTGATCATCCAGGAACCTCTTCTTGAGCCTGAAAAAATTCTTTCTCCAACTCAAGAGGCTAGGAATGAGGTAAGATATTTGCCCCTTTCATTTTTATTTAATAAACCATCCTTAATTCGGCAGTTTCTTCTTCTTAGGACCAGGCTGCATCACCACCAAGCTTTTCTTTTACCGTGGATGATTTAACTGCCAAAAAAGGAGATTAGGCATCTTCAAGTCAAGCTTTGTCAGAGGAAAACCAAGCAAAGCTAAAAGAAATCCTTTCTTTGCTGCAAAGAGATATCTAGGACCAAGTTAGGGATGTTGATCTTCTAGAAGAAGTGCTTGAATCCATCAACCAAAAGCTCCCTGACGATATCAAAGCCTCCTTGGAGCCTATCTCACAACTAGATAATCACTTTGCAGCAGTGAGGCGAGCTTTGAAGAATCAAGCCTCTCTACCAGGCTTGGAACAAAAGGGAGCCCAAGCCAAGCAATTCGTAAAAGATTCACAAGCCCAGATCCAAAACAATAAGGAATTGCTAGTTGAACTGCAGCCTGCACTTGAGTTGAAAATTGCCAGGAAAGCTGCGCTAGAAGCCGAACTGAAGAACTTGTCAGCTGAAATTGAGGCTGACAAGAAAAAGATAGCCGAACTTCCTGAATTGACAAAGAAAATTCAAAAGGAAGCTACAACAGCCTTGACTGAATCAAATCAGCTCAAGACAAAGCTCTCCGCCTTGTCTAAAACCCAAGAAGCTAATCAGAAATTGTTGGAAAACATCAGCAAAATGATATCAAATGCTTCCAGTGTAATTTCAAAATACTTGGGTGTATAATTGTGTTAAACAATTTGTAGCCGAATGATTTATCGTCCTTGTAATTTTTTGCTTACCATAAACTTTACTCCCCATTCTTTGTATTGCCTCACTTCAGCGAGCAACTTTTAGACGATTCATTCGGTAACTCCAGCCAAACAGTGTTAGACCCGAATAGTGACCCGACCGCAATTCAGCCGAACCTCAACCAGTCAAACCGAATATGACTCAGCCTGAATTCCAAACGACCCGACGACAATTTGATTAAGGGAGCCTCTCCACCTCCCAAATTTCTCGGGATATGCACCACGATCTCCGGCCACGATCTCATTGCCAGTACCATAAATAAGAACCGCGGGTGCCCCTAGCCTTTCACCAAGTCTTCTGCCTTCAAGCCTTTGCCAATCTAAACTTCCTTTCTCTAACACTAGTACTCCCAAAAGCTCAATGGCAGGCAGCAGCAACAGGCGCCGGGCCAGCGACGAAGCCGAAGGAAGCCGTGCTGGCACTCGCCGGAGGCGGTGACCATCAATTTCTTCACAGCTTTTTCCAGATTTTCTTTTGTCGCTGACAACCCTCTTTGTGTTTCCAGGCTCATCCAGTGGAACCCCACTCTTGCGTCGGCCACCACTCCGGCCATGCCAGGCGACTCCTCGGGATCTTCCAGCTATCCTTTCTCTCCTTCGCGCTACAACGAGTGCGACGCCCTCCGGTTTAAGGCGGAGCGCGATGAAACCCGACGCGAGTTGGAAGACGTCTCCAAAAAGGCCGGAATCGCCGAGCTCGAATGGGAGCACCAGCGCAAGCAACTGCTGGAGACCATCGACGGTAAATCTTGTGATTTGTTTTAAATTAATTCAACTTTGAACTAACCGCCATTGCCCCGCAATTTCTGCAGACAGCGACGCTGAGCTCAACTGGCTGAAGACGCTGGTGAATCAGCTGGCGGACAAGGTGAATTCTCCCGGGGACACGTCGGCAGCTCGCCTTAGCGCGGTGGACGATCGTATCGGACGAGGTGGCCCTCCATTGCGTCCATCTGGGTACCACCCTAGGCCTGGCTGCCATGGCGACGCACACTGGCGTCGACTGCTCCACGCAACCGCGCGGCTTCCATGGCGGCGCGCCGGAGGACATCGACGACATCTAGGTCATCCTGGAGCGTCTCGACGGCCACGACGACGCCATTGTCGACTCCATTCATCCCCAGTCTGTGCTGAACAGGCTTTTTGATTAGTTTGTACTAGGGATGTTGGAATTTCGGCAATAAATAATGAAATTTTATCCCCTGCATTTGTGTTGTGATGATTTCCTTCGATCTGTTAAGCAAACCTTATTGTTTTGAACACGTTCGGGAACTTTTATCGTAGCTGATCACGCACAAACTCTTGTCCCTCGGCGTAGAATCCGCAGAAAATCCTCATTCGGGGGCCATGAACATTGTTCAATGAAAAACCCTTCGCATTCAGGGAGAAAACCCTACCGTTTGGTATTCCCATTAATGTACACCATCCAATCATCACTCCCAATGCGCTCTCACAGCTAATAAAATAGCCCCCTTGGTACTCTGCAAATCCACTCGCATACACTTCCATCATCTCACGTCTTCTCTCCCTGCTTCCCCAGAGGAAAAACCCCCAAAGCCATGGCGGACAAGGGGAAAAGCCAGTCGAGGAGAGCAGTGCTCCACCAAAGAAGCGAACCATCCCAGAATAATTTTCCTTCTCGATCTTTCCTCTTGCTTTCGACCACAATCTCATGATTCACCTTCCTTTGTTTTTTCAGCCTCGACTTGCTCCCAGAGGAGATCTTTGGAACTGAAGAGGTTCCCGAGTACATTCTCTCTGATTCCTCTGCTGAAGAAGAAGAATACGCCACTGTGACGCCCCAGGTTTTTAATTACCGTCATTAATGCTAATGACCGGATCATCCGAGTCAAATCAGTCAAACACCGGTCAAACCTAGGTCAACCCGGGCCATCACCCCGAAAACCTCGCCAATGAACCCTAATGAACCCCTTGACCAAGCCTACACACACTCGTGGTCAACCCTTGGCCAAAGGCACGGTCAAAACCAGCTTAACCGTTGACGTCAGCGAATGTCGTCCGGAACTTTTGCCGCGTTCCTCAAATTTCACCTAAACACTTCAAAATCTACCTTTATGAAAGTTGCCCATCTTGTTGAGGGACAAAACTTTCATGCAGATTGGCATTTCAAATTTTGGGTGGAAATTGGTGAAAAACTCGATCGACTGACAGTACCTCCTGTTTTCCAGAACATGCCGACATTCAAAGTTGGACGACGTTCCTGCAAAATCCGTTGAGAAAAACACTATATGGCCTTTTTGAAAGTTGTAGAGGGTAGTTAGATATACAACTTTCCTATTCATCACTTTGTGCACTTTTATTCAAAATTTTGGAGAAAACCTCGCTTGAACAGGGCCAGTCCGAATAAGTTCAGGCGCTCCAGCGCCGAGTGCGGCCGCGCGCGCGCGTCGTGCTCGGCCGGCGCGCCGCGCGTGCCGCGCGCGCGCCCGCCGCCGCCTCGGCGTCCGGGCTCGCCGGCACGTGTTCCCGAAGTAGGCCGCGCCTTCCCAAGGTTGCTACGCGCCTCCCGAGGCCTTGAACGCCGGGAACGCCGTGAGTCCCCGAGCCGCCGTGCAACCCGCCATGGACCGGCGGTCCGTCGCCCGTCCTCTCGCCGGGCGCGCCGGCCGAGGTTCGCGCACGCATTCGAGGGAGCCGCCCACACCCCGAAGCCTTCTCCCGCTGCCACGCCCGCCTTAAAATTCCGTGCTCGACCGGCCGCGAGTGGACCGCACGCGGGGTCCGGTCCGTGCGCCGTCCCCGCCCGAGCACCCCCCTCCTCTAGCGCTTGTTGCCGCGGTCAAGTGCCTCGGAAGCGTGCCACACGGCCCCCAACCGCCCGGCACCACCGTGCCCTCCCCGCCGGCCGGAGCGACGCCGGGCCCAAGGCCGCCGCGGCCGGCCCTCCCCGGAGCGCCGCCGGCCGCCGTTCCCCCGGCCGCTCCTCCCCACCCGCGGCCCCCAAAATCAAACCCTTAGCACCCCTAGGCCCTTCCCGAGCCCTCCCCCGGCCAAATCCCGGCGAACCTCGCCGGAATTTTACTCCACCGCGCCGGCCAGCCGCGCCCAGGACCACATTGCAAAACGCAGATTCTTCCCGAGGGCCTCCCTGCAAAAGGTCAACTCAAATAGTAAAACCCTTTGGCTGATTCTTGTAAATTGCGTAGAAAATCGTAGAAAAATCAGAAAAATGCAAGACCAATTTTGTTAGATTCGTGGTGAATTATCCTACAAATTTTGTTATTCTGGCCTGAGCTAATTCCTTATAGTTTTTGCATGAAAAATACAAATGTGAAAACCCTAGATCTACAATATATCAAACTATATAAATCCTCTGTAGCTAATTTTTGGATATGTTGTGTGTTAGGTCATGGCTAGCTTCTATGCCAAAAATTGCACAAAGTTATGATGTAAATCTTTTTATAATAATGTTTTTCCTTTTCTGCAGAATCTACATAAAGGATTTTTCTTGTTAAAAATATTTATGTTCTCGAGCCCAACTTGTGCACACTGTCCTGTAATGCCAAAACACACATCCTGTGAATTAATCATGAATTTTGGATTAACGGAAATAATTATTCTTGATTTATGCATGTGTTCCTTTGTAAATTAATAAACCAAGTTAAGTAGAGATTCCATGTGAACATGCTGGTTCTTTAGACTTGTTTAGGACCAGAGAGCATGCACAAGAAAGTTTAGATCATTTTGAGGCTTATTTATTTTTATATGCATTTACTTTGAATCACTAGCTAGCCTTTGTTATTTTCAATAATATTTAATTTCCTAGCATCCAACACTTACATGTGGGTCCAATGGACCAGGATAGGTGCTAGTAGGCTTAAGAAACACTCATTTAATTTTTGGTAATTTAATTGATTAATAAAAAGCTTAAATGCCCTTTTAATATTAAAGGGAAAGTAAATAAAGAAAAACCCCTAATTAATTCTTTTTCTTTTTTGAAAAGTATTATTTAATATAATTAAATTATCATCACTGATCAGAAAGTAATTCATAAATAAAAATATTATTTATACCTCTGCTTGTGAAGGTAAAAGGAATTAAAGCTTTCACATGAAATGACAAGTATAATAAAAACCTTTATCCAAATGTTCAATAAAAGAATAACCCATGTGCAGCTAATAACCTTCCTAAAAGAGAAACACTTGCTAGATGCTTGTTAAGGTGAACATGACCAACCCAGAGTTGGATAAGACAACAAACTTTCACATCACCTAAACTTGCATTGCATTCCGTGTAGATCTTCCGGACGGAGATTACTCCCTTGTCCCGGAAACCAAGGAAGGAGGAGCGGAAGGTTCTCAGCAGTACGTGGAAGTACTCGACACCGAGGGTGCCCAAGCTAACATAGCTGACGAAGGCAAGCTCTAGTGCATCTAACCCAGTTTTCAAATTCTTTATTCAAATATCTATGGATGATTGTGCATTTACGTTCAGGAGTTGAATGAAACCCTAGATGCATGATCCCTAGGTACCTTTTGTCCCTACTAGTATGATAGGTCGATAGCTGCTAAGCTGTAGGACCGGTACAAGTCGGGTGATGACCTCACTCGAGAGAATAGGTTCCTAGATAGGAATCATATTATATCCTAAATGGATTGCTCACGTGGTAAGAGCATGGGATGTGGGCTCCGGTCCAGTGGTTATGTGGGTTAAGTCTTTGAACGTACCAAGCACATGTCGGGTATGGGACCGGTAAGCCTAGTACCTTAATGAGGCAGCAAGGGGTCCTACCGTTACTACTCTTGGGATTTGCTCTCACGGCTAGCTACCGGTGGTGTATGGTGACTCTGGGTGTACTGGGTGGGGCATGCCAGATAGCCTGCACCAAAGATTGTAAGATTCGATCCCGACCCGAGGATTTCTGGGGACGGCCTGGGAAAGTTGTCCCTCTGTGGGCAGCCTACCGTGTGTTTGGGTCTACCTTGCAAGGTTTAAATCAATCGATTGTCGGCCTCTCACCGTTATCCGAGACTACTTACTCCACTAGTCATGAGATCCCTAATGATGGAAGTTGACGAAGATGATGCTTGATTCATTGTATTGTACAACTTTGTTTGTACTAGTTGGCTAATGTAGTAAAGATCAAACCTACTAGAACTTGTGCTAAAATCTTGAAAGTAAGGACCTACTCTTTGTTACTTTTTAGCAAAGGCAACCCAAGTAGCCAAAAAAGCCTTTCATGGTCTAGAATTGGTGAAGTAGTTATCACCGACGGGTAAGTCTTGCTGAGTATTAGTATACTCAGCCTTGCTATAATGTGTTGATCCAGGTAATGCCTTCAGTGATGTGTGGCCCGGAGAGATCCCGCCCGGCTGGGAGCTGGAGTGGGTGGAGGACGACTACTGAAAGCATCATGGATGGCCTCCCGTGGTGTCTTCGCTTCCGTTAGTTAATTTCCGCTGCTTTCGAAAACTGAACTATTTCGTCATGACAAAAACTATGGTTTGTAATAATTAAACCCCTCGGGGTACAAATTTGGATATTAATATTGTTGTATCTCTGGACTCACCTTCGAGTGAGTTTTAATGCATATATTCGATCCTTGTTGCTTTTCAAGTGATTTACCGAGCGTTAACCCGGCAACTAACGACATGATGATACTTTATTATTGCTTAATGACCGAACTGGATCGGTCTTAGGCGATAGTACGGTATTTTCCTGGGCGGGTTGTCACAACCACGTCAGAACAGAAGACCAACCACCAACTGCGCCGCCGCATCCGGCATCTAGAACACAACCTGCGGGACATTACCGCCCGCTGCAGTGCCGAACGCGAACGCCGCATGAACTTGGAGGCGTTGGTAGGGGGTAAGATCTTCATCCTCATTTGATTTTCATGTTTAAGTTTCAGATCTCACTTTCAACAAATTGTTCCCTTCCTTCAGATGTTTCTGACAGGTACAACAACTTGAAGGCTTCCTGGGATAGACTGATGGAAGCTGCTAGTCATGGCAATCCCCGAAGTCTCTACATTGCTGTCATGGTGATCCCGGAACAGTTGAAGAGGGAAGAGCTGAAGAGGAAAAACGCGGAATCAAAGAAATGAAGCATACTTTCGCTTCTTCCTCCAGGCCTTCTGCTTCCCACATGCTCCCTCTTGTAATCTTAGGTAGCTGGGTTGCCAAAAGAACCTGCAAGAAACGTTTGTAATGTAGAACATTTTTTGTGCTAAGGGCAATACACTTCAGTATTGGCCATCTCCTCAGTCAGGATTTTTCGTTCTGAACGCGACTTCTTTCCGAACGCCGGCTGTTTCTATATTTCTGATGTTTGTAATCAACGATCGATTTTCAATACTAGGATAATATTTCTTCAAGTATCTTCCATTTATAGCAGCAGTAAACTCTTCTCCTAGTAAAGTTTTCAAGATATATGCATTTCCAGGCGTACATCTAACTACCCGAAAAGGTCCTTCCCAATTCGGGGACCACTTGCCGAATGCACTGTACTTAGTCCCAATCGGCAATAATGCTTTCCAAACCAAATCTCCTTCTACAAATTGCTTGACTTTTACTATCTTGTTGTAATATTTAGCAACTCGCATCTTGTTCTTCTCAATGTTTTCCAAGGCTCTAAGACAGATCATATGCAAATCTTCTAACTCATCCATCATTAAGTCATTGTAATCTTTGGAACTTAAATCTTTTTGCAAAACCACTCTCCTTGAGTCTGATTGTACTTCCCATGGCAAAACAGCATCATGCCCATAAACTAACTCATAAGGAGATGTTTTTGTAGCTCCATGAGGGGCCATTCGGTTAGCCCACAAGGCCTCATTGAGTACCGAATGCCACCTTCTTGGCTTCTGATCAATCTTCTTTTGTATAATCTTGATCATGATCTTGTTAGAGGCCTCTGCCTGACCATTAGCTTGGGCATAATAAAGAGAAGAATTTAACAATTTGATTCCCATGCTTTCAGCAAATTCCCTGAACTCTGAAGATACAAATTGAGCTCCTTGATCAGTTGTAATGGTTTGAGGAATTCCAAATCTGTAGATGATGTGCTCTTTGACAAACTCAATCATGTTTTCTGATGTTACTTTCTTCAGTGGAATTGCCTCAACCTATTTGGTGAAATAATCTGTCGCCAAAAGCACAAACTTATGCCCCTTGCTAGATGAAGGATTTATTTGGCCAATCAAATCTATACCCCATGCTCTGAATGGCCATGGCTTGATAATAGGATTCAAAGCTGATGTTGGAACTCTTTGGATATTCCCAAACTTCTGACAATCTTGACACCCTTTGTAATACTCAAAGCAATCCTCCAGCATCGTCGGCCAATAACATCCAGTGTGCCTGGTAACCCACTTCATTCGGTAAGCTGATTGATGCGCTCCACACAACCCATCGTGCACTTCACTCATCATTTTCTTTGCTTCTTCTTGACCCAGGCATTGTAACAACACTCCATCTAACGACTTGTAAAATAAACGTCCATCAAGAAGAACAAACTTTATAGCTTTATACCTGAGCTTCCTAGAGACCTTTCGGGATGGATTTTTCAAATAATCAACAATTTCTTTTCTCCAATCATCTTCTGCTAGATCACTCCTGAAAGCACACACTTCCTCAGCAAACACCTCTTGGATTTCTCTATAACCCGAAGCACTTTGAGCCAACCTGTTTGCCTCTTCATTGTGTTCCCTAGGAATATGTTGTAGAATCACTAACTGAAAACTTTTCAAGACTTCCTTGCACTTCTCGTAGTAATTCCTCAGGATGTCATTTCTACATTCATATTGGCCATTCAATTGTTTTATAACCAGCTCTGAATCTCCATAAATTTCAACTGAAATAGCCTTTGCTTCTTTCAAATATTGAAGCCCTCTAAGCAATGCTTCATATTTTGCTTGATTATTTGTGACAGTAGGTTGAATAGGGATAGCAAATTCAAACATCTCAACTCTGGGCGAAATCAATAAAATTTTTACTCCACCACCTTTGCCACATGAGGATCCATCAAAGAACAAAGCCCAAGGAGTGATTTCAAGTAAATCAATTGATGGATCGCGATGTTCAGTAATAAAATCAGCAATAATCTGACTTTTAACAGCTTTTGCCGATTCAAATTTCAACTCAAACTCAGACAAAGCTAAAATCCACTTGCCAATCCTTCCATTCAAAATTGGCATAGATAACATGTGTTTAATTACATCAAACTTTGAATATACAACACATTCGGCATTCAACAAATAGTGCCGAAACTTTGTACATGAGTAATAAACACACAAGCAAAGCTTTTCTGCAGCCGAATATCTTGTTTTGGGATCAAGTAATTTCCGGCTAAGGTACGCAACTATCCATTCCTTTCCCTCAAATTCTTGTAAGAGGGCCGATCCAATAATTTGGGTATCGGCCGCCACGTACAACTTGAAAGGCTTGTTTAATTGCGGAGGCACCAACACTGGTGGTTCCTTCATGTACCGCTTTATCTCATTGAAAGCCTTTTGTTGTTCGTCACCCCATACAAACTTCTGATCCTTCTTGATCCTCAACAGTGGAGAGAAAGGCAACACCTTTTGTGATAAATTGGATATGAACCTTCTCACAAAGTTGATCTTGCCAAGCAGCGATTGCAATTCCTTGAGATTGGTTGGAGGAACAACCTCATCAATGGCTTTTATACTTTTCTTACCAACTTCTATTCCTCCCTCATGCACCAAAAATCCCAACAACTCTCCAGCTGAAACTCCAAAGGCACATTTGTTCGGATTCATCTTAAGCCCATGCTTTCGGGTGCATTCTAGAGTTTTCCTCACATCATCCAAATGCGATTCATGATTCAAAGATTTGATCACGACATCATCAATGTATATCTCAACAATTTTGCCGATCAACTCATGAAAAATATAATTCATGGCTCTTTGATAAGTTGCACCGACATTTTTCAACCCAAATGTCATGACAATCCACTCAAAAAGGCCTATATGTCCAGGACATCTGAAGGTTGTCTTCGATATATCTTCTATTGCCATAAAAATTTGATTGTACTCTGCATTGCCATCCATGAAACTAATAACTTTATGTCCAGCAGCAGCATCAACCAACAAATCAGCAACGGACATTGGATATTCGTCCATGGGTGTAGCTCTATTTAGATCTCTAAAGTCTATGCAAACTCTCATTTTCCCGTTCTTCTTGTAAACAGGGACAATGTTAGAGATCCACTCCGCATATCTGCATGGCCGAGTGAAATTTGCTTCGATCAATCTCTCAATTTCTTTTTTCGCGTCGGCCAATACTTCTTCCTTGTAGATCTTTCGGGGAGGTTGCTTGTAAGGTTTAAAACCAGGCTTGATTGGCAACCGATCCTCAACAATGGAACAATCCAAACCAGACATCTCCGAATAATCCCAAGCGAAGCAATCTTTGTATTCTTTCAATAGCTTGATCAACTCTTTTCTGAAACTTGAATCCAAGTTAGCAATGATAAATGTCGGCCTTGGCTTATCACCATCTCCAATATCAATTTCTTCCAATTTGTCAGCCGACATAAATCCATGTCCTAACTTTCCATCAGTTCCATCAATTGGATTATCCATTAAAAATTGCTATAAGAGCCGACTGCTTGAATCGGCTATTAATCACTGTTGACTGGTTCAACAGGACCTTCACCCTAGTCCTTGCCTGAGAAGCAATCGATACCTTGATACTCCTAGAAGGCTGGTTCCACGTTAACCACGCTTACTGAATCATCTGCATGGACCACATCTATATCATCATCCACCCATTGAACAAGCTGTTGATGCATGGTAGATGGGATGCAACAATTTGCATGGATCCAGTCACGTCCAAGCAGCAGGCTATATGCCCCTTTGCCCTCAATAACAAAGAAGGTTGTGAGCAAAGTTTTAGACCCGATCATCAGGTCCACATGTACACAGCCCCTGGTGTCTGAAGGATTCCCAGCAAAATCATTCAGAACTATACTTGTCGGCGTCAAATCCCCAGGGCCCATGCCAAGCTTCCTGAACGTGGTGTATGGCATCACATTGACCGCAGCTCCACCATCAACGAACATCTTGGTCAATGGCTTGCCATTGACGTATCCTCTTAAGTACAGCGGCCTCATATGTCGATTCTTGGCCGGCTTGTCAAAGGTTGCTTGTTTGGCCAACACCAGTTGTGCCATCAGCCCAAGTTGTTCAGCTTCTTCGACGTCCGACAATGCTTCTTCTTGCCCAACCTGATTAGCTGGGGCTATGAATTCATTCGGCAAGAAGTATACCATGCATGTTGGAGCTGAACGAGGCTTATCCTTGGGACGCCACACCTGTTTCCTGATGATTCCCGTCTGCTTCAACTCTTGATTCTTCAAGCGTTGGAATCTTCTTTTTTGGCTCCTCCTCAGGCCAGGTGGGCACCACTGTCCTTTCTGCCAGACATATTCATGTTCTGGTTCTTCATGATCAACCCACTTTTGATCAGCATATCTTTTCCTTGGGCGATCATCAACTTCATTTATTTTTACACGCCGACCGTCACTGGGATATATCCTTCCAATTCTTTCATGGACGGATCGGCGATTGACAGTATCCTGCCTATACTCAGTGTATTTGTCACTGCATTCAGGATAATTGTTCAACATGGGGAGTTTCAAACCCTCATCCCAGCAGTGACTGAAGAATGCACATCCCCAATGCGCACGCTCTTGCTCTCGTGCGTACTCTTCTTGTTCTTTCCTATGCGCTTCTTCTTCAAACCTTCGTTTCTCCTCCTCGTACTTTTGTTGCTGGTAGCGTTCTTTCTCTTGTTGACACTGCCACTTGTTAAGGAGAATACGCGAAGTCACCCTAGGCTTGGATTTGGAGGATTCCCGTACCTCAATTTGGCTTTTCAGGATGCGAGACATTTCTTTGTGGACTTGTTCCACTGTTACTTGTTGAGAAGGATCAACTGATCCATTCTGCTTTGCCCTTGCTGAAGTTAAAACCTTCACTTTTCCTTTTCCCCCAGCGGTCACCATATTGACTGAAAACCCAATCATGTTCTGAGGAAAATGATTGCCATCCAACTTCATTTTATTGTAAAACTTCAAATGACCTTCTTGGATGGCCTTCTGAATTCTCATCCTGAAAACCCTGCACTCATTGATGGGGTGAGAATTCCTGTCGTGAAATCCACAGTATCTTTTCTCTTTAACTTCATCAGGCCGAAACATAGAATGCCCTTCTGGCAACTTGATTCGGCCTTCCTTTACAAGGAATTCAAAGAGCTTATCGGCCTTGGTCACATCAAAGTCATATGTGCCCTTGGCTTGCTTGATCCATCTCTGGTTCACTGTTAACGGCTCTTTGCCCCACACCATCTCAGCTGCGGCTATCTCCTCATCATCATCAAATTCCTCTCCTTGATCAGCTCTTTCGAGGAATTGGTTGTAGACGTCAGCTATATCATTGTGCTTGGCAAACCTGGAGTCTTTCTTGAAGCCATAAGCTTGGTTGCTCATTAATGACAATCTGTGTGACAGTTGGACAAGATTGTCGAACTCCATGCCGAATAGCTTTTCCCAAATAGCTGGCAACATACCCGCAACAGCCATATCAGCCAATTGATCATCTGGCAAATTCAAAGAGAAGCACATGCTTTTAGTCTCTCTGAACCTCCTGAGAAACTCCATGGGTGTTTCATTATGTCTCTGCCTTAGGGTGGTTAGATCAATTAGCTTTTTCTCATTACTACCAATAAGTAATGAGCATGGAACTTTTGTTCCAAGTCCTTCCAGGAACAAATTGATTGAGCAGGCAAAGAAGCAAACCATGTGAAGGTCGGGCCTGTTAGTGACAAGGGAAAGTATCTGATCCTGAATGCTTCATCAGCTGAAGCTTCCCCAAGCTGCATCAAATATCGAGCTATGTGCTCCACAGTGCTAGTATCATCTTGCCCAGAGAACTTTGTGAAATCTGCAGGAGGTTTCACCCTGTGTGGCAAAGCCACCCTGTTGTACCGTTCTGGGAAAGGAGGTGTATATACTTGCCCTTGATTCTTTGGTTTCAGGCCGAATTGATTTTGTAACACATCAGCCATCTTTTGCACCATAAAATCAACGTTAGCATCTTGATCCCCTGGCCTTCCAGTAGGCCCAATAGGCATTCCTGCAGTCGTACCATATCCAGGATTTGGGAAAGCATCAATGGCACCGTACTCCATGAATTCTGAATATCCATCCCCAAACATATTTTTCTGTAGCCTATTACTTGCTGGGACTATTCTATAAGTAGAGTTGGGTGGAACCCCAGAAGAGCCGAATGCCAAATCCCCATAAGTAGGCCATTTAGGTATTGCCTGATAAGGGTTTTGCTGCTGGACTGGACGACCCCTAGTACCTTGTAGGGGCGGCTGGATTGGCTGACTCCCCACGCTTTGCGGAGGTGGCTGAATTGGTTGACCCCCTGTACTTTGCAAAGGTGGCCGAGTACTTGCATTAAGAGCTGGTTGGCTATTGACAGCAGCACTTGTTTCCCTTATTTCCACAGTAGATCCTTGGGGTGATACTCGACCAAGCACTCTTTCCATGCCTGGGCCAAATACTCCAACCATCATCTGTTTGAACATAGTCAAGAAAGCAGTATTGTGTTTGGCCATTATGCTTTCCATAGTTTGCTGAACTGCATTCATAACTTCCAGTTTCTCTTCAGCGGATGTAGTGTCAGGTTCTCCTGGTAGTAGAACTCTTGGCATGTCAGACTTAAGATATGGCACACCACTTCTGTTTTTACCGAATGACATCAAGCACTTCTGCTGAAATTGATCAACAACATCCTTCAACTGCACTTGCTGCTCTGGAGACAACTCATCCACGGTGACATCCATAACATCATGAATATCAGGCATCTTGATCAGCTAGATTGTCCCACTGGGCGTGCCAAAAAGTGTGTTGACGCAAAATCATCACCTCTCGCGCCAAGCACACAGCAAGCCGAACAAAGCTGGCTTAACACACGTGCCGAATCCGGAGCGTGCCGGTCAATTTTCCTGAAACTGACAAAGAATGAAAAGCAATTAGATAAAAACTTGGAACTTGCCGGGTGGTACCAGACAGTTCCGTATTTATGGCCAGAAAGCCAAGTAGAAAGACATATAGCTACAAAAAGCTATCTGTCAACAGATTAAATATCATTCGGGAACTTTAAGACATGAAAATAGAATATAGCCGAATGTATGGCATAAGCATGATGAAAGATCGGTCTTTGTTTAAATAACTTTGCTCGCACATGATCATGACCGACTTTTCGAGAACAAATTACAATAAGATAAATAAGGTGAAAACATGATTATAAATTTGAAGTAAAACAAGCATGCATAGGCCAAAAGCACTAGTCTACCGCATGTCTAGGTACTTTCAAACCCGTCGAGCATGACACCAAACAAGTTAATCCACCGCATGATACGACTTGTTTGAAATCACACCACCAACCAAGATTAGATCAATCCACCGCATGATACAATCTAACCGTAGAAGGTTAAAAGCATACATTATTTAAAACAAACTCATAAGCACGTTTCACTTGTGGTAGAATTACCGAATACAGCTGTACAGCCGAATCGGGTTCCGTGGAGAAGGAACAAGCATTGCCAAGGTGATAAATCTATCAGATTGAAACGAAATCTAATCTACCGGATGACTAGCTCTGAAACAACCCAAAAACCTGCAGCTACCGCATGATACCCGGTTCTATCAAGATTTATGCAAGATCAACAAGCTTGAACGCGCAACACGTGACAATCTAGATTGATTCGGGTTCGGCTATTAAAGAGCACGTGATCCAATGCACCACATCGGGTTAAAGATTTGAACACACAACGTAAGGATCGTAAGACAAGATAAAGCCGAATCTAATCAATCTAAATTGGACAATAAGAGTGTTACATGAATTAAACATAAAGCAAAATCCAAAGCAACACGTGGTAACTTAATGAATCTATTAGATCTTGCCAAATCTAATAGAGCCGATAACTAGCTCCAAGCTAGACCTTAGCCTACCGCATGGCTCATGATCTAACAAGAAACCCTCTTGAACCAAGCTTAAATCCACCGCATGATACTAAGCATGGTAACAAGACTACTTGCATCCACTACTAGAAAAGTGTTTATCAGTGACGATTTGCTCGTGACGCTGCAAACTTTGGTCACAGAATGGTACGTATTCCATGACGAAATGTCCATTTTCGTCATAGGTTGCATGTGACGATGAAATAGGTGAAAGAATAATGACAAAAATATAATTTACGTCACAAAACAGATTGAGGAGATCGTCATAGATTATGTTTTGGTATGGCGTATAGTAATGATGAAACCTAGTGGTCACAGATTAGATTGGATATCGTCATAATTTATTAGAATCATTTGGCACAACTAATGAAGAATCAAATTGGTCACAAATTAGTAGTGCACTAACGATGTGGGATGTGTCTGCCACCAGGCCCATGATCGTGTGGCCCATCATCTTGTTTAATGTGTCGGCCCATTTTTTAATTGTGTTAAACAAAAACAAAAGGCTGTCCCGGAGTATCGAACTAGGGACCTTGTGATACAAAGGAAGGAGCTCTACCACTGCGCTATGTGGTCGTTCGTGTTGTAAGTATGCTGTTTTTTATTTGTCACTTTATTAATGAATAATGAGCCTTTACCTGCATGGATCAGAAATTGGGTTAATAACGTTGATCGCGTTTAGCCCTTCGTAGCGATCATGCCCTGGTCGTCATGTCCAGGTTTCTATTGTGTCGCGATTGTGATCGTCGCCTCCAGATCGTCTCTGGCGGCAGCAGGCCTCCAGGTTATCCAGGGTAGGTTATCTTGGTGACTCACAATGACATGTATGGTTTAGTGGGAAGTGCATCATCACTTTTTCAGAATCACTTGAAACTTTTTTGACAACATACCGTACCAAAAGGAGGAGCTCCAGCAAAATTTCAGATTTTTTAAACAAGGTTACAAGTTTTTTACATTTATCCCTTATTAAATCAACAAATATTTACAATAATACGCAAACTTGGTTAGAAAATTTCGAAACTTCACCCAACATCTTAGATTGCATCCATTAGCATCCAAAAAAAGTTTCACACGATTTCAAGCAACTTGTACTACACGTCCCACATAGGGATGAACATCTCTTGGTGACTCACAGTGACATGTGTGAGACATGTATGCTTCAGTGGGGAAGTGCATCATCACTTTTTCAGAATCACTTGAAACTTTTTTGACAACATACCGTACCAAAAGGAGGAGCTCCAGCAAAATTTCAGATTTTTTAAGCAAGGTTACAAGTTTTTTACATTTATTCCTTATTAAATCAACAAATATTTACAATAATAGGTAAACTTGGTCAGAAAATTCCGAAACTTCACCCAACATCTTAGATTGCATCCATTAGCATCCAAAAAAAGTTTCACACGATTTCAAGCAACTTGTACTACACGTCCCACATAGGGATGAACATCTCTTGGTGACTCACAGTGACATGTGTGAGACATGTATGCTTCAGTGGGGAAGTGCATCATCACTTTCTCAGAATCACTTGAAACTTTTTTGACAACATACCGTACCAAAAGGAGGAGCTTCAGCAAAATTTCAGATTTTTTAAGCAAGGTTACAAGTTTTTTACATTTATTCCTTATTAAATCAACAAATATTTACAATAATAGGCAAACTTGGTCAGAAAATTCCGAAACTTCACCCAACATCTTAGATTGCATCCATTAGCATCGAAAAAAAGTTTCACATGATTTCAAGCAACTTGTACTACACGTCCCACATAGGGATGAACATCTCTTGGTGACTCACAGTGATATGTGTGAGACATGTATGGTTCAGTGGGGAAGTGCATCATCACTTTCTCAGAATCATTTGAAACTTTTTTTGACAACATACCGTACCAAAAGGAGGAGCTCCAGAAAAATTTCAGATTTTTTAAGCAAGGTTACAAGTTTTTTACATTTATTCCTTATTAAATCAACAAATATTTACAATAATAGGCAAACTTGGTTAGAAAATTTCGAAACTTCACCCAACATCTTAGATTGCATCCATTAGCACCCAAAAAAAGTTTCTCACGATTTCAAGCAACTTGTACTACACGTCCCACATAGGGATGAACATCTCTTGGTGACTCACAGTGACATGTGTGAGACATGTATGCTTCAGTGGGGAAGTGCATCATCACTTTCTCAGAATCACTTGAAACTTTTTTGACAACATACCGTACCAAAAGGAGGAGCTCCATCAAAATTTCAGATTTTTTAAGCAAGGTTACAAGTTTTTTACTTAAAAAATGAAAGTACGATAAGAATTTAGTACGTCTTTTTCCGCTCTCTCTTACGTCCGCCCGTGCGTCAGTGCCCGCATCCCCCACTTCTCTTACAAGATTCAAGGTGATTAATATCTACTATTATCCTTTTCTGCATAAAAAATAATACAACCTTGATTAAACTATTAGTTGACATAAACAATTTAATTATAATTTGTATGTAACGATATATTTTTTCAGAATTTAATTGTGTTTTCTAAGTAACACCGTCCGTCGCTGAAGCGCTTGGGCCCAGCACGTGAAAAGTGAGGTCGCACAAAAAAAGGCCCAGCAGCTATACATTAGAAACCCTAGCAATCCCCCGCTGCCCACCCTCCGCCGCCACCCTACTCTCACGCACCTGGTCGCCACTCTCTCGGGCGCTCTCCCAAAATCGCTTCCGCGCCGCGCACTCTCCCCTCCGCCCCAATCTGCACTGCCGCCCCTCTCCTCCTCAGTTTGAGCCACCGCATCCACCACCATCCCTCCTCAATCTGTCCTCAGTACAACGACCTTGGCGTCAACGGCCACTGCATCTGAGGGTGCGGCTTGTCCCCAACAGATGTCGTCCCGGTGGGGTACCTGCTGATGTCGACGGTCCGGCTCCCTTAACGTTGTTAGCTGGTGAGGCTCCTCCCGTGGTTTGCGTGCTCCATCTTCAAGCTTTAGCGCCAATGTTCGCCTAAACGGCCATTCAGGACGTCTAAACGGTTTAAAAAACGGAAACAGGAGGTCACCGTCTTGTTTAGGGCCTACACGGGCAATTAAACAGCTGCCCCATTTAAACGGTAAAAAACCGTTGAAAACGGTGGAAAACAGGCAACACAGATCGGATTTACACGGTTCTGGGCGAGAAAAACGGGTCGTTCAGGCGATACATGCCTAAGGGTGTGTTTGGTTGGGCTGTGGCTTTGGGAAAAGCTGCTGTGGGCTGTGACTTTAGGAAAAGCTGCTTTGACAAAGCTGCTGTGGGATGGATAGAAGCCTGTTTGGTTGTCGTGCTGTGGCTTTTGGAGAAGTCCCCTCATTTACAACATGGCCCCACATGTCATACATAGATAGGACCTTCTTCTTCCTCTGGTCAGTGCTTGCCATGCCGAGATGGAGCTTGTCGCGACTGTGTTGGGGATGGAGCCAAGCGCCGGAGTCGTGCCCGCAGCCATGCCCGCCGGAGTCGTGCTCGCACCCATGCCCGCCGGAGTCTTGGTCGAGCCCGCGCTCGTCGTCCTGCCATGGATGAGGAGCTCCCGTGGCGACAGGGAGACCGCTCTGGCGAGCCCGTGCCGCGACAAGGAAGGGAGGAGGTGGCCTCCCGCGTGCTTGCGCGCGCCTACGAGGCTCGGCGGTGGAGCACCGCCGGAGCGACGAGGAGCCCACCGAGGTTGGGGGCACTCGCCGGGGTTGACCGCCGTCGGGACCGAAGGGACGGGACCGGGGCCGGCGGCGGAGCTCGCCGGACGCCAATGGTCGGCGGAGGCGCGGCGGGGGTCGCACCGGCGGAGTTCGCCCATGCCCCGGCCGGGCCGGCGGATCTCGCCGCGGCCTCCCGCAGCGGGATTCACCAGGAGGAGATGGAGCGGAACCCTGCCCTGCCACGGAGCTCGCCTGGGCCTTCCGCAGCGGGATTCGCCGGGGGAGGGGACGGGGATCGACGGCCGGCTGCCGTCGGAGCCGCGCCCGCCGCCGTCCATGGGAACTTGGGGGCGCCGCTAGCCATGGCTGCCTCGCCGGTGGTCCGCTGGCCCTGGGTTCGTGCGGGAACAGAAAGGAGGGGAAAAGAACGAAGCGTTTTTCTCTGTAACGAGTGGCAGTGCGGGTAATTCTTCTTCTCCAAAGCCGCTAAAAGCAGGGTGTGGACGGCTTTTGCAAATGCACTACGGGAAAGCAACTTTGGAGTGCTGCTTTTCTCACAGCCGCGGGCCTTTGTTTGGGCTTCTGGCTTTTGGAGAAAGCCACAGCCGCAGGAAGTTAAACCAAAGGCACCCTAAATATCGTGCGCGTTCCCTCCAGAAGTCCAGAGGTGCTCGTCCCGTCCAATCTCCGGTGCCTCAGTCCCTCGTCCCTCCATATGAACGGATAGGCTCGATGATTAGTTAATCAAAGCTGTTGCCTAGCGTGTAGATCTATTTATCGCAAGTTTGATTCATTTCAAAATATGCCTGCTCTATTTAATTTAATATGCTAATGCTACCTGTAAATTGCTCATTTGCACTACAGGATTTCCGTCCACCACAAACCAAGTTTGAAGAACTGAGAGCATGACTAATGATTCAGTGACGTGAATGCCTGAAACTAGTCACTATTGATTTTGTTGTAAATGTGGATAATGGACATGCGAGAAATTGAGAACCGTTGTTTTTGCTACAGTTTCTAGAATACTTACGTTCTTACATGTATGTTTGCTAGAATACTTGGGTTTTTTTATTTTTTATATGCATAACTATGTATGTTTTGGGGCAATATATGAAACCGTTTAGGTTGTTTATTTCCGTTTAATCACCGTCTAAACCGTCTAAACACTAAACAGAGAGTGACCGACTGTTTACCGTTTAGTAACATTGTTTAGCGCTCAACTGGATCGCAATGAAGTTATTTTCATCGTGACCCCTTTAATTTCTTTGCAGATCCACTATTCGTCCCCCTCTACTGCTGCGGCCTGAACTACTCGGACACTCACTTGGATTGATAGTTAAGTGATTGTGGTCATATCCCCTTTCTTTACCAGATTTTAGGCCCTTTCAAAGATAAGCGAATGCATGAATAAAAAAATGGTTCAGACTTACGCAAATGAAGGATTTGTGCCAAATGTGTGGTAGCTTTTACTTTTTCACTCTTGTCATTTTATTTATAGAGCTTGTTAATATGACAGCTGCTAGCTAGTTCGAACTTGTTAAACTTGTTTATTAAAATCATGCCCTGAGTCTATGAACTGCTTTTTAGTCCTTAAATGAAGAATGGTCAATCATGTGTATGGTTTATCATTGTTTTATAATATTTCTTTTTCTATATTCTAGAAAATAGTGTTGTCATTTATCTGCACAAAGATTATTTATGAGCAAAATTCTATATTTGTTACTGCACAATTGATCTGATGAAGTTTATGTATTTTGGATCTATAACCTGCAAACTATTGCACCTTCTTGGACTCCCTAAGTCCCTAATATCGAGTTTTGCACCATAATTTGAAGGTACGACTTCATAATCTACTGTGTATGTAGTCCTAACATTGTAGTATTTTCATCCTAGATTTGTTCAATACTCCTTTCAATTATTTAAAACATGAAGCCCTGAATTTTAATTAGATGCACATCTGGAACACAAGCCATACAACTATACGATTTTAGTTGCATCATCATTGCTTAAGGGTTATGTGCAGCTCATGTGAATATTTTTTGCCATGTTGTTTTGCTACTTAGTTATGTGAGTTTTCATGTTATTTATCTACTGCAGGAGTGCCAACTTGCCTCGGCATAATTCCTAGCAGCTAGTTCACATCTTTTCTGGGCATCTACTCAAGTCGCAACAGTCTGCCTTCATTTAGCTTTTTCTCTTATATTTCTGTACTTGGAATGTTAGTTACTGAACCTAGACATGGCTCGGAAAGCTCATTTTCACTGAAAATTATAGATAAACTTGCACTGATAGGAAAATTTATTGAACTATTGTGTTTGTTGGATCATTATAATTTCTTCTTACTTCTGTTGCAGGCTTTAGTATGCAGATTGATAGACAGGCCTCTGCGAACTACTATGCCCAAGGGAATTTACTATGAAACTCAAGTTCTATCCTGGGTAATTTAAAAGTGAACTTGCATCGATGTTGCCTTAGTTCTGTTTCATGTTCTAGCTTTTTCCTGCAACATATGCTAATATATGAGCAACTTATTATCAGTTGCATATTTTCTCTCTTGTTGTAACCTTTCCTAATATATTCTACATAGCAGCAACTTTCTATGGTACTCTCATAATACTACAAATGGTGGTCATGATAACATGATGCTCCTCTCATTAATGACCAATTTATGTACAACATCATGCAGCTTGGGTTCTGGATTCAACATCATGCAACTTGGCCAATCCCATTCACGGTTCAACCTTTAAATATGAAATACCTGTTATTTAGAGTTTTATTGAAAAAACAGAAACTTCGACCATAAGACCTGATGCTGTATAATTCCTATCAGCAATCTTCATAGATGACTGTTCTATGTTTATTTATGCTAGATGCCCCGAACAGAACCTTTTCATAGAAGCTAGGCGTAACTTCAGTTGTACTCATGTTTATTTGCAAGTACAATTGTTTTTTGTTGTTCCCTTTTCCTACCTTTGTAGCAAAAAATACATGGTTGGCTACCTTTTCTACTTTCTACATGGCCAGCTTCAAACAAGTATTCTGTTTTTCTACTTTCTACCTATTGTGATGACTCCATCAATGACTCGATGTGATGTGATAGTCTGACTGTTGCAGATCTTCAGTTATGATGGCATTCACTCTCCGAATTGCTTGGCTATTACAGCTGCTGGTATAGCCGTGTAGGTCTAATGAAAAATATCAAAATGATCTATTCTTTCTTTTTGCACGACTTTAAATTTTGCCTGATCTTGAAGATACTATTATTTATCTCAAAGCTTTCACTGCAGTGTGCAATGATCTAATCTGGGCACAATTCACGTATTTACGATGAAGCTTCCATAGTGTTGTGATTCAGAGTACTAGAAAGCAAAGTGGCATGACCAAAATAGATTCAGAAAAATTAGAGGTTGGCCAATAAGTAAATAACTCATTCTTCTAGATAGTACTATGGGATTATATCACTATTGAACATCCCAATTTTTAAGGTTGATTTCAATGACATATGAACTAGGACCACATGGATGCCATACATAAGTTATGATGCTTCAGGTACCACCTTGCTAATTGTTGTCCCAACTGTGTGACATTTAACAATTTGTGCATACGAGAACAATGACCTACATGGTAGTATTTATTCATCTTTTGAATTTATTCTATATAAGTGAATTATATATATATTTTAATGCATTTGAGATTGTATATACTTTTCTGAGATATATATGGATATCTTACTATCCAGATTGATCTTACATTAAAACATCTTTACTTGCAGATATTGCTTCCAAGATCTATTGTGTTGTTATTTGGAGAAAACATTTAGAAGCCGGCCGTATTTGCATATCGGTGAGTTGAAGCTATCAATTAACGGTTGTGGCGAGCTCATGTAGTAAAATAAGATGTGAAATAAGATGTAACTTGTAGTTAGAATTTGCTTCGTAATGTTAGTAATAATATGAATTGAGTTGAGTTATGGAGTTGTATGGTCATTGGAATACTGTATCTGTTAATTTATACATTTTTTTGTTATCTCAGTATTATATGTAAATTATATTGATAATTACCATTTGCACTTTTGTGACAAAATAAAACTGATCAGATCAAGCCACGTGGCTCAATAAAGGGCAACCTGTGACAAAAACAATGGCAAATTTGTGACCATTTTGTATCAAAAGGTGACAATGACAAATATCATTCTGTGACGATATAAACTTGTCTTCTATGACGATTCTAAAAAGATGACGTCAGCTGCCACGTCATAGCTGACATCACCGCCACGTCAGATGCAAACGCCGTTAACGGGAGATTATGACCAAAACATAGGAACATCTGTGACCAAATTTGATCGTCACACATCACAAACGGCGTTAACAGCGACGTCAGTTAGCCAGGCGGACGTGAAATTATGACGAAAACAGGGTATAATCTATGACCAAAAACGTTTGTCATAGAATGAATTTAAATCCATGACGACACAAAATTCGTCACAGATTGGAGACACATCTATGACGGAAAAACCAATTTCGTCACCGATGAACAAATGTGACGCCACCATAGTGACCAAAACAAAATCGTCACAAAATACTAATTGTGACCATTCTGGCGTCTTCAATGACGTTAATGTAACGTCATTGATGACAACATCCCTACTAGTGATCACGATCTAAATCCACTGCATGATACTAGACATGATACAATGTTGCCGGTACCTACGGAGGTCGACGGATCGATGGCTCCTCTCGAAGAACTCGACGACTCGACTAAAGGACTCAAAAGGTTGGCGTAATGTCGGTTTGTTGTGAAATTGTTCGATCCCTATTACAGACACCGAGGGTTTATATTTATACCCTTGTCTTAACACGACTCCTGGTCGATTACAAGTACAACATTCATTGCCTAAATTAATGTTCCGATGCCAATGTCCATCTCGCACCCGTCATCAATTCGTCCCTTCCTTATGTCCGGGCCACGTCATCACGTATTCCCGAAAACTTCCTTTTCCAAGCGCAAACAGCCCTTCTGCCGAATGACGGCGCGTTACCGACCGCAAGTTTTCTTTACCGAATCCTTTGAGGAGAATTTCCTGCCGAATGACGCTTCTTTACCAAACTCGGCCCACAAGTCAGTCCCTTTCTTGTACCAATTTTTGGTGTTAACAATAAGATGGAGCAACATTAGGGATAGGTGGTGATGTGTGAGCTATTGTGCTATACATTGGTGGAACAATACCATAAGCATTATTTTGACTTTGAACCAATGTATTAGGCACAACTGACAAAGGCAACGGCTGATCTGGAACCATGACCATCTGGCTAGACAGCGCGGTTAGACCGGCCTGGGGGGCGGTCTAACCGGTCGGCTTTGGGAATGGAGATTGCTCCGGATAAAACCCCGTCGGCATACCATACATAGGAACTTCAGGTGAAGCTTCCAGTGCTGCCGACGTGGTCGAGTGCAGAACCCCTTGTGAATCTACTTGAGGAATATCGTCATTAGATATGTTAATAACACGCTTACCCTCCATTTTTTCAAGGCGAGTAATAACACTAGCAACCAAACTACTCTGATCGTTAAACGCACGTTCAAATCTATCAGTAATAGCAGATAATTGCGTAACTAGATCAGGAGGGGATGCTTGACTTACAGTGGGTATTACCTCAACCTTATCTTTGTTCAGCTTGATCGCCGACAACTCGAAATCTTGATTGAGCGTCATCTTGCCTGAACGATCCTTCTTGGCGTCAGAGAGGAATTGCTGCTTGATGTACTCTTGCAGCTCCGTGTACTTTCTCTGGTCTTCTTCGCTGCGTTCTTCGATGTTCACCATGATCATGTTTTTCTTGTCAATGTCGCACGTGATCCCGTGCAAAAATCGAAAGATCGGTTGTGAAACCAGATCTTTGTCCCCAGCGGAGTCGCCAAAAGTGTGTTGACGCTTTTCTCGGTCGAACACACGAATGCGCTAGATCGCGCGGTCATCGGAAATCCACTCGTCGAACCTCCGAGCACGGGTCGGTCTAACCGCCCAGGGGGCCGGTCTAACCGCCTTGGACAGGAGGTACGTCGAAAACCTAGATTCGTTGCTCTGGGAGGGACCCGTCGGGAACAGTGTGCCTAGGGTTGTCATGAGATCGGCAGGCCACTCAGAACTCCCTCAACCGCCGTGGAGACGAAGGTGGAGAGCAATGGAGGTTGGAAAAGCTAGAGTTTGAAGAAAGTAAGATAAAATTGATAATGACGATTGGATGATAACTCTCAATCTAACCGGCCCGCCTGGACTGAGTCGGTTTTCGCCAATTTTGAGTGTCAACAGGTACGTACAACTCAACTAAGGAACCAAATGAGCACCAATTTCTTGCTCAACGAGGCGACATGAGCCTCGTAGGTGGCTACCAAACTCAATTCCTAGATGCTGAGCCTGTTCGTTTGGTTTGGTGTCGATCATTTGAGTCTTGATTTATTCGAGAGAAAAATACCTGCCTGATTGATTCTTTGGTGGTGGTTTGCTTCTCGAGAAAAAATCTTCTTGGATGGTGGGCGATAAGGGTGGCTATTTGGTTCTGCTTTCACGTGAAAAAATTTCTACATAAACGCTTTGCTTGTTTCTCGTTTATTATACTATACACACGATTCACTTATTTTGTATGCGGTTAATTCCTACCACTCTTTATTAGTAAATAAAAATAATCATCATTGTTAAATATCCAGCTAGGTATGTCTCGATCCATTGAACCCCGTGCTATATCGAGTACTAGTACCTTCAGACGGAGACCGGAGTGTTTACCTCGTATAGGACAGCGACGGCTAGGCAAAGCCAACCACCCGCCGGCTCGCCCCCGTATGCAAAAGCAGGAGGCCATGGGCCATGGCCTCGGACACTGCTCACGAGTGGTGGCAGTGGCACTACTCATTGCCCTGGCACGCACCGGACCACCACCGTGTGTGCCCACCGCCCTCGTGCAAGGTGGCCGCCGGGCAGGCCGGCACGGCACCCAGCAGGCGAACCCACGGCGTCGGCAGCAGCCACCGGCTCGCCGGCGGTGGGTACATTCCCCGGGGTGCACCCTGCACGCGCGCGCCCCCTCCCTCCTCCTCCTCCAGTTCCCGCCATCCATCCCACGCTGCCCGCCACCACGCCCACGCCGCCAGCTTTCCCCCGCCCGCCACCTCCCACCCACCCCCACCGCCGCTCACCCGACCCCCACTCCCTGACTCCCGGGCCCCACCTCCACCCCTCCCCCACCCGCACGCGGCGCACGCCCTGCCCCCCTACTACCCCGCGTAGCCGCGCGCGCGAGCAGCGAGCTGCCTGCCGCCCACTTTACAGTGCCGCAGCCGCCACGCGTCGCGCCGCCACTGGCTGGTGGGACCCCCCCACCACCCCACCCACTCCTCTCTTTATTCACTCCCCTCCACCCCCCGCCTCTCGCTTTCCCCTTTCATTCCCCATCAACCACACGGCCTCGGGGGCAAATCACGAGGGGGGAATTTCCGGCTAGGGTTTCGCGGATCGAGAGCGGGGGGAGGGGAGGGGAAGCTAGGGTTTGGGGTCCAGGTCGGCGGCGGGCCCGGCATGGCCTCGCCGGCGGCGGCGACGGTGACGGTGAAGGCGGAGGAGGCGGGGGTGGGGGCGGGGGCGGGGGGCGGGGGAGGAGGCGGCGGTGACGGCGGACATGGTGAGCGCGGGGTTCGCGGAGCTCGAGCGCCAGCAGCAGCTGCTGGCCACCTGCACGCGCCTCTACCAGCAGCTCTCCGACCACTTCGGCTCGCTCGAGCGCGGCCTCGCGGCGCGCTCCGACGCGCTCCGCGTCCGCCGCCGGGCCTTCGATGCCCGCACCCACCGCGCGCTCGACGCGCTCCACCGCAGGGAGGCCTCCATCGACGGCTCCGTCTCGCGCGCCCTCGACCACCTCGCCTCCCTCACCGCCGAGAACGGTGCGGCTGCTGCTGCTGCGGCGGCGGCTCCCGCTCCCGCTGCCGCCGACGGCGCCGCGGACGCCGACGGGCTCGCGGAGGGGCTGCGGGCGCTGTGCGCGCGGATGGACTCCGCGGCGTTCCTGGACTTCGTGGTGGCGCGACGGAAGGAGGCGGACGCGCTGCGGGCCGAGATGCCACCGGCACTCAAGCTCTGCGTGGATCCGGCCAAGTTCGTCATGGACGCCGTCGCCGGCGTGTTCCCAGTCGACCGCCGCGAGGTCCGCAGCCCGGCGGACCTCGCCTGGGCGTGCGTGCTCATCCTCGAGGCCGCCGTGCCGGCGCTGGCCGACCCGGACCCGGAGATCGGCGCAGCGCTTCCGCTCGTGCCGCGGGAGGCGCGGGAGCGCGCGCGCGCCATGGCGAGGGAGTGGAAGGAGGCCGCGGAGAAGAAGGGTGGGGTGGAGGGCGCCAAGCCGCCCGACGCCCACGCCTTCCTGCAGCACGTGGCAACCTTTGCAGTCGCTGAGAGGGAGGACCGCCCGCTGTACCGCAGGATTGTGGTCAGCTTCTCCTGGCGCCGGCAGATGCCGCGCCTCGCGCTCACACTCGGCCTTGAGGAAGAAATGGCTGGTATATACACTTCTTGCTTGCTTCTAAGCAGTTTTTGTCCGTGTATGTTACTCCACAATTATTTCTGATAGTTCTTTAGGTTTTATCTATGCCAAGCAAGTGCTGGGTTTGATTTGGTGACAATCAATTGTGCAGTCGTCAATCAAGTGTGGTCGAGATCCAGCATTTAAACTGTCATCAATAAGCTTAAGTGGTTGGCACCAGTAATTGTAGATCAAAGCAGCAGTAGCATTTCAATAGGCTTTTTAGGGTGGGTGAAAAAATATCACCCAGGCAAAATGAGGAGAAAAGCTTCTTTATTTTCTCATACTAATGCTCCTGCAGTGCTAATTACTCTACTGTGCAAGGGTATGATAGTAGTACTATGATTAGATTGGAGTGTGCCTTTTTAGAGTAAGGCATGGCTTTTCCTGGGCTGGGTGGTCTCTGTCACAACCATGTGCTAGAAAAGGTTGTCTAGGATTTATCAAGTGCTCAGGATAACTGTGTCTTCTGTTCCTGATGGCCATCATTCTTAGTGGCGCTTGTCTTGGGGGGCCATTGCTTTAGCCTTAGATGTCGTCAGATTCTTGTGTCTACAGTACGGTTGCCTTAGAGTGAAAGGCAATTCAGTGTTGCAGTGTCATTAACAAGATTCTGGGCTTCCAGTTCCAGGTTCCAGTCCTGAATAGCCTTCTATACTCTTCCAACCTTCAGCTCATACTAGTCTAGTATGTAATATTAATTTGTTATGCGGCCACAACACTGATAATTTCATGCATCTGCATGCTGTAACAAATTATTTCTGTTACTAAAATGGAGTTTACTGCCAAATTCATTGCAGTTTGGTTTTGCTTTCTGGGCACTTTCACTGTTTGCGTACGCCAATGCTTATATATATAGACTATTTCCCTTACTTTGTCAAATATTGTATTTTTTTCACGAGCACATAATCTGTTATTGTCTTGTTTGAGACTTGAGCAGACTAGTCACTGTATTTATATACCTTTTTTTTGTAGATATTATTGAGGAGCTAATTGCTAAGAGGCAGCAGCTCGACGCTGTGAATTTCGCATATGAGGCTGGTCTTCAGGAGAAATTCCCTCCAGCTCCTCTGTTGAAGTCCTACCTGGAAGACTCCAAGAAGACATCACCTATTGCTTCAGATAATTCGAGCACTAGCAGTGGCCAATCAGGGGTATGTCCAATAGCAATTGTTAAATTGTAACTTGACACTTCTAGCTTGCGCATATTGCATAGTGCTATCCATCCTCCATATCTTCTAATTTCAATCACCTCGCCTGTTAATTGGATTCTATTGTGCTTCTCTTTGTTATCTGAAACCCAATAATGGTGTCTGATGTTTATCTTGCAGAGCAACGTGAACAAGAAAGAGCAGTCAGCACTGCGAGCTGTTATTAAGTGTGTTGAGGACCGTAAACTGGAAGCTGAGTTTCCACTGGAGGATCTTCGGAAGCAGCTCGAAGAACTGGAGAAGGCCAAGACTGAGAAGAAAAAGGCAGCATCAAGTGCTACCAGTGGCGGAAGCAGCGGCCCTGCGACCAAGCGAATTCGTGCAAGCAATGGAGGCCCAATGCCTCTTGCCAAGGCAGGTCGAACTAACAACACGTCTGTGTCTTCTTTCCCAGCTCCCGCCACATATGCCCGCTCTCCCTCCCACACCTCATACGCCACCACTTCCCCTTCCCACACCTCATACGCCACTGCCTCCCCTTCCCATGCATCATATGCCACCGCCTCCCCCTCCCACACATCATATGCCACCGCCTCCCCTTACCCTTATGACAGGCCGGTTGGTCATGGCCTCTACTGCAACCGGAGTCCACCAGCTATCAGGGAGCCATATGTTTACCCAGCTGAGGAGGTAGCCACTGTCAATGTCGGCATTGCGATGCCATACTCCACCCCACCCATGAGCTACCCTGCCCCCTATGGTGGGTATGCCAATGGTATGGCAGCTTACAACAATGGAATGGCTCCTGCCTTCCATCAGGCTTACTACCGGTAGGTTCAGTCAGGAAAAAAAAGTCGCTGATGAATGACATGACAACAACTAATGATGCCAACGACTCAACTGCGCAATGGCCCTATTTTGTAGTGACTGACTACAACGGTAGATTGGTATCTCATATGTTCTTACCACTACTACTATTAGATGTCTCTTGTTGTATTAGCGCTTGTCTCATCCTAGAACACTACTTTGTACTACTACTAAGGAACCTGGATGTAAATTATGTATGGTACCAGTGAGACTCACGTCCTCGCCTTATGTAATTCTATTCGAACTATGAACCAAAAAAACCCAAAAAAATCAGCATGTAATCCTTTATGTACCGTGAACTTAATTACAAGTGTTTTTAGTTTTTCTTTGCTGTGTGATCATTATGGTCTGTGCCTCTGTGGACATCACTGGAGTTTGGTTTGAGTCTGTTGAGCAGGTTTATTATTATTTGTTTGTCTTATGTTCAATCTGTTGTGGTCAGCTGGAGTTGGTTTGGAGGGGTGATGGATGGTTTGTGGGTGAACTGAATGAAGGTGATGGATGGTCTTGTAGGTCGTCATGATGAGTGGGGTGTGGCCGTCACATGGCTCTGCCTGTCCAAATTGGTACCGGTGTAGTGCCAAGAGCAGGCAGGCTTGCAGATGCATAATGCACGCATGTTCTTCGCGTATCAGTGCCTTTGCTGATTGCATTTCATCTCGTTTGACGATTCCATTTCGCTTTTGCTGGCCATTTCTTTTTTGCTAGGAGCTAATGGCGTCATCTGCAATCTTTTTTGTTCATAAACATGGTTATGCTTGTCAAATTTCTATTTCTCAAGAACGTTGTGAGACTGGGACTGCTTTGCCGCGCTGATGGTCGCTTGGCTCTTTTACTCACTGCTTTGTGTTGGTCTCCAAAAAGTGAGAAAAAGAGAAGCGTTCCAGTGCACTGCTAGGCTCTCTGAACTCTGCACCCCAAAATGGTCGCGTGGCCCGGCCTCCCTCCTCATCGCCCTTCTCTCGGCCGCCGGCAATACTTCCTGTGTCAACAATTCTGATTGAAGCATTTCGGTGTTTGACATGACCAGACTGCTTTGCGGTGCATATTTACAAAATATGGACATCTCCATAATCTTTTTTGGGGTGCACATAAGCATAGTTATGGTTACAAATTTTGCTGATTGGCATGATTTTGTTCATAGCAACAGGAAGGCAAAGATGCTTTATTAGCACCTCATCACCACCAACAACACACACATGCTTCCTGGAATCACCAACATGAATCCTTGCTCCGTCGAGTTGGCACTTGGCAGACAATATGTTCTGCTCATACCGTCAGACAAAAGCAACGCCACAGCATGAACCCATCATTCTCGATCTTTACATCACATCCGCGGTGAGAAAAAAGAAGGGGGGAAAATATGCTCCTCCTGGCGGATGCGAGACGCCTGGATTTTGATCCAGATAAAAAACCAGGCATTCTAGTCCAGGTAGATGCGAGACGCCCTGTAAACATCAAGCATTCTAGTCCAGGTAAATCGAGATTCTCTTTAACTCTTCAGCGGGTGGCGTCAACTGGGAAAGGAAAACTACATCACTCTCATGGTATAGTCTTGCCTTGGCCTTGCAGTCCAGCAACGCCACTGGAAAAATATCTCCCCGTTTCGCGCCGAAGTTGCTCGAACGAACGGTGTAAAGATGCAGGGCGTTTCTCTGAAATATTCGCTGCCTCCACTTCGCTCCAAAAGTCACAGAAAATTGAGTGAAATTTCCAAGTCTTTATGGAGGCAGAGAGAGCCAAGATCTAACATCTTTGCAAATGCTTTGATGATGCACTGACAGCGTCAACTGGCAAGGGAATCAATATGTTCAACCCACCTTTGAACAGAATGGCACGCCGAACAAAATTGGCGACATGTAACAGACAAAGATCACAATCATCATCGGACAAACACACCGCACTGGAGGAAAAGAACACAAAAAGGGAACTCAAACAAAGGTGTTTCTCTAAGTGGTTAAATATATTTGGAGCACCAGAAAGTCCAGCAATTTTACAAAGAGAAATTGATTAAAGTGAATCACCCAATCAATAAAAATGAAAGGAATTCAGGTGGGGTTAAGACCCAGTTAGAAGTAAGCTGGTTTGACAAGCAAGCCGAGCATCTTCTGAAAGCAAAAGATGTGATGAAAGGGAGCGAATACATCGGAATAATACTAGGATAAAGTTGACAAGGAAATCTAGGCCAATATATGCTCAATAGTATATTGGATACGCTCTATTGCTTTAAGATGCAATTATTACAAGTTTTTTTAGGACACATGACGAATTTCTGTTATGATGCATGACCGCATGCAAAACAAAATAGATATCTCCTTAGAATGGATTGGTGATTGATCGGCAGGCATCACCAATCAGAAACATCTAGGGGTTTAAAAATACACGCGGAGATTATGACCCATGCCGCCATGCGCCTGGACTAAACTGATAAGAAAATGAATACTTGATCGAACCAAACCATGACATCTTAACCTCCGCGACGGAATCATTTCCATCAGTTCAGCACAGGAAATGCGCGCGCACACACACACACAACAAAGCTAGCCAAGTAGCCAAACAACTATGACTGTCGACTGGACAAATTAAAATCATCTACACATCACAGATGCCATGAGATTGGAAATTTGCTCAAAACACTCCAGCATCAAGTGAATATAGATTATAGACTCAACTCTTAGTCTTGCAGTCTTCAGAGCAACTCTTCAAAACATCAATAGATACAGAGCAACTATTCAAGCAATTTTGCAATTCCTGACCAATCCTTATTAACAGATATCCTGAGTTCTAACTCAAACCATTTGATCCTTAGTTTGGCTAAGCTAATCAAACCCCCAAAAAAATGCCTGGATGCTAATTCATGTTGAGCAATACCAAAAAGATTTAGAATCATGAATGGTTTGAAATGACAGACACAAGATCCGCAACAGTTGAACAAACAGAAAACAGCGACTCACATCGATTGCTCATGCTCTTACGACTCTGTTATTAGCATATTATCACCATCATCTCGCATGATATAAATACTGATATTAGCAGTAGAAAGTAAAACAGGCGAATCAGCAAAAAAGCAGTCGAGTCATGGCATAAATATACTATACAAGCACAAGGACGCTCTCCGTGCCTCCAAGGACGGCGGCGCCGTCGCCGTCGTCAGGTCCCGCGCCCTTGGGGACGGTGACGACGAGCTCGCCCTCGGCGTAGGTGGCGGTGGCCATGGCGGGGCGCGTGCACGGCGGGAGGCGGAATCGCCATCGGTCGAGCTCGAACGCCGCCGCGGCCCCGTCGTCGTCGTCGTCGTTGGCGCCGCCGCCGGAGGAGGAGAGGTCCCGGACGATGACCTTGGTGACCCCCGGGTAGATCTCGACGGCGTGCGCCCGGGCGCCCGCGGGGGAGAACCCGTCGACCGCCGCGGCGACGAACCGCAGCGCCGCCGCGTCCTCCTCGACGGACACGTCCGCGTCGGCCGCGAACGGCAGCTCCAGCACCTTGGCGAAGATGTGCGGCAGCCGGCGCAGCTTCTTCCCTCCCAGCGCGCCCCCCGCCGCCGCCGCCGCCGCCGCGCAGCGCTGCACGGCGATTGTCCGCTTCCGCGGTGCCGGGTGGACCCTCATGGCGTGGCGGGGTGGGGCGTCGGGAGGAGGAGAGCACGAGGACGAGGGCGAGGGAGCGGAGTCCGCCAACTCTAGGGACGGGAGAGGTCGCGGTGGGGAGGGCGGATCGGAGGGGGCGCCTCGGAATTCGCGCGAGCGGTGAGGGTGTGGGAGTCCGTGGAGAAGAAGCTCCGCGCTTCTGCGTTGGGGAATTGTTGAAGAAGAGGGGGAGCGGGGAGGAGGGGAGAGGAGAAACGGAACGGAACGAATGGGAGAGGTGGTGGTGCCGCGATTTTGAAATGAAATCCGTGGTAAAAACAAGGATTAGATTTAGATGATTTGAAGAGTGGCTTGATGAAACAAAGATTTGGATTAGGGTGTGGATTTGACTTCTCTCCTTGTTCTTGGATGTCACATCTCACCTCTCTTTTAAATTTTATTAGGTTGTGTGAATAAATGAAAACCGGATGTGATGTGACATTACCGCTAGGAAAATTGAAATACGTTGTAACTGAATTATTGCCATCGCAAAATACACACCACTAGAGCTCGCAATCACCCAACTTCTTCTACTACAGACTATACCTACAGAATTTGGGTGTTCACCCACACACTACTTGGTGGATCGATTGAATTACGCGTGTTGCTTGTTTGGACTATTTAACAAATCAAATATTTGCCCTGTTCGTTTGGCTTATCAGCCACCAGCCAACAATACTTTTCTCTCGGAACAAACCAGTCACCAGCAAACAGCTAGCAGTACTTTTCTCTCAGAACAAATGAGCACCAACCACCCGCCACCAGCCAAACAAACAGGCTAATTTTCAGATTAAATGGTTATCCCTATTTAGAATGATAGTATGGCAAACAAGAAGAGTTTAAAACGTTTTTTTTTGGAAAAGTTTAAGAGTTCAAACATGCAAACTACCATTTAGGCGGGCAACGTTTCAAGTCACCTGTCTAAGTTTTGCTAATAAACTTCTTTAAAAAAAAGTTTTTCTAGTAAAACACCATCATTGGAAATCATTGAAGTTGGAAAAATGTTTTCTTCATATGACCACTACATTTTTTTCCAACTAAGGGCTTGTTTGGGACTTGGAGGAATCAAGTGGATGGAAGAGGATTGAAGGGGATTTTGGGAAAATTTGAGTTACTGATGGAAATTCCTCCACCCCAATACCCTTCATTCCCATTCGTTCCACTAATTCCCAAACAATCCCTAAGAGATCCTAATAAGCCTTGCCTTAAATCTCATCGACTTAGAAGCGTGGAAAATATTGCGCAAAGATGAAAAGAATAAAAGTACTCGAGAGGAAAACCCGTAGAACAAACAAACAGTGGCCCTGTTTGGATACTCAAACAGGGTTAGAGTTAGCTAGTTTCTAACTCTAACTCTAAAGCCTTAAACTAACTCAGCTCTACAGAGGTGTTTGGATGAAAGGGTTAGAATGAGATTAAATGTCTTTTTCAATCATTAGGTGTGGGTGGAGGGAGAGAGAAAAGTCGACTTTTTGGTGGACCAACATGAACTAGCCCCAATAAGCACCTCTTGGGTGGGATAGTTTTTGGTGTGGGTTAGATAAACTAGCCAATCTGGCCTCGTGTTTGGATCTTTTGCGGATAGTTGGCTCCAACTAACCAAAACTAACTCTAGCCCATTGATCCAAACAGCGCCAGTGTGGAGGGGATAGGATCAGGATCGTAGGATAAGAAAGCGCACACGTTACGATGTGACGTGTGCTCCATTCGCACAGTCATCGTCCACGCAGGGCCGTACACGTCACATCCCCGAGTGGCGGGGCCCACCACAACGTGGACCCCGCATGCTAGAGACCGGCCCACCCGTGTTAGTTACAGTAGTACCATTTTTTTCCTTTCTTTTACCTTTTTCATATATTTTTCACGAGTTATGACTGCCAAAGTGCCCCCAGAAAAAAAGAGGAGAACATACATCGTCGGAATGAAATTGTCCAAAACCAATTATTGGACACAAATTTTCCATGGAACGATTTTTTCTAACTATAATTGCAATCTTTGTGGGACCGTGTGAGTACATTGCAGGTACTTATTCAGCAAATATGTGACTTGTCATAAATTCTATAACACTCAAATTTCTCGCGAAACATCTTTATTGTTCTAAATATATCCGGGCAAGCTTTTTTTATATATAAATATCTGGGCAAGTGTAGCAAGTAAAATGTTGCCAAAGTCATGAATCCATGAGTCAAACTCTGGCCAGATCAAAGGCAAGTAACCAAATTAACAGTTTCTTGCAAGTTAACACTAGATACTTTGCGGTTGTAAGTGAATCACTACTACTTGTACCAAAACTTGTGAATACATGGCTTAAAATCCTTTGGAACAATGTAATGAACAATCATATCCATAATTACTTTTTTTTTTAAAAAAAAAGCATAACAACTAAAGGGAGCAGCTTGACTCACCACTTGTCACCGTCAGGACTTGCATGGCGACATCCATACAAACAAGTAGTACCACCTGTACCACTACAATTTGTACTTCAGATGCATAGTTTTTGTTCATGATCAACAACAATCATATGAGGCGTTCTCAAGACGCCCATGCTTAGAAAAAAATGTTTTTTGAAAGAAAAGAAAAAAAGAAGCAAAATATGTAATAAAAGAAAACAGGTGATGGCCAGAAAGGCTGGATGGGATGCCAGAAATCGGATCGGAACACAATCTCCAGCCATTTTTGTCAGAAGGGAAGGAAAAAAACACTGATGCAGTTCAAAGTTGACCCCACAATTGCAATCGAAGCAGAGGTCGGTCAAGGATACTTCATGTGGCAGAATAATCCAACCATGCTGAATAGATGAGCACTTAAATTATGGAGACATAGGCTGGAATGCTGACACGATGCATAAGCCTACATGGGCCCAATTGTGAATATAAAATCCACGCGATAATCTGATGTGATGCACCGATGCAAGAACATGATGTTGACTGAAACCTGAATGCTCTTGGAGTCTTTGGAAAAGATGTCTACTGCAACCAAGTGGCATTGTTTACATTCTGACGTCTCAATAGACTCCGAGTGCAACTGAGGTAGAATATTCAGAATATATTGGCTATTTATGCTGCTCTCCATTATCATGTATGAATGGTACAGAATAGACCTTGTGCCTCTACAGATTCTGAATGTAAAAGAGTCATAGCAAAATTCAACAACTGACTAGGCACACAACAGTTGCATTTTTCTAAAGAGAAGTAACAACAATGATGTGTACTCATGATATAACTTAACTGATCCAGTTTTGCTGGATATATATACTGGTATATAAAAAACTGTACGTGTAAGAGCACACCCTCAAGTCAAAAGAAGGAAGGCAAAAAAAAAAGGTACAAGGACACAGGTTTCTGGATTTTTTTTTCAGGTCATCTTTTGCATTTGCCTGATTACATGATTCCTTGTTACCAAACTCTGGTTCAACTCACCAATAATTTGAAATCACATTTCAAGTTTTTTATAAGGAAATTATATTTCAAGTTAACCTCAATACAAACAACAAAGGAAAAGTCTACACGTACTGTCTATTGTCATTGCTGCACGTACTATTGGCACTGAAAAAAATTCAGTGAGTTGTTACAGATGACAGATGTCACATATCTGTCGTGCTTGTAGTTTTCAGTGCTTCTGTCTGTGATTCCACTTTGTTTGGGCCTAGTGGTGCAAGCAGAACCTGATATTGTATCACAAGTTGAACTGCGTGCAAGTATTTATTCTTTACATGCCCATACTTCAGGTTTCCATAAAGCAAAAATATTCCCCATTTCTCGGCACAATACAGTCAACTTTGTAAGAGAATCCAACTACTAATGTTCAACCCCTAGTATAATTTTTCATGGGGTCCCCTTAAGTAAGAAAGGTCACAGAGAACCGAAACCAACCTTGTCCTAGTATACAAGGTAACTTAGAAACTATAACAAGGGGTGAATACCTGTGTGACGTAGCATCAGAGACTGTTTTCAGACGATCATGAATCACTTCAATCACACAGGTAAGTAGTCACAGTAGATTAACCTGACCAATGAAAGCGGTGACAGACTGAAATTATATCCAGCGTGATGTTCATATTTCCCTACTGGTTTTCTGAACTTCGACCGGATGGGACGTATCTGAGTTGGAGCTGGGCATGGTGGCATGTGATACTTGAAAGCCAGAACACATGGAGATAAAACCCTTAGCAAGTCAGTTATGTTTTGTTTCTCCATTATTCGTGTCACCTGAGTCCTCTGGCAGGAGGCCTAAAAGAGGTAAGGGCAACAATGAACTAAGATTGCAGACCACAATCAAGAGAGGTAGATTCCCAAAGGTGTCCCTGGTGACCCCAAAAACCTTTGTTAGACCAGCACCAATCAGACCACCAGTAACACTTCCAGCATTGGAAATGGACATCAAAGTTGCAAATAAAGTGGCTTCCATTCCCGGAGGGCACAATTTTGCAGCTAACACCAAGACCGGCATAAATGAAGCCTACAAAAAAAATGAGGCAACATAAACTTGCATTTGAGGAAGTAACTGAAGGTAGGAGGCCTCAAAGCACAATTCTAAGCTAGGTATGGTCAATATATAATGATGCTCTGACTGTACACATGAGATGTTGAGATTTGAGAATGCTTTTTCTAATAATAGGTACGGGTATTCACAAGCCAGGTCTGCTGATCCTGGACTTCAGTGGTCAGCCTCAGTCAGGAAAGACCTAGTTTGCAGTGTCACTATGTCAGGAAAGAAGGCACATGATCACCTGAATGACTTTTTTTATGCGATCTTCTTCAATGGACCCCAATCATGTAAGATCCTTTTCTATTATCATTAGGTTCTAAATAGCCGGCTATAGCTGCCGCTATAGCCGGATATAGCTTCTGAAAAGGGCAGCCGCTATGGCATTTAGCCCGCTAAATGCCGGCTATATCCCGCTAAATACCATAACGGCAGTACTGCCACTAAACACCTTAGCCCGCTATTTAAAACCATTCAAGCAATGCAGTGATGTTACATACCTGACCAAGGACTGTGATGATTAATGAATCACCAATAGAGAACCATTCATCACTGATCCCAAACTGCCGATTAAGCCCAGTTACGAGAAGCACCTAAATATATACAGTGCAGTATGTTTAAACAAGGGGGCCAGTTGCAGCACCAATCAAATAAATAGCACAAAGAGCACCTGTGTCATCCCAAGAGCTGAACCTATGATGGTTGTCACAAGAAAGATTTTTCTTAGAGGAATTTCCTTCAGAAAATAGTTGTATATTCCAACACCAAGCAGGGATGCAATAGAGGTAACAAGCTTCACACGCCCTAGAAACTCTGGAGTGAATCCAAGCTTATTTGTGCTGAAATAAATTACAGGAGGACATAGAAAACTGATCATTTTAAAAACACACAGATAATATCATCTAATCATGTATATTCATCTGAATAAAGAACATGATCAATCAGACAAGAGAAAGATTTAGCATGGAAAACCCAAACAGTTGAGAGACCACAGGTGCACAGAAGTGAGTCCAAAGAAGGATGTAACAACAGTCCATCCTTAAACATGTGGCTGAAGTGTTTACATAGGGTACAAAAGGACTCCACACCACAAAAGAGTACAAATCTAAAAAAAAAAGTTCTGATTCATTCTGACAGCCAACCCCCCTGCATGCTCCCATTAGCCCAGTGTAACTCATAATGAAAAAAGGCATAGGTTTCAGGTCATTAAAATGGAGACCAAAAGTACCAATGATCTGGCATACTTTTAAATTACTTAATATGCGAATAAGCATAAAAGAGTTGAGGTCATATTCAGTCCAAAAAAAAGTTTAAGACCATATCAGTAGATATCTTCAAACTGTTAATACACAACTAGTGAAGAAGGGACCAAACAAAATGAAAAGCAATACTTTGTTGGCATGTATAAATTATTGTCCCAAATAAGTTAACCAAAACCAATACTTTGTCTTTATATTTTATGAAGCTAGATAATTTTTCTTAATTTTATGTATGGTGTTACAGCCTATGGTAGTGAAATTACTCCAATCCATGAAAGTTGTAGCTATTGGATTACAACTAACACAAATGGAACGGTAAAAAAGTAACTGAATAAGATATATACAGGACAGATCAATCAATATGAATACCATACAGACTTTCTCATACATACATGAAGAAAAACATAGCAGAATCTGACTGTGGTGTTGCTTGCCAGAGGAATATAAACAAGGTTGGCAACAAAATGTTAGGTTGCTTTACTGAAGTCCAAAGCTGTCTGACGTGCTGCTTAGAGCTTTCAACAAATCCTGAACCAGAGAATAAGATAGTACGTTCTCCTGAAGGCATGCGATGTTCATTTACAAGAACTGCAACAGCAGATGTCATCAGGGGTAAAAATGCTGTAACACCAAAGACAAATCTGCGTTTACAGGAATACTTTCATCAGTAGACTGAGCTACGAAACAATAGGGTGAGAGTCATCTTAAGCGGTACTATCAGACAAACCTTACTCCATAAGTGTCCACAAGTGAACCGCTGAAGTAGGCACTCACAATCCCTCCAAAGGCAGAAGATCCCCAACAGAGAGACTGGAGGGATCCAGATGTACTTTGTGATTCTCCGCGGGCTCTTTCAACAACCATAGAGTCAACTACCTACAGCGTTCCTAGATGTGTTATGAAACAAAACCTTGAAGCAATATGATTGGATTATGTCAATAGCAAGAAGAATGCATTGTAAGCTGCATCATGGAAGAAGATAAGGTCTGCATATAATTTTTTGAATTAAGATAAGGAAACGACCTTTAATATAGCAGGAATCTAGTTCTAAACAGTTGGTCTAGTTGGTGTGTTCAGCATGCATTTTTTCTAGTTCATGTGCCTATTTATTTATTTATTGCTAGACCACATGTTAAAACTGTTCCCATGCCTTTATTAATCTGTTGAGTTAAATTGAGTTGTGAGATAACTCAATACAAATTTGCACTATGCCCTTTCCTCTATGAAAAGTAAAGTATGCCAACAAAGGGGAGGTTCGTTCCAATTTCCAACAATGATCACAATTCCACCCTATAACAGAATACGGAGCCAAATATAGAAGGAAACCAATTTATTATTTATCGCATTCATATAATACATTTAGTGGCATATCAGAAAAGAAATTACAAGCATGGTATATGACTATTGAAAAGGAAATATGAGTATCAAGAAACAACTAAATCAATGAGTATACAGGACTTAATATTATTGGCTGTCTCTAAAGGGCAGGCCAAGATAACTTGTGGGTGGGATCGGTTTGCACTTACAACATCTGAAAAGGCAACAGAAAGTGACCCAAGAAGAATAGAGGATGCAGCAGTGTATTTACTGCTCACTACTGTGGCCATCAAACTCCATGAAAGTGCTCCAAGTAACCCTGACAGAAAAAGGTATGACCTTCTTCGATATCCAAAGAGTGGAATGGAATCACTGAAAGGAGAGAGCAGATGATTCAAAATCAAGAGTGCACATAAATGAGAAAGAAATGGATGTGGAGGTTTCATGAAACCTGATAAAGCCATAGAGGGGCTTGATCAACCATGGCAAGGATGAGAAACCAGATACAACTGCAGTCTATATAAAACGAACTATTTTAGTACTTAGTAATGCCTATTAACTAAGAAGAAAAAATATTGCATCATGGAATAGGAATGAACTGTAAAATCTACCACGAAGAACATAAAGATGCTATATAGAGGATGGAGAAAGGAATGAGCAACACATGCCTCAGCTGGATCAAGATGAAGATCATCTTTCAAGTAAAAGCTCACAGCAAGCCGTGCGAGGCCTAAAACCCCTTGCACAAAATATACAATGGCAACAGCCATATTATCTGGGGACAGATCCACCCCAAACGCTGTATAGTATCTCGACCCGGGCTTGCTCTTGCGCACATCATCTGTACTGGGTTGCCGTGAACCCTCAATGTACCTACTACTTGTATCACCCTTCGTGGAGCCCACTTGATATCTAGGCATGACATTGCCTACAAAGATAGCACGACAGGAATGAGCATATGAGATGATCATGATGCAGAGGCAAGCAAAACACATACTGCCAACCATCTAAGCAATGCATTATAGAATCAATTTGAAGGCGTATGCAAACATTTACATCCTACAACAAGCTTGCTTAGAAGCTTAGATTCTGTGGTGCAGCACATCAAACGCGACCTGGTGTTAACCTCCCAGCATTTCTTCTGTACGCACCTTGTTACACATTACTAGGCACCCAAAACCGGGTCTAATATAATTTACCAAATTGCAGCTGCCCACGACTCTAAGCAATGCATTGCACACAATTCTAGCAGCTCGAAGTCAGAACACGCTACCTCAGCCGAGCACGGTCTCCAACCCCTCAATTCAGCTCGATCTCCTGTTACGCCACACGAAATCCGACGACAGGCTGAAATTCTCCCAATTCCGGAACCCAAAACCGCAACCCCGCACCAGATCCCGCCGGAGCCAGACGGCTACGCCCCCCGGAGAAGAAGAGACAAACTCGAGCTCACCAGGCCGGTGGTCGGAGGACGAGGCGGCGGCGGCAGTAGCGTCACGACCGTCCAGCTCGAGGGGCCGGCGTCCGCCGGCCTCCTCGTCGTACGCGTCGCGTCCGGCCGAGCCTCCGGAGGCCATCCCCGCGCTGCCTGAGCCCGCGGTCCGCGGCGCGGTCTCCGGTGTGGGGGGAAGCGGGCGGAGGTCGCAGCAGGCTGGCGGAGACTGCGGAGCACCGTGCCGGAGAAGGTGGAAGCGAGATTTGGGTGGCGCAGCGCAACGACGCGGCAACATCTTCCCGGTGTTTTCTCTCCCTGACATAGTGGACCCACGCACTCACGAGCTCTCGCTTGGTTTGATGGGCTGGGCCTACCAACTGAACTGAGCAGAGCGGATCAGGCCCAGTCCCGCCCGCCCGGTTAGAATCATCAGACTGGATCAGGCCAAGTCCAGTCCGGCCCATTGAGCGACAAAATTCAGAATGTTCACAGCAAGCAGAACAAAATTCAGGCAGGAGAATGACACATTTGGCAGAAATCTTCTAAAGCTATGCATCTGTAACAACATTTTACAGTTGAAGCTGGTGATGAAACACAACATAAGCCATGGCATCGGTGTATCCACATACACACACACAACAATGGACCTGCTGCTCTCTGGCGGTCTAGCCTCTACAGACAAATGACTAATGGCTGACTCAGATAATCCTCTTCTGCTTTCGCTTTTTGTTTTTTTTTTCTTCACAGAATTTACAGTGGAGACCCCCCTGGCCTCATTGGATGACACAGGTGCAGGCGCCGGTGTAGTCGTCGTCGTCCGAGTCTCCGGATTCGCTGCATGGAAGAAAAATTTCGTGTAAGCATCAAGGGTAGAAATGTGCATATCTTTTCATTCGACAGTAAGATGTTGAGCAGACAAGGATTGTGCAAGCGTCGGAAGCTAGATTTTTCTGCGCCCCTAGTGTGGAAAAACTTCAAACGAACACAGAACTGAAAATGATGGAAATTAACACAAGGACACACAAGCACAACTATATCCGAATGTATATTCATAGCACCAGCAGGAATGACAATGATGTTAGTAATACCATGTCAATGCACCATCACTAGGTTTAATGAGCGATGGGGCTGTGACAAAACTAATCCAAATTCAACCTATCCAACAATCATGATACAATCCTATATAGCAACTGGAAGCAACCTGTAGTAAAGAGACCCTTTGAAAATGAAAGTCCAATTGCCCTTGTTGTGATTTCATATTTTAATAATTATGCACTGACTTGACTGAAACACTCAATGGTCAGTGTAAGTAAGTATTTTATTTGTTTCTGAAAAGGATTGTTACAAGGTCATATTGAGTAAGATTTATTGACGGAAACTTCAACACAATATCCCTTTTACTGTTATCATGGAAACAATAAAACAAGCCGAAAAAGGCCTGGATTTATTTTATATGAAAACATGAACTGCAGGCAAGTAGTAAATCCGGTTTGATTGCAAGCTCTGAAAATAACTAGCCTGCTGAACACACGAAATGCTATTGGTGACTTTATAAGCACGCCACAAACATTTCACAGATGGATGGACTTGACCCCTATTTCAAACATCATGTCCACTTGACAACTTAAATCTATGACTCGTGCATGAGTATGTTTGCGGTTTCAAAAGAACAAATCAAGCTTGAAAAAAATCAGTTTGCATATAACCATGACAAGACAAGCTCAAAGTAACCAGCAGGTTATCTTAAGCAAAGTCAGCAAGCATGATGGAAAAAAGGCCCAATTTCTTTAGGTGGACTGGCCTAAACCTAGATAGCGACAAAACTAAACTGTTTCAAAACGCTTCCTTGATGCATTGAAGAAAACCGTTGGGTGCACTAACAAAAGGTGGATGACAGTTAGGACTCCTGGGCAGCCATCCAACCAGAAAGGGGAAGGGTACTTTGGTATATAGCTTCACCCAGACACAAGAAACTGGGTTTCACAACAACTAACTCATTCAAATTAATGATTTGATAGCGACCATATGGAAGCAAGCTCAATGCATCCACAGACGTACTTGCACACTCCAGCCAAGGCCAAAACCAAATATAGTAGAATTGCTACACAATGACTTGGCCTAACCTTATCTAATTAACCCACCACCTAGGAACAGCAAAAGATGGCCACCATTACCAAGGGACATGAGGTGTAAGACAAACCGTTGACTTGGCCACTGTATAGTGTTTTTCCAATGTCAAGCACAAGGCACAACTGCAAGTGACCATGACTTAAAGCAAATGTGTGTCGCGGAGACCTAAAACCAGAACATTCCTCTAGAGATCAGGGGCATGCCACATGCCACATGGCCACTAGCAGAATTGACGTCTACCTAAAATGGTGAGCAACACACATCACATGGCAAATTTGACTCTACAATAGTACCAAATTCACCAGCAATTTCAACTAGATAATACTAGAAAGGAAACATGGGAAGAACACAAGACGTACCTTGGCTCGAATTCTTTGACTTGTGTGAGATCCTTCCCCAACAAATCCTTCCACTTCACATTGCCTTTCACCACATGTTTACTGCTGTCCACACAATCAGCCCTCTTCAAGCAGCTCTTGGAAGCCACCGGCACCTCCTTACAGCCCTTCTCATCATCACCGTCGCCGCCGGGCGGCGGCGCCGCCGCCGCTTCCTCCATCTTCTGGACCACCGGCGGCTTGTCCTCGGTGACAGCGGCCGGGCTCGGAGACCCGGATGCCGGATCACCCCCTCCATCGTCTTTGGATTTGGGGAGGCAGGGCAGGGAGCACAGGGGAGGAGCGCAGTTGCTCTCACAGTAGGAAGAACTCCTCATCAAAATGGCGAATCGGGGAACTGAGCTCCCAGGAAACCCAACACATGAACCAAAATCTGCCCAAGAAACGGATCAAACGAGGCCACCGCCACCAGGAAGCGACCAAGGAATCACCTCACGAGCAGCAACCTCGCCCTCTGAGCAATCATCCACCGCTGCAATCTGAGCCTGGATCAAGAACTGCAGACTGCCCACACCAGAAAGCCCTGCCACTCCAAGAAACCACCTAGCGAAACCGGCCACGGAAGAAGCGAATCTCTGTGCTGTGCAGCAAGGCGGCCACAGCAGATCGAATCTTGCACCAAAAGATCTCCTTTTCTCCAGGGACCAGGAGGAGTTGGAAGGGGGATGAGAGAGAGAAGAAAGGCAAGTGGGTCTCAACAACGAAGCACAAAGGAAGCGGAGGAGGATGAGAGAGGAAGGGGGGAAGAGGAGAGGAGGAATCCAGCCGATAAAGATCGCAACTTTTCGCTGCGGCTGCTTTGCCTCACAACCTCGCGCGGTCGCGGACGCTAGCCCCACAAGAAAGTGAAGAAACCGAGTGAGAGAGAGAAAAAAAATCGCAGAAATCCCACGGAAGAAATGGAAATTCGTTTGATGGAGGGATGGATGGATCAAGTGGAGGCAAGGGATAAAGGCTAGTGGTGGTCATATATAAGTGGAAAATGCATAATTGTGGCGGTCTACGAGTGCTGGAGTGGCAGCATCACCGTTTTGCTCCAATGGAAGAAGACAAGCGCCCGGGAGAAAACAACGTGGATTTTGTTACCTGTTGTGAACTGACTCTTTTCTGGGCTTCCGATTTTTCACCGCCGTGAAGAGTCGAAGACCCCGAAGACCGGCGACCCTCAGGCAAGAACTCAAGGCATCCAGGATCCCCTGCAACCACTTTGTCTATATATGACTATGTGTGGAGCTTGGTGGTCTTGATGGTTATCGTCTGCTCTGCCTCGCATCTATATATACGTGTATTGTAAATTTCTAATACTGTGGATAAGATTAATTGAGAAGGAATTCCGCAACATCTTTCAAAGACCTATCTTTAAAGTCAACGGGGGAGAGCATCCCATCTAATATTTCACTAAGAGTAACTCCAACGAGTTTAGCAAATCAACTTAAGATCCATATAATTTTAGGAAAACAGGAAAAATTGTCTCCAACAGTTTGCAAACCAACTGCGCATGTCTTAGTTACCACTGCCTATCGTATTTGATATCAGGGAAATTTGAATCATACCATTAAAAGAAACTTGATGTAAGGATTGTCCTATTCATCCATATTTGACATTGGCTTTGCAAAAACGAGAAATATTTTATCGTATTCATCCATATCTAAGTATTTGATACTGGATTCTACCTCGTTCCGGTATTTTTATTTCTTTTTCATCGTATTTTATATTGTATTCGCCAGATAATGCATACTATTTCAGTCATCATTGCAAGACTTGTCGGATCATATTCCTTTTTCATTCGCAACCGAACCTTTCTTAGCAAAATTAGGCATGTTACAAAATGGAGGCACAAAACTTTCTCATGTGTTTTTTTTTTCACTTGACTCTGGAGTCCGGATTCGATCATGTCATGTAAGACTATGCATTTGAGATGCGCCGTTGGAATTCATTTTTATTTCGCACATACGTACAGGTATCATATTTGAACAGTAGATATGTTGAAAGGTACTCTAGAACAACTTGCATGGCTTGGAACTAATCATAGACGATGCTGATACGCATCCGATTTGTTTAGATAAACAGAGCATGTGGATCGCGTAGGCCACAATAATGATGTGCGCCCTTGGATGTGAAGGCTACCTGAACGGCGGGGCGGGGGCCATTATGCCTTGGTTTAGACAGTGACACGGGCACTAAAATTGTTTAATTAGGTGCATGATACTTGAGCACCATTATCCTAGATGCTATAGTTAGATCACCTCATGAGGCAGCCGACATTTAATTATATTAGCTGCACAAACTAACCTATACTAATGTTATGTGAGTACTCCGATCCGCGAAACAAAAATATGCCTCGTCACCAAGAGCTTCTTTAAAAATAAGTAGCTAAAATCCTGATTTAGGTAGTATGTAAAATGAAATAGTTAGCAAAAAAGTTGTTGACATCCAACATCCTTTCTAAACAGAACTCTCTATATGCTCCACTACCTGGGGTCCCGCCTGTCATACTCATGAAAATCAGGATAGGTAGTCACTAGCCACTAGCCAATAATAGCTAGCAGGGCAACGAATTTAGCTAATATGGATAATTAGTTGGGTGGATAGCTTCTTTAAAATAAAGGAACAAAAGTTTCGGCCTCAACAGTTCAAGGAACTGCCTGCAACCAAATAGATACAACTCACACCCAAAACAGCACATAGGCCGCACAGTTCACACTGACTCAACCATGCACCCTTACAATGCACGACAACACTCAAAGAACGCAGAATACATCACAAAGTACAACTAGTTTCCAATACGCCTAAGAGCATTCCACCCAGACATATGAAATATCTCCAAAGCCGCAACCTCTAGTGCACGACAACCGTCCTTCAGAATAGTTCTGTCATCTTGTTTAGAAAGGACAGGTGTTGGGGGGATTCGGAATCGAGCCTTCGCATACCCAAAAAATAGAGAGCGGTTATGCGAAGGATGCTGGCGACAAAACCCCCGAAGCGAGCGGGTTCCATTTTCATTCTCCGAACGTAACTTTTCATCGGGTACCCTTCGCCGCTACCAAAGCCATCGGCATGAATCCAACTTAACACAGGGCGTCAAAGTCTCGCTCGGCGGCCCATTCCGCGACGAAACCCCTAGGGCGAATACTATTCATCCAGAGAGCCTCGGCCTGGGATTCGAACAGGGGGTTTCGTCGCTCCTAACATTTAACAAGTTCAAACTTGAGTGTGATTTTTGTTTCAGGTAACGATGAGCGCTAGGCGAAAGGGGGGGATCTCCAAGAGGCCGGGGATGTTTTCCTTCCCGACGGGCGCACGTGATGACAGGTGGAAAGGCGCCGCAATGCGCGGCGTAACATCATGAAGCGCCGATTACGTGGAGGCTTAATTGGAGATTGCCCGAAGATAGCCTAGCACATTCTACTTTGATTCGTTTTACACGAGGGTGTTCTCGGAATGTAAAAAGTCCGTCCGCCTCCCTATAAAAGGAGACGGACGGGCGCATGTAAAGGGGATCGACTTTTAAGAATTCCACTGTTGAGAAAGAAGCTTTTGTTTGTCTTTTCGCTTTACATTTTGGCCTTTGGTTCTCGAGTTTTTGTTTCCTCTCATTGTTCGTGTGCGAAAGCTACGGTTTTCCCCACAACGGACGGACCAACTCCTGATCCAGAACGCCCCCCTAAATATCACCTACAAAATATACTTATATTGTGACTTTTGAAATACCAAATCATTCCTACTGATCCATAAGGCCCAGCATATCACTGCCAAACCGATCAGCACAAGGTTCCTTTGCTTACATGAAAAACTTCTAAGCCAAGGACAAATAGATGTTCCACTCCCTCCGGTTTTTAACCCCAAAAGTAATACACACACCTCCCCACACAAGTTGAGCCGTGGGACAATCAAAAAAGAGGTGTTGGATTGTTTCCTGCTCCGCACAAAAGCAACATTTTGTACACCCCTTCCAATGTCTTTTAACTAAATTGTCCTTAGTTAACACAACCCCATTCCTAAGATACCAAAGGAAGATTTTAATCTTCAAAGGGATCTTGGCTTTCCACACCGAACAATTAACCGGAGTCCCTTCTCTCAAAACTATGTCATTGTACATATTCTTCACCGAAAAATTCTTATTGGTCGTCCAAATGAAGGAGTCCTTACGATCATTAAGACTCACCATCACGACATTCCCCACTATCTCGAGCCATTTGTCCCAACTGTCCCCCACTAAGGCACCTCTAAAAGATACATTCAGTGGGGTAGTACTTAACACTTGGGCAACCGACTTATTTTTCTTTCTCACTATTTTTTAGAGACTTTGATATTTTACCATCAATGGATCTTTCCACAGATCCTCCCAGAATCTAGTCTGGGAGCCATCTTGAACTCTAAACCTACCTTTATGTAGCACAAGATCTTTGACCTCCATTAAACTTGCCCAGAAATGAGAGTTCCCCATCTTTTTCTCTACCTGAGATAGCGTTCTTCCCTTAAGGTACTTTTTCTCGAGCAGTTGCTGTCACATTCCATCCTCATTGAGTAACTTGAAAATCCACTTACTCAATAAGCATTTGTTTTGGGTATCCAAATCAATAATACCCATCCCCCAACACTCTTTGGCTTATGCAGAATGCTCCATTTGGCCAACCTATATTTCTTTTTGTGCTCATCACATTGCCAAAAGAATCTGGATCTATAATAGTCCAACTTCTCCAACACACCTTTAGGTATTCTGAAGAAGGACATCATAAACATTGGTAAGCTTGACAAGACCGAGTTAATAAGGACAAGCCTCCGACCCGATGATAACAGCTTACCCTTCCAACTACTAGCTTTTTTTTGAAATCTCTCTTCAACTGCCCTCCAATCCCTATTGAGAAGTCTACTAGGACTCATAGGGATACCTGAGTATCTAAAAGGAAACTCACCCTCTTTGCATCAAAAAGCCTCACATATTCTGCAACCCTCTCCTTTGTATCTCCAAAGCTGAATAATTCACTTTTATAGAAGTTGATCTTAAGACCAGATAACTTTTCAAAGGCACTTAGTACTACTCTCAAGCCTTTGGCCTTCTCTAGATCATCATCCAAAAAAAGAATCGTATCATCTGCATATTACAATATTGAGAGACCATCCTCCACTAAGTGAGGAACCGGCCCATCAAAGAAACACATGCCTTTTGACCTTTCAATCAACACTGCCAACATATCCGCAACTAAACCGAAAATAATGGGGGACAAAGGATCACCCCGCCTTAAACCTTTCTTTGTTTGAAAGAAGTAACCCAAGTCGTCGTTCACTTGCGCACATATACTTCCCTTTGAAACCACTTTCTCCATCCATTGACACCACACATTCGGGAAACCCTTCATTCTAAAGACTTGCTACAAGAAGTCCTAATTAACCTTATCATAGACCTTCTCAAAATCTAGCTTGAGAATAAGGCCTTTCTATTTTTTTCTTTTTAGCTCATGGATGGTTTCATGCGGAACATCCTTCCAAAATATATCTTCAAGGTAGAAAAGTCGATTGCGAAGGATTGGTGACCCTACATGCCACGATGTGAGTCCGTTTGCCAAGACCTTTGTAAAGATCTTAAAGCTAACATTAAGCATACAGATGGGCCTATATTGCTGAATTCTCTTGACCTCCTTCTCCTTTGGAAGTAATGTTATTATTCCAAAAGAGGTAGATGTCCTGTATGGAAGTCTGGGAACATGGACATTAGGTCATCCTTTACGAGACTCCAAAAAACCTGGTAGAATTCAGCTGACCATCAGGTCCCGGAGCCTTATTATGCTTTATTTGAAAAATGGCCTCTCAGATTTCCTTTTCAGAAAATTCAGTCGCTAGCATGTCACTCTCCGTATCAGTAACTTGAGGAATATCCTCCACCAAAGACTCACTGAGTGACAATCTGCCAAATTTTGAACTTCCAAAACGATTCTTATAATATTTAGTGATATAACTCTTAATTTGTTCCTCCCCTTCAATAAATCCTCCATCTTGTTCAAGGTGGAAGATTCTAGTCTTCCTCCTTTTTTTCGTTTGCTACCATATGGAAATACTTCGTATTGTTACCCCCTTTTAAAATTTTAGTTGTCTTAGCTCTTTGAAACCATTTTATCTCTTCTTCCCTAAGTAATTGCGTAATTCTTTCATGAATACTCTGTTTTAAGTCCCATTCACATTGACTTAGTAGTTGGGATTCCGTTTTCTTATCTAGCTCCTCAACTTTCCTCAGTAATTCTTGCTTTTCTTTCTTATAAGCTCCATTCATATTTGTAACATCCCGGATGTTTACTAGTGCTAATGACATAAACTACATGAGTTAATCAAGGTTAATAACCTCCTAAGCATGTTTGACTTGATTGGGCACACCTTTGCACAAAAGACCTCGGTCAAAATCCCTAATCACGGTCAAACCCTAGATCTACTCTAAAGGCTGAAATGGTTTTCTTGCGCGTTCTCCAAATTTCACTATAGAAGTCCAAAATATGCCAATACGAACGTTGTTCGTTATTTCCGGAACACATTTTTCGTAATTGGCGGACATTCCAATTTTGAGCACAAATTGGCCAAAAATCAAGTTCTTGCGCTGTGAACGATAAACGGAGCCGTGGAAAATCTGCAACTTCGGTTGGCGTTCTGGGCAAACCATTGATCAAAACATATGTCACCCTTCGGGAAAGTTGTAGATCTACGGCTCCTCTACAACTTTGCTTTTGGGAGATTTTTCACTTAGTTGACGATTTTTGGAGTTTTGCATTTTTGAAAAGGGCTAAACGGAATAGGATGTAGCGGGCGACGTCGACCTCGCGCTCCCGAGCGCGCGCGTTCCGGCCACGACGGCCACGTGGCGGGGCCGCATTGCTCCGGCGTACGGACGCACGGGCGACGTCGCGCGTGGACCGGAGCACCGCGGTGGACCCCTCCGCCCCTCCCGTCTCCCGTACGCCGCGCCCGGGCGGCAAGCCGCGCCGGGGCCGAACGCCCACGCGTCCACGCGTGGCTCTGCAGCAAGGCCAGCGCTGCATGCCGGGCCAGCTGTCGAGCGCCCCAAGTGGACCACGCCGAGCCTTAGGCCGTCGCGCCTCGCGTTCGTCGTTAGTCTGCGCACAAACACCCCCTGCTCGCGCTACCAGTACGCCGCCGCCAAGCTCCTCCCGCGCCGCCACGCGTCGAACCTCGCCTCCGCGCCCAATCAACGCCGCCGTGCCCCCCCCCCGAGCCTTCCTCTAGCCTCCCTGCTCCTCCCGAACGCGCCGCAACCGAGCCTCGAGGGCGCCGTCGCCGGAGCAGCACGTCCCGGCGGACGCCGCCCCGCGCGCGCGCCGGGGGTGCTCGCCGGCGGCGCGGCCACGGGCCGGCCGGCGCGGTCCGGGGGGTGCGCCTAGGCCGCACGTGGGCGCGGCCACCCTCCCCGGCCGGGGCCGGCCCCACATCGCCGGCCGGCGGCGAGCCCGCGCCGGATAGGGGCTGCCAGGACCACATTGCAAGGATTAAGATCTTTGCGGGGAGATTTTCGTAAAATTCCAGGGACCCATTCGTAAAGGTGAAAGTTAGGGATTCGGCAGTACCTTCGAAAAATCATTAAAAATCGTAGAAAAATCAGAAAAATGCAAAATCAGTTTTGTTGGGTTCGTGGTGAAGAAATCTAACTTTTCTAGAAAGCATGTATAGGGTTTTTCTGCACAGTTTTTGAATTAAAAATTCAAACTCAGTTTGGAGTGTTTTTAGTGTGATCTAAAATCTACACATGCTATGAACTTGAATTTTGGATATGTTGTTCCTTATATCATGTCTAGATATGTGACAAAAATTTACATGGTTTTGATGCATATAATTTCAGATATGATTTATTTAAGCTTTATGCTAAAATAAGTTTGATGCTTTTTATAGCACCTTTAATGAACTTTTCTTTGAGCACAAATGCACCCTAGGGCTTTGACTTGATGAGTAGTACCCCTGGTGTGATGGATGTGATTTTAGGGAATTGTTTGCTTGGTGTTTTGGTTTTAACCTTGTGTAGGAGCTTAAATTCAAAATCTGAAAAATAAATTGAATTTGCAACCATGCCTTGGTCAGAACCTCATTCTTGGCATACTTGACCTGTAGGAGAAAGTTGAGATCAAAAAGTGTATTAAATCTTTTTATATGAATTAATGATGATTTACTAGGCTGAAATTTGTCTTTTTCGTATAAAGTAATTTATAAATGTTCTTCAGCCAAATTTTGGTGGGAAAACTAAAACTAAGTATATGTCGCTGTGTGCAAAAGATTAGGCTCATTGGAAGTGTTCTTGATTTAATTTTGATTTACGGTTGAAAGGCTTGTTTTAAATAATTAAGGAAAACAATGGAAATTATAAGTGCTAAATGGTAAAATCATGTTGGTTCTGTTTTAATATTTAAACACAACACCCTTGCTGTTTAGTGAAGTTAAGTAATTTAAATTACTTAGATGTGCACACAATCACCATCAATATTAACTTTAATCTACTGCATGTGCATATAAACGTGTAGATCTCCCCGACGGTACGTACACACTCGCCCGGGGAGGGAGACGGGATCTGTTGATGGTGAGCTGAACCAGATTGGTGTGCAGCAAGACCTGGACCAAAGTCCAGAAGAGCCCAAGGCTTGTGTTGGTGTAGAGTCTGAGGAAGGCAAGCACCGGTTTCATCTAACCCGTGTTTTTTTTAAATATAAATCATGTCCTTTACTTTTCAGTACTTTATGCTTTACTTTGTGCATTTAAGTTTCAGGAGTTGCTTTGAAACCTAGATGCATGATCCTTAGGACTCCTATGCTCTTTTACTAGTATGTTAGGAACGCTAGTGCCATGCTCCAGGATCACGGTAGAAGTCGAGTAATGACTCATTGCTCGCGAGATATAGGATGCTTATGTTGGAATCATCGAGTTGGTTAAATTGACTCGCTCATGTGGTAAGAGCAATGGGTTCGGTCTCGACCGAGTAGCATGGTGCTGGTCCTAAGCTATTGAACGTACCAAGTACTTGCGGGAATGGGGCCGGTAAGCCTAGTACCTTCGAAGCCGGGGCGGGATCTTTCTAGCTACCCGCTTGGGATGTGTCTCGGGCTAGCTACCCGTGGTATAGTGTGTGAGTCGGACCGGTCGGGTTAGACCCTCGGATAACCGTGTACCGAGTTTGTAGCGTACGATCCCAAACTCGTGGGATGTTGGGAACCGCCCGGTCGGGGTAGACCCCGCATTTGCTTTTATTTGAATTCTTGGGGTCTACTTCCTCCGTGTATCTTGGGTCTACCTTGCAAGGATATAAATCGATCGATCGTCGGTCACTCGCCGTTATCCGAGTCGGCTTGACCACCGGCTACCCCATGTTTATTTATGGAACGAGTTCGGATTAATATTGTTACCGTTTAATATTGTTTGAACAACATGCTTGTTTAGTGCGAGGTGCTCACATAGAATGGTTAACATACTAGAACTTGAGCTAAAATGCGAGAATAAGGATCAACTCTTAGTCGCTTTTGGCAAAACAAACCCACAAGCCAAAAAGCCTTGCATGTCTAGTCTTGCTTTATTTTTTTGTCGGGTAAGTCTTGCTTTGAGTATTAGTACTCGGCCTTGCTTAATTTTGTTGTTTTCGGGTAATCCTCTGCGGCCTGGTGTCATTCCGGAGGGATGGGAGCTTGAATGGGAAAACGATGATGAGGAGTGATATGCATGGATGGCCTCCCGTGTGTATCATGCGCTAGTTTTAAATTCCAGTTGTTTAAACTGCGAACCATGTTTACGCTTATGTATGAAAAACCTGGTTTGTAATAATGTTGAACCTATGAAACTTGTTATGTAATGTAATGTTGTACTGCGGTCCCGCCTTCGTGTGGGCTTAGCGCATATCGGCGATCTGTTGTATGTGATTTACGGGCTTTACCGGCGGAAGCGACGAGAATAGTTCTTTATTATTGCTTAATGGCCATGTGGACCGGCTTAGGCGATAATACGGAACTATTTTGGGCGGTCTGTCCTGGTGGTACCGGAGCGATGATATGCACCGAGTAATTAAAATACCTTAACAAACCTGTTTTTGGAATAAAATTTGCCAAGATTAGTAATCTTGCTAAAAGAATAGGACGTTAAGGTTTAATCTAGTCCGAGAGGCCCTAGAGGGAATTTTTGGGTTCTTTCGGGTGGCTAGTATTCTATGGTGTATTTAGTCGACTTCCAGGCACATTTATTCTGTCAAAACTTACTTTCATGCACAACCATACTAGTTCATCACGTTTTGCCATACGTGGTGGTACCACGGGGAAGTCCTGTGAGGGACTAGTGGGACCTATTCCAATGGGTGCCACGTCGCGTCGCGTCTCATCACGTTTTGCCATACGTGGTGGTACCACGGGGAAGTCTGTGAGGGACTAGTGAGACCTATTCCAATGGGTGTCACGTCGCGTACGAGTCTCGTCACGTTTTGCCATACGTGATGGTACCACGGGAAAGTCCGTGAGGGATGAGTGAGGCCTATTCCAATGGGCACTCACGTCGCGTCGAAGTCTTAAATAGGACGCTGTCCATGCGGCGGCTTTACGCATGGGTACCGTTTCTATAAGTGAACGGTAATGAATGTGGACGCTTTTGTGAGTGCTTTGGCACAAAAGGTCTTGAATATCCGTGATCTTCCGCAGGTACACTAACCACGGTTGTTAGGTACGGTAATTAAGAAACGAATAGCTCCCGACTAGTTATTATAGGGAGAGACGTTTATATATGCCCGCCACCGGCACTAACTTCGTTTTTAAGCTTAAAAAGCTTTGTGAGGAAGTTTAGGACGCTTTTTGCATCATGTAAAAGCTATAAAAACCGAAAATGAACTTAAATCATGTGTCATTTGATCTTTAATTAAATTGTGTTTCTTAAGGACCAATCATGCTAGTTTGATGCTTTGATGTGTGGCTAAGCAAAATTTAACTAGCTGCTGTCCAAGTCTTCCTAAGGATTATCTAGAAAATTTCTGGCTAGGTGTTCTTTAGGGAAATTGTTCATCACCTAGTTAAGTTTGCTCCCTGAATTTCTCATGAATTTAGGATGTTTAAAACTGAAGTTAGGATCAAAATGATTAGCCTAGGTCTTGCTGAAATGCTGCCAAAATCTGAGTTAGGCTGAAAACTCGAATCTTTACTTATAGTTCCAAACAGAATTTGACCTGAGAATCTACAGCAAAAATGTTCCTTATCTAGCATAGATCATGCTGTAAAAATTTCATGGTAATTGGGTACTCATGTATTGAGTTATGGTCTTTTTAGTGAAGCTCTGCCCTGCTGAATTCTGGGCAACAGCACTCTGAAAATGAACATTTTTCACCCTTTTCCAATCCGAATTAGTTCGACCTTTGAATACCAAAAATGTGAGTTATAACCTTGTCAAGTTGCTCACAAAAATTTGGAATTTTTTTTGGGTACTGGTTTTGCAGTTATGAATTTTTATTCAGAACTGCCGGTTTTGCCATATTGCATGTTAAACTCATATTTTTGGGTTCTAACATGTGTTTGTAATTGTTTTACGGATGGCTGCCCCTAGGTTTGTTGCGGTGGGCGCTGATGGCACGTTTGCCACCCGCGGCTTGCGGTGGGAGGGCTTCACACGCATTGCGTGGAGAGCCCCGAGTGCCGTCGGCTACACCACTCCTCCTTTCTACGAGGGGGTGGAGTACGAGGAGTGGGGCGTACCGAGGCTGCGAGTTCGAGTGACCGTGCTCCCCCACCGGGCCACCCCGAGTGGGCGGACTTGAGCATGGAGCTCCTCTCGTTTCCGCGTTGTCGAGGCGGTGGAGTCTGCAGCCTTGATGGTGCTCCACGCTCTTTCCACCCACAGGCCGCAGGAGATGCTTCAGACACCGTTGGGGTTGGCTCTAGCCTTGGACCCCAACGATCCGTTGTGGCTAGCCGGGATGGCTAATATAGCCACACTTCTCGAGACTGTGCCACCCTACGACACAGTGGAGACCTTGGGCACGTGCTTGAGAGCTTTGTACGCTCTACAGGACCTTCGCCGGGTTATCGCAGATGACTTGGCTAGTCGTCTCACCGGAGCTACTTGGTATATCTCTCGGGTTGTCGGTCTTTACACCGAGCAGTATGTTAAGTACACCCGTGTCGTGCGATTATTGCGACCTTCGGGATCGGATACGGCGAGTTCCGGGGAGCGAGGCACACCGGTTTCGTTTGAGCGAGGTGACCACCTGCAGCGGATTCCCGGACTTGCGGGGGTGGGCGGCGAGCTGCGAGTTCGGTGGTTGACGAGGGATGCCGAGAGGCTTGTACACCTTGAGCACATCCGGGACTTGCGGGGAGCGAGGTTGGGGACCCGCCGCAATATCTTCATCGACCACAAAAGCCTCAAATATATTTTCACTCAATCGATTTAAATATGAGGCAAAGAAGATGGTTAGAGTTAATCAAAGATTATGATCTAGAGGTTCATTACCATCCTGGAAAGGCGAATGTAGTTGCAGATGCTCTTAGCCGCAAGGCTCACTGCAATTGCCTATCAATAGAACCTTACAGTGACACTCTGTGTGAGGATTTGAGAAGGCTAAACTTGGAAATTGTTGAACAAGGAAGCCTAAATGCTCTTTCGGCAGAGTCTAACCTGGTTGATAGAATTGTTAAGGCTCAACTTCAAGATGAGGGTATTCTCTTAATTAAACAAAAATTGCTAGAAAAGGATCCTAAACATAATTGCTTCGGAAGGATGAGAAAGATATAATCCGGTTTGGGCAACGCCTTGTTGTCCCGGATAATTGGGAGTTGAAAAAGGAAATCTTTGATGAGGGTCATCTCTCTAAATTCTCTATCCATCCTGGGAGTAGTAAAATGTATCAAGACTTAAAGGAAAATTTTTGGTGGTCCAATATGAAGGTGGACATTGCCAAATACGTGTCGGAATGCGATACTTGTCAAAGAATTAAAGCAAGTCACTTGAAACCTTCCGGTACTCTCCAACCCCTAACCATACCTTCATGGAAGTGGGATGACATAAGTATGGACTTTGTGTCCGGATTGCCACTCACATCTAGGAAACATGATTCCATGCGGGTTATCGTTGACAAATTGACAAAAACGACTCACTTTATTCCGGTCCGCACTACATATGATGCCAAAGATTATGCAAGTCTTTATATTGAGCACATTGTTCGCTTGCATGGTGTTCCTAAAACCATCATTTCCGATAGGGGATATCTCTTTGTGGCACGTTTTTGGGAACAACTACATAAGTCACTTGGCACGAAAATCATACGCGGTTCGGCTTATCGTCCTCGGAATGATGGTCAAAGCGAAAGGGTAAACCGGATTCTAGAGGACATGTTGCGAGCATGCGTGATTCATTTTGATAAGAGTTGGGACAAGTGTCTCGCCCTGGCTGAATTTTCTTACAATAACAGTTATCAAGCCAGCTTGAAAATGGCACCTTTTGAGGCTCTTTATGGACGGAGATGTCGTACTCCCTTGAACCGGTCACGACGGGGAGAGGAAATTCTTTGGTCCGGCCTTAGTTGAGGATGCGAAGAAAAAGTAAGGGTAATCAAGGAAAACTTGAGAATAGCACAAGAAAGACAAAAGAGTCATTATGATAAGGGGAAGGCACCTAGAGAATACAAAGTTGGTGACTTTGTGTACTTAAAAGTTTCGCCAACCAAGGGTGTCGAAAGGTTCAGTGTGAAGGGAAAGCTAGCTCCTCGCTACATTGGCCCTTATGAGATCATTCAAGTCTGTGGGCCAGTGGCATACCGTATTCAGCTACCCGAACGATTCTCTGCCGTGCACAATGTGTTTCATGTATCACAATTGAGGAAATGTGCACGTGAGCCGGCTAGAGAAGTTATTGAAGAAGCTAATGCTTGGATTGAACAGGATCTCTCTGTTGTGGAACATCCTTTGAGAATTCTTGATGTAAAAGAAAGGAAAACTCGAAGGCAATCAGTAAAGATGTTTAAAATCCAATGGAGCCATCATACCGTAGAAGAAGCTACATGGGAAACCGAACATTATCTCAATGAGAATTATCCGGGTTTTCTTGAATAAAGGCAAAGTAAGTTCTTTCCCCTACTTCCATCTTTTAAATCCTAAATCTCGGGACGAGATTTCTTTTAAGGGGGTAGGACGTAACATCCGGATGTTTACTTGTGCTAATGACATAAACTACATGAGTTAATCAAGGTTAATAACCTCCTAAGCATGTTTGACTTGATTGGGCACACCTTTGCACAAAAGACCTCGGTCAAAATCCCTAATCACGGTCAAACCCTAGATCTACTCTAAAGGCTGAAATGGTTTTCTTGCGCGTTCTCCAAATTTCACTATAGAAGTCCAAAATATGCCAATACGAACGTTGTTCGTTATTTCCGGAACACATTTTTCGTAATTGGCGGACATTCCAATTTTGAGCACAAATTGGCCAAAAATCAAGTTCTTGCGTTGACGTGAACGAAAACGGAGCCGTGGAAAATCTGCAACTTCGGTTGGCGTTCCTGGGCAAACCATTGATCAAAACATATGTCACCCTTCGGGAAAGTTGTAGATCTACGGCTCCTCTACAACTTTGCTTTTGGGAGATTTTTCACTTAGTTGACGATTTTTGGAGTTTTGCATTTTTGAAAAGGGCTAAACGGAATAGGATGTAGCCGGGCGACGTCGACCTCGCGCTCCGGAGCGCGCGCGTTCCGGCCACGACGGCCACGTGGCGGGGCCGCATTGCTCCGGCGTACGGACGCACGGGCGACGTCGGCGTGGACCCGGAGCACCGCGGTGGACCCCTCCGCCCCTCTCGTCTCCCGTACGCCGCGCCCGGGCGGCAAGCCGCGCCGGGCCGAACGCCCACGCGTCCGCGCGTGGCTCGCGCAGCAAGGCCGGCGCCGCATGCCGGCCGGCCCGTCGAGCGCCCCCAAGTGGACCACGCCGAGCCTTAGGCCGTCGCGCCTCGCGTTCGTCGTTAGCCTCGCGCACAAACACCCCCCGCTCGCGCTACCGGTGCACGCCGCCGCCAAGTTCCTCCTCGCGCCGCCACCGTCGAACCTCGCCTCCGCGCCCAATCAACGCCGCCGTGCCCCCCCCCGAGCCTTCCTCTAGCCTCCCTGCTCCTCCCGAACGCGCCGCAACCGAGCCTCGAGGGCGCGCGTCGCCGGAGCAAAGCACGTCCCGGCGGACGCCGCCCCGCGCGCGCGCGGGGTGCTCGCCGGCGCGGCCACGGGCCGGCCGGCGCGGTCCGGGGGGTGCGCCTAGGCCCGCACGTGGGCGCCGGCCACCCTCCCGGCCGGGGCCGGTCCCACATCGCCGGCCGGCGGCGAGCCCGCGCCGGATAGGGGCTGCCAGGACCACATTGCAAGGATTAAGATCTTTGCAGGGAGATTTTCGTAAAATTCCAGGGACCCATTCGTAAAGGTGAAAGTTAGGGATTCGGCAGTACCTTCGAAAAATCATTAAAAATCGTAGAAAAATCAGAAAAATGCAAAACCAGTTTTGTTGGGTTCGTGGTGAAGAAATCTAACTTTTCTAGAAAGCATGTATAGGGTTTTTCTGCACAGTTTTTGAATTAAAAATTCAAACTCAGTTTGGAGTGTTTTTAGTGTGATCTAAAATCTACACATGCTATGAACTTGAATTTTGGATATGTTGTTCCTTATATCATGTCTAGATATGTGACAAAAATTTACATGGTTTTGATGCATGTAATTTCAGATATGATTTATTTAAGCTTTATGCTAGAATAAGTTTGATGCTTTTTATAGCACCTTTAATGAACTTTTCTTTGAGCACAAGTGCACCCTAGGGCTTTGACTTGATGATTAGTACCCCTGGTGTGATGGATGTGATTTTAGGGAATTGTTTGCTTGGTGTTTTGGTTTTAACCTTGTGTAGGAGCTTAAATTCAAAATCTGAAAAATAAATTGAATTTGCAACCATGCCTTGGTCAGAACCTCATTCTTGGCATACTTGACCTGTAGGAGAAAGTTGAGATCAAAAAGTGTATTAAATCTTTTTATATGAATTAATGATGATTTACTAGGCTGAAATTTGTCTTTTTCGTATAAATTAATTTATAAATGTTCTTCAGCCAAATTTTGGTGGGAAAACTAAAACTAAGTATATGTTGCTGTGTGCAAAAGATTAGGCTCATTGGAAGTGTTCTTGATTTAATTTTGATTTACGGTTGAAAGGCTTGTTTTAAATAATTAAGGAAAACAATGGAAATTATAAGTGCTAAATGGTAAAATCATGTTGGTTCTGTTTTAATATTTAAACACAACACCCTTGCTGTTTAGTGAAGTTAAGTAATTTAAATTACTTAGATGTGCACACAATCACCATCAATATTAACTTTAATCTACGCATGTGCATATAAACGTGTAGATCTCCCCGACGGTACGTACACACTCGCCCAGGAGGGAGACGGGACTGTTGATGGTGAGCTGAACCAGATTGGTGTGCAGCAAGACCTGGACCAAAGTCCAGAAGAGCCCAAGGCTTGTGTTGGTGTAGAGTCTGAGGAAGGCAAGCACCGTTTTCATCTAACCCATGTTTTTAAATATAAATCATGTCCTTTACTTTTCAGCACTTTAATGCTTTACTTTGTGCATTTAAGTTTCGGGAGTTGCTTTGAAACCTAGATGCATGATCCTTAGGACTCCTATGCTCTTTTACTAGTATGTTAGGAACGCTAGTGCCATGCTCCGGGATCACGGTAGAAGTCGAGTAATGACTCATTGCTCGCGAGATATAGGATGCTTATGTTGGAATCATCGGTTGGTTAAATTGACTCGCTCATGTGGTAAGAGCAATGGGTTCGGTCTCGACCGAGTAGCATGGTGCTGGTCCTAAGCTATTGAACGTACCAAGTACTTGCGGGAATGGGACCGGTAAGCCTAGTACCTTCTCCGAACCGGGGCGGGATCTTTCTAGCTACCCGCTTGGGATGTGTCTCGGGCTAGCTACCCGTGGTATAGTGTGTGAGTCCGGACTGGTCGGGTTAGACCCTCCGGATAACCGTGTACCGAGTTTGTAGCGTCCGATCCCAAAGCGTGGGATGTTGGGAACCGCTTCGGTCGGGGTAGACCCCGCATTTGCTTTTATTTGAATTCTTGGGGTCTACTTCCTCCGTGTATCTTGGGTCTACCTTGCAAGGATATAAATCGATCGATCGTCGGTCACTCGCCGTTATCCGAGTCGGCTTGACCACCGGCTACCCCATGTTTATTTATGGAACAGTTCGGATTAATATTGTTACCTCGTTTAATATTGTTTGAACAACATGCTTGTTTAGTGCGGGTGCTCACATAGAATGGTTAACATACTAGAACTTGAGCTAAAATGCGAGAATAAGGATCAACTCTTAGTCGCTTTTGGCAAAACAAACCCACAAGCCAAAAAGCCTTGCATGTCTAGTCTTGCTTTATTTTTTTGTCGGGTAAGTCTTGCCGAGTATTAGTACTCGGCCTTGCTTAATTTTGTTGTTTTCGGGTAATCCTCTGCGGCCCGGTGTCATTCCGGAGGGATGGGAGCTTGAATGGGAAAACGATGATGAGGAGTGATATGCATGGATGGCCTCCCGTGTGTATCATGCGCTAGTTTTAAATTCCATTGTTTAAACTGCGAACCATGTTTACGCTTATGTATGAAAAACCTGGTTTGTAATAATGTTGAACCTATGAAACTTGTTATGTAATGTAATGTTGTACTGCGGTCCCGCCTTCGTGTGGGCTTAGCGCATATCGGCGATCTGTTGTATGTGATTTACGGGCTTTACCGGCGGAAGCGACAGAATAGTTCTTTATTATTGCTTAATGGCCACGTGGACCGGCTTAGGCGATAATACGGAACTATTTTGGGCGGTTCTGTCACAGCTGGTACCAGAGCGATGATATGCACCAGAGTAATTAAAATACCTTAACAAACCTGTTTTTGGAATAAAATTTGCCAAGATTAGTAATCTTGCTAAAAGAATAGGACGTTAAGGTTTAATCTAGTCCGAGAGGCCCTAGAGGGAATTTTTGGGTTCTTTCAGGTGGCTAGTATTCTATGGTGTATTTAGTCGACTTCCAAGACATTTATTCCTGTCAAAACTTACTTTCATGCACAACCATACTAGTTCATCACGTTTTGCCATACGTGGTGGTACCACGGGGAAGTCCCGTGAGGGACTAGTGGGACCTATTCCAATGGGTGCCACGTCGCGTCCGCGTCTCATCACGTTTTGCCATACGTGGTGGTACCACGGGGAAGTCCCGTGAGGGACTAGTGAGACCTATTCCAATGGGTGTCACGTCGCGTCCGAGTCTCGTCACGTTTTGCCATACGTGATGGTACCACGGGAAAGTCCGTGAGGGATGAGTGAGGCCTATTCCAATGGGCACTCACGTCGCGTCGAAGTCTTAAATAGGACGCCGTCCATGCGGCGGCTTTACGCATGGGTACCGTTTCTATAAGTGAACGGTAATGAATGTGGACGCTTTTGTGAGTGCTTGGCACAAAAGGTCTTGAATATCCGTGATCTTCGCGGGTACACTAACCACGGTTGTTAGGTACGGTAATTAAGAAACGAATAGCTCCCGACTAGTTATTATAGGGAGAGACGTTTATATATGCCCCGCCACCGCACTAACTTCGTTTTTAAGCTTAAAAAGCTTTGTGAGGAAGTTTAGGACGCTTTTTGCATCATGTAAAAGCTATAAAAACCGAAAATGAACTTAAATCATGTGTCATTTGATCTTTAATTAAATTGTGTTTCTTAAGGACCAATCATGCTAGTTTGATGCTTTGATGTGTGGCTAAGCAAAATTTAACTAGCTGCTGTCCAAGTCTTCCTAAGGATTATCTAGAAAATTTCTGGCTAGGTGTTCTTTAGGGAAATTGTTCATCACCTAGTTAAGTTTGCTCCCTGAATTTCTCATGAATTTAGGATGTTTAAAACTGAAGTTAGGATCAAAATGATTAGCCTAGGTCTTGCTGAAATGCTGCCAAAATCTGAGTTAGGCTGAAAACTCGAATCTTTACTTATAGTTCCAAACAGAATTTGACCTGAGAATCTACAGCAAAAATGTTCCTTATCTAGCATAGATCATGCTGTAAAAATTTCATGGTAATTGGGTACTCATGTATTGAGTTATGGTCTTTTTAGTGAAGCTCTGCCCTGCTGAATTCTGGGCAACAGCACTCTGAAAATGAACATTTTTCACCCTTTTCCAATCCGAATTAGTTCGACCTTTGAATACCAAAAATGTGAGTTATAACCTTGTCAAGTTGCTCACAAAAATTTGGAAATTTTTTTGGGTACTGGTTTTGCAGTTATGAATTTTTATTCAGAACTGCCAGTTTTTGCCATATTGCATGTTAAACTCATATTTTTGGGTTCTAACATGTGTTTGTAATTGTTTTACGGATGGCTGCCCCTAGGTTTGTTGCGGTGGGCGCTGATGGCACGTTTGCCACCCGCGGCTTGCGGTGGGAGGGCTTCACACGCATTGCGTGGAGAGCCCCCGAGTGCCGTCGGCTACACCACTCCTCCTTTCTACGAGGGGGTGGAGTACGAGGAGTGGGGCGTACCGAGCCGCGAGTTCGAGTGACCGTGCTCCCCCACCCGGGCCACCCCGAGTGGGCAGACTTGAGCATGGAGCTCCTCTGTTTCCGCGCTGTCGAGGCGGTGGAGTCCGCGGCCTTGATGGTGCTCCACGCTCTTTCCACCCACAGGCCGCAGGAGATGCTTCAGACACCGTTGGGGTTGGCTCTAGCCTTGGACCCCAACGATCCGTTGTGGCTAGCCGGGATGGCTAATATAGCCACACTTCTCGAGACCGTGCCACCCTACGACACGGTGGAGACCTTGGGCACGTGCTTGAGAGCTTTGTACGCTCTACGGGACCTTCGCCGGGTTATCGCGGATGACTTGGCTAGTCGTCTCACCGGAGCTACTTGGTATATCTCCCCGGGTTGTCGGTCTTTACACCGAGCGGTATGTTAAGTACACCCGGTGTGCGCGTATTAGTGCGACCTTCGGGATCGGATACGGCGGTTCCGGGAGCGAGGCACACCGGTTTTCGTTTGAGCGAGGTGACCACCGCAAGCAGCCCCTCGGACTTGCGGGGGGGGCGGCGAGCTGCGGGTTCGACCGGTTGACGAGGGGATGCCGAGAGGCTTGTACACCTTGAGCACATCCGGGACTTGCGGGGAGCGAGGGTTGGGGACCCGCTGCAATATCTTCACTGACCACAAAAGCCTCAAATATATTTTCACTCAATCTGATTTAAATATGAGGCAAAGAAGATGGTTAGAGTTAATCAAAGATTATGATCTAGAGGTTCATTACCATCCTGGAAAGGCGAATGTAGTTGCAGATGCTCTTAGCCGCAAGGCTCACTGCAATTGCCTATCAATAGAACCTTACAGTGACACTCTGTGTGAGGATTTGAGAAGGCTAAACTTGGAAATTGTTGAACAAGGAAGCCTAAATGCTCTTTCGGCAGAGTCTAACCTGGTTGATAGAATTGTTAAGGCTCAACTTCAAGATGAGGGTATTCTCTTAATTAAACAAAAATTGCTAGAAAAGGATCCTAAACATAATTGCTTCCGGAAGGATGAGAAAGATATAATCTGGTTTGGGCAACGCCTTGTTGTCCCAGATAATTGGGAGTTGAAAAAGGAAATCTTTGATGAGGGTCATCTCTCTAAATTCTCTATCCATCCTGGGAGTAGTAAAATGTATCAAGACTTAAAGGAAAATTTTTGGTGGTCCAATATGAAGGTGGACATTGCCAAATACGTGTCGGAATGCGATACTTGTCAAAGAATTAAAGCAAGTCACTTGAAACCTTCCGGTACTCTCCAACCCCTAACCATACCTTCATGGAAGTGGGATGACATAAGTATGGACTTTGTGTCCGGATTGCCACTCACATCTAGGAAACATGATTCCATCTGGGTTATCGTTGACAGATTGACAAAAACAGCTCACTTTATTCCAGTCCGCACTACATATGATGCCAAAGATTATGCAAGTCTTTATATTGAGCACATTGTTCGCTTGCATGGTGTTCCTAAAACCATCATTTCCGATAGGGGATCTCTCTTTGTGGCACGTTTTTGGGAACAACTACATAAGTCACTTGGCACGAAAATCATACGCAGTTCAGCTTATCGTCCTCAGACTGATGGTCAAACTGAAAGGGTAAACCAGATTCTAGAGGACATGTTGCGAGCATGCGTGATTCATTTTGATAAGAGTTGGGACAAGTGTCTCGCCCGGCTCGAATTTTCTTACAATAACAGTTATCAAGCCAGCTTGAAAATGGCACCTTTTGAGGCTCTTTATGGACGGAGATGTCGTACTCCCTTGAACTGGTCACAGACCGGGGAGAGGAAATTCTTTGGTCCAGCCTTAGTTGAGGATGCCGAAGAAAAAGTGAGGGTAATCAAGGAAAACTTGAGAATAGCACAAGAAAGACAAAAGAGTCATTATGATAAGGGGAAGGCACCTAGAGAATACAAAGTTGGTGACTTTGTGTACTTAAAAGTTTCGCCAACCAAGGGTGTCCAAAGGTTCAGTGTGAAGGGAAAGCTAGCTCCTCGCTACATTGGCCCTTATGAGATCATTCAAGTCTGTGGGCCAGTGGCATACCGTATTCAGCTACCCGAACGATTCTCTGCCGTGCACAATGTGTTTCATGTATCACAATTGAGGAAATGTGCACGTGAGCCGGCTAGAGAAGTTATTGAAGAAGCTAATGCTTGGATTGAACCGGATCTCTCTGTTGTGGAACATCCTTTGAGAATTCTTGATGTAAAAGAAAGGAAAACTCGAAGGCAATCTGTAAAGATGTTTAAAATCCAATGGAGCCATCATACCGTAGAAGAAGCTACATGGGAAACCGAACATTATCTCAATGAGAATTATCCGGTTTTCTTGAATAAAGGCAAAGTAAGTTCTTTCCCCTACTTCCATCTTTTAAATCCTAAATCTCGGGACGAGATTTCTTTTAAGGGGGGTAGGTCGTAACATCCCGGATGTTTACTTGTGCTAATGACATAAACTACATGAGTTAATCAAGGTTAATAACCTCCTAAGCATGTTTGACTTGATTGGGCACACCTTTGCACAAAAGACCTCGGTCAAAATCCCTAATCACGATCAAACCCTAGATCTACTCTAAAGGCTGAAATGGTTTTCTTGCGCGTTCTCCAAATTTCACTATAGAAGTCCAAAATATGCCAATACGAACGTTGTTCGTTATTTCCGGGAACACATTTTTCGTAATTGGCGGACATTCCAATTTTGAGCACAAATTGGCCAAAAATCAAGTTTCTTGCGCCGTGAACGAGTAAACGGAGCCGTGGAAAATCTGCAACTTCGGTTGGCGTTCCTGGGCAAACCATTGATCAAAACATATGTCACCCTTCGGGAAAGTTGTAGATCTACGGCTCCTCTACAACTTTGCTTTTGGGAGATTTTTCACTTAGTTGACGATTTTTGGAGTTTTGCATTTTTGAAAAGGGCTAAACGGAATAGGATGTGTAGCCGGGCGACGTCGACCTCGCGCTCCGGAGCGCGCGCGTTCCAGCCCACGACGGCCACGTGGCGGGGCCGCATTGCTCCGGCGTACGGACGCCACGGGCGACGTCGCCGTGGACCCGGAGCACCGCGGTGGACCCCTCCGCCCCTCTCGTCTCCCGTACGCCGCGCCCGGGCGGCAAGCCGCGCCGGGCCGAACGCCCACGCGTCCGCGCGTGGCTCGCAGACAAGGCCGGCCGCCGCATGCGGGCCGACCGTCGAGCGCCCCAAGTGGACCACGCCGAGCCTTAGGCCGTCGCGCCTCGCGTTCGTCGTTAGCCTCGCGCACAAACACCCCCCCGCTCGCGCTACCGGCACGCCGCCGCCAAGTTCCTCCTCGCGCCGCCACCGTCGAACCTCGCCTCCGCGCCCAATCAACGCCGCCGTGCCCCCCCCCGAGCCTTCCTCTAGCCTCCTCGCTCCTCCCGAACGCGCCGCAACCGAGCCTCGAGGGCGCCGTCGCCGGAGCAGCACGTCCCGGCGGACGCCGCCCCGCGCGCGCGCCGGGGTGCTCGCCGGCGCGCCCACGGGCCGGCCGGCGCGGTCCGGGGGGTGCGCTAGGCCCGCACGTGGGCGCCGGCCACCCTCCCGGCCGGGGCCGGTCCCACATCGCCGGCCGGCGGCGAGCCCGCGCCGGATAGGGGCTGCCAGGACCACATTGCAAGGATTAAGATCTTTGCAGGGAGATTTTCGTAAAATTCCAGGGACCCATTCGTAAAGGTGAAAGTTAGGGATTCGGCAGTACCTTCGAAAAATCATTAAAAATCGTAGAAAAATCAGAAAAATGCAAAATCAGTTTTGTTGGGTTCGTGGTGAAGAAATCTAACTTTTCTAGAAAGCATGTATAGGGTTTTTCTGCACAGTTTTTGAATTAAAAATTCAAACTCAGTTTGGAGTGTTTTTAGTGTGATCTAAAATCTACACATGCTATGAACTTGAATTTTGGATATGTTGTTCCTTATATCATGTCTAGATATGTGACAAAAATTTACATGGTTTTGATGCATATAATTTCAGATATGATTTATTTAAGCTTTATGCTAGAATAAGTTTGATGCTTTTTATAGCACCTTTAATGAACTTTTCTTTGAGCACAAGTGCACCCTAGGGCTTTTACTTGATGATTAGTACCCCTGGTGTGATGGATGTGATTTTAGGGAATTGTTTGTTTGGTGTTTTGGATTTAACCTTGTGTAGGAGCTTAAATTCAAAATCTGAAAAATAAATTGAATTTGCAACCATGCCTTGGTCAGAACCTCATTCTTGGCATACTTGACCTGTAGGAGAAAGTTGAGATCAAAAAGTGTATTAAATCTTTTTATATGAATTAATGATGATTTACTAGGCTGAAATTTGTCTTTTTCGTATAAATTAATTTATAAATGTTCTTCAGCCAAATTTTGGTGGGAAAACTAAAACTAAGTATATGTTGCTGTGTGCAAAAGATTAGGCTCATTGGAAGTGTTCTTGATTTAATTTTGATTTACGGTTGAAAGGCTTGTTTTAAATAATTAAGGAAAACAATGGAAATTATAAGTGCTAAATGGTAAAATCATGTTGGTTCTGTTTTAATATTTAAACACAACACCCTTGTTGTTTAGTGAAGTTAAGTAATTTAAATTACTTAGATGTGCACACAATCACCATCAATATTAACTTTAATCTATCGCATGTGCATATAAACGTGTAGATCTCCCCGACGCGTACGTACACACTCGCCCGGGGAGGGAGACGGGATCGTTGATGGTGAGCCGAACCAGCATTGGTGTGCAGCAAGACCTCGGACCAAAGTCCGGAAGAGCCCAAGGCTTGTGTTGGTGTAGAGTCCGAGGAAGGCAAGCACCGGTTTCACCTAACCCGTGTTTTTAAATATAAATCATGTCCTTTACTTTTCGGTACTTTATGCTTTACTTTGTGCATTTAAGTTTCGGGAGTTGCTTTGAAACCTAGATGCATGATCCTTAGGACTCCTATGCTCTTTTACTAGTATGTTAGGAACGCTAGTGCCATGCTCCGGGATCACGGTAGAAGTCGAGTAATGACTCATTGCTCGCGAGATATAGGATGCTTATGTTGGAATCATCGGTTGGTTAAATTGACTCGCTCATGTGGTAAGAGCAATGGGTTCGGTCTCGACCGAGTAGCATGGTGCTGGTCCTAAGCTATTGAACGTACCAAGTACTTGCCGGGAATGGGACCGGTAAGCCTAGTACCTTACGAACCGGGGCGGGATCTTTCTAGCTACCCGCTTGGGATGTGTCTCGGGCTAGCTACCCGTGGTATAGTGTGTGAGTCCGGATGGTCGGGTTAGACCCTCCGGATAACCGTGTACCGCAGTTTGTAGCGTCCGATCCCAAACTCGTGGGATGTTGGGAACCGCCTGGTCGGGGTAGACCCCCGCATTTGCTTTTATTTGAATTCTTGGGGTCTACTTCCTCCGTGTATCTTGGGTCTACCTTGCAAGGATATAAATCGATCGATCGTCGGTCACTCGCCGTTATCTGAGTCGGCTTGACCACTGGCTACCCCATGTTTATTTATGGAACGAGTTCGGATTAATATTGTTACCGTTTAATATTGTTTGAACAACATGCTTGTTTAGTGCGGGTGCTCACATAGAATGGTTAACATACTAGAACTTGAGCTAAAATGCGAGAATAAGGATCAACTCTTAGTCGCTTTTGGCAAAACAAACCCACAAGCCAAAAAGCCTTGCATGTCTAGTCTTGCTTTATTTTTTTGTCGGGTAAGTCTTGCCGAGTATTAGTACTCGGCCTTGCTTAATTTTGTTGTTTTCGAGTAATCCTCTCCGCTCGGTGTCATTCCAGAGGGATGGGAGCTTGAATGGGAAAACGATGATGAGGAGTGATATGCATGGATGGCCTCCCGTGTGTATCATGCGCTAGTTTTAATTTCCGCTGTTTAAACTCTGAACCATGTTTACGCTTATGTATGAAAAACCTGGTTTGTAATAATGTTGAACCTATGAAACTTGTTATGTAATGTAATGTTGTACTCTGGTCCCGCCTTCGTGTGGGCTTAGCGCATATCAGCGATCCTGTTGTATGTGATTTACCGGGCTTTACCCGGCGGAAGCGACAGAATAGTTCTTTATTATTGCTTAATGGCCATGTGGACCGGCTTAGGCGATAATACGGAACTATTTTGGGCGGTTTCGTCACAATATTATTTGCCCATCCCCTCAAAAATTGTCTCAATCTTCTAATCTTGTTTTGCCACCTTTGCATCGGTGTGCTGCCTCTGGTCTCTTTGTTCTAGACTTCAGAAACCGTCTAAAAAAAGTCCTCCTTCAATAACCAACCCAACTCAAACTTGAAGGGTGGTTGTTTCTTGGGTTTGGCCTTTTCTCCTGTACTTAGCAGAAGAGGTGTATGATCTGAAATTTCCCTATTAAGGGCCTTCACTATCGCTAGTGGGTAGTTCTGCTCCCATTCTGTACTACCCAACACCCTATCCAGCCTCTCATATGTAGGTACCCTACGGGAGTTAGTCCATGTGAACTTACGACCAGACAACTCTATCTCTCTCAAATCCAGACTATCAATGACCACGTTAAATAAGAAGGGCCATCTACCCTCAAATCTATCATTATTTTTTCACTGCTATTTCAAATGATATTAAAATCTCCCCCAATGCACAAAGGTAGCTTCTCATTGTCGCACGCTTGCACTATCTCGCAAGAAATGATTCCTTGAATTACGGTTGGGCCGCCCGTACACGCCCACCAAAACCCATTTAAAATCACTATTCTCGTCTCTCACACCGAACTTCTCAAAAAAAATCCGTGTCATCAATACTACCCACATCCAACACATCTAGGTTAACCCCTAGCGAGAATAACGCCCGATCTCCCAAGAGGTGCGGTCCGGTGCCACACAAAGTTCCTCCCCCCACTAAAATTATTCGGTGAATCCCGGGAAAGTCATTCTTGCTTGTCTCCAAAAGAGCAATAAACGCTACCTCTGTGGAGGTCTCCCTTAAAAATCTTGTTTTAGCTAAGTCACTAAGACCTCTGCTATCTGCTATTCCAAAAGATTACATTCATTTAGCACCTTTTTTTAGAAAATTTCACCCTCCTTATCTTGCAAGTCTTACTCAAACACGACTTAGCGTGAGACTTACCCTTACAGTTGAAATCATCAAGTTCACTTTTTAAAGGGAAACTTGATTCATCAAACACTTCCTCCATTAAATCACCACATAAACTTCTTAGAGCTTTTTTCTCCATGTTCTCCCAACTCTCCTCCTTGCTATCGTATTCTCCCCAATCATGTTCAACCCCCCCAACTCACCTACTTCCCTTTCCGACTCAAGTTCCAACAGGTTACATAGATTAATGTATTTTTCTACACTAGAAACTCCTAGGTTGATCCTTATGTTTTGTAAACAATCTAAAACTAGGTCTTTATTTACCGAAAAAAGTTGTGGAACAAGGATTACCTTCATTGAACTCTTAGGTTCTTTCTAGCAACCTCTCCTCAGCCTTAGCTAAGATATGCTCATCCTTGGACCGATGAAGTCTCAGGCTAGTCCTGACCTGCACCTTGATAGCTTCAGAGACCGCCACTGCCTCCCTGACTCGATCCCCCTTCTCCACCTCCATGGCCCCACCGGACATCCCACCATCTCCTAGCACCTCCTTCTGCAGTTGTCCATCCTCCTCCTCACCCATCACTCTGTCCACCACCTCATCAAGAACTCGATCAGCTGTCAGGTTCAAGATCTCATCTGCCTTAGCTCTCAGAAAGGCCTCAAACTCCCTCTTTGTCATGTTCTGAACCTGCTCCTTCAATGACATGGCACCATCATCGCCACCTTGGTGTCCTTTGCTGCCCCCTCAACCCCAGTGTTATCCACACCTCTCTTCAATTTCTTCGGCACCCTCTCTAGCCCCTCCTCCTCTCCAGCATGTCCGTCCTCAAAATAACCCTCTCTACCTTCTTCCTCACCCCCTTATGCCAATCAAACTCCGCCTCCTCACCATTCTCATTAATACCCACCTTCTCCACCTTAAACTCCAACTCAAAATAGTGATCACCAACAACCACATCTAGCTGCTCTGGGATCAAGCATGTATTAAGGATCGCCACAAGAATGCATCCAAAATCACTCTTCCTGGTAGTCTCCATATCCACAATCTGAGTAGAGCCAAGCATGGACCCAACCGCCCACAACTCCAAGAACTCATAGAGCTCCTTCCTCAAACCGAACACCCTTACCCAAACCTTCAACAATAGAAATCCCACCTCCTTCTCTTGCCACAACTCAAACTTCAACCTAGCTCCCGTCGGCAACTCCCCCTTTGAAGGAAACTTGGCCAAATAAGAGTTGTCCTCAAGAGCCTTTAGCTCCCAAGTCCACTTCGTAACACCCCGGATTTTTGAGCAATAGTAACCATCTTAATTAGTGGAGCTCAACATGTTCGCTAACATGGTTACCTAGTCAAACCCCCCAATCTTGGGTCAAACCCCTCAAAAACCCAAGTGTTACCCCTAGAACCCTAGACCTCCTTGCGGTGATCTAGCGTGTTCTCAAAATTTTTCATAAGTACTTCAAAATCGACCAATGTGAAACTTGTTCGTTATCTCCGGAACACATTTCATCCAATTAGTGTCATTTGAAACTCCAAGTGGAAAAGCCTCTAAAATCTCGGTCAACGCCCGGACGTCTCCCCGACCTCACCATGTAAAATGCGGACTTTGCGGCGATTTTTTGAGTAAATGGTTGAGAAAAACATAGGTCACCCTTTGGGAAAGTTGTAGAAGGATATGTGTTCTCCAACTTTCATATTTGGAGATTTTCGAGTTTCGTTCAAAAATTTTGAGTTTTCCTTGGTCAAACCATCCCTCCCCGATTTGAAAATAGGGATTGGCGCTCCGGAGTTGCGCTCCCACGCCGAGCCGACGCCGGCGCGTCGCACGCGCGCCGGGCCGTGCGCGGGGGGTCCCCCCCCGCGTCCGTGCCACACCATGTCGCGCCGTCGGTTGGCCCCACCTCACCCCCGTCACCACACTCGCGCTCTTATCACCTCCGCCAAACCCCGTCGACACGAGGCACCCGCCGGCGCCCGGTGGCCGTGCGCCACGCGCCGTCCCGTTGCTTGCCCCCTCTCCCTATTGCGTGCTCGGCAAGCCGGCCAAGCCTTAGAGGTGAAGCCCCTTCACCCCCGCACCCTTGGATGTCAAGCAAAGGCGAGCTACCGGAAGGCCGGAGCTCCCAAGTGCATACGCACACCGCCGTCGGCCGCATTGGTGCACTCCATGGAGCTCCCCACCCGAGCCGCCTCTACACCGCCATCCGAGCACACCCAAGCCATCCCGAGGACACCACCGCGGCTTCCCCGCCACGAGCTTGCCTCCTCTGCCGACCAGGTCGCCGGAACGAAGCGGGAGGCGGCCTAAGATCCATGGCGCCGCCGAACATCGTCACTAGTCGCTCCTCCGCCCCAACCGACCCTCGGACTCGAACCCCGACCGATCCCTCGTGCCTCCCCCGCACTTTCCCGGCCGGGACCGAGCCCTCCCCCTCGCCGGAATCGAGCTGCGCCCGTCGGCCATGGCGCTAGGGACTACATTGCGATTGGATTTTTCTTCCCGGGGACCTATCCGTGAGAACCGGGGGACTTGTTCGCGAGAACCGAATTTTCGGATCTAGATCCAAAACGCAAGAACTTGTAAATTGCACAAAAAATCACGAGAAAACTCGTAAAAATGCAAACTCAATTTTGTTGTGATCCTTGTGACCGAAGCAACTTTTCTACAAAGGAAGTTGTCAAACTTCGATGTAGATTTTAAATTGTTTTGAAATCATCAAATTGCTTAGATTTGAAATAATTCAAATTCCACAAATGATCCGCAAGTGAATTTTGGATATATTTCTAGTCTTGCCATGTCCGATCCGTGTGCAAATGGCACATAGATGTCATGTATATCTTCCGTTATAAATTAATTTTGATATGTGTAATGCTCCTGTTTTTTATTTTTGTTAATTAATATGTTGATCAAATGGAGCCCATCTTTTTTGCTGCAGCCCCGTTGTTGACGGTGTATTTTGGTGCACCTAGCATGTTCATTACACTTTGGTTTGGATTTGATTATGGAACTAACCCGCCACTAGGCACACTAATCATATGACAAGTTCATCTTTGTGCATGCATTTGGAAGTGTTGTGTTTATGTAGGAAAACATGGACATAAAGGACGGATTCGCAACAAGTTCGAAGGAGCATTCATGGAGTCTTCGTGTTCATGAGCTTGCCGAAATCACTTCCAATGGTGGCGAGAACCGAAGTACTACGAGGAACACCCCGGGGATTGAAGCGTAAAAGATCAAACTTCATGCAAAGAGAGTCTCCATCTTGATCGCGAGGATAACGGCGTCAAAATCATCCAAGTGGAGGGGGCAAAGTAGATAAGTGCACGAGGACCCACGGTGCAAAAAGGGCGACCGAACCGGGCCGAAATTGGGCTCGGGCCGGCCGGCCCGGGCGGGCGGCCCAGCCCACTTCGGGCACCGGTTCGGTCCCGTCTTCCTTGCCCTCGAAGGATCTTCGACCCTAAAACCCCCGACGCGCCGCCAACACCGAGAGGAGTTATTATTCGCACCAGAAGGCCATCTACAAGCTAGAGAGAGAGGAGGAGGATCTCCAGCTGGAGATTAACCACCTCGAAGGAAGCACCCTCTCGTGGAGAAGAAGGAAGACACCGGCGGAAGGGAAACCATGATCAACGGTGCCATGATCAGCACCTTGATGGGGTAATCTTCTCATTCGTCCATGGGTTGTAATCGATATTGAGATGTAATCGCACTTTGTCGGATTATCTATCTATCATCTTGTGTTGAATATACTTTAATGCTTAAGGCTTGCAACCGTGCCGTAGAGGGAGTACGAGCTCCAATGCTTCCTTGGATCCATTCAATACGCCGTGGCCATCAAAGGTCTAGTCATGAATACCTTCGCGTAGTGACAAGACGAGAGGAGGGAAAGGGCGAAACCGTGGTCACAACCCCGATAGATTAGATTGGTTTTTCATGTCTTTAAGCGATTGCATGCTCTAGTATCGTAGACCCGTGGGCGAGTGTCTTCTTCCTTGATCGTTTATCATTCTCTCTAGTGTAGTTTACTCGTTTTCTAGTATAATATAGTTAGGGTTTTAGTAGCTAGTGTGTCGTTGTTGATCGAACGCTTGTAATCCCCTTGCTCCGCGGATTGACAAGAACCTTGGGAATCCCGTGGTGAAAAAGGTGTGGGGTCCGTACGCTTGCGGATCGTAGAGGGATACGTCTTTTATCCGTCAACAAGCCCCTTTTTCCGGCGCTCGTTGCCGGGGAGCAAGTTAGTTTACATCGTTTGATTTGCATCTAACGTAGTTTTATATTTTAGTTTATCTTTTATTTGCTATATCTAACATATATTATCAGAAAAACACTTGTTTCTTTTTTGTTTTTGTTTTTATCTTATTGTCTAGATGGAGTCCGTGAATCAACCCGTGGAAGAACCGGAGAAATCATTAAGGGATTACGCTAGCCCTCGATGTGAAGACATAAAGGTACAAGAGTCGGATTCGAAGCTCGAAGCGACCAAGTATGAAATTAAATCCAAGATCATGAAGATGGTGGCGGAAAACCCATTTGAAGGGATGGTTACGGAGAACCCATATAGACACATAAGGGATTTCACGACAATATGCAACACGGTGCGTCAAGAAGGAGTTCCCGATGAATGGTTCAAATGGAATCTCTTTCCCTACTCACTTGCCGGCAAAGCAAAGACATGGTATTCGGTTGCGTCCTTTGAAGTTGAAGGCAATTGGAACAAGTTGACAAAGAAGTTTTGCGAGAAGTTCTTTCCAATGAGCAAGGTTCAACATCTAAGGAGGCAAGTGATCAATTTCATGCAAGGAGAAGAGGAAGGGATAGACCAAGCCTGGGATAGGTTTAATGAATTAATCGAACAAGGACCAAAACTCGGCTTCACCGGTGACGTACTCTTGCATACATTTTTCTTTTCCCTAACCCCTAGTTGCATGCGACACGTCGAAATGTGTGCAGGTGGGGATCTCATGGAGAAAACACTCACGGAAGCCGCCAAACTTCTACTAAAAGTTAGTAAAGCGGCTGCCATGCGAAGAGATTGGGAAACAAGACTTGCGGAAGAACCGGAATTCAATTCAAGGAAGAAAAAGCTTGCTGATTTTTCCGAAGAGGCAACCCCGGAAGTCACAAAAGAGGAACCAATCATGGAAAAGCTTGAACAAGAACACATCAAGTCAAGAACTACACCAAACGTCGACTTCGTCGCACCAAATGAGACGAACAAAAGAAGCATGTCAAGCGCGAAGCCACTAAGGGAGTTCGAACCAATGGATTGGGTTCCTATTGATTACGGAGAAGTATTCGACAACAGAAGACCGTTCCCTAATCAAAAGGGGATGGCAAGAGCATTGGAAGTGGATTTCCCACCGGAGAAGAAAGCTGAAAATTCATACGACCTCGAAACCACCGGTGAGATTTTTGAAAAGCTCTTTGGAGATGACGTGGTGGATCCGGAACATATTGCCGAGGTGAAGAGGATCATGGGGATCAAGCCCGAAGCATCACCATACGCTCGCCTTGCTGAAATTTATTCGATCGGATCCGAAGAAGAAGAGAAGATGACGCCGCACTTGAGTTGCGAGATCAACGGAGTTCAATGCAAAGCTTTATGCGACATCGGAGCCCAAGTAAGTGTTCTATCTTCTAAAATTTACGATAAAGTTCAATACCACAACCTAGACTTAGCTCCAACATCAACGAAATTAATTATGGGAGATGGTAGAACTATCAAACCTCTAGGTATTGCTTGCAACATGAAGGTAAAAATCTCTAGAAACTATATACCAACCGATTTCTTTGTTATTGATGCTTACCATGGTAATTCTGATCATATAATCTTAGGTAGGCCTTTTCTTAAGTTGGTTGATGCCGTGTTAGATGCCGGAGAAGGCAAAGTAACAATGAACCTTAATGGAACAAAGTACACATATAACTTTCTTCGTGCTTCTAAGCACCTTACTCCTTTTCCTCCCGAAGATGAAGAAATAGATGAGATAGATAGTCTTTGTTTTGTTGAAACCCTTAGAGACCCGCTGCAAAGAGCGATGGAAAATCAAATTAGTAATCAACAAGATGAAGAACTAGAGGAAGCGACAAAAGGCTTAGAGCCGCATGACGGTAGCGTGGAGGAAGAGAAGTTCGAAGACATAGGAGAAATCAAACCCGAGGAGCCACAAGTGCCCGAGGTAGACCTTAAACCTTTGCCCAAGGGATTAAAATATGAATTTTTGGGCCCAGACAAAACTTATCCAGTCATTGTGAGTGACGAGTTGAGCCCCGAAGAAAATGAAGCGTTGCTGATTTTATTAAAAAAACATAGGAAGGTGATTGGATATTCAATTAATGATCTCAAAGGTATTAGCCCACCTTTTGCACTCATCGTATACCAATGGAAGACCAATGTAAGCCCGTAGTGGACCACCAAAGGAGGCTAACCCATGCCATGCGAGAGGTAGTAAAGAAAGAGGTTATCAAGTTACTTGATGCCGGAATCATCTACCCGGTTCCGCATAGCGAATGGGTGAGCCCGGTACATTGTGTGCCGAAGAAAGGAGGTTTAACCGTGGTGAAGAATGAGAAGAACGAGTTGATACCGCAAAGAACCGTGACCGGGTGGCGGATGTGCATCGATTACCGTAAGCTTAATAAAGCGACAAAGAAAGATCACTTCCCCCTACCGTTCATAGACGAGATGCTCGAGAGGTTAGCAAACCACGCTTATTTTTGCTTTCTCGATGGATACTCGGGGTTCATGCAAATTCCTATTCACCCGGAAGATCAACATAAGACAACGTTTACGTGTCCTTACGGAACGTTTGCATATAGGAGGATGCCCTTCGGCCTATGCAACGCTCCGGCCTCTTTTCAACGTTGCATGATGGTCGTGTTTTCGGAATTCATCGAAGAGATTGTTGAAGTGTTTATGGATGATTTTTCCGTTTACGGAAAGACGTTCATGGATTGCTTAGCAAACTTAGAAAAGGTCCTTACAAGGTGTGCGGAGGTAGATTTGGTTTTAAATTGGGAAAAGTGCCACTTCATGGTTAAGCATGTGCTCAGACATGTTATATCCGAGAGAGGAATTGAAGTGGACAAGGCTAAGGTAGAGACGGTTGAGCAACTCCCACCTCCTACGGATGTTAAGTCCTTAAGGAGCTTTCTAGGCCATGCCGGATTCTATAGAAGATTTATAAAGGACTTCTCGAAGATCACTAAGCCTTTAACGCACCTTCTTCAAAAGGATGTGGCTTTCGACTTTGATGAGAAGTGTCTAGCGGCATTCGGACCTTGAAAAATGCGTTGGTGAGTGCTCCCATCATCCAACCTCCGGATTGGAGCCAACCTTTCGAGATCATGTGTGACGCAAGTGACTACGCCGTAGGCGCGGTCTTGGGGCAAAGAAAGGAAGGCCGAGTTCACGCCGTTTACTACGCTAGCAAAACTCTTAGTGGGGCACAATTAAATTACGCCACTACGGAAAAAGAGTTGCTAGCGATAGTATTCGCTTTCGAAAAATTCAGATCTTACATCGTGAACTCGAAAGTCATTGTTTACACTGATCACGCAGCTATAAAGTATCTCTTGGCCAAGAAGGAAGCTAAACCACGTTTGATTCGTTGGATCCTTCTTCTCCAAGAGTTTGATGTTGAAATTCGTGATAAAAAGGGGGTGGAGAATGTTGTGGCCGATCATTTGTCTAGGATGAATCGTGGGCAAGATGATAAAGAGCCCATAGAAGATAAAATGAGAGATGACCACCTCTATAGAGTGCTTGATAAAGATACTTGGATGATCGACATCATTCGAGCGATTCGAAAGATGCCCCTCGATCATCTAGACAAAAACACTCAAAGGAAGATAATTTCCGAAAGTAAGAAATATTTTTGGGATGCACCATACCTCTTCAAGCTTGGCAATGATGGAGTGATGAGAAGATGTGTGCCAAGGGAAGAGAGGCTTGAGATTCTAAGGAAGTGCCACTCGGCGGAGTACGGTGGGCACTATAGCCATTTTCGAACCGAAGCCAAAGTATGGTCGAGCGGATTCTATTGGCCGGAGATGCATGAAGATACTAAAAGATATGTTGCGTCATGCCCCGAATGCCAAAGAACCGGAAACATCTCTCAAAGAAATTCTATGCCTTTGAAATACAACTTGCAAGTCGACATATTCGATGTATGGGGCATAGACTTCATGGGGCCTTTTAAAAACTCATTTGGATTCGAGTACATACTTGTTATGGTTGATTATGTATCCAAGTGGGTAGAGGCTATACCATGTCGTAAAGCTTCCACGGAGGAGTCCATCACTATGATCAAGAACGTGATCTTTCCCCGTTTCGGTACACCGAGAATCTTGATAAGTGATGGAGGAACTCATTTCACCGGGAAGAACTTCAAAAGGTGCTTGTCCAAGTTGGGAATTGAGCATAGGGTCTCCACGGCCTATCACCCACAAACCAACGGACAAGCGGAGACGTCAAATAGGAAATTAAAAAGCATACTTAACAAAACCATAGAGAAGGGAGGCAAGGATTGGTCGAAGAAATTAGACGGAGCTTTATGGGCTTATCGAACGGCGTTTAAAACACCGATAGGTATGACCCCTTATCAATTCGTCTATGGAAAAGCTTGCCACCTTCCGGTTGAGTTGGAACATAAAGCCTATTGGGCGATAAAAGAGATGAACCTTGATCTCGATGCCGCGGTGGTGAAACGAAGGATTCAAATAAGCGAGCTAGAGGAGTTGAGGTTGAAAGCTTATGAAAACACAAGCATATACAAGGAGAGAATCAAAAGGTGGTATGATAAAAGATTGAAGAAAAAAGAATTCAAAGAAGGAGATAAGGTCCTCCTCTACAATTCGAGGTTTAAAACCTTCGGAAAGGGGAAATTGCAAAGCAAGTGGGACGGACCTTATGTTGTGCATTCGGTGTTCTCCAACGGAGCGGTAACCATTATGGATATAAACGGTGATCAATTTGTGGTGAATGGACAGCGGCTTAAGGTTTACTATGAACCCGATGTCGTGCCCATTCATCATGTTGACGTCTTTACCATGGAGGAAGAGCCCGAACGTCCCGCCTAGGACGAAAAACGAGGCACCAACTTCTCGTAAATAATTTTTCTTTTAGTTCTCTCGGAGTTTTTCGCGAAGATTTTACCGGGCCAACTTTTTCCCATGGGCCGAGGATGAAAAAAATAGGGCGGTGTGCAAAAACCCGGACCGGCCCGCCCCCGAGGCGGGGTAGGCCGGCCGGCCCGATCGGATCGGCCCGGTGGTGGCCCGACGCCCGATGTCCCCGAATTTCGCCCCGAACTTGCTCCTTTTCGACTTCCTTGTTTGGTCGGAAAATTTTAAGGGAAGTGTAAAAAAGGAAAATAAGGTTCCCGTGCTTTTCTCTCGGGACTATATATTTGGCCGAATTGGGAGCTCGAGAATCAAACCTTTCAAGCAATGTGTTGCACCCTTGTAGCAGCCATTGAGCCTCCAAAAAGCTTAGAGTTGAAGGTAGAAGCCAAGAAGCCATCGATGGAGGAGGCGATGCGATGCGAGGTCAAGCTACCCGTCAAGAGGACCGCACGTATCCGTTGCGGAGGACGTGTCCCGACCGGAGCTCTTGCATCTCGCTACCCCGTCAAAGGAGAGAAGGTCCCTACACCCGTTCGAAGGTCGGCACGTCTCCAAGGCATCAAGCGCAAGGATTACAAGGAGGTGTCGCCGGAGCCTAAGGATTATGGGGATAGCGACTACTCCGACGATCGTAGCCCGAGCTCGTGGGCGGCCGCCGGTAGAGATGATGATGATTGGGATGAGCATCCTTATGAAAGGACTCCCGAAGGCCCCAACGGCGACGGCAACGACGGTGGCGAAGGCGACAACAATGGAGGTGGCGACGACGGTGGTGACAACGGTGGAGATTATGGCGACGATGACCCCTTCGGATTGCATCCGGTGTCTTCGTCGAGTTTGCCGTCAATCCATCGCAGCTCTCTACGCGTCGGCCGACGAATGTCTTCAAACCATGGAAGCGATGAAGCGGCCGTATGGAGGACTTGGAGCGCGTAGTTGAAGATGACTACAAGTTCCTTAACCGCAACGTGCGCAAGCTTTTCGGCATGGTTGGAAACATGAGAGGCAAGTGGTGCAAAGCTTGCTCGAAGTACCACTAAATCTAGTTTTCCCCTTAGGATTTTTGTAAGATACGACGAGGACGTCGTATGTTTTAAGTGTGGGGGAGAGCTAGCTTGCTAGCCTTAGCTTTTGAACTTCAAGTTTAGGTTCGGTTTAATCTTCGTGTGAGAGTCTTAGTGTTTTATTGAGTCTTTAGTTTTTGAGTCTGTTTTTAAATTTTTGCAAGTGTCTTAAATTAGTGTTGAGTCAAGAAAACCAAATAAAAAGAGTCTTTATATATATATCTTTGTGTTTTATGTATTGTTTATCTTTATTTACTTGTTTGCTTAATCTTCGATTCTTGATATATGAACACAAGTATATGGTTTGAAAAACATTTATCGTGGTGCTTAGTGGAATCGCTACTACTTAAAGTACCCATACCGCACTTCGATCTTGAGCTTCACATGCTGGTTGTGCTATTTTCGATGCTAAAAATTGGAGGATTTCAGTTCTGAAAATTATTTTAAAACCCTTGTAATAAAGGTTAGCAAAACCTCTTTTTCCAAGATGAGAGTAAGAAAAAATTCCTATCCAAAGCCAAGTTTATTTTTTTCGCTCCACCATAAGTGTGATTAGCACGATGAGTTAGGCTAGGACCCTTCTCTCTTGGTGAGTTTTAATTTCAAGCAATGATCATGTCCTTGTTCTTATCTTTTGTTGCTAGCCTCGTCATTTATCCAGTTCATGACTTTCACAACGAAAGTCATGAATATCGCTGAATTCCATACCCAACCTTATACATCTCTTTTGTACATCGTATTCCTTGAACACAACCTATTTTCAAAGTTTCGTCTCGTCTCTAGCATGATTTATTTAAAAATTCAGATTGTATGCATGTGAGGAAAGAGAGAATTGAAAGTTTTGAAAAGTTGTCAAGAGAGAGAAAAATAGAGAAAAAGCATGTGTATGGAAAAGAAAGAAAGAAAGAAAAATCATATGTGAATGAAAGAAGAAAAAGAAAAAAAAGAGAAAGATGAGTTAGCAATGAAGATATGAGAGGGATGAATCAAGTGAAAGAAAAGAAAAAAAAAATAAGTGTAAGGAAGGATGTCACGTTGATTGTGAGACGAAACTTTTACTCTTTTTCCAACCATGTGCAATCCGACAACGAGGACATCATTGGTGCCTTGAAGTCACAATTTTCTTTTGCCCTTGCACATGTCCACCATTCTAAATCTTCTCATCCTTGATATCCCTACATATGGTTAATTCTCATGATCATTGGCTTCGAAAGGTAGACAACCATTAGAGGAAGTTCTTAGTTTGACAATATTTGTGTTGATTGCGCTAGCCCTACCTATAGCTCCACTTTACATAATATATGAGAGATTAATGGGAGGTGAGAGTTTTATAAAGTTTGGTTAGGATAGCCACTTCATATGAGTGACTTGAGAGAGCTTGGAGAAAGGTTTTTGTCTAATACTTGTTGCAGGAATTTTTGTTTTGAAAACCATAAAAACCCTCCGATGGAAGCAAAGAAGTAAGTATGGCTGAAATTGAAAGCTTCGAGTGAAGAGTTTGAGTTGTGGGGTGAGTCTTGACGTGGTAAAAATTCTAAACGCCCATGTTTATATTTGATTATCATTACTTTGTGTTTATGAATTAAAGATGAAGGGATTGACTAACTTGTAAAGAAGGATAAGTGATACACGATTACACACCTTGGACGAAATTCTTTTACGAGTACTTGCTCGAGGACGAGCAAGAGCTAAGTGTGGGGGAGATGTTGACGGTGTATTTTGGTGCACCTAGCATGTTCATTACACTTTGGTTTGGATTTGATTATGGAACTAACCCGCCACTAGGCACACTAATCATATGACAAGTTCATCTTTGTGCATGCATTTGGAAGTGTTGTGTTTATGTAGGAAAACATGGACATAAAGGACGGATTCGCAACAAGTTCAAAGGAGCATTCATGGAGTCTTGTTCGTGTTCATGAGCTTGCCGAAATCACTTCCAATGGTGGCGAGAACCGAAGTGCTACGAGGAACACCCCCGGGATTGAAGCGTAAAAGATCAAACTTCATGCAAAGAGAGTCTCCATCTTGATCGCGAGGATAACGGCGTCAAAATCATCCAAGTGGAGGGGGCAAAGTAGATAAGTGCACGAGGACCCACGGTGCAAAAAGGGCGACCGAACCGGCCGAAATTGGGCTCGGCGGCCGCCGGCCGGGCGGGCCGGCCCACTTCGGCACCGGCTCGGTCCCGTCTTCCTTGCCCTCGAAGGATCTTCGACCCTAAAACCCCCGACGCGCCGCCAACACCGAGGAGGAGTTTATTCGCACCGGAAGGCCATCTACAAGCTAGAGAGAGAGAGGAGGAGGATCTCGGCTGGGAGATTAACCACCTCGAAGGAAGCACCCTCTCGTGGAGAAGAAGGAAGACACCGGCGGAAGGGAAACCATGATCAACGGTGCCATGATCGGCACCTTGATGGGGTAATCTTCTCATTCGTCCATGGGTTGTAATCGATATTGAGATGTAATCGCACTTTGTCGGATTATCTATCTATCATCTTGTGTTGAATATACTTTAATGCTTAAGGCTTGCAACCGTGCCGTAGAGGGAGTACGAGCTCCAATGCTTCCTTGGATCCATTCAATACGCCGTGGCTGTCGGTGTTTTAGACCGGCAACCTACTACGGGGAGTACCCGAAGTAGATGAATGTGACTCGCCGAGATCGGTAACTCGAAGGAAGAGACACGCGACACACAATTTAGACGAGTTCGGGCCGCGAGGTGCGTAATACCCTACGTCCCGTATGCCGTGTAGCTCGGGATTGATAGGGCACGATTACGGGATGGTGCAATAGTGCGCCGTGGGTTGTATGAGCCGAGATTGGATGAGGTGAGGTCGATCCCGAGATCGGTCCCTCGCCTCGCCTTATATAGTCCGGGAGCGGGGTTACAAGTCGGAGTAGGGAAGGAGTACTAGCCGAGTACGTCTAGGAGACCTCCATGCGGTGCGGAACGTGTACGAGTCCTAACCGAGTACTACTCCCGTGTTGTCCTTGTGCTCCACGCCTTCGGTGTGCCGTGCGGCGCAAGCCGGTAGTCCCGGGGGCCCACCGAGTAGTCGGTCCCGGTACCCACCGAGGTAGTGGGCCCGGGGAGGTCCATACGACAAGCCCCCGAGTACTTTGTAGTCGAGAAGGATAGCTTCCGTAGTCTTGACGGCCTTAACGAGTAGTTCTCAAGCGTCCCCGAGTGCTACAAGTCAAAAGCCCTCAAGAATAGTCGAAGCATCCCGAGGCCGGAATGTACTCCACCGATGTTTGAGCAATCTTGAAGTCTTCTCGAGTAGTCCCAAGCGTCCTTGAAATCTGCCTTCGAAGGTCTTCAAAAATGCCTCGCCTTGTCTTGAAGCCGGAGCCGTCATGGAGACGCGATTTGCGGAACCGCAATCCACATGGAGTAGCCCCCGAGCCTCGAGCCGCGGGCTGCGGGCCGAGGATCTATCCGAAGTCTCGGCAAGAAAATCCCGAAAAATCCGGAGAAAAACCGAAGGACACGTGGCACGGAGCCCCCGAGCCTTGAGTCGAGTACTTCCTCTCGAATTGAAGGGTCTTCTTGGAGAATGTGTCCCGAGATGCTTTTGAGACTAGCCGCGTCCCGGGTAGTCAAGTAGAAGTAGCCGAGCCCCCGAGGTGAGGTGCGTCGACTAGTAGAATACGAAGGGTCACGCGCGCCGCCGAGTCGGCCGCGCGTGGACTTATCCGGCCGCCCGTTACGGAGGCGTTTTGGCTTATAAATACAAGCCGAAACCCTTAGGGTTTTTCACCCAAGTGAGCCGCGGTCATTCGCCACTTGAATCTTGAAGTAGATCCACTCCGGCCGAGCGCCGCCGCCGTAGTAGATCCGAGCGCATCGCCACCCGAAAGCCGTAGGGTAGCCCCCGAGCGGATGCGAGTGAAGACTCCTTGCACTTGGAGGATGAAGCCGTCCCCCGTCGAAAACGTCGAAAGCCGGCGGGAAGAAGAGGAGCCGTGCGGAGGCCGCCGCGGCCGCACCGGAGCGAAGCGCCCACATCTCCACCGCGCGCTGACCCGAGCCGCGAGTGGAAAAAGTCGAAGGTGAAGACCGAGGACTTGCTGACCCTGTTGAACAGCGGGTTCATCAGGGAGAAGGAGATCGACATGTGGAGATCCGCCGCAGGAGATCCCTATCCGATGGAGAAGGCACAAGACGAGATCCCGATGTTCTCGCGCTTCGTGGAGCGCGGGCTTGCGCTCCCAGCGAGCGACTTCTTCAAAGGGCTGCTCAGGTACTATGGCATCGAGTACCTCAACCTGAACCCAAATGGCATCTTCCATACTTCTGTCTTCATCCACTTCTGCGAAGCCTTCCTGGGAATCAAGCCGCACTGGGTTCTCTTCCGGAAGTTCTTCCGCGTGAAGCCGCAGCCCAGCGCCTCCAACCCCAGAGTAGTCGGAGGGGCCGGGATCCAGCTGAGGGAGGATGCCGCGGAGCGCACTCCGTCGTACAAGCTCGTGGACTCCAACACCGACTGGAAGACGAGGTGGTTCTACATCACGAACCACCATCCCGAGCTGCCGAAGCCGAGCGGACGGCAGCCCAGGCATCAAGAGTGGTGGAACACGGAGCCCACCATGCGAGAGGGAATCCGCCTCCCGGAGTTGCTAGCGCGCATCAAGACTCGCGGGATGCGGGATTGAGGGCCGAACACGTGGCCTTCAGCTTCATGAAGCGCCGGATCCGGCCCGCCGATGGCGAGGGATACGATGGGCTTCGAGTACACCGGCGACGACGACACGTCGCGGATGCCGTGAGGCGAGTTGGACGACAACGATATCATCGAGAGGTTGTCGAGGATCTTCAAGGACATGCCGGGAGTACACGGCGTGCCCTGTCGAGGAGTACTCCGCCGCGCGCCCGCCCAACGAGGTGAGTAGCCGTACCCCCCTCGTCGAGTAGTAGGCACTTGTAGCAGAGTTGCTGACGCCTTGTGTCTTTTGCGCAGGATGATGTGAAGCGGTTTGTCTCCGAGCCGCAGCCACCACCGAGCGGAATCGAGATCCCAACGGTGGAGAAGGTGAAGGAGCGCCGAGTAGTCGGAGACGACGACGATCCCGTCATCGTGGAGGATACCTCCGATGACGAAGAAGACGAGGAGACGCTACAGGACCGCTTCCAGTTGCGGTCGAGGTTTAGCCGTCCGGGCTTGCCTCATGTGCCACTTGTACAAGACCCACCGGCTAGCCTGGAGGCTAGCCTTGCCGCGCCGCCAAGGAAGCCGCGCAACCCCGCCAAGAAGCGGGTAGCAAAGAAGATGAAGGTCTCAGAGACCACGCCTCCAGAGGTAAGTCATCTTGAGCAGAGTAGTCGAGTACCCAGTGATCGAGTACGGTGCTGACGAGTAGTCGTCCTTGTGTGCAGGAGAGGCCGCCAGCGGAGCCCGTGGAGGAAGGCGATGAGGGCATGTGGCCCAGCGGTGGGGGGAACCACCGGAAGCCGAAGTCCGGCCCCCCACCGTCGAAGAACTTCGGCGCAAGCCGGAGCGCCGCCCCCTACTCCGGAGGGGGAGCGGAGTACCCGCGGCCGCCGCCGTTGAAGAGGTGGAAACCGCGAGGGACGCGAGGAGACCCCTCGCGCGGCCGCCGCCACCGTGGAGGAGGCGGTAGTCGAAGAAGCGGAGGAAGAGACGCCTGCCGAGGGTGGACTGGTTGATATCGCCAGCATCCTCGGTGCTCCGGCCGTGACTATCGTCCGGTCGAACTTGTAAGTACCACGCCTTTATGAGTAGTACTCGTTGTAGTAGTCGATTTTTGTCTGACGACCCTTTGTGGATACTTCTGCAGAAAATCCACAGACTTGAGCTGGGACGGGGAGGAGCCCGCGACAGTGGAGGCAGAAGAGGCCGCGCCGTCCGTCGAGGAGCCCGCTCCAGAGGCCCAAGTTGCGACCGAGCCCCCGGCTGCCGAAGCGCCGCTGCCAGAGGCGGTCGTAGTTGAAGGTAAGTACCCTTCTTGAAGCTGTAGAACTCCAGGACGAGTAGTTGTAGGCACTGATGCGCGTGTTCCTTGTTGACAGGCGCTGAAGGAGGTGACATCCCTGCAGGGGTACCCGTGCGGGGAGCCGACACCCGCAGGTCCCGGGAGGCCGCGGCAAAGCAGCCCCCGAGCCCGAGAGGGAGACCGTCGAGAAGCCCGCCGAGGGGGGAGGCGGCTACCACGTCGCCGGGGGGTTGCCCCGGAGGTGGAAATCCGATCCCCCGAGATCCAAGACGCGGAGCCGATCCGCTCGGCGCCAATGACGGAGGCTACTTCGAGTAGCCGTGGCGGGATTGAGCCGCCGGCCGACGATCTCGTCGAGCCGGCAATGTTGGCGCGGCACACCGGAGGCGATGCGGCGAGCCGAGGCAAAGGATGAAGGTACGTAATCGTAGCTTCCCGAGGAGTCTATCCTTCGCGTAGAGTACTGCGATTGACTTGATCTTGTCTTGTGCGGGACGTCGCGGAGCGATCCCCGCGAGAAGTCGAACATGCCGCAAGGCTACGGCGACACGGCATCGCGAGGGCCGAAGCCCCGGAGGAGCAGCTCGTGAAGTCGAGGAAGCATGCGGCCGCGATGCGGCCGAAGCTCGACGCCGCCTTTCGCCAAGTATCACAACGATGTGATGGAGGCGCGGGCGAAAGGTGATGACCGGTGCGGAAGAACAAGGGCCTCCGCAACAAGAACAAAGGTATGCCTCTTGACTTGTCGGGTACTTGTTGGAAGTCGCCGAGGCTCGACCCGTTGCCGTGTTTGCGAGCTCGAGGGCCGGGTGGAGCACTCGAAGGCCTCGGAGGTTAGCATGAAGAACCTCTTCTACCGGGGAGCGAGGAAGCTCGCCGGGTACTTGAACTCGACTACAAGGAGCGGCCTTCGAGTGCGAGAAGCACATGGAGCCGCGGATTGCATCGATAGAGACCTCGTCAATCGCTACAAATCTTTGCGAAGTTGAACGAGGATTGCGAGGCGCTCCGGCCCGGTACCGAAGGATCTTGAGAGGAGGTCGCTCTCCCGATCGCGAGGCTCCCGGTGCCGCACCCGGCGGCCCCAAGATCGCTCCGCCGGCGGATCGACTTCGTGAGGCGCCAGGCCGGGCCGGCCGCCTACGTCAAGCACATGGCCGGTCGATCCCGAAGCGGGTGCCGGCCTTCATGAAGTCGTACTTCCCGAAGGCTCCAATGGAGGTAGTCGCCGGCGGGGTGGCCGCCGACCGGCTCGAAGAGCAAGACGCGTAGCCGTCGGGAGCAGATGGCTCCCCATCGCGGAGCGGGTAGCCGAGAAGTTGAACCTCCGGTAGCCCCGCATAGATAGCTAGGAGCCGTAGTTGTACAGAAACGAGCTTGTAATGAACTATTCATGTATCAATGAAATGAAGTTGTTCCAAAGCAATGAGTACTCGTAACCGCGATCTCGAGTGCGGAGCGCCCATCGTGGAGTAGTTGCGAGTAGTAGTACTCGGCTTAGTAATCCCGTCGCTAGGGAGTAGACAAGAAAGAAGTTGATAAACAATCAAGCTTTATTAGCGAAGAAGTACACCCGGGTGGCCGTGGCCGTAGTTACAAGTAGTCGCCGGGACCCGGGAGGCCGCTTACGGCTAAGTAGCGGCGGAGCGGGGGTAGCCGCTTGCGGCCGAGTGATCCGTAGGTAGCCGTTGTCGGTGTTTTAGACCGGCAACCTACTACGGGGAGTACCCGAAGTAGATGAATGTGACTCGCCGAGATCGGTAACTCGAAGGAAGAGACACGTGGCACACAATTTAGACGAGTTCGGGCCGCGAGGTGCGTAATACCCTACGTCCCGTATGCCGCGTAGCTCGGGATTGATGGGGCACGATTACGGGATGGTGCGATAGTGCGCCGTGGGTTGAGATTGGATGAGGTGATCCCGAGATCGGTCCCCGCCTCGCCTTATATAGTCCGGGAGGCGGTGGTTACAAGTTGGAGTAGGGAAAGAGTACTAGTCGAGTACGTCTAGGAGACCTCTACACAGGTGCGGATCGTGTACGAGTCCTAACCGAGTACTACTCCCGTGTCGTCCTTGTGCTCCACGCCTTCGGGTGCCGTGTAGCGCAAGCCGGGTAGTCCCCGGGGGCCCACCGAGTAGTCGGTCCTGGTACCCACCGAGGTAGTGGGCCCGGGGAGGTCCATACGACAAGCCCCCGAGTACTTTGTAGTCGAGAAGGATAGCTTCAAGTAGTCTTGACGGCCTTAACGAGTAGTCCTCAAGCGTCCCCGAGTGCTACAAGTCAAAAGTCCTCAAGAGTAGTCGAAGCATCCCGAGGCCGGAATGTACTCCACTCGATGTTTGAGCAATCTTGAAGTCTTCTCGAGTAGTCCCAAGCGTCCTTGAAATCGCCTTCGAAGGTCTTCAAAAATGCCCGCCTTGTCTTGAAGCCGGAGCCGTCAAGAAGATGCGATTTGCGTAACCGCAATCCACGTGGAGTAGCCCCCGAGCCTCGAGCCGCGGGCTGGGCCGAGGATCTATCCGAAGTCTTGGCGAGAAAATCCCGAAAAATCCGGGAGAGAAAAAACCGAAGGACACGTGGCACGGAGCCCCCGAGCCTTGAGTCGAGTACTTCCTCTCGAATTGAAGGGTCTTCTTGGAGAATGTGTCCCGAGATGCTCTTGAGAGTAGCCGCGTCCCGGTAGTCAAGTAGAAGTAGCCGAGCCCCCGAGATGAGGCGCGTCGACTAGTGGAATGCGAAGAGTCACGCGCAACCGCTCGAATCGCCCGCGCGTGGACTTATCCGGGCCGCCCGTTACGGAGGCGTTTTGGCTTATAAATACAAGCCGAAACCCTTAGGGTTTTTCACCCAAGTGAGCCGCGGTCATTCGCCACTTGAATCTTGAAGTAGATCCACTCCGGCCGAGCACCGCCGCCGTAGTAGATCCAAGCGCATCGCCACCCGAAAGCCGTAGGGTAGCCCCCGAGCGAATGCGAGTGAAGACTCCCCGTTCTTGGAGGATGAAGCCGTCCCCGTCGAAGACATCGAAGGCCGGCGGGAAGAAGAGGAGCCATGCGAGAGGCCGCCGCGGCCGCACCGGAGCGCCGCCGCCCACGTCTCCACCGCGTGCCGACCCTAGCCGTGAGTGGAAAAAGTCGAAGGTGAAGACCGAAGACTTGCCGACCCCGTTGAACGGCGGGTTCATCGGGGAGAAGGAGATCGATATGTGGAGATCCGCCGCCGGGAGATCCCTATCCGATGGAGAAGGCACAAGACGAGATCCCGATGTTCTCGCGCTTCGTGGAGCGCGGTCTTGCGCTCCCGCCGAGTGACTTCTTCAAAGGGCTTCTCGTGTACTATGGCATCGAGTACCTCAACTTGAACCCCAACGGAATATTCCACACTTCGTCTTCGCCCATTCTCGCGAAGCATTCTTGGGGATCAAGCCCCACCGGGTTCTCTTCCGGAAATTCTTCCGCGTGAAGCCGCGCCCCGGCGCCTCCAACCCCGAGTAGTCGGAGGGGCCGGGATCCAATTGAGGGAAGATGCCGCCGAGCGCACTCGGCGTACAAACTCGTGGACTCCAACACGGATCGGAAGACGAGGTGGTTCTATACCACGAACCACCATCCCGAGCCGCCGAAGCCGAGCGGACGGCAGCCCCAAGCACCAAGAGTGGTGGAACACGGAACCCACCATGCAAGAGGGGATCCGGCTCCGGAGTTGCCGGCACGCATCAAGACCCCGGCGGATGCGGGACCGAGGGCCGAACATGTGGCCTTCGTTCATGAAGCGCCGGATCCGCCCGCCGCCGCCGCGGGATACGATGGGCTTCGAGTACACCGGCGACGACGACACGTCGCGGATGCCGGGGGCGAAATTGAGGACAACGACATCATCGAGAGGTTGTCGAGGATCTTCAAGGACATGCCGAGTACACGGCGTGCCCCGTCGAGGAATACTCCGCCGCGCGCCCGCCCAACGAGGTAAGTAGCCGTACCCCCCTCGTCGAGTAGTAGGCACCGTAGCGTAGTTGCCGACGCTTTTGTGTCTTTTGCGCAGATGATGTGAAGCGGTTTGTCTCCGAGCCGCGCCCACCACCGAGCGGAATTGAGATCCCAACGGTGGAGAAGGTGAAGGAGCGCCGAATAGTCGGAGACGACGACGATCCCGTCATCATGGAGGATACCTCCGATGACGAAGAAGACGAGGAGACGCGCAGACCGCTTCCACCGGCGGTCGAGGTTTAGGCCGCCCCGGCTTGCCTCATGTGCCTCTCATTCAAGACCCTCCGCTAGCTCCGGGAGGCTAGCCTTGCCGCGCCGCCGAGGAAGCCGCGCAACCCCGCCAAGAAGCGGGTAGCCAAGAAGATGAAGGTCTCGCAGACCACGCCTCCGCAGGTAAGTCACCTTGAGCAAAGTAGTCGAGTACCCAGTGATCGAGTACGGTGCTGACGAGTAGTCGTCCTTGTGTGCAGGAGAGGCCGCCAGCAGAGCCCGTGGAGGAAGGCGATGAGGGCATGTGGCCCACAGTGGGGGAACCGGCTGGAAGCCGAAGTCCAGCCCCCACTGTCGAAGAACTTCTGGCGCAGCTGGAGCGCCAGCCCCCTGCCCCAGAGGGGAGCAGAGTACCCGCGACCGCCGCCGCTGAAGAGGTGGAAGCCGCAGGGGCGCAGAAAACTTCTGCGCCGGCCGCCGCCGCCGTGGAGGAGGCGGTAGTCGGAGAGGCGGAGGAAGAAACGCCCGCCGAGGGTGGACTGGTTGATATCGCCAGCATCCTCGGTGCTCCGGCCGTGACTATCGTCCGGTCGAACTTGTAAGTACCACGCCTTCATGAGTAGTACTTATTGTAGTAGTCGATTTTATCTGACGACCCTCTGTGGATACTTGTGCAGAAAATCCACGGACTTGAGCTGGGACGGAGAGGAGCCCACGGCAGCAGAGGCAGAAAAGGCCGCGCCGCCCGTCGAGGAGCCCGCTCCAGAAACCCAAGCCGCGACCGAGCCCCCAGCTGCCGAAGCGCCGCTGCCAGAGGCGGTCGTAGTCGAAGGTGAGTACTCCTCCTGAAGCTATATAGCCCAAAAAGAGTAGTCGCAGATGCTGATGCGCGTGTTCCTTGGTGACAGGCGCCGAAGGAGGTGACATCCCTGCAGGGGTGCCCATGCAGGAGTTGACACCAGAGGCCCCAGAGGCTGCGGTAGGAGCCCCCGAGCCCGTGGGGGAAACCGTCGAGAAGTCCGCCGAGGAGGAGGCGGCTGCCACGTCGCCGGGGGTTGCCCCTGGAGGTGGCGATCCGATCTCCCGAGATCCAAGACGCGGAGCCTATCCGCTCGGCGCCAATGACCGAGGCTACGTCGAGTAGCCGTGGCGGGATTGAGCTGCTTGCCGACGATCTCGTCGAGCCGGCGGTGTTGGCGCAGCATCTGGAGGCGATGCGACGAGCCGAACAAAGGATGAAGGTACGTAGCCGTTGCCTCCCGAGTAGTCAATCCTTTCGTTGAGTACTCGCTTGCTTGTCTTGTGCGGGACGTCGCGGAGCGATCCCGCGAGAAGTCCAATCTCGCCGCAAGGCTATGGCGACACGGCATCGCGAGCCGAGGCCCTGGAGGAGCAGCTCATGAAGTCGAGGAAGCATGCGGCCGCCATGCAGTCGAAGCTTGATGCCGCCTTCGCCAAGTACCACAACGATGTGATGGACTTGCAGGCGAAGAGCGACGAGCTGCTGCGGAAGAACAAAGGCCTCCGCAACAAGAATAAAGGTGTGTCTCTTGACTTGTCGGGTACTTATTGGGAGTCATCAAGCTCTGACCCGTTGTTGTGTTCCGGTGTTGCAGAACTCGAAGGCCGTGTAGAGCGACCGAAGGGCTCGGAGATCGAAGATGAAGAATCTCTTCTACCGGGAGCAAGAAGCCCGCTGTGTACTTGAACCGGACTACAAGGAGCCGGCCTTCGAGTGCGAGAAGCACATGGAGTTGCGAATTGCATCCGATCGGGATCTCGTCAATCGCTACAAATCTTTGCGTGTTGAACGAAGATCGCGAGGCGCTCCGGCCCACTCGAAGGACCTTGAAGAGGCCGCCCTCCCGATCGCGAGGCTCCCGGTGCCGCACCCGGCGGCCCCAAGATCGCTCCGTTGGCGGATCGACTTCGTGAGGCGCCAAGCCGGCTGGCCGCCTACGTGAAGCACATGGCCAAGTCAATCCCGAAGCAGGTGCTGGCCTTCATGAAGTCGTACTTCCCGAAGGCCCCGGTGGAGGTAGTCGCCGGCGGGGTAGCCGCCAACTGTTCGGATGAGCAGTACGCAGAGTTGCTGGAGCAGATGGCTCCCATCGCGGAGCAGGTAGCCGATAAGTTGAACCTCCAGTAGCCCTGCATAGATAGCTGGTAGCCGTAGATGTATAGGAAACAGTTGTAATGAACTTTTTCATATATCAATGAAATGTGATGTTCCATCAATGAGTACTCGTAACCGCGATCTCGCAGTGCGGAGCGCCCATCGTGAAATAAGTGCGAGTAGTAGTACTCGGCTTAGTGGTCCCGTCGCGGGAGTAGACAAGAAAGAAGTTGATGAACGATCAAACTTTATTACCGAAGAAGTACACCCGGGGTGGCCGGGGCCGTAGTTACAAGTAGTCGCTCGGACCCGAGGGCCGCTTACATACCGAGTAGTACCGGGAGCGGGTAGCCGCTTACGGTGAGTGATCCGTAGGTAGCCGTGTAGGCCGGATCGCGCATCCGTAGGTAGCCGTGCGGGGCCGGATCTTGGAGTGTGGTCTCTTGGTAGACCGCCGCTAGAGTCCTTGACGCTCGCCGCAGCCCCGTGGTCCGTAGGTAGCCGCACGGGCCGGACTCGGAAAAGAGTAGTCCGAGACTTGGAGCCGGGACCCGCAGGGTCGCTTGCGGCAAGGGGTGTTGATGTAGTCGTGTAGACTTGAACCCCGGAGTAGTCGAGTAGACTAGGCGTAGAATCGACAGAGCTGGTCGACGTTCCACGAGTTGTTGACTTCTTCGCCTTCAAGTGTTTGGAGGCGGTAGGAGCTCGGCCCGGCCACCTTAGCCACGGTGAAGGGCCCTTCCCTGTGGGGAGCCGAGCTTGTGAAGTCCTTCCGTGTTCTCGGGATACGGCGGAGGACAAGATCTCCGATGTTGAAGGAGCGTTCCTTGACGTTGCGATCGTGGTAGCGTCGGATACCCTCCCGGTACCTTGCCGATTGGACGAGGGCGGCACGGCCGAGCTTCTTCGAGGCCGTCGATATCAACTCGTCCGTCGTCCTCCGAGACGCCTTCGTCGTAGTGCTCCACCGCCGGCGAGTTCCATATGACATCGGCAGGGAGGATGGCTTCGGAGCCGTAGACCAGAAGTAGGGGGATTGCCCCGTTGGCTTGGATGGTTGAGTCCGCAGCCCCCGCAGTGCGTTGGGTAGTTCCTTGATCCACTTGCCCCCTTTTGAGTTAGCGCCGTCGTGTAGCCGCTTCTTGAGGGCGTCGAGCACCATCCCGTTGGCGCGCTCGACTTGTCCGTTGGCCCGTGGGTGGGCGACGGAGACGTATCCGACGTCGATTCCGCCGTTCTCGCGGTACTCCCGTAACCGGTGGTTGTTGAAGTTGGACCCCGTGTCCGTGATGATGCGGTGGGGTAGCCCGTAGCGGTGTACGAGTTCATCCGGGAAGTCGAGTACTCGTCGCCTTTGGGGCATGTGACCGGCTTGACCTCGATCCACTTGGTGAACTTGTCAATAGCTACCGCACCCCGTTGAATCCTCCCCGGCGCGCTTGGCGCGTGGCCCAATCATGTCGAGCCCCCGGCGGGCAAAGGGCCGGGTTGGCGGTATGGTGACTAGCTTGTAGGCGGGGACGTGTTGCCGCTTGGCGAAGAACCGACATCCTTGGCACCTTCGACGAGTTCTTCGGCATCGCCCGTGGCCGTGGGCCGCAGAAGGCTCGTCGGAAGGCCTTGGCCGACCGCCGTGCGGGAGGACGCGTGGTTGCCGCGGACACCCTTGTGGATCTCCTCCAGATGTCCTTGCCTTCTTCGCGAGGGACGCATTTCATGAGTACTCCGGTAAGATGCGCCTCGCTTGTAAAGCTTGTCGCCGACGAGGACGTAAGACTTGGCGCGGCGGACGAGTTGTTCGGCCGCGTTCTTGTCGGAGGGGACCTTCGCTCGCCGAGGTAGTCGATGAAGGGTTGCCTCCAGTCCACGTCGATCATCATGACCTCCCGCCCAGTGGCCGATGGGCCGGGGCGGTGGTCGGTGGCGCCGGCTCCGGGATGGATGGCGCGTGAAGCTCATGGACGAAGACGCCCGCGGGTACTTGGGCGCGGGTTGATCCGAGCTTCGAGAGGACGTCCGCTGCAACGTTGTTGTCGCGAACGATGTGGTGGAACTCGAGACCATAGAATTTGTTCTCGAGCATGCGGACTTCTAGGCAGCAGGCGTCCATGTTCTCCTTGTTGCGGTCCCAGGACTTGTTGACTTGGTTGATGACCACTGCGGAGTCGCCGTAGACTAGTAGCCGCTTGATGCCAAGTGAAGCCGCAAGGCGGAGCCCGTGTAGGAGAGCTTCGTACTCGGCTTCGTTGTTTGAGACCTTCCGGAAGATCCGCGGGGACGTACTTGAGTTGTTCGCCCGTTGGAGAGATCGTGGGGAGTACCCCCGCGCCCGCGCCCTTGAGGTTGAGTGAGCCGTCGAAGTACATCACCCAATGCTCGGTCGCACGGTGGGAGTAGGTAGCCGGGTTCTCCCGCCACTCGCCATGAAGTCGACTAGTGCTTGCGACTTGATGGCCGTGCGTGGCTTGAAGTCGATGGTGAGGGCGCCGAGCTCGTCGACCGCCCCACTTGGAGATCCTTCCGGTGGGGCGTCCGGGTTCCTCAGGATGTCACCGAGCGGGTAGTCGGTGACGACGGAAACCGAGTACTCCTGGAAGTAGTGTCGTAGCTTCCGCGAGGTGATGAGTAGAGTGTACGTGGAGAAGCTTCGCACGGGCTGGTAGCGAGCCTTGGACTCTGATAGAACCTCGCTGACGAAGTAGACCGGGCGCTGGACCGGGTAGGCGTGGCCGTCTTCCCCGCCGCTCAACAACGATGGCATGACCGACCACGTGAGTAGTCGCAAGCAAGGTAGAGCAAGAGGCCGCTCGCCCTTGTAGGGAGCCGTGAGGACCGGCGGCTTCAACAGAAGTCCTTGAGCCGGGCAAGGGCTTGGTCCGCCTCTCTCGCAGTCCACACGAACTTCTCGTGATGCTTGAGTAGTTTGAAGAAGGGGAGACCCCGTTCTCCTAGCCTCGAGATGAATCGTTCAACGCCGCCATGCACCCCGTCGCCTTTCGGACGTCCTTGATGCTCGTGGGAGCTTTCATGCCGGTGATGGCGGAGATCTTCTCGGGGTTGGTGTTGACGGATAAAAGACGTATCCCTCTACGATCCGCAAGCGTACGGACCCCACACCTTTTTCACCACGGGATTCCCAAGGTTCTTGTCAATCCGCGGAGCAAGGGGATTACTAGCGCTTAACCAAGTACTAATCTAGTTGAATGGAAAACCTTTGAAAGAAAGTATTAAACTAAAAGTAAAGACAATCTAATCTAAGTTAATCTAAGTTAAGTTGATCAAACAAATATAGGGTTAAACTATATGGTAAAGGGTGAACACAAGAGAGTGAGCAAGAAAGATAAGCGTTCCCTCCCTAGGATCTAGGATAACATGGTATGCATCTACTACACGAAAGCGGTAAACCAATCTACCGGGGGTTGTGACCACGGTTTCGCCCTTTCCCTCCTCTCGTACTGTCACTACGCGAAGGTATTCGTGACTAGACCTATGATGGACACGGTATGTTGATGGAATCTATGGGAGTAGCGGATATCATACGCCCGAAAAACACGGTGGCCTACCTTAATCATCAAAGCATCATCAACATGAAAACAATAGATTGGAACCACAAATCAAGTAGCAATTACATAGCATGTATCCATCTAATCCTAGGGATAAACGGAGACATTACCCCATCATCTTACACGGATTGAAGCACATAGGGGTGATGGAGACTCCTGAGAACGTCGTCGATGAAGATGGCGGCGATGGAGCTTGGGAACACCCCTAGGCCGGCGGCTTGGAGTCCTCCTCTTGCTTCCTTCTCTCCGCCGGCGTTGATCCTTGCGACGAGCTCATCTAACTCTCTCCTTCATCTTGCGGCGGCGGTTTTTCGGTGATTGGCGTCGGTAGGATGATTTGTTCGATGTGTCGGTCGACGGCGGCGGAGGCAATAAATAGACAAACACCTAGGGCAAAGGAGGGACCGAACCGACCCCGGAGTGGGCTGGGCCGGTCGGACCGGGCCGGCCGGCCCAGCCCACTTCGGCCCGGTGCCGGCCCGGTTTTCTCCCCGGTTGCTTCTCGCGTGATCCCTTATTCGTGTGCACTTGCATGTGGGCCTTTGACGTCGTTTCCTTCACGGTTTAGGCTTGAATCCTTGCTATGCAAGCTTCGCCGTTTTCCGGTTGAGTCCCCGAAGACTTGCATGTTGACGCTTCGGTCCTCGGGTCATTTGGAGTCATGTTCATCGCGTGTCTTGACTCTTATCGGGCTTCATGATCTTCTTCCAAAGTGCTTGGTGAACTTATCCCGAAAGTCTCCTCTTTAGCGTAGATTTCCGCGTAAACAACAAACTCCAAAATCGACATGCAAGTGTGAACTTGTTATATCATTAGTATGCCTAGTGGCGGGTTAGTTGCAAATCATAATCGAAACCAATGTATAACAAGTACTCTAGGTTGACGGAAATTCACCGTCAACATCTCCCCCATGCTTAAACCTTGCTCGTCCTCGAGTAAGTGGTCCTCGCTTAAAAGGGAAATCAGCGTTGCCTTCCAATGTTATCCCTGCACTTAGTCATTCATGACGAGACAAATTGCTCTCTCTTAAGAATTTATTTTTAAAGTTCAAGTTGTGACCGGCTTCTTTTTCATTATGGAAGATAGACTAACAATAAAGAACAAGCCACATTTAATAAACATGATGCTCTCAAACTTAAGTAAACTTCAAACCATTACCTTGTCACGTGGAAGATTTTCAAAAAGATGCATATCCAACATAAGTGAAAATCTCTTGCAAAAGCTCATGGAACACTCATCTCATCAAGTCACTCAAGCCTATACTAGATTATTTTCAACCTACTCTACTCATATGTGATAGTGGAAGGCTTATGTGGAGCTTGGAAGGTTAAAAACAATCCTAGCAAAACATATATCCGAAATATTGTCAAATTAAGAGAGAGATCTATTGGAATTACCGAGACTCGTCAAAAAGGCCATGGAAAATAAATGTTGGAAAGAGAGAGGGATGAAACACACACATTTAGATAAGTGGACATGTGCAAGTGGCAAATGGATGATCCCGAGGCACGAGTGAAGTCCTCGTTATCGGATTGCACATGGTTGGAAGATTTGAGTATGGATTTGTCATTAAGGCACTTGAGAACTTATGAAGCAAAAAGATCCGAGGAGCATCTTTATTATTTTTTTTTACTTTTATTCTATTTCCTTCTCATTTTCTCTCTTTCTTTCTTTCTCTTTTTTCTTTATTCTTCCTTTTTTTCTTACTTTTCTTTTCTTCTCATCATATTTTTTTTCATTTTTCATTTTTTTTCTTTTTTTTTCTTTTTTTTCTTTTGCTCCTCAAAACTTTTTGCAACATAATACTTACATAGCATTTGTGTCGGAGAATGACTCCTCCCCCATGCTTGAACGATGCTCGTCCTCGAGCATAAAAGAGAGGGGAAATGACCGCTAAAGTAAGTATAAATTCCATAATCTTGCGGAATATTTAAATCTCCATCGAGAATTTTACTCCATACTCAAATTGGGTTGTGGACAAGGAGGTGATCACAAAAAGATGTTTTTGGTTTAGGGTGGATGCCCAGCGAAGCTTGTGAAATTTTCGATGTGAAAACCCACAATGCATAGACAAAAAGGCTAGCATGAAAAAGTTACACAAAGGAATGACCAGCTTCTTAGTCTCGAACCATAGAAATCAATCCTAATCCAACTCATCAAAACATATGTTTGCAATCTACGGGTTTTGTTATCATAAAACATATATGTATATGGCTTTGGTAGGTAGAACTTTGCAAGAGCATCACAAATATGTAGATAGCATAAAAGTTAAGTTTTCATAAAAACAACAAGTTATCCGGCTATCCATATACTTAAATCAAAGAGCAAAGATATGTATGTGGGTCTAGAGCATAGTCATTTCACCTCCACAAATAAAAGAGCCGGTATTTAAATTAATTTCAGATCATATTATAGGGAGCAATTATCCACGACATGTATAACTTCATGTAGGTAAAACAAAGCGGCAACTTTCATCATCTTTCCGTAAGCATAGGCAATGTAGAACATCGAGGTGGACACATGGTCATGCTTATCTATTGAAAGTAAAAAGAAACCTAGGTTGTCCTCCTAGTAGCCATGTTATTGTTTGAAGAGAAAAACAAAAGGTTGCACCTAGTTGATATTGAAGGTATACTTACAAGCATTTGTGTTTGGAAAAGAGAAGGTCCATGGAGATGTTACCATCCTTTGTAATTCTTCGTTGCCTTCTTCCGACATCTCCATGTATCGATGTGGCTTTTGCTTTTGTCTTGATTTATTAATGCTCCTAAACTTCTGAATTTGATCTTGTATGCTTAATGGAGTCATTGGTCACCCATCTCTTCAATGTTGTCATCACCATCTCCTCTTTCTTGTTCTCATCATCTCCTTGCTGTCTCTTTTTCATGGATTTCCCCCTCTGTCCAGAACAGAAAATATATCGAAATATAGCTCTATTGAAAAGTTTACGAAATTACCTTTCCAACGTGTGGTCATTCATCGAAAACGGAGTTCAAACAAGGGAGCTATGTCCGTTTTACTTCAGCGCTGCGTGCTGTCCAAAACTGATTTCAGGACGTGTTGCACTCGGTGATTCGGGCATAACCGCTTGTAGGAACCTCCGATTGTCTTGATTCTTGATTTGTTGGAATTGTAACTTCATGGGGCTTCTACATATCCAAAAATATCCAGTGTTTTCCCTTCGAGACCATGCAGAATTTTGACGAGATTGGTGGCTTCTTGCGCATTGATCCGGAGATGTTAACGATCTTTATCATTCTATCTTCTAGAGTGTCATGTTGCACTTCCGTGTTGAAGATTCAGGGTCTCCCCCATGCTTAGCATTTTGCTAGCCATGGAAGAATAAGACAAAGCACTTCTTAGCCATCCTTCATTTTCCTTGTAGTGAGAGTCTTTATCTTGCCCGTAAGACATTTTAAACGCACATTCTACCCCCAAGGTGACGGTTGGGAGTAGATAGAATTGCCAACAATCTAACAATGTCTCCTAAGATTCTTAACTTGTGGCATAATTATTTTAATGAGGAATAAAAACCTAATGAGTGTACGTGGTGCAAGGTGTGTATGCACATGATAGGAAAGCATATAAACAAAGACAATGTTTTCACCTAGTTCTAAACACCATGTTTACAACTAGGTTGCTGAACTTCTCCATAGCCATAAAGGTTTATATATCTAGGGTTAAAACACCATGTCTATCCCTAAATCAATAACTCTTATAGCACAAGAAAAATTAAGCGCATTGCAGAGCTTATAAACTAACCAAAACAACATGAAAACATATGAAAAGCTAGCAAGGTTTATCAAACTTAATGATGATGGTCCGCAATCATGTTTAAACACCACGTTTACACAAGATCACAAAAGGAAAATACTCATAAGGCCTTATGAAGTATTAACATGGAAAATGAAGCATACATCATTAAGTATATAAAACAACCAAGCCAACTATGTGCAAAACATGTATACACAAAGAAACATCACGAGGATAACAAAATGCAATGCATGCAAATAAATAAGATCATGAACATGATGGTGGTTCTAAAAAAAGGAAAACTGAACTTAGATTAATAACCACAAGTTGATCATCATAAGATAGTGCCATTCTTTTATTTTCTCTAAGAAAGTAGTAAAAATATAAAGAAACGGGTTGCCTCCCGAAAAGCGCTTCATTTAAAGTCATAGAGCTCGACTTTCTCACATACCTTCTTTTCGTTGCATAGCCATGGCCCTTCATGCAAGAAGAAAAGGTACCAATGCAGCTTTAATTTACTTCCCATGTTGTGCTTGATCACTTATAGAAGACTTGCCCAAAGCATCCTTTTGTTTCATCGTTATCTCCTTCTTTATCATCCTTTGGTGCTGCCTTCACTCCATGAATTTTTTTTATGTCCAGAACAGAGAGTATACTCAAGCTCTACTCCATTGCACAGTGCACAAAATTTCCTTTCCAACGAGTCTTCATTTGCTCAAATCGGACTCCGGACAAGAGAGTTACGTCGGTTTTACTTCGGTGATGAAATCTGTCCTGAAATTTCAGAACGCGCAACGCTCAATGTTTTCTCCATAACTCCTTGCACGGGTCTTCAAACTTGTTGGTTCTTGATGCGTTGGAATGGTAACTTGATGGAGCTTCTGGATATCTCATTTTCTTCATTTGTACACCTCTGAACAAGCTCTCAAATTGATGAAGACAGCAGCATCCATCGCGGGATTCGGAGAGGTTGATGATTTATCTTGCAACTCTTTTAGGCATGACTTCTTTTTTTTTCATTATTCAAACCTTGTCTACATGGTTAGTGATAATCGGGCCTTTCCCGACATATGATTCTTGAAGGTCACTAGCTTGACCAAGCGCAAAGCATGATCGAGATTTACAAAACTTATTGTAAACATACGCGTCCATAATTAACACCACATGTGAATTGTAGCAACAAGTCAAGGTGTAAATAAAAGAAGCATATGTTTCATGCGTAGCACTTAGCTCATCATTAGGCAAAGGTTGTTTAGGTGTGAGATTGATTGGATCAAAAATAAATGTTTCCTCTTTTTCGTTCTCAAGAAAATCTAGCCTATCAACATGATCACTATTGGAACAAGGCATATAATTTAAACTATCATTCATACTATTGGTTGAGCATGAGTATTTTAATTTATAAACATCAATACCAATAATATCTTGAGATTTCAGTGTGTACCTTGGCCTTAGAGCCTTTTCAACAAGAGTGATATTTGGTTCATCAAGCGGTGTTGAAGGCGAATCGATCTCAACAAGTGTAGTTGCCTCTTCATCACCATCTTGCAATTTCTTCAACTCATCATGTGGAACATGTAATCCTTCAACTATGTATGCATTCATATCTTCTTTGAAGTCTTCTTTATCAACCAGATCTTCATCTTCAAAGACTTGTATGATGCTTTCTTTATCTTCCATGTACCACATGTCATCAAGATCGCTCATTGTTGATTCACTCTTTCCTTCATCCTTGAGTACTTCCATGTCTTGATTTGCTAGTGTGTAGGCTTCAATAGCACACAAGCTATCATCTAGCTTGAGTCCTATCTCCTCCCATTTATCCTTTGAGTCACTAGGCTCATCACGGTTGTACTCTTCTCTTCCTTCATCATAAATCTTTGATTTGTCAAACCGGTCGATCCATCCTTCATCTCCTTCTTTTCTTTCTTCTTCAAACATCTTTTGGATCGACTCTCCACTCATCTCTTGATCAAATATATCTTCAACTAGTTTGGCAACGTGTCGGCGTTCCTCCTTCCTTCGGTAGCTAATTAGTGGGGCGAAATCAACTTGAACCCAACCGGATTGCTTGAACTCCGCCAATGGTCTAGCATTCCACATACTTCGGCCTACATTCATGTTAGTTTCAACATTTTTAACATCCGAAATGACTTCTCTTACCTTGGGAAGTGGATCTTCACTTTCTTGTATGGTCGGTTCATCTTCCTTGACCTTCGGTTCATCTTTTTCAGAAATTTCAGCAAGCACCTTGGGCTTGCTTTTGTCATTTTGCTCCTCTTGACAACATCTTTGCCAATCTCGTATTGTTCTTTGTCCATTGCTTATCCTTTGTAAGATTTGTGCGGCTTCACTAATTGTTTTATCCATTATATCACCGCCCGCACACATGCTTACAAAACGAGACGAGTTAGGGGTTAGTGAAAAATAAAAGGTATGCAACATTAAGTCACCGGAAAATCCCAAGTTCGGGCCTCGCTCAAGTAGTTCATTAAAACGGTCCCATGCTTCATCAATTCCTTCATCCTCTCCTTGCTTGAAATTGAGCACTTGCCTCCTTAAGTCTTGGACCTTGCTTATGGGAAAGAACTTCAAAAGAAACTTCTTCACTAGCTCATCCCAATTTCCTTTTGCTTCAACGGACGCAAGTGTGTACCATCTTCGCGCTTCATCTTCGAGAGAGAATGGAAAAAGATTCCACTTGAACCAAGCAAGCCGGAACTCCATTTTGTTGGACCGTGTTGCATAACATCGTGAATTCCTTAATGTGTCTATATGGGTTGTCATCCTCCAATCCTCTAAATGGTTTTGTCGCCACTAACTTGATGATTCCATGCTTCAATTCATAGTGGGTTGTAGCAAGCGCCAAATCTGATTTTTGCATCTCAATGTCTTCCATTGACGGCATTGCTAGCTCCCTTAGCGACATCTCTTCGTCTTCCAATGGTGAGGTGAACAAATCCATCTAGGCACAAGAAAAGTAGAAAGAAAAGCAAAAAAGATTTTTTTTTCTTTTTTTAAAAAAAATAAGGGTTAGGTGTTAGTAATCAACAAAATTAATACTAGATTAAACGTAGCAAATCGGCTTGCTCCCCGGCAACGGCGCCGTAAAAAGGGGCTTGTTGACGGATAAAAGACGTATCCCTCTACGATCCGCAAGCGTACGGACCCCACACCTTTTTCACCACGGGATTCCCAAGGTTCTTGTCAATCCGCGGAGCAAGGGGATTACTAGCGCTTAACCAAGTACTAATCTAGTTGAATGGAAAACCTTTGAAAGAAAGTATTAAACTAAAAGTAAAGACAATCTAATCTAAGTTAATCTAAGTTAAGTTGATCAAACAAATATAGGGTTAAACTATATGGTAAAGGGTGAACACAAGAGAGTGAGCAAGAAAGATAAGCGTTCCCTCCCTAGGATCTAGGATAACATGGTATGCATCTACTACACGAAAGCGGTAAACCAATCTACCGGGGGGTTGTGACCACGGTTTCGCCCTTTCCCTCCTCTCGCATCGTCACTACGCGAAGGTATTCGTGACTAGACCTATGATGGACACGGTATGTTGATGGAATCTATGGGAGTAGCGGATATCATACGCCCGAAAAACACGGTGGCCTACCTTAATCATCAAAGCATCATCAACATGAAAACAATAGATTGGAACCACAAATCAAGTAGCAATTACATAGCATGTATCCATCTAATCCTAGGGATAAACGGAGACATTACCCCATCATCTTACACGGATTGAAGCACATAGGGGTGATGGAGACTCCGGAGAACGTCGTCGATGAAGATGGCGGCGATGGAGCTTGGGAACACCCCTAGGCCAACGGCTTGGAGTCCTCCTCTTGCTTCCTTCTCTCCGCCGGCGTTGATCCTTGCGACGAGCTCATCTAACTCTCTCCTTCATCTTGCGGCGGCGGTTTTCCGGTGATTGGCGTCGGTAGGATGATTTGTTCGATGTGTCGGTCGACGGCGGCGGAGGCAATAAATAGACAAACACCTAGGGCAAAGGAGGGACCGAACCGACCCCGGAGTGGGCCGGGCCGGTCGGGACCGGGCCGGCGGCCCAGCCCACTTCGGCCCGGTTCGGCCCGGTTTTCTCCCGGTTGCTTCTCGCGTGATCCCTTATTCGTGTGCACTTGCATGTGGGCCTTTGACGTCGTTTCCTTCACGGTTTAGGCTTGAATCCTTGCTATGCAAGCTTCGCCGTTTTCCGGTTGAGTCCCCGAAGACTTGCATGTTGACGCTTCGGTCCTCGGGTCATTTGGAGTCATGTTCATCGCGTGTCTTGACTCTTATCGGGCTTCATGATCTTCTTCCAAAGTGCTTGGTGAACTTATCCCGAAAGTCTCCTCTTTAGCGTAGATTTCCCGCGTAAACAACAAACTCCAAAATCGACATGCAAGTGTGAACTTGTTATATCATTAGTATGCCTAGTGGCGGGTTAGTTGCAAATCATAATCGAAACCAATGTATAACAAGTACTCTAGGTTGACGGAAATTCACCGTCAACGGTTGGCTTCAATGCCGCGCCGGCCGATGATGAAGCCGAGTAGTTTGCCCTCGAAGGTACGCCGAAGACGCACTTGTTCGGGTTAAGCTTCCAGCGGTACTCGCGTAGCGATGCGAAGGTCTCTTCAAGGTCGTCGATGAGGGTACTGGAGTCCCTGGTTTTGACAACCACGTCATCCACGTAGGCCTCGACGTTCTTGTTGAGTTGCCGCTTGAAGCGGTGCCCGGATGGCCCGTTGGTAGGTAGCGCCGGCGTTCTTCAACCCGAAAGACATGGTCGTGTAGCAAGACGCGCCAAACGGGGTGATGAACGCGGTCTTCTCCCCGGTCTTCCTCCTTGATTGCGATCCGGTGGTACCCGGAGTAGCGGTCGAGGAAGCAGAGCAGGTCGCGGCCCGCCGTGGAGTCGATGACTTGATCAATCCGCGGCAACCCGAAGGGGTCCTTGGGGGCGTGCTTGTTGAGGGTCGGTGTAGTCGACGCACATCCTCCACTCGTTCGAGTTCTTCTTGCGGACGAGAACGGGGTTGGCGAGCCACTCGAGATGGAAGACTTCTCCGATGAAGCCGCAGCCGAGTAGCTTGGTGAGCTCCTTCTTGATGGTGTCCCGTCCGTCGTCGGCGAAGCGTCGGAGGTGTTGTCGCTTGGGGGTGGCCTTTGGGTCAACGTTGAGGCAAAGTGCTCGATCGGCTCCCCGGGCACTCCCGGCATGTCCGTCGGCTTCCACGCGAAGATGTCGCGGTTAGCCCGAAGGAAGCCGATGAGCGCGTCTTCCTATTTGGGGTCGAGGCCGGCCCCGATGGTGGTGGTCTTGGTGGGGTCGCCTCGTTCCGAGGTCGACCGACTTGACGAGCACCTCCTCGGTGGCCGAGGCTTGTTGGCTCGTCGTACTTCTCCCGGGATGTCGAGTTCGCTTGTGGCAAGCTTCTTCGACGCGGCGTAGACCTCCATCATTGGGGTGGGTACTTGATTTGTCGAAGCGATCACCACGGCCTCTCGTATCGCGGCCGTGAGAGATCTTCAAGTCCCCTTGGAGGGAGAGTATGCCAGCCGGACTTGGCATTTTGAGTACCAAGTATGTGTAGTGGGGCACCGCCATGAACTTGGCGATGGCCGGTCCGCCGAGGATGGCATGGTAGGAAGTCTCGATATCCGCGACCTCGAACTTGATGTACTCGGTGCGGTAGTTGTCGCGAGACGCCCCGAAGGTAACCGGCGCACCACCGAGCCTAGTGGGATAGCCGCGTTGCTCGGGACGATGCCGTAGAAAGGCATGTCGCTCTTGTCGAGCATGGGGGTGACGTCAAGGTTCATCTTCTTCGCAGTCTTGGTGAAGAGGACGTTGAGCCCGCTTCCGCCGTCGATGAGCACCTTGTTGAGCTTAGAGCCCGCCACCGTTGGTTTCGGGACGAGAGGGAAACGTCCCGGTTCGGAGAAGCCGGTCCATTGATCCGCGCGGGAGAAGGTGATGGGTGTCTCCGACCACCCGAGAGGGGTCATAACCGCCGGTTCAATGGACATCACTTCACGGCGAGTAGCCTTCGCTCCCGCCCGTCGGGTAGTCCGCCGAAGAGGACGTTGACGGTCTTCTCGGGTTCTTGGAAGTCGTCGCCGTCCTTCTTCTTGTTCTTCTGATCGTGAGGGTGCGGTGGCTCCGGCGTATCCTTGAGCGCATGCCTGAGCTGGTAGCACTGCTCGGTAGTGTGGTTGCCGTTTGGATGCCACGGGCACTTCTCCTTCAGCAGGTCTTTGAACCCGCCGGAATTCTTCTTCGAGTTCCCTTTCGGAGGGCGCTGGATAGCCGCGACGGTATTGTCTGGCTTGCGCTTGCGGTTGGAACCCGAGTAGTAGTTGTTGTTGTTGTTGTTGTTGTTGCGGCCGCCTTGGTTTGGATTGCTGCGCCGCCGCCACCTTGGTTCTCGCTTGGACTTGCCGCGGATGGCGTCGTACTTGGCGTTGGCTTTGTCCTCTTCGTCCGCCCGGGACGTGATCATGTCCTTGAGGTGGGGAATGGACTTGGGGCGGCGTCGGCCGAAGTCCTCGAAGGTGCGGCGATGGTAGAGCCCGTCCCGGAAGAGGTCGATGACCTCCTTGTCGGTGACGTCCACGACGGTAGCGCGCTTGTCGAAAAAGCGGCGCATGTACTTGCGGAGGGTCTCGCCTTGTTCCTCGCTTGATCATGGCAAGGTCCATGCGAGTACCCGAACGGCCCATGGCGCCCGCGAAGTTGCTCGTGAACCTGTTCCTTCCACTGGTCCCACTTGTCGATTGAGTGCTTGTCCGGCCGACTCAAGCCATGTGAGTGGGGCTTGGTCCGGGCGTAAGGGGAAGTAGAGGCACTTGGTGTCGCCGTTGCCGCCGCCGTTCTCGATGGAGAGGGCGTAGAATCGGAGCCACCGGATAGGATCCGCTTCGCGTCGTATTTGGTGATCCCCAAAGGCTTGAACTTGTCGGGGGAGGAGCAAGGTTGCGCGGCGGGGTGAGAAGGCGGGGAAGCCGTCGCCTTCGGCGGCGGTCGTCGACTTCTTTCGCCGCAACTCTTCGATTCTCTCGGCGAGCATCGTACCCGCCGTGAGAGGTGCCGGAGGCGTGGCTATGCGCGTGGCCGCGGCCGCCGCGGGGCCGCCGCCGCCTCCGGCTTTCTTGTTGGCCCCGTGGTTGGAGCCGCCGCCGCCGCCGCCGTCGCCGTCGGGGTCGTTGCCGCCGCCACCGGCCGGAGCACGGTGGGGGACGACTTCTCGGTTGACGTTGTCTTGTCGTGAGGGTCCGCCGGCGGTGGAGCGTCGACGGTTTGGTTCAGCCGGAATGTCGCCCCGAGTACGGTTAGGACCGGGGTCAACACTGCGACTAGTAGCTTCGTTGTCGCGAGGCTTGGCTGGGAGAGGTTGGCCGACTCTTTTGTCGACCCGCATGAAGTAAGCTTCTTCGGCCGAGCTTGGCGATGACCTCTCCCGGCCGTATGCCCCGAGCCCGACGTGCGATCGTTGTGATCGACATGAGGCATTGCTCGGGGAGTGGTGTGGACTCGCTCTCAACCGCCGAGAGCTTCCGCAAGGTTGCGGATGGGAAGGTTGTCCCCCGAGCCGCCGGCGTCGTTCGTTGCGCTTCCTGTTACGTTCGCGCCGGCGTCCCCGTTGGCGTCGGTCTCGTCCGCAAGGGCATCGCGAGACAGCTCGTCCGCGGAGATGTCCTCCGGGTACTTGTCCGCGGCCGTGCCCGAGGTTCCGGGGTGTCGCCGGCAGCCATGAAGACTTGACGATCGGGGGTACCCAAGCTTGGCTCGAAGGTGCCACCTCGGTTGGTGTGTTTGAGTCGGCTTGGGCTAGTGGTGTTCCCTCCGGAACGGTAGCGAGTCGATGTAGGCGACGTAGCGTGAGTCCTCCTTTGTCGGCTCGGCGGGCTTGAGGTCCGGCCGCAGACGTATCTTCCGGCCGGCGTCGATCTTATAACCGCCCCGCAGGCCGGCCCCGACAAGGGAAGCTCGGAGGAGTCGTCTTCGGACTCGGGCTCCTCGGGTCCGACCCGAAGTCGAACTCGTAGTCCGGGTTCGAGTAGAACTCGGAGAGAGGGTCGGGAGTCCGAGACGCGGCCGGGGGACGGCGTCGGAGTCCGAGTTGTACTCGGTTACGGGCTCCTTGCCGGCCCGTCGTGGTGTAGAAGCCTCCGTGCGGGCCCGGCCGGGAACGCGAGGGCCGCGCGCGGAGTGCCGGCATGGAGGGGGGACCGCCGCGATGGCCGAGGAGCCGGCTCGCATGCGATGACCCATGGCGACGTCGGGTTCGAGTTGGAGACGGACTCGAGCTCGAAGTCAGCGTGGAGGTTGGAAAGCGAAATCTCGCCGAACTTGCCGGCGAGCTTGCCCGTGACAACTTCGGGAAGCGTCACAAGGCCTGTCCTCGAGTCGGGTTGCATGATCAGGCGGCGCTGGAAGGAGCCCGCGCCATCAGCAGTGCAGACCCAGGCGCCGAAGACGAAGGTGTCGCCACGGTTGAAGGCGACGGTTGGCTTGATGTGAACGGAAGCCGTCGAGTTCGCCATGTGATCTCGAGCGAGAGCCCCTACCCGGCGCGCCGGTGTCGGTGTTTTAGACCGGCAACCTACTACGGGGGAGTACCCGAAGTAGATGAATGTGACTCGCCGAGATCGGTAACTCGAAGGAAGAGACACGTGGCACACAATTTAGACAAGGTTCGGGCCGCGAGGTGCGTAATACCCTACGTCCCGTATGCCGCGTAGCTACGGGATTGATGGGGCACGATTACGGGATGGTGCGATAGTGCGCCGTGGGTTGAGATTGGATGAGGTGATCCCGAGATCGGTCCCCGCCTCGCCTTATATAGTCCGGGAGGCGGTGGTTACAAGTCGGAGTAGGGAAAGAGTACTAGTCGAGTACGTCTAGGAGACCTCTACACGGTGCGGATCGTGTACGAGTCCTAACCGAGTACTACTCCCCGTGTCTTGTCCTTGTGCTCCACGCCTTCGGTGCCGTGTAGCGCAAGCCGGTAGTCCCGGGGGCCCACCGAGTAGTCGGTCCCGGTACCCACCGAGGTAGTGGGCCCGGGGAGGTCCATACGACGGCCGTGGAGGGCCGGATCGCATCCGTAGGTAGCCGCGCGGGCTGGATCTTGGAGTGTGGTCTCTTGGTAGACCGCCGCTAGAGTCCTTGACGCTCGTCGCAGCCCCCGGGTCCGTAGGTAGCCGCACGGGGCCGGACACGGAGGAGAGTAGTCCGGAGACTTGGAGCCAGGACCCGGAGGGTCGCTTGCGGCGAGGGGTGTTGATGTAGTCGTGTAGACTTGTACCCCGGAGTAGTCGTATAGACTAGGCGTAGAATCGACAGAGTTGGTCGACGTTCCACGAGTTGTTGACTTCTTCGCCTTCTAGTGTTTGGAGGCGGTAGGAGCCTGGCCCGGTCACCTTAGCCACGGTGAAGGGGCCTTCCCGAGGGGAGGGCTGAGCTTGTGGAGTCCTTCCGTGTTCTGGATACGGCGGAGGACAAGATCTCCAACGTTGAAGGAGCGTTCCTTGACGTTGCGATCGTGGTAGCGTAGGATACCCTCCGGGTACCTTGCCGATTGGACGAGGGCGGCGCGGCCGAGCTTCTTCGAGGGTCGTCGATATCAACTCGTCCGTCGTCTTTCGAGACGCCTTCGTTGTAGTGTTCCACCGCTCGGTGAGTTCCATATGACATCGGCGGGGAGGATGGCTTCGAGCCGTAGACCACGAAGTAGGGGGGATTGCCCCGTTGGCTTGGATGGCCGAGTCCGCGGCCCCCGAGTGCGTTGGGTAGTTCCTTGATCCACTTGCCCCCCTTTTGAGTTAGCGGCGTCGTGTAGCCGCTTCTTGAGGGCGTCGAGCACCATCCCATTGGCGCGCTCGACTTGTCCATTGGCTCGTGGATGGGCGACGGAGACGTATCGACGTCGATTCCACCGTTCTCGCGGTACTCCCGTAACCGGTGGTTGTTGAAGTTAGACCCCGGTGTCCGTGATGATGCGGTGGGGTAGCCCGTAGCGGTGTACGAGTTCATCCGAGAAGTCGAGTACTCGTCGCCTTGGGGCATGTGACCGGCTTGACCTCGATCCATTTGGTGAACTTGTCGATGGCCACTAGTACCCCGTTGAATCCTCCCGGCGCGGTTGGCGGAGGCCCAATCATGTCGAGCCCCCGGCGAGGCAAAGGGCCGGGTTGGCGGTATGGTGACTAGCTTGTAGGCCGGGACGTGTTGCCGCTTGGCGAAGAACCGACATCCTTGGCACCTTCTGACGAGTTCTTCGGCATCGCCCAGAGCTGTGGGCCAGTAGAAGGCTCGCCGGAAGGCCTTGCTGACCAGCGTGCGCGAGGACGCGTGGTTGCCGCAGACGCCCTTGTGGATCTCCTCCAAGATGTCCTTTCCTTCCTCGCGAGGGACGCACTTCATGAGTACTCCAGAAGATGCGCCTCGCTTGTAAAGTTTGTCGCCGACGAGGACGTAGGACTTGGCGCGGCGGACGAGTTGTTCGGCTGCGTTCTTGTCGGAGGGAACCTTCTGCTCGCTGAGGTAGTCGATGAAGGGTTGCCTCCGGTCCACGTCGATCATCATGACCTCCCGTCCGCCGGGTGGTTAGCCGGGACGATGGTCGATGGCGCCGGCTCCGGGATGGATGGCGCGTGAAGCTCATGGACGAAGACGCCGCGGGTACTTGGGCGCGGGTGGATCCGAGCTTCGAGAGGACGTCCGCCGCAACGTTGTTGTCGCGGACGATGTGATGGAACTCGAGACCATAGAATTTGTTCTCGAGCTTGCGGACTTCTAGGCGTAGGCGTCCATGTTCTCCTTGTTGCGGTCCCGGGACTTGTTGACTTGGTTGATGACCACCGCGGAGTCGCCGTAGACTAGTAGCCGCTTGATGCCAAGTGAAGCCGCGAGGCGGAGCCCGTGTAGGAGAGCTTCGTACTCGGCTTCATTGTTCGAGACCTTCCGGAAGATCGCGGGACGTACTTGAGTTGTTCGCCCGTTGGAGAGATCGGGGAGTACCCCCGCGCCGCGCCCTCGAGGTTGAGTGAGCCGTCAAAGTACATCACCCAATGCTCGGTCGCACAAGGGGGAGCGAGGTGGGCCGATTCTCCCGCCATTCCGCCATGAAGTCGACTAGCGCCGCGACTTGATGGCGGTGCGTGGCTTGAAGTCGATGGTGAGGGCGCCGAGCTCGACGGCCCACTTGGAGATCCTTCGGTGGCGTCCGGGTTCCTCGGGATGTCGCCGAGCGGGTAGTCGGTGACGACGGAAACCGAGTACTCCCGGAAGTAGTGTCGTAGCTTCCGCGAGGTGATGAGTAGAGTGTACGAAGCTTCTCGCACGGGCCGGTAGCGAGCCTTGGACTCGATAGAACCTCGCCGACGAAGTAGACCGGGCGGCCCGGACCGGGTAGGCGTGGCCGTCTTCCCCGCCGCTCAACAACGATGGCGAGACCGACCACGTGAGTAGTCGCAAGCAAGGTAGAGCAATGAGCGCTCGCCCTTGTAGGGAGCCGTGAGGATTGGCGGCTTCGACAGGAAGTCCTTGAGCTGGGCAAGGGCCTGGTCCGCCTCTGCAGTCCACACGAACTTCTCGTGATGCTTGAGTAGTTTGAAGAAGGGGAGACCCCGTTCTCCTAGCCTCGAGATGAATCTGTTCAACGCCGCCATGCACCCCGTCAGCTTCTGGACGTCTTTGATGCTCGTGGGAGCTTTCATGCTGGTGATGGCGGAGATCTTCTCGGGGTTGGCTTCAATGCCGCGCTGGCTGATGATGAAGCCGAGTAGTTTACCCGAAGGTACGCCGAAGACGCACTTGTTCGGGTTAAGCTAACAGCGGTACTCGCGTAGTGATGCGAAGGTCTCTTCAAGGTCGTCGATGAGGGTACCGGAGTCCTCGGTTTTGACAACCACGTCATCCACGTAGGCCTCGACGTTCTTGTTGAGTTGCCGCTTGAAGCGGGCCCGGATGGCCCGTTGGTAGGTAGCGCCGGCGTTCTTCAACCCGAAAGACATGGTCGTGTAGCAAGACGCGCCAAACGGGGTGATGAACGCGGTCTTCTCCGGTCTTCCTCCTTGATTGCGATCCGGTGGTACCGGAGTAGCGTCGAGGAAGCAGAGCGAGGTCGCGGCCCCGCCGTGGAGTCGATGACTTGATCAATCCGCGGCAACCCGAAGGGGTCCTTGGGGCGGTGCTTGTTGAGGCTCGGTGTAGTCGACGCACATCCTCCACTCGTTCGAGTTCTTCTTGCGGACGAGGACGGGGTTGGCGAGCCACTCGGGGTGGAAGACTTCTCGAATGAAGCCGCCGCCGGAGCTTGGCGAGCTCCTTCTTGATGGCGTCTCGTCCGTCGTCGGCAAAGCGTCGGAGGTGTTGTCGCTTGGGGGTGGCCTTTGGATCGACGTTGAGGCAGTGCTCAATCAGCTCCCTGGGCACTCCTGGCATGTCCGCTGGCTTCCACGCGAAGATGTCGCGGTTAGCCCGAAGGAAGCTGATGAGCGCGTCTTCCTATTTAGGGTCGAGGCCGGCTCCGATGGTGGTGGTCTTGCTGGGATCGCCTGTTCCAAGGTCGATCGCCCTGACGAGTACCTCCTCAGGTGGCTGAGGCTTGTTGGCGCTGTCAGACTTCTCTGGGATGTCGAGTTCGCTTGTGGCAAGCTTCTTCGACGCAGCGTAGACTTCCATCATCGGGTTGGGTACTTGGTTTGTTGAAGCGATCACCACGGCCTCTGTATCGCAGTCGTGAGAGATCTTCAAGTCCCCCCCGGAGGGAGAGTACGCCGGCTGGACTTGGCATCTTGAGTACCAAGTAGGTGTAGTGGGGCACCGCCATGAACTTGGCGATGGCCGGTCCGCCGAGGATGGCATGGTAGGAAGTCTCGAAATCCGCAACCTCGAACTTGATGTACTCGGTGCGGTAGTTATCCCGAGACGCCCCGAAGGTAACTGGCAGTACCACTGAGCCTAGTGGGATAGCCGCGTTGCCTGGGACGATGCCGTAGAACGGCATGCTTCGCTCTTGTCGAGCATGGGGGTGACGTCGAGGTTCATCTTCTTCAAGGTCTTGGTGAAAAGGACGTTGAGCCCGCTTCCACCGTCGATGAGCACCTTGTTGAGCTTGGAACCCGCCACTGTTGGTTTCAGGACGAGAGGGAACCGTCCTGGCTCGGAGAAGCTAGTCCACTGGTCCGCACGGGAGAAAGTGATGGGTGTCTCTGACCACCTGAGAGGGGTCATAACCGCTGGTTCAATGGACATTACTTCACGGCGAGTAGCTTTCTGCTCCCGCCTGCTGGGTAGTCCGCCGAAGAGGACGTTGACGGTCTTCTCGGGTTCTTGGAAGTCGTTGTCGTCGCCGTCCTTCTTCTTGTTCTTTTGATCGTGAGGGTGCGGTGGCTCCGGCGTATCCTTGAGTGCATGCCTGAGCTGGTAGCACTGCTCGGTAGTGTGGTTGCCGTTCGGGTGCCACGGGCACTTCTCCTTCAGCAGATCTTTGAACCCGCCGGAATTCTTCTTCGAGTTCCCTTTCGGAGGGCGCTGGATAGCCGCGACGGTATTGTCTGGCTTGCGCTTGCGATTAGAACCCGAGAAGTTGTTGTTGTTGTTGTTGTTGTTGCGGCCGCCTTGGTTTGCATTGCTGCCGCTGCCGCCGCCTCCTTGGTTCTCGCTTGGACTTGCCGCGGATGGCGTCATACTTGGCGTTGGCCTTGTCCTCTTCATCCGCCCGAGACGTGATCATGTCCTTGAGGTGGGGAATGGACCGGGGGCGGCGTCGACCGAAGTCCTCGAAGGTGCGGCGATGGTAGAGCCCGTCCCGGAAGAGGTCGATGACCTCCTTGTCGGTGACGTCCACGACGGTAGCGCGCTTGTCGAAAAAGCGGCGCATGTACTTGCGGAGGGTCTCGCCTTGTTCTCGCTTGATCATGGCAAGGTCCATGCGAGTACCCGAACGGCCCATGGTGCCCGCGAAGTTGCTCGTGAATTGTTCCTTCGTCAGCTGGTCCCACTTGTCGATTGAGTGCTTGTCCGGCCGACTCGAGCCATGTGAGTGGGGCTTGGTCCGGTGCGAAGGGGAAGTAGAGGCACTTGGTGTCGCCGTTGCCGCCGGCCGTTCTCGATGGAGAGAGCGTAGCATCGGAGCCACCGGATGGGATCCTCGCTTCGCGTCGTATTTGGTGATCCCCAAAGGCTTGAACTTGTCGGGGAGGAGCGAGGTTGCGAAGCCGTGGTGAGAAGGCGGGGGAAGCCGTCGCCTTCGGCGGCGGTCGTCGACTTCTTTTGCCGTAATTCCTCGATCCTCCGGCGAGCATCGTACCCGCCATGAGAGGCACCGGAGGCGTGGCTATGCGCGTGGCCGCGGCCGCCGCGGCCGCCGCCGCCTCCGGCTTTCTTGTTGGCCCCGTGGTTGGAGCCGCCGCCGTCGGCCGCCGCCGCCGTCGGGGTCGTTGCCGCCGCCACCGGCCGGGGCACGGTGGGGGACGACTTATCGGTTGCCGTTGTCTTGCCGTGAGGGTCCGCCGGCGGTGGAGCGTCGACGGTTTGGGTCGACCGGGATGTCGCCTCGAGTACGGTTGGGACCGGGGTCGCATCGCGACTAGTAGCTTCGTTGTCGCGAGGCTTAGCCGGGAGAGGTTGGCCGACTCTCTTGTCGACCCGCATGAAGTAGGCTTCTTCGGCCGAGCTTGGCGATGACCTCCCCGGCTCGTATGCCCCGAGCCACGGCGTGCGATCGTTGTGATCGACATGAGGCATTGCTCGGGGAGTGGTGTGGACTCGCTCTCAAGCGGCTTCGAGAGCTTCCGCAAGGTTGCGGATGGGAAGGTTGTCTCCGAGCCGCCGGCGTCGTTCGCCGCGCCTCCTGTTGCGCTCGCGTCGGGCATCCCCGTTGGCGTCGGTCTCGTCCGCGGGGGCATCGACGGACGGCTCGTCCGCGGAGATGTCCTCCAAGTACTTGTCCGCGGCCGTGCTCGAGGTTCCCGGGGTGTCGCCTGCAGCCATGAAGACTTGACGATCGGGGGGTACCCAAGCTTGACTCGAAGGTGCCACCTCGGTTGGTGTGTTTGAGTCGGCCACGGGCTAGTGGTGTTCCCTCTTGGAACGGTAGCGAGTCGATGTAGGCGACGTAGCGTGAGTCCTCCTTTGTCGGCTCGGCGGGCTTGCGGTCCGGCCGTAGACGTATCTTCCGGCCGGCGTCGATCTTATAACCGGCCCCGCAGGCCGGCCCCGACAAGGGAAGCTCGAGGAGTCATCTTCGGACTCGGGCTCCTCGGTGTCCGACCCGAAGTCGAACTCGTAGTCCGGGTTCGAGTAGAACTCGGAGAGAGGGCTGGAGTCCGAGATGTGGTCGGGGGCGGCGTCGGAGTCCGAGTTGTACTCGGTTACGGGCTCCTTGCCGGCCCGGCGTGGTGTAGAAGCCTCCGTGCGGGCCGGCCGGGAACGCGGGGGCCACGCGCGGAGCGCCGGCATGGAGAGGGGACCGCCCGTGATGGCCGAGGAGCCGGCTCGCATGCGATGGCCCATGGCGACGTCGGGTTCGAGTTGGAGACGGACTCGAGCTCGAAGTCGGCGTGATGGTCGAAGAGCGAAACTTCGCCGAATTTGCCGGCGAGTTCGCCCCGTGACAACTTCGGGAAGCGTCACGAGGCTCGTCTTCGGGTTGGGCTGCATGGTCAGGCGGCGCTGGAAGGAGCCCGCGCCATCAGCGGTGCAGACCCAGGCGCCGAAAACGAAGGTGTCGCCGCGGTTGAAGGCAACGTTGGCTTGATGTGGACGGAAGCCGTCGAGTTCGCCATGTGATCTCGAGCGAGAGCCCCTACCTGGCGCGCCAGCTGTCGGTGTTTTAGACCGGCAACCTACTACGGGGAGTACCCGAAGTAGATGAATGTGACTCGCCGAGATCGGTAACTCGAAGGAAGAGACACGCGACACACAATTTAGACGAGTTCGGGCCGCGAGGTGCGTAATACCCTACGTCCCGTATGCCGCGTAGCTCGGATTGATAGGGCACGATTACGGGATGGTGCAATAGTGCGCCGTGGGTTGTATGAGCCGAGATTGGATGAGGTGAGGTCGATCCCGAGATCGGTCCCCGCCTCGCCTTATATAGTCCGGGAGAGCGGGGTTACAAGTCGGAGTAGGGAAGGAGTACTAGCCGAGTACGTCTAGGAGACCTCTATGCGGTGCGGAACGTGTACGAGTCCTAACCGAGTACTACTCCGTGTTGTCCTTGTGCTCCACGCCTTCGGGTGCCGTGCGGCGCAAGCCGGGTAGTCCCGGGGGCCCACCGAGTAGTCGGTCCCGGTACCCACCGAGGTAGTGGGCCCGGGGAGGTCCATACGACGGTGGCCATCAAAGGTCTAGTCATGAATACCTTCGCGTAGTGACGGTACGAGAGGAGGGAAAGGGGCGAAACCGTGGTCACAACCCCGATAGATTAGATTGGTTTTTCATGTCTTTAAGCGATTGCATGCTCTAGTATCGTAGACCCGTGGGCGAGTGTCTTCTTCCTTGATCGTTTATCATTCTCTCTAGTGTAGTTTACTCGTTTTCTAGTATAATATAGTTAGGGTTTTAGTAGCTAGTGTGTCGTTGTTGATCGAACGCTTGTAATCCCCTTGCTCCGCGGATTGACAAGAACCTTGGGAATCCCGTGGTGAAAAAGGTGTGGGGTCCGTACGCTTGCGGATCGTAGAGGGATACGTCTTTTATCCGTCAACACCTGTGTAGTGTTTATGCACCCATGATAAATAGTATATCTATTTTGGACATGTGTAGCTTAGTCATATAGTTATCATGTTTTGTCAAGGCTAATTTCATGTGCATAGTTAAATATAGTTTCTTTTAAATTTTCTTTGCCGAGTAAGTGCATGTCTTTGCTAGAAATGTCTCTCTATAGCTTCATAAGAAGTGTCATCTCTTTTGGTGGTATAAATAATTTTGTTTGATTTAATCTTGCATGGCTAGGTGTAGCTTTGTGTGATGTTCATGCTAACCATAATTGATGAGATGAGTTAAACTTTGGTGCCATAGTATTTGTATACCTTGTGCATGTATGAGCTATCTTGTGGTTAGTTTATGTGTATGTCTTTCGGAATAAAAATTCTTGAAATAAATCAAGGTCAATTAAATGGATAAAAGGAAAACCAATATCATTTGTGTGCAACTCAAATTTTAAATGCATGAACCTCACCAAGACACACCCTAAACAACACCATTACCTTGGTGAGGTAAAATAAATTAATTATCTTGAATATGTACACGGCCGCCATCAAATAAAGGGGAAATAAAAATCACCAAGACACACCTTTATCTAATAGAGGAAGAGTATGTTGAATATCATATCTAGGTGAATGTGGTCACCCTTAAACCCCACATTTATCTCTAAGTTTCAAAAGTGAAATCTCGTTTGAATTGGACAAATAAATCTTATGCATATGCATCTCGTATAGATTTTTCCGTCGGTAGCTACGAGATCATCCCGAACAAGACAATGGATCGTTCGAGGGACAAGTGGAGATCCCGGAGAGCCACAAGACCCAAACCAAAGTTTGGAAGGGCCCAAGGCCTAGTTAGAACTAACACCCCGCTTGAAAGGCAAGCACCAGAGCATAATCCTATGTTTTTAACTTCCTGCAACTTTATATGTTATGCTTGTGCATTTAAGTTTTAGGAGTTGATTTGAAACCATAGATGCATGATCCCAGGTTCCTATGTTCTTATACTATCATGATAGGTCGTTAGTGGCCATGCTTTAAGGACCCGGTAAAAGTTGAGTGAAATTTTTCACTCGCGAGCTATAGGTTCTTATGTTGGAATCATAAAATTTAAAATGATATGCTCATGTGGTAAGAGCTTGGGATCGGCTCCGGTCAATAGGTGTCACTGGTTAAGCTTTTGAACGTACTAAACATATGCCAGGAATGGGACTAGTAAGCCTAGTACCTTCAGGATCCGGCTAGGGAACTTGGTCCACTAATCTTGGGAAGAGTCCCCTGCCGCAAGAAAGGTGATGCATGAGTGAGAGGGGGCGGCGAGGCCGTAACCACCTCGCCTTGTACCAAAGGCTCGTGGACTCGGTCCCGAACCGAGGATGGCCGGGAACAGTCGGGTGGGTGCACGCCTAGGGTGTGCACTTTTCTCGTGTGTTTAGGTCCACCTTGCAAGGTTATTAATCGATCGATCGTCGGCCTCTCACCGTTATCCGAGACTGCTTACCATACAACCTATTTCCCTATTTGATGGAATTGGGAATGAATATTGATGCTTGACTAATTGTTTGTGCAACTCATGTTTGCTGTAGATGCTCACTTAGTAATGATGAATCAACTAGAATTTTGAGCTAAAAATTTGAAAGTAAGGACATACTCTTTGTTGCTTTTTAGCAAAATAATCCACCAGCCAAAAGCTTTGCATGTCTAGAGAGTTGGTGATTTTCCATCACTCGTCGGTTAAGTCTTGCTGAGTATTAGAATACTCAGTCTTGCTTTTGTCGTTATTTTCGGGTGCGGTTTGGGATGGGAAGAAGACGATGTTTATTGGCATTATGGATGGACTCCTATAATGCTACTTTGTATCGTTTAGTTTTATTTCCGCTGTATCTATAAACTCGAATCATTTACTTTTATGGAAAAGCCTCGGTTTGTAATTAAATAACCCTTTATGGGAATTAATGTAATAATTTGTGACTTGTTTATCTCCGGACTCACCTTCGTGCGAGTTTTGATGTCTTCGTTGTCGGTCCTTTGTTATAAGTGATTTACCGGGCTTGACCCTAGGCAGAGACAAGTTAACTCGGTGTTATTGCGTAATGACCAAAAGGAGTGGGTTTATGCGATAATATGGAGTTAATTTGGGCGGTTCGTCACAACTTCCCCGGAAACAATCTCACAAGCTGCCTCTTCACTTCCTCCATCGAAATGAGTGATGTCCTTGAAACTTTCTTCCCTTGAGGCAATGGAGGCCGCAGAATATGATAGAACCCAAGACCATGCACCACATAACCAACAACATGTGCCACCGGCCAGGACATCTTCAAAATGGGGCACTTGTAGTTGACATGAGCATTGTGTTTATCACAAATCACACAATAAATCTCAGCCTTGCATGCGGCAGCAAAATACCCCCTTTAGGTACAACGGGAGCACTTCACCCTTGCTGCATCACCTGCCTGATCATCACCATCCCCCGCCTCCTACATCACCACATCCCCATCCTCTTGCTTCTGCTGTTGGGTCCTCATCATCTCCTCAGCCTCCTACGCAATCCGCACCTTAGGCGTCCTGTTCCCTTCCAGATCATCACCCTGGCGCCCCTGCTCCTCCCTTGCTCTGCTGTTGGGTCCTCATCATCTCCTCAGCCTCCTGCACAATCCGCACCTTAGGCATCTTATTCCCCTCCAGATCATCACCCTGGCGCCTGTGCTTTTCCCTTGCTCCCCATCTCCCTCTGCCTTGCGCCCCCGACCACCTCGTCCCTCACGACCGCGCAAAATCCCGTGACCACGGAAGCCACCTCTGCCTACACCAAAACCTTCACCTTCTCTGCCAACAGAAAAACCCTAATCACGGCCATCGCCTCCAAACCTCTGGCCAAACTCTCGACCATACTTCCTGATGCCCTAACCACCAAAATCACTTGCCCCCTTCCTTCGAAGTTCCTGTGAAAGCCCAATCCTGCCATTGCCTCTCGTTATGGCCATTTGGCCCGCCCAACACAAAGACGAATTGGCCCGTGCACGATAGGCACGAGCACGAAGGGGCACAATGACATTCGTGCTCGTGTCGTGCGGCACTACGTGCCGCGCTCGAGGCACAACACGAGCACGAAGCCAATTTTTCGTGTCGTGCCGGCACGAGGCACGGCGGGCCATCCGTGCCGTGCCATCCCAAGGCACAACACCAATTTTGCGTCACATTCAACAGATTTTTCACAAACACTTCAACTATCACATTTTCATGATCAACAATTGATGAAAAACATCTAAAACCATAAAGGCACGACGAAAGGCACACAAAATTTATAAAAGATCAAATAATGAGCAAGACGAATGATCCATAGTTCCACACAACCTGTAGAAAGAGAATAAGTTGTAGGAACAAGAGAAGAAGAAAAATAGAGGAGAGCAAAGTGTCGTCGTGCCGGCGAGGGTGAAGAACGAGAGGAATGAACGAGAAGATCTTACCGACGAGGGTGATGGTGAGTCGGTGATGGTGAAGACGAGGTGGTCGGCCACGTAGATTTGGTCTTCGACTATGAGGACGAGATGGCCGGCGACGTAGATCCGGCCGTTGATGGTGAAGAAGAGGTGGCCGACGACCAAGATCCGGGCCGGCTAGGGTGTGGAGCAGATGACCATTGCCGCCGACGGGCGCAGAGGCGAGGCGAGGTGAAGAGATGAAGCAGAGAGGCGAGGCGGAGAGGTTGGAGGGCGGAGGTTGTGGTCGGCGGCGGAGGTTGCCGGTGGGGGAGACGGTGGAGGCGCCGAGGCGGATCGCGGCCGCGGGGCCGGGGGATAGGTGAAAGGATCTTGATGTCGCCTAGAGGGGGGGGGTGAATAGGCGAATCCGCACACTTAAAATAATTCAACCCATTGTCGCATCGAAACCGGTCGGACCGGTTTCCAAAACCGGTCGGACCGGTTTTATACAAACGAAACGGGACAATAAGTAAAACCCCTCTACGAGTTCTAGCACAAACCAAACTTGGTGTGAGACTTCCACATGGGTTTCCAGGAGTACCAACAAAGTCCCTGCACACAGCACAAGCACACCAAGGTAGATCGAAGCGGAAGCACAAGATATATGCTAGAAAGAGAGATAAACCAACATGCAAGAAATATATAAAGTAAAAGTGCAATTGACACAAGGATTTATCCCGTGGTTCGGCTCGCCACAAAGGCTTGCTTACGTCCACGTTGTTGAGGTATCCACACAAGGATAGACTCGCCACACAAGGCTTGCCCTTTCCCTCGATCTCAAGTCAAGAGAACAATCTCTTGAGATGAGAGGTTTTCCACTAGATTCACAGGGGTAATACAAACTTCTTGGAGCTTCCACAATCTCGGATTGGAGCTTCCAAGCGACCTCTAGCCGTCTAGGAGCAAATGCTCCAAGAGTAAAAGATGCTTCAAAGATCTTCAACGAAATCAGCAGGTGCTCAAGTTGCGGGATGCTCACTAGGCTTCTCAAAGCTCTCTAAAGCTCTCACACTAGTCACTCTCTTAACCCAACTCAAGGATATGGCACTAGAGGCTTAAAACTCACTTAGAGAGGTTGGGAAGAGCTTTGCTATGGTTCAGGAATGTATTAGGAGTGAAGAGAACCAGCAGCCCCTCAAAGAGGAGCTCATGGGTATAAATACCCACCTCACTCAAAACTAGCCGTTAGTCTGTCAGACAAAACCGGTCAGACCGGTTTGCCAAACCGGTCAGACCGGTCTTCAAACCAACTAGCCGTTGGACGGTGTCAGTGCCCAAACCGGTCAGACCGGTTTGCAAAACCGGTCAGGCCGGTTTTGGCCAGAGAGCTCAACTAAGGTTTTGATCTCACGGGTTAGTCTCTCTAGGTTCCACTTGAGCACTTTTTGATGTTTGTTGTCCAACCAATGATTCATCCCTCTTGATAGTACGGCATACCTAAACTCAAGATAAAAGATAAATCCAAATTAATCCACTTGAGCTTGAACCTCCAAGCTATGCCGATAAATGATCTTCAATGATTCGAGGGCTTCCAATGACGTGTACCAACTAAGCACATGTTGGAGATGAGCAAACATATGTATGTGCTTGAGCATGTCCACCTTGAGCTAGCGACCTAGAATTCTTCCATAGAGTAGATATCAATAACTTTGAATTCTTAAGCCACTTGAATTTATCAATCATGACGTTAGATGCAATTTATCACTTTCCTCGGTAGGCTTGGATATGATACTTCGAAATCCTTGATGCTCTTAACTTCACCCTAGCCACTTTGCTTATGGTCGCTATCCATAGCCTTAGCTTAGTTCCTCGTTTTAGCCATCTTGATCTCTTCATCACTTATCCTTGCCACAAATGAGTCAAGCCTTGCACCATAGAGATAAAACCATTCGAGATGCCACTCAATTTGTTTGTCCTTTGATTGATATCAATTATCCTTGCTTTTGCAATCTTTCAAATGTAGGTCCAAAGTAATATAGATAGCCAAATGACCTTAGCTAAAATCCAACTCGAAGTCTTGCAAATCTCTTCTTTGAACAAGTCAATAATCTTCATGAAGTATAAGAAAACCACTTGATATTGAACTCGGTAAACTTATTGTCTAGATCATCAAGTTCCATCTTGTAGCAATAGTGAAATCACTTGATGTTTTTCTTGACAAAGCTCACAACATTGGTCATCAATCTCTATCATGTGTCAATGGTGAAATCCCTTGATGCCATATTCATTTTTAATTTAATTCTCCCATTACAATACCACAAGCTTCTCCTTTCTTCAAAATGTGCTTTGCCCAACATAGAAAAGCCAACCACTTATCATATATCTTCATGCCTTTATATTTGCTTTTCTTTAGCTTAGGATCACTTGCTGTATGCTTTATGTAAAGATCAATGGGAAGAACATCCTTTCTTTATCATGACATTCACTCTTGGTATGCTTATAATCATTACATATACATTGTCATGATCCATTCTTGTCTTTATTGCAATGTGAGCCAAAAGCATGAATTTACTCATAAATATCATTTATCAATAATCATTATCCTGCTCACATGCTCCACAAGAGTGTTAGAGTTTTAATCAAGTTGTCACTTAATTCACCAAAACCCACTTAGGGCTTGATTGCACTTACAATAGGACGGGGTTAGGTTAGGGTTGGGGGCGGCGGGCGCTTATATACCGCCGCTCGTGCGCCGACCGTTCGTGGGGGAGGGGAGGTGGGGTCGGGCCGGGCCGGTTTGTGACCGTTGGGGGGGGGGGAGTCCGGCCGGGCCGGGGCGCCGTGCTCATGGGCTATCGTGCCGGGGTGTGGGCCGCATCGGGTCGGTTGTTTTCGTGTGTCGTGGCCGGGGCGGCACTATAGGCTTAGATTGAAGCCCGGCCCAGCCCAACATCGTGCTCGTGCCGCCCCGGGCCCGAAAAAATCGTGTTGGGCCCGTGCTCGTGTCGGGCCAAAAAATCGTGCTTTGGGCTGGCCCATGGGCCTCGTGCTAAATGGCCATCTATACTCTCTGCCTCCTCCATTGCCAGTCACCATCTCCTTGCCTAGCTGCGGCCCCAAGTGAACATGAGCACCACTTGCATGGTGCGCCGCCCAGGTCCTCCTCTCGTTCAAAGTACCTCCCACCATCCTCTCATCATTGGCCGAAGCCCTCCTTCCCTCGCGCCTCCACTCCGCCATAGGCGTAGCACGCGTCGCCGCTGTACAGCCCTCACGCGGGGGACAATGCGTTTGCTGGTGGAGCGAAACAAGATTGGGAAAACGAAACGGTTTGCTTTCCCTTTGGAATAGGTACCCTAAACCTTCAGAGAAACGAAAGGCCCGCTGAGCTCTATTTCGACCCACTGCAGCCCATGAACTTAGCCCACGAAGCTGAGCAGTCACCGGGATCTCAGTTTTGAATTTTGAAAATGGATCGCCGCATCACCTCCTTCTCTGCCTCCGGCATCTCCACGGCCGGCGGCAACGAGCACTCACCCTCCAACAGTTCCGATAGCTTAGACCTTGACCCCTCCTACCTTTTCGGTGATCCTTCGCCCAGAGGTCCCCTATGGACCTTACCTGGACTGCTCTCACTGGCGGTATAGGTCCCTTCCATGGTTGACCCGCTTTATAGCACAACCGCATTGAATTAGGATGTTGGCTTTACTGTTTCCGGTCTTTGAGCCTGCGCTCCGGCCTAGACGCGATAGGCGCCGCCTCCCGCACCGTGACTGGCGCCTTCTCCGCCATCGAATGTCCCTGGCCTGAGTGCACCAACCGTGACAGCTCGGAGCAAAACTCCCCACTGGAAGGGTGAACTTCTTCCATGGAGGACTCCTCATCAGAGCTGTTGACGTCGGCAAGAGCCCAAAAGCGTGAATCATTAGCCACCCTTTTAAACTCCGACCAGATGTTCGACGATGACCCAACACTGGAAATCGCCTCGCCTCCCACGGACTCTGCCACTAACTCGCTGTCTGTCACCAATGTTGCTCCGCCGCTCCTGCATGAACCTGCAAAAAGAGTCGAGCGTACCTTCTCTTCCTGCTTTCCATGCCTCTCCGTCACCCACGGCCGCAGTGCTAGAGTCAAACGCCACCTCCTGCCGGTCGGCCCTCCCTCGTCGCTTCCCTCTCTCTCACTCATTTTCAGATAGCCCCAATCTCTGAAGCAGAGTTCCTATGTTGTCTATCTCAGTTGGGTAGATAGCTAGTCTGTTGGAAAAGTGTTTTTAAGATTTTTTCCAAAATTTAGCTATTCAAGTCATTTTAGCTAGTCTCCTTGGAGTTGCTCTAGTAAGTGAGCTCACCACATTTACCATTTTACTCATGGAACGTGTAAAACAATTCGCATTGCATGTTTCGGTTATATACATATGACAACAAGTAACTAACTATGAGTGCCGCACGCCGTGTCAATTACGCTATCGAGCTTTTGGAGTTAATTAGGGTCGTGCCATGCGAGATGTTTTCATTTTCCAGAGGAACACCCTTTTTGGTACACGGGGAGGAGAAAACACCTGCACATGCAAGGTGTTTTTTTGAACGTCATCCTCAGTGTCCGGTGGGACTAGACCATGCATTGCCAAGTCACCAATCGGTTGGTGAGACAACAGTGTAATGGCGGAGGGTCGCGCTCGCGCCAGGCTTCTGGATGGGCTCAGTTGCTCAGAAGATCCCGGCCAAGGGCCAATGATGCTTTCTTCCTGGTGCTCTCACGCTGCCAGCGGCGTAGCCGCTCAGGAAACCAGTCAAATGCTATTGAAAAATAAAAAATAGTGGAAGATAATAAAATTAGTTGCTTCAGATTGGTTGTTTGTCCCCTTATTACCCCCCACCACACACACACAGGAATCCTGGCTGCGCCCCTCCACCGTAGATGCTAACTAGATTTCACATAAACACTTAGATATGTTTTCTGGCTTGTCACAAGTTGCTAAACAAAATAATCCGCATCCGTCGATAATGGCCCTCTTTGGATCCATGAGTTAGAACTAGTTTTGGCTAGTTTAGCACCAACTAGCCCCAAAACATCCAATCAGGGTGGGATAGAATGTGTTAGATTCAACTAGCCTACCCAAGAGGTGCTTATTGGGGCTAGATGTGGCGGGAAAAAAATAAAGAAAGCACCCCCGCAACGGCCCCCCCCCCCCCCCCCGCAGCGGCTCGCTCGGCTCGCCCCCATCTAGTCCGTGACGGACGGATCGGCGCCGCCTCCTCCTCTCCTTCCTCCCGTCCACGACGGATCGGCCGTCACTGCCGCCTCCCACTTGTGTCACCGCCTCCCACTCAATCGCCGTCAGGGCTCCTCGCGGGGGACGGCAGCGCCGAGCCCTGGCGGAGATGCAGGCGTGCGAAGACGGCGGAGCGGGTGAAGGAGGAGCAGGGGCCGGAGCTGACGACGGGGGCGACCTGGAGGACGACACATCCTTCTTCGACCTGGAGTTCGCGGTTCCCGGCGACGAGAGCGCCGCGTCTGACGCGGAGGAGGAGCGGGTGGATTCAACTTTGCCGTCGACGGCGTCGCTGCTCTGTTCGGCGACCAGGTTCCGTGTGTTGCTTCTAAAGCTGCGGAAGCCAAGGTCCCCGCCTTGGCGGAGGCGAACGGCGTCGCGCCGGCGCCGGTGCGGAAGCAAGCGAGCCAGTTCCTAATAAAGTTCCGGGTGGACGAGGCGCCATCCCCTTCCCTGACGCTGTCGTCCCAGTCCTAGCCCCCGACGGCGTCGGCAGCGGTGGCCCCGGCGGCGCAGCAGTGGGTGGTGGTGACGTGCAGCATGCGGTGTGGCGCAACTGCCAGCGCTAAAGAAGAATCGAGGAGGAGGCCGCAAGGGGATGGAGAGAGGGAGGGAAGGCGTCTGGAGCTGGCGACGCGCGGAGAATGGAGCGTTGGCGCGGGAGGGAGCGCCGGCGCCGACGCTGAGAGGGAGCTCAGTGCAGGGAGGGAGCCCCGAGGGGGTGGGTGGGGGTTAAATGACACTGCCATGTGGGTCCCAGTGACGGTAGTTGATCTAGGAGATGCGGTATAGAGTTGGAATAGTGCATTTATTTTCAATTTAACCATGTCATCCAAACACCTCTAGAGTTAGTTTAGTGCCAACCCTGTTAGAGTATCCAAAGAGGGACAATGAGACGCTCGTGGTGAATTCGTCGAAGATTTGTCAGCTTACTATTCCATATGTTCTCATAAAGTTAAGATTGTATGTGTTTGTTCATAGAAACGAGTGCGCGTTGTGTTGTGTTGTGTTGTGTTGTGTTGTGTTGCACCTTCGTAGTGTGATTCTTGAAAAGAAAAAAAAAACAGAAACCACTTCTTTATACGGGGAAAAGAAAACACCTGCAGTCACATGCGAGATGTCGTGGAACGGGATGAAGATTCTCGTCCATTGAGATGCCGCGGTGTTCACCTTGAGATCCGGACCGGGTTCGGATGACCATGTCAAAGTCACCAAATGGCGAACGGGCGCCGGGCGGCGGGGTTCGGATGGGTTAAGACCGTCCGCACCGGTGCTCGTAAGACCGCGACGGGACACGGTGGCGGGTGGCGTCGCCATTTGCGGTTTTTCGCCGGCGGGGGGGCGGTAAAGGCGACGGCATCGTCGCGTTCGGCCGTGGCGACGCCAAATCGGGCGTCTTGCCGTTCGGCCCGGACGAACGGACGTGGAGGCGGGCCCACGCGCTCCCGCGCCATCCCAACCACCCGCCGAGGCCGCCGCGGGACGCCGTCGCGTTCGTCCGCCATCGCGCGCGCCGTCGCCGCGCTCGCGCAACTGGACGCCGGCCTCGCACAGAGAGAAAAGGAGAGGGGGAGGAGCTCGCGCCGGCGACGGAAGCCACCACCGCCAGCAAGGGAAGCCGCAACTGCTGGCGAGGGAGCTTCGAGATCTCCGCCGAAGGAGAGGGAGGACGGGGAGCTCCGCCACGAGGCCGGATCTCGCCGTGGGCGGCTCCGCCTCGAGCACGAACCGCGCGCCACGAGGAGCCGTCCCGGCGCCATGGCGTGGGGGGAGCCAAGCCTCCGCCTCCGCCTCTCGCTCCCGCCGGGGTCCGGCCGGCGGCGCCATGGCGGAGTAAGCGATGTAAGCGGGGAGGATGTGGGGGAGGGGGGCGACGCGGTGGGGAGCGGTCGCGTCGGAGGAGGGGGCGACGCCGCGGAGGTGGGGGAGAGGGCGGCACCGGTGGGGAGCGGTCGCGCGGGAGGAGGGGGGCGACGCCGGAGGTGGGGGAGAGGGCGGCGCGGTGGGGAGCGGCCGCGCCGGAGGAGGGGCGACGTGCAGGTGGATGGGGAATCGGTGAGAGAAATCTGTGGAGAGAAAAAAAAAAGAAGAAAAAGAGAGATGGGTGGGTCCCATGTGTTGGTGGTTGGTATGGAGTTCTAAATATGGAGGTCGACCGGTGCGGAGAAATTGGGCCCCGAGCGGAAAATTGTGATGGCGGGCGGGAATATTCGCTTTTGGAGGTTGGATTTGGAGGTTGACGAGTGCGGACATTGTAAGAAGATCCACTGACGGGGGTGCTCTCGCGGAGGCGGCTGGTGAAACAGGGCAGACCTGAGGCCTCTGTCGCCTTGTCGGCACGGCACAGCACAGCGTGCGGGGTGTGGGTGTGGGAGGACCCACCCTCGCGAGTTCGGAGTTCGGGCGAAATTGAGCCGACCTGATTTGCTGCGAGCTTTGGGCTGGCTGACGCCTGACGCCTGACTCCTGAGGCTCCTGGCGCGAGGAGGAGGATGTGCTCACCGGCGCGGCGGAGGGAGAAGCGTCCGGCCGGCCACACTGCTCTCCTCTCCAACTCCAATCCCTGGATGGATGAGTCCGTCCACTTCCGACCCAATGTTTGCTCAGTTCCGCGAAAGAATCGGGAAAGTGAGAGAGAGCACGGAAGGAAGGAAAAGCATGTGTAGTGTAGTGTAGCACACCGTGCATCGTCTACCACTCCTGCCAAAGCTTGCTTGTACTGTATACGCTATCCCTTTCGTCCTGTAGGTTCGACCATTGTAAAAATACCGGTTAATTTTGCGCACTTTTAGGATATTTTTTTAATAACTATAATAAAGCACAAAAGGAAAAGGCACGAAATTTTCCATGTATTGTCAACGAATATAAACGCTTTTTATAAATGGTGGAGGGAGTATATTCGAAATCTGAAAAAGCTACAAATATATCTTTGAATCCTTTTTATTCACCAACGCATTAGCATCTGTTTACACACACATTAGTCGGAGATGGTCATTTCTTGTCAGGCCTGGAGACAAAAGACTATTCGCAAGGTTGATACAGTGGGTGTGTTTTTTCACCGCGCTTTCGAAATTTCGATCGCTATGTTTGTCCACCCACGCACACGCGCGCACACACTCACACAGGCACACACCCACACCACCACAGTGCTGACGTCTAACAACGAACTCTGCACAGGGGGGAGGGGGACCCCGAAACAAACACACAAAGACAAAATTGAGCTACGAAAACAATGGGCCTCGGTGTTTGAAGGTCAATGCGACAAATCAAAGTTTTGTTAATTTTAAATTTTGACCACTAATTCAAAATCTTAACCAATTTTGACAATTCAAACGAACTAAGGTGCACAAGATGAACCTTTTTAGCCACTCATTCATTAGATTGTTAAAATTGGTCAAATTTTTGAATTGGTGGTTAATAAAATTTAAAATGCCAAAACTTTAGTTTGACAACTTTGGCCTTCAACCAATCAAACCCAATCATTCTCTACGTGACTACGTCAATAAAGAAAATTACGGATGCTCATTATTCAACCACACATTGATATACTCACTTCGTACCGATAAAACAAGTCTTTTAGAGCAACGACACGTTAGCTAAAGTGCAACTTTGACTTCTTATTTTTTTATGAAAATATTTACTAAAAACTAACATATGTATACTTTTTAAAAGTATTTTGCGAGATAAATATAGTAATGTAGTTTTCACATTTTCAAATTCAACAACTGAAAAGTTATTTATGCCTTATATTCTTCATATTTGACTGAAATCTTGTGCAAAACGACTAGATTTATGGGTATGGAGGCAGTAACTACTTAAATCCATCAACGGGACAGCGCAGCAAAAGTGTTTTTCTCAAAGGGGCAAAACTACATACGTACTATGCAAGACACAAGAAACCAACCCTGCTTTTAAGGATAAATTAACTTTTCTTGGCCGAGACATTATATATTGCATATGTTTTAATGACAACGAATTTGAACTGCTTTTATACAACACTTAATGACAAATGCGCACATTGCAATGGTAACACATGAGATATCAACTAGTCAATTATATTTGAGCAGCACTAACTTGAAAACTGAATCAGATATCTCTACCCCTAAAAACGCATAAGGGCAACGCTCCACCCCGTGGTTCGCCCCCTCGGCGTTTTGCCCGGCGTAACCACGGCCTAGCGTGCCGACGGGGTTGATCCCACACGAGGCACACACCCTTTCGTCCCTTCGCTTCGTCTCGTTGCAGACACGCCTCGCCCTCCGTTTTCCCCTCCGTCCGCCGCCACCACCTGCTCCGCCTCTCCTCCGCGTTGTCGCCACTACCGCCTCCTCTGCGCTGTCTTGCGCCGCCTCTCTGCCCCTGCGCCTCCTCCTCATCCTCACCGCCTCCCCCTCCTCGCCGCCCCCTCCTCTCCAACCTCGCCATCCTATGCCATCCCCTCCTACATCTGCCGCCATGGCAGCCCGCCTCTAGGCATGCAACACCGACGCGCCCTGGTCTGGCCGCCGGCGCCGACACCGCCACCATGCAGCGTCTCCTCTGCAGCCACACACCAGTGGGCCCCAATCCCTGTTTCTCCTCCCCGTCGCCCCCCAGTTCCTCTCGCCGCCTGCTCTGCAGCTCCTCCTCCTCGCAGATTTGTTGTCCCTCATTCAAAGTTAAGAGCTCTGGCTCAGAATGTCAATGACACACCATTTGCCTTAACATACCGGTTGCTTTTGTAGCAAAGGTGGACTGTTTAGTACGGTAACGTAGAACCCGTAATTTCGTCTCGAGAAAATGGCCATTGATATATGAAAACATTGCTTGTCGAGAGGATGTTGGTGCTATGATTTCCTCTCGTTTGTTTCTCACTTCTTTTTTTACCCCTATTTATCCAAGTTATAGATACCGCATCGAGTTATTTGATGGAGCAAGCGATATTGAATGATTTGAGGACACAAAGCTTATGTATAATTGTTAACAGGTAGAAAGGTTGTGAATGTGAAAAAAAATGGTTTCTTTTTTCCTATCAATTAACAGGTCTATCAGATATAACATGGAGTACTTTACTTTTGCCAGTCTATTAATTAGGTTGCTGCTGAGAAAGGGATGCATACATTTGTTACGAACATAAAGGTAAGTATATTATCGTTATGTTGCATTTTAAATTCTCGAATTGACCAAGCTTGGTCATGTATTTTTGTAGCGAGTTCCTTGTTGAAGAAGAAATCGTCACTTAGCGTATTGTTGACGGTGATGATGAGTTCTGCAATGGCACACCGAGCTTATTCCATCTATTCCCAAGGTCTACCGGTAACTCCCACTCTCCGATAATGGCCCTTTTTACTGTACAATGGTAGTTTTGCACTCCTCACTTCATATTTGTAAACCAATTAGAAAAAAAGATATATCTCGCATAGTGCAACAGAGCCTTGGAAGCACCCCTTGTTTGTTGCAAAAGCTATATATTATGGGCTTCTAGCTATGTTTGTGGTCCTGGACACTGAGGTAGTTATTGTAATTTTTCATGATGGGGCCTGGCTGATCTAATTTTCGTACACTTACATTTAGATTGATAAGTTTTTTCTTAGGTGGACATGGAGATTGAATCTTAAAAACTATCAAATTGAACGTTGTGCCTTATCTTTGGTGTGGTTAGTTGGTCACTATATTAGTAGTTGGCATGGCCATCTACTATTCTAGTTGCAAGGAGCAAATTTCATACAGCAAAAAAACAATGACCCGTGAATTCCACGAAACAGAACATTGTGCCTCCCAAATTTGAGATGGTAAGTCATCTAGCACATTTAATTATGAAATGTTGGACTATCATTCTTCTTAGTACGAGTTTGGAATCGAGTAAAAAAATTGCCATAACAATTACCGTAGGTGAGCCTCCAAGAAAAAAGTTTTTCTTCCTTTCTTAGGATTGTTAATCGTGATGTTGATGGGAAAATTATTTGTGGTTGTATAGTGATATGATTAGGGTCGTAGTGGACTCAACTTGTGTTTTTATCCCTCTGTGGGTTATCCACTTATCCCGCAGTTATGCTATCATAGCCGGGTCGTGCTTTGGTCAATCGTGCTTCCCCCTTTCCTAATCTGGGTACTTCTTTGGCTCTCTACCCTTTCTTCCTCTCATCATTACTGTGATTTGCTTTTAAATGTTAAGAATCCATTATGTTCGCTTATCTAATTCTAATCTGCATGGAACAAATTTAGGACAACTATATGTTTTGGCAGTTTCATACATAGCTTAATCTCTAAAGGAATTATTATTTTTTTTGAAACAAATTATTTTTTTCTGAAATGAATAGGTTAATCTCTATGATAGTCATGTGTCTTAGTATGCCTATGTTGCCACATCTGCTATTCTAGCAGTCCAGTAGAATTGTGTGAGATTGTCCAGAGACATTGACTAATGTTGTTAGAGGGATATACATTAATTGGGTATGAGGGTCTAATGACATGACACTATGGTTACAATTCCAATTAAGATATATTTTTTTGTTAATTATCCATTTGGATAGGTGGATATGCTTTTGTGGTACAAATACATTTTCCAACTTAAGGCAAATTATGATTAAATATGGATAGGAGCCAAATACTGAAAATCCGAAATAGCTTTTTCTATTGTTGAATTGTAACAACCCAGGAATTTAGGTGTGAAAAATTTGCGAAAAATTAAAACTTTTTGCTTGAATTTGAGTGCTATCAATTTTTGAACCAAATTGCTAGCCCTTCTCTAAATTCTCAACCAATTTATCCCATTTATAAAACATATATTTAAAATATGGTAAAATATGTGTGTTGGTTTTTCTCTGGTTCTTTGGAGTTCAAATGTGTGAAGTTTGAATTTGAGTGTGAATCAAATTCAAACTCTTTTTCAAACCCTAGCTCAAAGTTTAATCCTTTAATTTGCAAACTACGCAACCAGGTGAGCCGAGCCGCATCTTCTTTCCGCGCTTTGCGGCCCGGCCCAGCCCGCGACCCCATTCGGCCCATTAACCCGCGCGGCCCCTACTCTCGCTTCTCTTTCTCGTCGCGTGGACCCCGGGCGTCGGCACACACTTATCCTCATCCACCTCACCGCCGCACCGAACCACCCCTTGCGTCGCCGGTCTCGCCGCACCCGCACGCGCGGGGCGGGGGCGCGGCCGGACCGCCCGGCCGGCACGCACGCCGAGGGCCGGTGCGCGCGCGCGAGCGGGTGCGACCGAGGGGAAAGGCGAAGGACGGATTTGCCCCGCTCCGCGGGCATCCAAGGCATTCCAAGCCGCGGCCTCGACGCGCCACCTGCCCCGTCCGGCGGGCGGCCAGGGGCTTGGAGGGATTTTCCCCTAGAGCTGCCGCGGCGTTGATTCAAAAGGAGAGGGCCGGTGTGGCGCGGAGGCAAAGCCATCCACCCCCCTCTTGGGGTTTCCTCTTCCACCTCTCGGCCGTGTGCACCGGTTTGAGGGAGAAGGCGGGCGCGCCACCGCCGCGCCGCGCCGCGCCGTTGGGGAAAGGAGCGGGCGCGCCGCCGTCGCGTCGCGCCGGTCGAGGAAGGAGCCGAGGACCGGACCGGGGGCAAGGACCACTTCACCGCCAAGGAACGCCGTGCCGCGCCGGAAGGGGGGAAGACGTGCACCAGCCGGGGACAAGGAGCAGGAGCCGAGGCGGCGACCACCGGCGTGAACCTCTACTTCGCCGTCGTACATCTCTCCACCGAGCCGGCCACGACTCCACCGCCGCCCCGACGTGAGCAACACCGCGGCCACCTTATCTCCTTCCCTCCTCCTTGAGCTCTCCTCTCGTTTTGCGCCGACGGCGTTGGGGAGCGCCGTCGAGCCGCCATGCTCGGTTGCCGGCCGTCGTGCCGCGAGGCGCCGTGTCGCGCTCGTGCGGAGCTCTCGGGCCTCTCATGCCCCCGGGCCCGCCGGCGCCACACGAGGACCGTGTTTGTGTGCCGGCCTTCGCGCCGGGCTTTTTGTGCGGGGGCGAGAGCGCCGCCGAGTCACCGCGCGGCGCGCACCGGTTACCGGGCGGCCGCGCCGTGCGAGCGGGCGGGGACGCGCATGGCACGTGTGGACGTACGGGCTTCGACCCGTGTTTGCTTGCGGGTGAGGTTTAGGGCCGTCGCGCCGTGACACGCCGGCGGCGGAGGCATCGTGCCCGGCTACCGGACGACGCGCGCGCCGCCGCGCGCGAGACCACGGGGGCGAGCGCCCGTCCGGCCGGCACACCCCGGTGCCGAGCCGTGCCGTGCGTTTCGGCGGAGAGTGATGAAGGCCGGGCGCTTGCCGCCCGCGGGCCGGCGCCGGCGACGCGCGCGCGCGGCGGTGATGCCGCGCCGTCCGGCATTTTTGGCAAGCACACGGGGTGCATGTGATATCTTGAACACGCTTCACCCGGGGATGGGCCGCCGGCCGGAAACGGGCCTTAAGCCCGGTCCGTTTTTCCTAGCAGACCGTCGGTCCCGGCGCGCTTGGGAATAAAAGGGTGTTTTCCGGACTTCGCGGTTGCTAGGCTGGGCTGCGACGCATGGGCCAAGATTGGGCCGAAACCCCGTTTCTGTTCTGAACCGGATCCGCTGGGCCACCCACGGCCCAAAGCATCTTTCCCGGCTTTGTTGCGGCACTGTTAAACCCGGGAGGCTGACGTCATGCTGACGTCAGCGGCGTAATTTCTGAAAATCCCCTTTTCTTTTCTGTTTAAAAATTCCAGAAAATGTTTTTAACCTTTAAAAATTCATAACTAATTCTAGGGAGCTCGTAAAAATACAAAACTAATTTCTATAAATCCGTATTTGCGAAACCTTGCGATTGTAGGTAGTTTGGGTTCTTTTGGATCTTCTAAATTGATTTTTATTTGGAGTTCTTGCCTAGATGTGCACCGTATTCTTATTTTCGCGTCGAATCTCGTGCGCGTTGCACCCGAGCTTCGACCGGGAGGACGTGGAGGACCCCGAGTACACTTTGCTCCGGACGGCCGATCGCTTCAACGGCAACGAAGGTGTCATGTCACTCCCAACCATATAGATCCCATGTTGTTGATTAGCCGCTAGTGCTTTGTTGACGGTGTATTTTGGTGCACCTAGCATGTTCATTACACTTTGGTTTGGATTTGATTATTGAACTAACCCGCCACTAGGCACACTAATCATATAACAAGTTCATCTTTGTGCATGCATTTGGAAGTGTTGTGTTTATGTAGGAAATCATGGACATAAAGGACGGATTCGCAACAAGTTCAAAGGAGCATTCATGGAGTCTTGTTCGTGTTCATGAGCTTGCTGAAATTACTTCCAATGGTGGTGAGGACCGAAGTGCTACGAGGAACACCCCGGGGATTGAAGCGTAAAAGGTCAAACTTCATGCAAAGAGAGTCTCCATCTTGATCGCGAGGATAACGGCGTCAAAATCATCCAAGTGGAGGGGGCGAAGTAGATAAGTGCACAAGGACCCACGGAGCAAAAAGGGCGACCGAACCGGGCCGAAATTGGGCTGGGCCGGCCGGCCCGGTCGGATCGGCCCGGCCCACTTCGGCACCGGTTCGGTCCCGTTTTCCTTGCCCTCGAAGGATCTTCGACCCTAAAACCCCCGACGCGCCGCCAACGGACGAGAGAGGAGTTTATTCGCACCGAAGGCCATCTACAAGCTAGAGAGAGAGGAGGAGGATCTCCGGCCGGAGATCAACCACCTCGAAGGAAGCACCCTCTCGTGGAGAAGGAGGAAGACACCGGCGGAAGGGAAACCATGATCAACGGTGCCATGATCGGCACCTTGATGGGGTAATCTTCTCATTCGTCCATGGGTTGTAATCGATCGTGAGATGTAATCGCACTTTGTCGGATTATCTATCTATCATCTTGTGTTGAATATACTTTAATGCTTAAAGGTTAGCTACCATGCCGTAGAGGGAGTACGAGCTCCAATGCTTCCTTGGATCCATTCAATACGCCGTGGCCATCAAAGGTCTAGTCATGATTACCTTCGCGTAGTGACAGTACGAGAGGAGGGAAAGGGCGAAACCGTGGTCACAACCCCGATAGATTAGATTGGTTTTCATGTCTTTAAGCGATTGCATGCTCTAGTATCGTAGACCCGTGGGCGAGTGTCTTCTTTCTTGATCGTTTATCATTCTCTCTAGTGTAGTTTAGTTGTTTTTCTAGTATAATAGTAGTTAGGGTTTTAGTAGCTAGTGTGTCGTTGTTGATCGAACGCTTGTAATCCCCTTGCTCCGCGGATTGACAAGAACCTTGGGAATCCCGTGGTGAAAAAGGTGTGGGGTCCGTACGCTTGCGGATCGTAGAGGGATACGTCTTTTATCCGTCAACAAGCCCCTTTTTCTGGCGCCGTTGCCGGGGAGCAAGTTAGTTTACATCGTTTGATTTGCATCTAACTTAGTTTTATATTTTAGTTTATCTTTTATTTGCTTTATCTAACATATATTATCAGAAAAACACTTGTTTCTTTTTTGTTTTTGTTTTTATCTTATTGTCTAGATGGAGTCCGCTAATCAACCCGTGGAAGAACCGGAGAAATCATTAAGGGATTACGCCAGCCCTCAATGTGAAGACATAAAGGTACAAGAGTCGGATTCGAAGCTCGAAGCGACCAAGTATGAAATTAAATCCAAGATCATGAAGATGGTGGCGGAAAACCCATTTGAAGGGATGGTTGAGGAGAACCCATATAGACACATAAGGGATTTCACGACAATATGCAACACGGTGCGTCAAGAAGGAGTTCCCGATGAATGGTTCAAATGGAATCTCTTTCCCTACTCACTTGCCGGCAAAGCAAAGACATGGTACTCGGTTGCGTCCTTTGAAGTTGAAGGCAATTGGAACAAGTTGACAAAGAAGTTTTGCGAGAAGTTCTTTCCAATGAGCAAGGTTCAACATCTAAGGAGGCAAGTGATCAATTTCATGCAAGGAGAAGAGGAAGGGATAGACCAAGCCTGGGAAAGGTTTAATGAATTAATCGAACAAGGACCAAAACTCGGCTTCACCGGTGACGTACTCTTGCATACATTTTTCTTTTCCCTAACCCCTAGTTGCATGCGACACGTCGAAATGTGTGCGGGTGGGGATCTCATGGAGAAAACACTCACGGAAGCCGCCCAACTTCTACAAAAAGTTAGCAAAGCGGCTGCCATGCGAAGAGATTGGGAAACAAGACTTGCGGAAGAGCCGGAATTCAATTCAAGGAAGAAAAAGCTTGCTGATTTTTCTAAAGAGGCAACCCCGGAAGTCACAAAGGAGGAACCAATCGTGGAAAAGCTTGAACAAGAACACATCAAGTCGAGAACTACACCAAACGTCGACTTCGCCGCACCAAATGAGACGAACAAGAGAAGCATGTCAAGCGCGAAGCCACTAAGGGAGTTCGAACCAATGGATTGGGTTCCTATTGATTACGGAGAAGTATTCGACAAGAGAAGACCGTTCCCTAATCAAAAGGGGATGGCAAGAGCATTGGAAGTGGATTTCCCACCGGAGAGGAAAGTGAAGATTCATACGACCTCGAAACCACCGGTGAGATTTTTGAAAAGCTCTTTGGAGATGACGTGGTGGATCCGGAACATATTGCCGAGGTGAAGAGGATCATGGGGATCAAGCCCGAAGCATCACCATACGCTCGCCTTGCTGAAATTTATTCGATCGGATCCGAAGAAGAAGAGAAGATGACGCCACACTTGAGTTGCGAGATCAACGGAGTTCAATGCAAAGCTTTATGCGACATCGGAGCCCAAGTAAGTGTTCTATCTTCTAAAATTTACGATAAAGTTCAATACCACAACCTAGACTTAGCTCCAACATCAACGAAATTAATTATGGGAGATGGTAGAACTATCAAACCTCTAGGTATTGCTTGCAACATGAAAGTAAAAATTTCTAGAAACTATATACCAACCGATTTCTTTGTTATTGATGCTTACCATAGTAATTCTGATCATATAATCTTAGGTAGGCCTTTTCTTAAGTTGGTTGATGCTGTGTTAGATGCGGAGAAGGCAAAGTAACAATGAACCTTAATGGAACAAAGTACACATATAACTTTCTTCGTGCTTCTAAACACCTTACTCCTTTTCCTCCCGAAGATGAAGAAATAGAAGAGATAGATAGTCTTTGTTTTGTTGAAACCCTTAGAGACCCGCTGCAAAGGGCGATGGAAAATCAAATTAGTAATCAACAAGATGAAGAACTAGAGGAAGCAACAAAAGGCTTGGAGCCGCATGATGGTAGCGTGGAGGAAGAAAAGTTCGAAGACATAGGAGAAATCAAACCCGAGGAGCCACAAGTGCCCGAAGTAGACCTTAAACCTTTGCCCAAGGGATTAAAATATGAATTTTTGGGCCCGGACAAAACTTATCCAAGATCATTGTGAGCGACGAGTTGAGTCCCGAAGAAAATGAAGCGTTGCTGATTTTATTAAAAAAACATAGGAAGGTGATTGGATATTCAATTAATGATCTCAAAGGTATTAGCCCAGCCTTTTGCACTCATCGTATACCAATGGAAGACCAATGTAAGCCCGTAGTGGACCACCAAAGGAGGCTAACCCATGCCATGCGAGAGGTAGTAAAGAAAGAGGTTATCAAGTTACTTGATGCCGGAATCATCTACCGGTTCCGCATAGCGAATGGGTGAGCCCGTACATTGTGTGCCGAAGAAAGGAGGTTTAACCGTGGTGAAGAATGAGAAGAACGAATTGATACCGCAAAGAACCGTGACCGGGTGGCGGATGTGTATTGACTACCGTAAGCTTAACAAAGCGACGAAGAAAGATCACTTCCCCCTACCGTTCATAGACGAGATGCTCGAGAGGTTAGCAAACCACGCTTATTTTTGCTTTCTCGATGGATACTCGGGGTTCATGCAAATTCCCATTCACCCGGAAGATCAACATAAGACAACGTTTACGTGTCCTTACGGAACGTTTGCATATAGGAGGATGCCCTTCGGCCTATGCAACGCTCCGGCCTCTTTTCAACGTTGCATGATGGCCGTGTTTTCGGAATTCATCGAAGAAATTGTTGAAGTGTTTATGGATGATTTTTCCGTTTACGGGAAGACGTTCATGGATTGCTTAGCAAACTTAGAAAAGGTCCTTACAAGGTGTGCGGAGGTAGATTTGGTTTTAAATTGGGAAAAGTGCCACTTCATGGTTAAGCAAGGCATAGTGCTCGGACATGTTATATCCGAGAGAGGAATTGAAGTGGACAAGGCTAAGGTAGAGACAAGTTGAGCAACTCCCACCTCCTACGGATATTAAGTCCTTAAGGAGCTTTCTAGGCCATGCCGGATTCTATAGAAGATTTATAAAGGACTTCTCAAAGATCACCAAGCCTTTAACACACCTTCTTCAAAAGGATGTGGCTTTCGACTTTGATGAGAAGTGTCTAGCGGCATTCCGGACCTTGAAAAATGCGTTGGTGAGTGCTCCCATCATCCAACCTCCGGATTGGAGCCAACCTTTCGAGATCATGTGTGACGCAAGTGACTACGCCGTAGGCGCGGTCTTGGGACAAAGAAAGGAAGGCCGAGTTCACGCCGTTTACTACGCTAGCAAAACTCTTAGTGGGGCTCAATTAAATTACGCTACTACGGAAAAAGAGTTGCTAGCGGTGGTATTCGCTTTCGAAAAATTCAGATCCTACATCGTGAACTCAAAAGGCATTGTTTACACCGATCACGCAGCCATAAAGTATCTCTTGGCTAAGAAGGAAGCTAAACCACGTTTGATTCGTTGGATCCTTCTTCTCCAAGAGTTCGATGTTGAAATTCGTGATAAAAAGGGGGGTGGAAAATGTTGTGGCCGATCATTTGTCTAGGATGAATCGTGGGCAAGATGATAAAGAGCCCATAGAAGATAAGATGAGAGATGACCACCTCTATAGAGTGCTTGATAAAGATACTTGGATGATCGACATCATTCGAGCAATTCGAAAGATGCCCCTCGATCATCTAGACAAAAACACTCAAAGGAAGATAATTTCCGAAAGTAAGAAATATTTTTGGGATGCACCATACCTCTTCAAGCTTGGCAATGATGGAGTGATGAGAAGATGTGTGCCAAGAGAAGAGAGGATTGAAATTCTAAGGAAGTGCCACTCGGCGGAGTACGGTGGGCACTATAGCCATTTTCGAACCGAAGCCAAAGTATGGTCGAGCGGATTCTATTGGCCGGAGATGCATGAAGATACTAAAAGATATGTTGCGTCATGCCCCGAATGCCAAAGAACCGAAACATCTCTCAAAGAAATTCTATGCCTTTGAAATACAACTTGCAAATCGACATATTCGATGTATGGGGCATAGACTTCATGGGGCCTTTTAAAAACTCATTTGGATTCGAGTACATACTTGTTATGGTTGATTATGTATCCAAGTGGGTAGAGGCTATACCATGTCGTAAAGCTTCTACGGAGGAGTCCATCACTATGATCAAGAACGTGATTTTTCCCCGTTTCGGTACACCGAGAATCTTGATAAGCGATGGAGGAACTCATTTCACCGGGAAGAACTTTAAAAAGTGCTTGTCCAAGTTGGGAATCGAGCATAGGGTCTCCACGGCCTATCATCCACAAACCAACGGACAAGCGGAAACGTCAAATAGGCAATTAAAAAGCATACTCAACAAGACCATAGAAAAGGGAGGCAAGGATTGGTCAAAGAAACTAGACGGAGCTTTATGGGCTTATCGAACGGCGTTTAAAACACCGATAGGTATGACCCCTTATCAATTCGTCTATGGAAAAGCTTGCCACCTCCCGGTTGAGTTGGAACATAAAGCCTATTGGGCGATTAAAGAGATGAACCTTGATCTCGATGCCGCGGTGGTGAAACGGAGAATTCAAATAAGCGAGCTAGAGGAGTTGAGGTTGAAAGCTTATGAAAACGCAAGCATATACAAGGAGAGAATCAAAAGGTGGTATGATAAAAGATTGAAGAAAAAAGAATTCAAAGAAGGAGATAAGGTCCTCCTCTACAATTCGAGGTTTAAAACCTTCGGAAAGGGGAAATTGCAAAGCAAGTGGGACGGACCTTATGTTGTGCATTCGGTGTTCTCCAACGGAGCGGTAACCATTATGGATATAAACGGCGATCAATTTGTGGTGAATGGACAGCGGCTTAAGGTTTACTACGAACCCGACGTCGTGCCCATTCATCATGTTGACGTCTTTACCATGGAGGAAGAGCCCGAACGTCCCGCCTAGGACGAAAAACAAGGCACCAACTTCGTAAATAATTTTTCTTTTAGCTCTCTCGGAGTTTTTCGCGAAGATTAACCGGGCCAACTTTTTCCCATGGGCCGAGGAAGAAAAAATAGGGCGGTGTGCAAAAAAAACCGGACCGGCCCGCCCCCGAGGCGGTGGGCCGGCCGGCCGCCGGATCGGCCCAAGGGGGGCCCGACGCCCGATGTCCCCGAATTTCGCCCGAATTGCTCCTTTTTGACTTCCTTGTTTGGTCGGAAAATTTTAAGGGAAGTGTAAAAAGGGAAAATAAGGTTCCCAAGGCTTTTCTCTCGAGACTATATATTTGGCCGAATTGGGAGCTCGAGAATCAAATCTTTCAAGCAATGAGTTGCACCCTTGTAGCAACGGCCGTTGAGCCTCCAAAAAGCTTAGGGTTGAAGGTAGAAGCCAAGAAGCCATCGATGGAGGAGGCGATGCGATGCGAGGTCAAGCTACCCGTCAAGAGGACCGCACGTATCCGTTGCGGAGGACGTGTCCCGACCGGAGCTCTTGCATCTCGCCACCCCGTCAAAGGAGAGAAGGTCCCTACACCCGTTCGAAGGTCGGCACGTCTCCAAGGCATCAAGCGTAATGATTACAAGGAGATGTCGCCGGAGCCTAAGGAATATGGGGATAGCGACTACTCCGACGATCGTAGCCCGAGCTCGTGGGCGGCCGCAGTAGAGATGATGATGATTGGGATGAGCATCCTTATGAAAGGACTCCCGAAGGCCCCAACGGCGACGGCAACGGCGGTGGCGAAGGCGACAACAATGGAGGTGGCGACGACGGTGGTGACAACGGTGGAGATTATGGCAACGACGACCCCTTCGGATTGCATCCGTGTGTCTTGTCGAGTTTGCCGTCAATCCATCGCAGCCTCTCTACGCGTCGGCCGACGAATGTCTTCAAACCATGGAAGCGATGAAGCGGCGTATGGAGGACTTGGAGCGCGTAGTTGAAGATGACTACAAGTTCCTTAACCGTAACGTGCGCAAGCTTTTCGGCATGGTTGGAAACATGAGAGGCAAGTGGTGCAAAGCTTGCTCGAAGTACCATTAAATCTAGTTTTCCCCTTAGGATTTTTGTAAGATACGACGAGGACGTCGTATGTTTTAAGTGTGGGGGAGAGCTAGCTCGCTAGCCTTAGCTTTTGAACTTCAAGTTTAGGTTCGGTTTAATCTTCGTGTGAGAGTCTTAGCGTTTTAATGAGTCTTTAGTTTTCGAGTCCGTTTTTAAATTTTTTTTTCTCGCAAGTGTCTTAAATTAGTGTTGAGTCAAGAAAACCAAATAAAAAGAGTCTTATATATATCTTTGTGTTTTATGTATTGTTTATCTTTATTTACTTGTTTGTCTAATCTTCGATTCTTGATATATGAACACAAGTATATGGTTTGAAAATCGTTTACCGTGGTGCTTAGTGGAATCGCTACTACTTAAAGTACCCATACCGCACTTCGATCTTGAGCTTCACATGCTAGTTGTGCTATGTTCGATGCTAAAAATTGGAGGATTTCAGTTCTGAAAATTATATTAAAACCCTTGCAATAAAGGTTAGCAAAACCTCTTTTTCCAAGATGAGAGTATGAAAAAATTCCTATCCAAAGCCAAGTTTGTTTTTTTCGCTCCACCATAAGTGTGATTAGCATGATGAGTTAGGCTAGGACCCTTCTCTCTTGGTGAGTTTTAATTTCAAGCAATGATCATGTCCTTGTGCTTATCTTTTGTTGCTAGCCTCGTCATTCATTCGGTAACATGACTTTCACAACGAAAGTCATGTACATCGCCGAATTCCATACCCAAACCTATACATCTCTTTTGTACATCGTATTCCTTGAACACAACCTATTTTCAAAGTTTCGTCTCGTCTCTAGCATGATTTATTTAAAAAATTCAGATTGTATGCATGCGAGGAAAGAGAGAATTGAAAGCTTTGAAAAGTTGTCAAGAGAGAGAAAAATAAAGAGAAAAAGTATGTGTATGGAAAAGAAAGAAAGAAAGAAAGAAAAATCATATGTGAATGAAAGAAGAAAAATAAGAGTGAAAGATGAGTTAGTAATGAAGATATGAGAGGGATTGATCAAGTGAAAGAAAAGAAAATAATAAAGTGTAAGGAAGGATGTCACGTTTATTGTGAGACGAAACTTTTACTCTATTTCCAACCATGTGCAATCCGACAACGAGGACATCATTGGTGCCTTGAAGTCACAATTTTCTTTTGCCCTTGCACATGTCCACCATTCTAAATCTTCTCATCCTTGATATCCCTACATATGGTTAATTCTCATGATCATTGGCTTTGAAAGGTAGACAACCATTAGAGGAAGTTCTTAGTTTGACAATACTTGTGTTGATTGCGCTAGCCCTACCTATAGCTCCACTTTTATATGATATATGAGAGATTAATGGGAGGTGAGAGTTTTATAAAATTTGGTTAGGATAGACACTTCATATGAGTGACTTGAGAGGGCTTGGAGAAAGGTTTTTGTCTAATACTTGTTGCAGGAATTTTTGTTTTGAAAATCATAAAAACCCTCCGATGGAAGCAAAGAAGTAAGTATGGCTGAAATTGAAAGCTTCGAGTGAAGAGTTTGAGTTGTGGGGTAAATCTTGACGTGGTAAAAATTCTAAACGCCCATGTTTATGTTTGATTATCATTACTTTGTGTTTATGTATTAAAGATGAAGGGATTGACTAACTTGTGAAGAAGGATAAGTGATACACGATTACACACCTTGGACGAAGTTCTTTTACGAGTACTTGCTCGAGGACGAGCAAGAGCTAAGTGTGGGGGAGATGTTGACGGTGTATTTTGGTGCACCTAGCATGTTCATTACACTTTGGTTTGGATTTGATTATTGAACTAACCCGCCACTAGGCACACTAATCATATAACAAGTTCATCTTTGTGCATGCATTTGGAAGTGTTGTGTTTATGTAGGAAATCATGGACATAAAGGACGGATTCGCAACAAGTTCAAAGGAGCATTCATGGAGTCTTGTTCGTGTTCATGAGCTTGCTGAAATTACTTCCAATGGTGGTGAGGACCGAAGTGCTACGAGGAACACCCCCGGGGATTGAAGCGTAAAAGGTCAAACTTCATGCAAAGAGAGTCTCCATCTTGATCGCGAGGATAACGGCGTCAAAATCATCCAAGTGGAGGGGGCGAAGTAGATAAGTGCACAAGGACCCACGGAGCAAAAAGGGCGACCGAACCGGGCCGAAATTGGGCCTGGGCCGGCCGGCCCGCCGGATCGGCCCAGCCCCACTTCGGCACCGGTTCGGTCCCGTTTTCCTTGCCCTCGAAGGATCTTCGACCCTAAAACCCCCGACGCGCCGCCAACGGACGAGAGAGGAGTTTATTCGCACCGGGAAGGCCATCTACAAGCTAGAGAGAGAGGAGGAGGATCTCCGGGCCGGAGATCAACCACCTCGAAGGAAGCACCCTCTCGTGGAGAAGGAGGAAGACACCGGCGGAAGGGAAACCATGATCAACGGTGCCATGATCGGCACCTTGATGGGGTAATCTTCTCATTCGTCCATGGGTTGTAATCGATCGTGAGATGTAATCGCACTTTGTCGGATTATCTATCTATCATCTTGTGTTGAATATACTTTAATGCTTAAAGGTTAGCTACCATGCCGTAGAGGGAGTACGAGCTCCAATGCTTCCTTGGATCCATTCAATACGCCGTGGCCATCAAAGGTCTAGTCATGATTACCTTCGCGTAGTGACAGTACGAGAGGAGGGAAAGGGCGAAACCGTGGTCACAACCCCGATAGATTAGATTGGTTTTCATGTCTTTAAGCGATTGCATGCTCTAGTATCGTAGACCCGTGGGCGAGTGTCTTCTTTCTTGATCGTTTATCATTCTCTCTAGTGTAGTTTAGTTGTTTTTCTAGTATAATAGTAGTTAGGGTTTTAGTAGCTAGTGTGTCGTTGTTGATCGAACGCTTGTAATCCCCTTGCTCCGCGGATTGACAAGAACCTTGGGAATCCCGTGGTGAAAAAGGTGTGGGGTCCGTACGCTTGCGGATCGTAGAGGGATACGTCTTTTATCCGTCAACATGCTTTACTTTAATGCATTGATCCGATGAATTGCATAACCCGTTTACTAGCCATGCCTTGATGTTTTGTTATATCTTGTTTCCTTGTTCTACTACTGCGGGACTAGCTACGGACCCCTAGCTAGTCCCTTACCTCAACTATCCATACTTTTGTTGCTTGATTATGGATGGTACTGCGGGCTTGAGCCGAGATGTGGGTATCTCGGTGTGTTTCTAGCGTGTGTTACGGGTGCGTATCTCCTTGCTGTGTTTTGGCGGGAGCGAGCCGCTTGGTTACTTGTGAACGGCCGCCGAGGGAAGATGCGATCTGGCCTCTTACCCGAGGGTCGTGTCGTGTGGGATGGAGATGTCGAGTGCTCGCTCTCGGCCCCTTAAGGACCGATCGTCAGTTGACCTTGTTTCGAATGACTATTTTCGTACAGACCGCCCGCCTTGTATTGGGCGGGGGTGCGGGGGTGAGACTTGTAGTGGATAGCACCCCTCCGCAGGAGGATCGGTGTGATCGTGTCGGGAGTGGTCTTTCCCTCCTTAGTAGACTTTGCCCCGGCGAGGCCGGGGGAAGGGTTCCACGGCCTTCGAGGGACCTCTCGCGGGTAGTATGAGCTCGCCGCGGAGGGCCGGGCCGGGCTCGGAGATGCGAAGGGTACTATCCACTTACTTGGGCTTCAGCCGTATGGTAGGGTCGGACACCGGTGACGGCCGGTTCCGGACCTATTCGGGCGGGTACAGTTGTACAACCTCTGCAGAGTGTTAAACCTATAGCTATAGTCCGTGTCCACTGGTTATGGATAGTCTTTCGATCTCTCACCTGACTAGCTACACTTCTCTTGTGCTTCTTCTCTCCCCCGAGTGTGTGTGAGCCGGCTTCGGCCGTTGAGATGTGGGGATAGGAGCCGGTGGGCCCCACATCGCAGATGAGAGTTGGGTTCTGGATCGTGGGTGAGATCCGGTGCTTTGGTGTGGTATTCCTTGAGCGGGGTGTGGACCCCTGAGGTGTGGACCTCGGAAGCGGAAGCTTCTTCGAGGTGTGGACCTCCTAGCTATATTCTGCTTACCTTGTACGTTGCAATGCTGCTTTGCTTAAGCTTTCTACAGCCAGAATAGGGTTATCTCATGCATAGTAGAACATACACCGCTTTTGGCCTCTTTGTTGGGAAGGCCGACATGACCTACCCGCTTATCGGGTAGACCCCGGTGACTCGACGCGAGGCGGACGACGACTTCGACAACGACGATTGGGTGGACTAGAGCTCTTCCTACACTTGAGCCGCCTTAGGATATGGAGTTTCCCGCGCTTTCATGGAGCCGCTGCTAGACGTTTTATTTATGTTTGATTCGGTCCCGATGGACTTGTACCCGGCATGTGCCGAAGAGATGTACTCGATTAATGTAATAAAATAAATGTTGTACTCTACTTTCTCGTTTTTATCTTTCGTATGGATTTTGGAATCGCCGAGACGGGGATTGCACGTGGTAGCCCTCCGGGACTACCACCGAGGTGCTAAGATTCGGGGGTTCCGTTCGCGGAAATCCGGGTCGTTTCAGTTGGTACCAGAGCCATGCTTGACTGTAGGACGAGCCCCAGGAATGGTCGATAGCATAGGAAGCCGTTTTTGAACCTTGAAACTTTATATAAACCCCCTTGGCTTCCGTATGTATATAACTATACTTATATATATGCATTACCTTGATTAATTTTCACTGACTACCTTACTAACTACGCTCTAACAACGTTGTGCAGATGGCGGAGGAAGCGTGGATCCCTTTGGAGTCGGACGGCGGGGAAGGTCGGAGGCTTCGCCACTTGCCGAGGGGAGTGCCCGGAGGCGGTGGAGTAGGGACCGACCGAGTCGGCTACAAGGGGAGGACCATGGGGCACGGGGAGCGGAGACACCCACTTTCCCCGACCGTTACGGTGCCGGCGGACCCACGGGTGCCGAGTTCAAGGAGGTTAAGGTGCACTCGTTTCGAGAGTTCAACCACGGAGGCACACCGGATCGGCGCACGCGAGCTCTCAAGATGGTTTGTGTTCGGCTCAAGGAGAAGCTCAAGGACACCCCGTTCGGCCGTGCTTCCGACGGGGATCTACGACCCGGTTCGGCCGGGACACGAGCGACCGAGCGCGTACCTTGAGGTGACCGCCGTGGAGGAGGACAAGAAGATGCACGCGCCGGACGGTGCATCCCGGCTCGGGACCGGGCGCTTTTCGGGCGTACGGTGAGATCGCGTACCTTCGGTGGAAGTGGGATGATACCGCGGCGGGTTCGGGACCGGAGATGGAGAGGGAGGATTTGCTTGACCGGTTGGAGGAGTCGCACGAGAGGAACGGAGAGGCCGGTACGGCCTTGGACCGGCAGCGCCACGCCCCGCACCGAGAGGGACGCCGGGAGGATCGCTACACCGGAGGCACGGGCCGAGGACAGAGCGGAGAGTTGCACCGGGCTACGGTGGAGGCCACACATGAGGACAGAGTGAGGCTTGCGGGAGGCCGGGGGACCGGTTGGAGTCGGTTGGAGGCTGCGGCGGTACCGACTATCAAGTAAAGATGTGGGATCTTCGGGAGGCGAGTCGACACAACTACCACCACTTGTGTTACCTCGGTGGAGCGGTCTACGAGGAGAGAGACCGAGCGGCCGGGACCCGCACGGCCCGGGAGCGTTCGACCGGCAGAGGCCGAGAGAGTTGGAGGAGCTCGCCGCGCGCCTACCCCCCAAGAAGAGGCCCCGACTGAGGACAGAGACCTTCGAGCTACCCCCGACGCTCCTACCACGTGTACGCCCGTACCCGAGAGGTTCTCAGGACACAGCAGAGATGGACCGTGCTCTTCAGGATACCCGAGACTACTACGGAGGACCGGCGATCAGGGTGCCGGGTTACCCAGGGACTCACTCACCGCCGTTCTACTCGGTTCCACCAGACTCCAGCCCAGAGGCACCGCAGTGTACCCCGTGATGGGAGCAGAGATCTAGCGAGAGATTCTGAGTCGATGTAATGAGTTAGATGTAATGCTGCCGCTCATGTTGACATGCCTGTAGTAGCTACCCCATGATGTACCGTGCGTTAGCGTGATGTGTTGTCGTGCACCCTCGAAGGTCGTTGGAGTAAACCTCGAGGTGCACCCCTTTTGTATGGTGGCATTGATTGAGTGACATGGATCTTCATGGTTTCTTTCGGATTTCATGCTTCTTTATGTCCGTATGAATTCTCTCGATCGTTAGCAGGATTACTCCTTTATAGTTAATAACCTTAATAGATTTATTCTCCCTACCACTACTGACTCTTGCAACTGGAACAGATGTCGGGAGCAAGAAGGTCCGGGCGACTCCTGGCCCGTTTCGAGGAGGTCGCTGGGGACGACGGAGGGGAGGATGCCCCTAACCCAGCGAGAGCGAGAGGCCGCGGACGCCGTGGAGGTCACGCGCCACGAGGCGGGCTCCGTGGAGACCTGGCAGGCCGCGTAGGCCGAGGAGGCTGAGTTGGCGGTCGAGGAGCCACGCACGACGACGAGGGAGCTCAGGAGCAGTAGCTCGAGCACGAGCAGATACCCCAGCCCCCGAGGGAGGAGAAGGCCGGGCTCGGGGGACACGAGGTGCCACCACCGCCACCTCCCCCGAACTTGGCCGACGTGATGGCAGTGCAGACTCAGCTGATGCAGACGATCACCCAGATGCTAGCTCAGAACAACAACAACAACAACAACAACAACCACAGGGGTCAGAACCGCAACGCTCAAGAGGGCTTCCAGAAGAAGGTTGAGAACTTCAACAAGCTGCGCCCGCCTACCTTCGACCACTCAGCAGACCCAATGGACGCAGACAACTGGCTACGGGAGATTGAGAAGAAGCTGGAGCTGACTGAGCTCACCGAGGAGGAGTGTGTGACCGTGGCGGCGCACCCACCGATCGGCACAGCCAGTGCGTGGTGGGACAGCTAATGTGACTCGCACCGGACCCGTTGCACATCGGGTGGGACGAGTTTGTGGAGGCCTTCGGGAGTCACCACATCCCGGATGCGGTGATGGACGGGGAAGGCCGACGAGTTCGAGCACCTCAAGATGGGAAACATGTCGGTGCGGGGAGTACGCCAACCGCTACCGGGAGCCGATGAGGTACGTGCCGGACGACACCGACACGAGAGAAGAAGAAGGTCTACCGGTTCGGAAAGGGGCCGCACAAGGGGATGGCACACCACTTGTCCGCCCACGACCGCCCGACACTTCGCTCCATTATCGACAAGGCACCGATCGTGGAGAGGTCAAGGCTTGAGTACATGGAGGTACGTGGAAGCAAGTCCAAGCGCACGGATCGGGCGAGCCGCTCGGGACCACCTCGGAGGCGAGAGGACGAGGTTACGCTTAGGGCCACCGATCACGGCGGAGGCACCACGTCTCTCGGTCTCGGCGCGAGAGCGAGAGCCAACCCAGGAGGGAGTGGAGGACGAACGGTCGGAAACCGAGACCACCACCGGTCGGCGGAGACGGAACCAAGGTGACTTGTTTCAAGCGCCGTCGGGTTGGGCACAAGTCGTTCGAGTGCCCACAGCGAGCGCCACCGGGGAGTCGAACCGCGACTCACGGTGCCGGACCCCGGCCCAAGCCACCGGCCACCGGGAGGACGGCCACCCCGTACACGGCAGAGGACCGCTCGGCCCGCCGCCTACACGAGGCCGTCCGAACCACCTCACCGCCGAGGATGCGGCGGCCGCACCCGACGTCACACTTGGTGAGTTCCTTGTTGACTCAGTTTTGGCAACTGTTTTGTTCGATACTGGAGCTCAGTTTTCGTATATTTCTACCAAGTTTGTTAAAGAAAGGTCTTTACCAACTAAGCCTCGACCAAGGCCTATCTTGACTAGCTCTCCGCTAGGAGAGAAGAGGAGTACGTTAGAGTGCAGGGGAGTGAGGATGGTGTTTGAGGGGCAACAGTTCACGGCAGACTTGACAGTTTTGGAGTCTACCGGGATAGATGTGATCCTAGGGATGGATTGGTTGGCAAAGCACAACGGGATAGTCTCTTGCAACCCCAGAGTTATACAGCTAGAACACCCCAGTGGAACTATAGTGCGGATCGAACCACGAGTCCGAAGGTCGCTACGATGATGTGCAACATGAGATTGAAGAAATCCCGGTGGTCCGTGAGTTTCCGGACGTGTTCCCGAGAGGAGCTTACGGAGTTACCCCCGGACGGGACGTGGAGTTCGTGATTGAACTGATGCCAGGGGCGGGGCCCGTTGCAAAGAGTCCGTATAGGATGTCGTCCGACGAGCCGTACGAGTTGAAGAAACGGCTCAAGAAGCTGCTCGAGCAAGGGTTTGTTCGGCCGAGTGCCTCACCGTGGGGTTCACCAGTGCTCTTCGTGGAGAAGAAAGACGGCACCAAGAGAATGTGCATTGACTACCGCACGCTCAACTCGATGACAATCAAGAACAAGTACCCGCTACCCGAGAATCGAGGACTTGCTTGGATAGGCTCAAAAGGGCAAGGTTCTTCTCCAAGATCGACTTGAGGTCGGGGTTACCACCGGATGAAAATCCGAGAGCGGGATATTCCCAAGACGGCCTTCACCACACGTTACGGCTTGTACGAGTTCGTGGTGGTTTCTTTCGGGCCGACCAACGCCCTCGCTTACTTCATGAACTTGATGAACAAGGTCTTCATGGAAGAGTTGGACGGAGTTTGTAGTGGTGTTTATCGACGATATCTTGATCTACTGCGAGACCACGGAGGAGCACGAGGAGCACACGAGGGTCGTGCTAGAGAGGCCGAGGCGGCGGAACCGTACACCAAGTTCAACAAGTGCGAATTCGGATGGAGAAGGTCGCGTTCTTGGGACACGTGTTGTCAACGGAGGGGATAGCCGTGGATCGGTCCAAAGTAGAGTCGGTAACCAAGTGGGAGCGGCCGTTAAACGTGACGGATGTCGAAGCTTCCTTGGGTTGGCAGGGTTACTACCGGAGGTTCATTGAGAACTTTTCAAAGATCGCCAAGCCGATGACAGAGTTGCTCAAGAACAACACAAAGTTCAAGTGGTCGAAGCGTGTGAGAAGAGCTTTCAAGAGCCGAAAAAGAGACTCACCACGGCCCCGGTGCTTACCTTGCCGGATATCAAGAAAGACTTTGTGGTCTACCGTGACGCTTCAAGGCAAAGACTCGGATGTGTGCCGATGCGAGAAGGGAAAGTTGTGGCTTATGCTTCCAGTACCGAAGAAACACGAGGAAAACTACCCGACACACGACTTGGAGCGCGGGTACCGTTGTGCATGCGCTCAAGATCCGGAGACACTACCCGATAGGGAACAAGTGTGAAGCGTTTTCCGACCACAAGAGCCCGAAGTACTTCTTTACACGGACAGAGTTGAACATGAGGCGAGGCGATGGCCGGAGCCGATCAAGGACTACGACGTCGAGATCAACTACTACCCGAGGCAAAGCTAACGTCGTGGCGGATGTACCGAGCCGGAAAACATATTGCAACAACCTCATGGTAAAAGAAGAGCAACTCGCCCCGCATGAAGAGCTAGAGAAGCCGAGAATCGAAATTGTAGACCAAGGCCAAGTAAACGTGATGCAAGTGACCTATGACCGGAGGAACGAATCCGTACGGCCCGAAGTCGTGTGCGAAATCAAAGTTCCGCGAGAACCGATGAAACGGGGGTAAAGCGAGAGGACTACCGGGTTGATGAGCAAGGTACCGTGTGGTTGAAGGAACGGGTCCGTGTACCACAAGACAAGGCACTCCGGGAGCGCATCATGAGAGAAGCTCACGACTCGAGGTACTCGATTCACCCGGCAAACACCAAGATGTACGAGAGATCCGAAGATCGGAGTGCGGGTGGAAGGACATGAAGAAGGATATAGCACACTACGTGGCCTCGTTGCGATACCGTAGCAGAGTAAAAATCGAACATCGAAACCCGTTGGTTTGTTGAAGCCGTTGGCTATTCCGGTTTGGAAGTGGGAGGACATTTCCATGGACTTTGTGGTGGGACTTTCTCGAACACCAAAAGGAAACGACTCGGTTTGGGTCATAGTGGACCGACTGACCAAAGTGGCTCACTTTGTGCCGGTGAAGACCCGTATGCAACCGAGAAGTTGGCGTAACCGTACGTAGAGCACATACTCGGCCGCACGGAGCACCCGAAGTATTGTATCCGATCGAGGACCACGGCTTGTCTCCAAGTTTTGGCGAGTTTCCACAAACTCATGGGCACCACTCTCAACTACGGCATGCCTTTCACCCGCGGACGGATGGTCGGACGAAAGGGTCAACCGGGTGTTGGAGGATATGCTACGAGCGTGTGCACTCACCTATGGTATCGATTGGGAGAGCAAGTTTGCCGTTTGCGAGTTCTCGTACAACAACGACTTTCAAGCAAGTCTCGGATGGCACCCTTTGAGGCCCTTTACGGGCGAAAGTGCGAAACCCCGCTAGCTTCGTCGAGGTGGGAGAGCGGACACTATTTGGGCCAGCAATCATTGAGGAAGCGAGAGGGGAAAGTTGAGAAAGTTCGTGAGAACCCGAAGATCGCTCAAAGCCGTCGAAGAGCTATGCCGACAAAAGAAGAAGAGAGTTGACTTTTGCGGTTGGCGACCGAGTGTACTTGAAAGTCTCACCGCTTCGAGGACCTAAGAGGTTTTTGGTGAAGGGAAAACTTGCACCGAGGTACGTAGGGCCGTACCCAATTACCCGAAGGATTGGAAGTTTGGCCTACCGGCCTTGCGCTACCCGAGACAATGGCGAGGAGTTCACCCGGTGTTTCACGTGTCACGGTCGAAGAAGAGCGAGAAGGCGGTGGAGGCAAAGCAAGTGCCCATGGAGTTGCTTGATCCGCAAGATAACCTTGAGTATGCGAGTATCCCGAGAAAATCTTGGACAGAGCCGTCAAGGAGACAAGGAGAACAACTTTTCCTTTTCGTAGAGTGTTGTGGAGCAACCATACGGAGCGAGAAGCAACATGGGAGAAGGAAGCCGATCTCGGGAAAGAGTACCCGCACTTGTTCACGGAGGAGGACGAGGACTAAATCTCGAGGACGAGATTCTCGGTGGTGGGGGAGAATGTAACAACCCGAGAATTTAGGTGTGTAAAATTTGCGAAAAATTAAAACTTTTTGCTTGAATTTGAGTGCTATCAATTTATGAACCAAATTGCTAGCCCTTCTCTAAATTCTCCACCAATTTATCCCATTTATAAAACATATATTTAAAATATGGTAAAATATGTGAGTTGGCTTTTCTCTCGGTTCTTTGGAGTTCAAATGTGTGAAGTTTGAATTTGAGTGGGAATCAAATTCAAACTCCTTTTCAAACCCTAGCTCAAAGTTTAATCCTTTAATTTGCAAACTACCCAACCGGTGAGCCGGGCCGCATCTTCTTTCCCCGCGCTTTGCAGCCCGGCCCGGCCCGCGACCCCATTCGGCCCATTAACCCGCGCGCCCCTACTCTCTCTTCTCTTTCTCCGTCGCGTGGACCCCGGGCGTCGCACACACTTATCCTCATCCACCTCACCGGCGCACCGAACCACCCCTTGCGCCGCCGGTCTCGCCGCACCCGCACGCGCGGGGCGGGGCGCGGCCGGACCGCCCGGCCGGCACGCACGCCGAGGGCCGGTGCGCGCGCGCGACCGGGTGCGACCGAGGGGAAAGGCGAAGGACGGATTTGCCCCGCTCCGCGGGCATCCAAGGCGTTCCAAGCCGCGGCCTCGACGCGCCACCTGCCCCGTCCGGCGGGCGGCCAGGGGCTTGGAGGGATTTTCCCCTCGAGCTGCCGCGGCGTTGATTCAAAAGGAGAGGGCCGGTGTGGCACGGAGGCAAAGCCATCCACCCCCTCTTGGGGTTTCCTCTTCCACCGCTCGGCCGTGTGCACCGGTTTGAGGGAGAAGGCGGGCGCGCCACCGCCGCGCCGCGCCGCGCCGTTGGGGAAAGGAGCGGGCGCGCCGCCGCCGCGACGCGCGCGGTCGAGGAAGGAGCCGAGGACCGGACCGGGGGGAAAGGACCACTTCACCGCCAAGGAACGCCGTGCCGCGCCAGAAGGGGGAAGACGTGCACCAGCCGGGGACAAGGAGCAGGAGCCGAGGCGGCGACCACCGGCGTGAACCACTACTTCGCCGTCGTACATCTCTCCACCGAGCCGGCCACGACTCCACCGCCGCCCCGAAGTGAGCAACACCGCGGCCACCTTATCTCCTTCCCTTCTCCTTGAGCTCTCCTCTGTTTTGCGCCGACGGCGTTGGGGAGCGCCGTCGAGCCGCCATGCTCGGTTGCCGGGCCGTCGTGCGCGGGCAGACCGCCGTGTCGCGCTCGTGCGGTGCTCTCGGGCCTCTCATGCCCCCCGGCCCGCCGGCGCCACACGAGGACCGTGTTTGTGTGCCGGCCTTCGCGCCGGGCTTTTTGTGCGGGGGCGAGAGCGCCGCGGCGCGCGCGCGCGCGCGCGCGCGCCGGTTACCGGGCGGCCGCGCGCGTGCGAGCAGCGGGGACGCGCATGGCACGTGTGGACGCACGGGCTTCGACCCGTGTTTGCTTGCGGGTGAGGTTTGGGGCCGGCCGCGCGCGTGACGCGCCGGCGGCGGGGAGGCATCGTGCCCGGCCACCCGGACGACGCGCCGCTCGCGCGCGCGAGACCACGGGGGGCGAGCGCTCGTCCGGCCGGCACACCCCAGGCGCCGGAGTCGTGCCGTGCGTTTCGGCCGGAGAGTGATGAAGGCCGGGCGCTTGCCGCCCGCGGGCGGCGCCGGCGACGCGCCGAGCGGCGGTGATGCCGCGCCGTCCGGCATTTTGGCAAGCACCGGGGTGCATGAGATTTCTTGAACACGCTTCACCTGGAGATGGGCCGCCGGCTGGAAACGGGCCTTAAGCCCAGCCTGTTTTTCCTAGCAGGCCGTCGGTCCAGCGCAGTTGGGAATAGAAGGGGGTTTTCCAGACTTCTGCGGTTGCTAGCTGGGCTGCGACGCATGGGCCAAGAGTGGGCCGAAACCCCGTTCCTGTTCTGAACCGGACCCGCTGGGCCACCCACGGCCAAAGCATCTTTTCTCGGCCTTTGTTGCGGCCGTTAAACCGGGAGGTTGACGTCATGCCGACGTCGGCGCAGCGTAATTTCGAAAATCCCCTTTTCTTTTCGTTTAAAAATTCCGAGAAAATGTTTTTAACCTTTAAAAATTCATAACTAATTCTAGGGAGCTCGAAAAATACAAAACTAATTTCTATAAATCCGTATTTGCGAAACCTTGCCGATTGTAGGTAGTTTGGGTTCTTTTGGATCTTCTAAATTGATTTTTATTTGGAGTTCTTGCCTAGATGTGCACCGTATTCTTATTTTCGCGTCGAATCTCGTGCGCGGCACCCGAGCTTCGACCAGGAGGACGTGGAGGACCCCGAGTACACTGCTCCAGACAGCGACTGCTTCAACGGCAACGAAGGTGTCATGTCACTCCCAACCATATAGATCCCATGTTGTTGATTAGCCGCTAGTGCTTTACTTTAATGCATTGATCCGATGAATTGCATAACCCGTTTACTAGCCATGCCTTGATGTTTTGTTATATCTTGTTTCCTTGTTCTACTACTGCGGGACTAGCTACGGACCCCTAGCTAGTCCCTTACCTCAACTATCCATACTTTTGTTGCTTGATTATGGATGGTACTGCGGGGCTTGAGCCGAGATGTGGGTATCTCGGTGTGTTTCTAGCGTGTGTTATGGGTGCGTATCTCCTTGCTGTGTTTTGGCGGGAGCGAGCCGCTTGGTTACTTGTGAACGGCTGCCGAGGGAAGATGCGATCTGGCCTCTTACCCGAGGGTCGTGTCGTGTGGGATGGAGATGTTGAGTGCTCGCTCTCGGCCCCTTAAGGACCGATCGTCAGTTGACCTTGTTTCGAATGACTATTTTCGTACAGACCGCCCGCCTTGTATTGGGCGGGGGGTGCGGGGTGAGACTTGTAGTGGATAGCACCCCTCCCGCGGGAGGATCGGTGTGATCGTGTCGGGAGTGGTCTTTCCCTCCTTAGTAGACTTTGCCCGGCGAGGCCGGGGAAGGGTTCCACGCCTTCGAGGGACCTCTCGCGGGTAGTATGAGCTCCCGCCGCGGAGGCCGGGCCGTGCTCGGAGATGCGAAGGGTACTATCCACTTACTTGGGCTTCGGCCCGTATGGTAGGGTCGGACACCGGTGACGGCCGGTTCCGGACCTATTCGGGCGTACGGTTGTACAACCTCTCGCAGTGTTAAACCTATAGCTATAGTCCGTGTCCACTGGTTATGGACGGTCTTTCGATCTCTCACCCGACTAGCTACACTTCTCTTGTGCTTCTTCTCTCCCCCCGAGTGTGTGTGAGCCCGGCTTCGCCGTTGAGATGTGGGGATAGGAGCGGTGGGCCCCACATCGCGGATGAGAGTTGGGTTCCGGATCGTGGTTGAGATCCGTGTTTTGGTGTGGTATTCCTTGAGCGGGGTGTGGACCCCCGAGGTGTGGACCTCGGAGCGGAAGCTTCCCCGAGGTGTGGACCTCCTAGCTATATTCTCGCTTACCTTGTACGTTGCAATGCTTTGCTTTGCTTAAGCTTTCTACGGCGACGAATAGGGTTATCTCATGCATAGTAGAACATACACCGCTTTTGGCCTCTTTGTTGGGAAGGCGACATGACCTACCCGCTTATCGGGTAGACCCCGGTGACTCGACGCGAGGCCGGACTACGACTTCGACAACGACGGTTGGGTGGACTAGAGCTCTTCCTACACTTGAGCCGCCTTAGGATATGGAGTTTCCGCGCTTTCATGGAGCCGCCGCTAGACGTTTTATTTATGTTTGATTCGGCCCCGATGGACTTGTACCGGCATGTGCCGAAGAGATGTACTCGATTAATGTAATAAAATAAATGTTGTACTCTACTTACTCGTTTTTATCTTTCCGTATGGATTTTGGAATCGCCGAGACGGGGATTGCACGTGGTAGCCCTCCGGGACTACCACCGAGGTGCTAAGATTCGGGGTTCCGTTAGCGGAAATCCGGGTCGTTTCATGAATCCTCTTTAGAGTCTCGGAATCGGCGGGTGATTTGGCTGCGTTCGTCGGCTTTATGGACTTGTACTACTTGATATACCATCTCTAATCAAAATTAGCAGGCATTCAACATTCCCGATGGCCACATTGACGGCCGGGACCGTGTACCCGTTGACCATCCTCATCTCCGGCTCCGTCATTTTATTTCGCAGGTGATTGTGTGATTATTTAATAGTATTATTGCCGGATCAATGCTTATGTGAATTTATTTTATTGTTATTCATTATGCTATTTTTAATAATCCGAGCACATTCACTATCAAAGAAATTAAAAGATGCATAGATGTTGTAAGAATCAAATCAAACCAACCACAATATGAGGTCGAAGGCTTGAATATCAACCCCACTCCCCCTCTTTTTCTTATGTGATGAGCATGCTCGTTTCTATATGACTTGGGTAGCACTTGAAATAGTGTGAAAATGTTTTTCGAATAGTGAGCTCCTACTTTCCATTATTTTACATACCTATGAAAAAAATTCGGATGGGACATTTGCTTTGGTTGTAGATATCATCCACCGATATTGTGTCCGTCCAAACTACAAGTACTAGACTTACATGTCAAATCCTCTAGCTCTTCCTGAGTCTTGAATATTACGGGGTAGCAAGAGACTCAAGGGTATGATGTGCGAACAATGTCCCTAGGTTTAGTTGTTGCCTAGATTCAATTATAGAAGCAAAGGTTGATAGATAGATAGTTTGATTGAACTTTTCATTATATATTCTATTGGTAGTGTACAAAGTCTGATGATGATATGCTATATGCTAAATATGAGCTGGTTTAGGGTCTCACGCTAATAAGCCAAAGTATTTTTTTCAGTCATTGTACTGTTGGCACATGAAAAATGCAGAGCTGATTGGTCACTAAAATGAAAACGAATTGATCATTTCAGACAGATTTTCAGACGGAGGCCTTATTATCTCTTTGATTTTATATTTTCCATGTATGCGTTGTTAGAAACAGATTAAAAGTAGATTGACATTGTCATGCACTAGGTTTTCATTTTGTAGAATCACTTGTTGCTTAGTATGGTTAAATATGTCATTTGCTGCTACCTTGTTTGGTTTTCAGGTACTAAGTTTGGTGAATGTGAAATTTGGTGATGTCGGACAGTTAATTCAGATGCAGGTTCCTCATTGTGATGGGTATTGGAAGATCAAGAAGTTAAATTTCAGAAGTCATATAATCATTTTTTCAGAATGAAATACAATTGTGAGGTTTGTTTGAATTGGTTATAATTATCGAGTTTGCATTAGAGCATTTTGAACCTGCCCTCACCAACACACTAACCACCACTCCTATACCGTTTTATGGGTCAAACATGAGCGATTTGCCGCACTTAATACCATATAGTCTCATCTACTTGATATAGTACTAAAAGGGCTACTTGAATTGTATGGAATATCACTTGAAGGAATGATGTATTCTTGACAAAGGGCTCTGAATAGAGGTAAAGGGAGTAGGGGAGCACATGAAGGTGAAATATAAAATGGTTGATCCGAAAATGGTCTCATGTTGATATCAATTTATCCGTACAATGTGCAATTGTATTGTACATGCATTTCATAAGAATCATTTTGATACTTGTGGGAAATAATTTGTGTTGCCCGTAGCAACGCATGGGCATGATCCTAGTATTATATGTTGAAAGCTAGAATTAGACATATGAGTGACCTGATGTTCTATAAGTTTAGTGCTGGACAAAGGGTGACAAATAGTTTAGTAAAATGCAGCAAAAAGATGTGAACCTCAGTACCTCACATATATTACATGACACTAAATTGATGGAATATAAGAGCTAAAGTATTATCGGAAAATAGACAGCATGTTCAGAAACACAACAGTTATACCGTCACATGAAATGTGAATGATAATAGGCACTCGAAATATTTACAAAGTTGATTGTTCTCTAATCTCGACGAACTAAAGCCAGTATTCTATCAACAAGCATCCGCGGTAAGCTAAGTACAGAAATGAAGACCTGACAGTAGAGTCTCGAAACTGTCTGGGTGCCCAACTCTCCAGAAGTATGTAATCCCAAAAACTGTGCAACAAGCTACAACCAACCACACAACGAATCCAATCTCACCTAAGAGATAAAAGACAGCCCCCTCAAATGCTAAACTAGCGACCAAAAAGGTGAGTCTAGAGACAATGGATGCAAAATGTCGTAGGGAAGGAATTGGTCTGTCTGAAATAACTGCCATAGCTCCAGTGCAAGCCAAACCCGTAGCTACTCCAAAGATGATGATAAATGTGATCTTGAGGTATGAAGCCCACTTCTCAATCATAGTGCCCAGGTAAGCAACCAGTCCGGCGAAAACCATAAGCACACAAGTGTAGATAAAGCTTTCCTTGGACAAGAAATCCTGCATTTGCGATCCAAAAATGAACAACATTACACCAATGTTCAAGAACATAACAAGAACCCAATAACTTATGATATAAAGTATTATATAAAATATCAATTCATTTTCCTTTCCCCCTCCTACTTCACATTATTAGTTTTAAACATTAATTTAGAGCAATGTACACATTATTTGAATATTATTTCTTGAAACATTCAAACTTTGCATAGTGCATGAATTGTGTTTAGAAGACCAAGATCACTGTGTTAATTTATCGACTAGATGCTTGGATCCTAGAGAAGGTATTGGATGGAATCAAGTGTTGTAACTCTTTTCTATATTAGCCTGAGTTGGATGGATTTTTGTTGCAATCTAAATAAAGGTTTAGTTGAAGCAGATGCTAAAAATACAGGAAGTTTGAGTCTGCTGCTACTGAAGAAGATTGCAAGGCACGGATATCCAGAAAAGTAATGGAGAAAAGTATCCACCAATATTCTTGATTTGCGGTACCGCAAAATAAATGTCGTTGGCCAAGTGGTTAGTTAATCTACTAAACACGGATGGCATCCGGCAAACGATGCTCGAAATAAATACCTAAGAGCTAAATCTTTAACTCAAGTGGAAGCCAAACCCTATGACTCGCATTTTTGGAGAGGTCTCATGCATATAAAAGATGAGATACTATCTTTAGGTTCCTTTGTTATAAAGGATGGGACCAATGTGAGATTCTGGGACGACACTTGGATAAGAGACAAGCCACTCAAAATTCAATACCCGAACTTATATAATATACCGAGGGAGCCCCACGCTACAATGTCCAAGATAATGGCCACAAGTCCCCTAAATATTTCCTTCAGGAGGGCTTTAGTGGATAACAATCTTAGAGATGGCTTGGATTAGTGGCACGAATCTCACACGTGCAACTAATAGAAGGCTCGATTTTTTTAATGGGGTCTAACAAAGTCCAGACTTGTTCACCGTCCGGTCGTTGTATCACCATCTTATTGATACAAATCCACCCTTTCGGCATCGAAAGATCCGGAAGATGAGGATTCCACTAAAGATAAAAATCTTTCTCTCGGTTTGTACAAAGGGGAGTAATTCTCACTAAAGACAATCGGCTAGAAAAATTGGAAAGGTAGCCAGAAATGTGTTAGTTGTAATAGGAATGAGAATATCCAACACCTATTCCTTGACTGCCCCTTTGCTAAAACAATTTGGTAGATAATCTTCTTCGCTACTAATCTTAACCAACCCAGATCCATTAGCCATTTGTTTGGGACTTGGCTTAATAATCAACCTAAGAACATGAAAGGTTTGATTTGGGTGGGTGTAGTTGCGTTGTGCTAGGCTATCTGGCGATGCCGGAATGATGTAATTTTCAACAAATTGAAAACTAACTCTATCATGCAGGTTATTTTCAGGTGAGCATACTGGCTACGCTCCTGGTCCCAGTTCCAGCGTGACGAGCAAGCCAAGGACACCCTCATTATGTTGAGCAGGAGATTGGAAGTGGTCGCTCTAGATATTTCTAATAGAGGGTGGAAGCACTTATATCGTTTGCTTTAGTCTATGGATCTTGTTTTCACTTTGGTTTGTTGTATCCCTGAACCAGCTTTGGTTTGTACTTTTCGGCTGTGTACATCCCTGGATGTAGAGGCCGGATTATGTAATCCATTATCTAAAAAAACTAAAATAGATGATTAGCTAGAAGACCTTTTTTAGTGTATATATTGGCACTTGAATGCTAGAAAATTATCCGTTGAGAATGGCATCTTGCAGATATGCTAAAACCTAAGTTAACCTCTTGCAGATATGCTAAAACCTAAGCTTTTGCTGTATTTCCATAAGAAATAATTTATAGACGCAATTGATTTTTTTCTATGTGCATTGGCCATGGACACTATTTTCCATGCTAATTTCAGTGTTGGGTATATATAACAAAACGTCTGTTTCACTTTATAATATGAGTCTGAATCTTGGATCAATCTACATTTCATTTAACTTCAATAATTTATAGGGGGCCATGGATTACTAAATAACAATGCTAATGCTAAGCTTGAAGAGTTCAAGTACTACTCAGCGCATTCATTCATAAGTTTGAGAGAACAAGCATTTCAACAAACAGTATGTGGGCGGGGATATGATGGCAAACCTTATTCAACCTCCGCTTGATCCTGAGGCCCGCCCTTCGACTTCTGTTCCTTGCCTTTGCCGTTCCTCCGATCCAAGCTTCCTGAAGATGAAGAAGAATCCGGGGCGGCGGGCGGGCGCGCCGAGCCGAAGAGGGGAGGAGAAATGGAAATGGGGGAGATAGGGAACGGTTATGCTGTGGGCCTGTGTGGGGGGGTTGGTTGGTTGCTTATTTATTTCTAGCGTCGTGCTCTCCGCGATCCAAAAGATAATTGGGCTTGGGCCGTTTATCTAAGCTCAGAAGATAATTGGGCTTGGGCCAGTTCGATCCGGCCCACAAAAATGAGAAAAATAATCGAGTCCGGTTCGGACGAATCGGACCCATACCTACGGTGAGTTGGTTTGCTTCTCGTCGGCTTCATATAATGGGCCCCGAAGTGCGTGCGTGCGTGCACTCGAGCGGGATCTCTGTTTGTCGCTGAGTTGGCTGGTTCGTACAGGCGCGGACCAGCCGTCCACGATGGTCGTCGTGTGCCCTCCGCCGTCGATGTACATGGCTCCCCCGGCCGTCGACTACTCGGTCATCGTCTCCGGCGACGACGGATCCAGTTACTACGTCCTCGAGCCGTCCGAAAACCTGAGGATTACGAGCACATCAGGCGACCTCATCATCGAGGTCGAGGAGGACGACGACGACGACGGGAGCAGTATCGACGCCGGCGACGAGCCCTGCTGGGACCCACTGCAGCACATTGACGAGCTACCCCTCCGGCCCATGAGTCCCTTACGCAAAGCCTGCATCGACGTAAGCGGCTCTCAGCATCCTAATTAAAACCGTGCTTGCGTTATATTGCTGCTGGCTAATATAATCCGCCGATCTCTTCGCGCGTTGCAGGTGGTGTTCGTGGTGTTCACGGTGGCGTTGGAGGCTGGACTCGCGCGGGCAGCGCTCCAGGACGGCGGCGCCACCGCCTGGCTCATCGGAGATTTATTTAATTACACGATGCAACAGAGGTACTCACAATCACTCTTATGAACGCACGCGCGCAAATCCTACCTCTACGAGCATTTTGACTTAGCCAGCACATTCTCAAAATTGATGAACTTACCACAAACGTCTCGTTGCCGTTAAATCCTAGGAAGTAATGCTAGTGAGGCTCATGTATTTATTTTGAGAGATGAAAAATGCTATTCAAAGATAAGAGCAGTTTGAAAACACAATTGGAAAAGTTCGGGTCGGTCACGATCGGAACGACCTTGGCCCATGACGTGGAGCTGAGCCCAGGGAGAGAGCCCAAGATTTTTCTGGGAAAACGACGCCGCCACGGGGGTAGGATTCTGATTTCTGAGGGGGGAGCGAGCGAGAAAGGAGGAGCTGGGGGAAGCTGCGCCTGCGCGAGCAGCAAGCCTGCCAAAGCTAAGCTCCGCGCGCGCCCTCGCAGTGAAATGAATGGCCATCTCCACCTCATCCCCCTCCTCACCTCCCCACCCCCGCCTCTCTTCCCCACCACCCCCTTCCCTCCTCTCCTCCTTCCCACCCCAGCGTCCTCCCACCGCCCATGGCCTCCCCCTCCGCGCCGCCACCGACCCCCGCGCCGCGCACGCCGTGGCAGTCAAGTCCGGCGCCCTGGGTTCGTCCCCGGACGCCCGCGCCGCGAACGCCGCCATGTGCGCGTACCTCCGCGCGGGCCGCCTGGCCGACGCCCGTGCCGTGTTCGACCGGATGCCCGCGCGCGACGCCGCCTCCTACAGCGCGCTCATCTCGGGCCACGCGCGCCTCGGCTCCCCGGCGTCCGCCGCCGCGGCGCTGCTCGCGCGCATGCGCCTCGCGGACGACGGCGGCGCGCCGCCGCTGCTCCCCACCGAGTACACCTTCGTCGGCCTCCTCACCGCCTGCGCCCGCAGGGGCAACCCGCGCCTCGGTGCCCAGGTGCACGCGCTCGCCGCCAAGTCCGGACACTGCAGCTCGTGCTGTTCCGGTTCCCACCCGGGCGGCTCGCTCCTCGTCGACAACGCGCTCCTCGGCATGTACGTCAAGTGCGGCCGCCTAGGGGACGCGCTGAGGGCGTTCGACGGCATGGAGCGCCGCGACGTCTCGTCGTGGAACGCCGTCCTGGCCGGCATGGTCGAGCTGGGCCGGCACGAGGAGGCGTTCGGGCTGTTCGGCGAGATGCGGGCGGCAGGGGTCCGCGCCGATGCCTTCTCCCTGTCGGCGCTCCTGGCCGCGGCGGGCGAGGGGTTCGGGCTCCCCGAGGGGGAGGCCGTGCACGCGCTGTCGCTCAAGTCCGGGCTGGAGGCGGACCTCAGCGTGGGCAATGCGCTCATCGGGTTCTACGCGGAGCACGGCGGCTCCGTCGAAGACGTGGTGAGCGTGTTCCAGGGGATGCCGGTGAAGGATGTGATTTCGTGGACTGGGTTGCTGAATGGGTACATGGAGTTCGGCCTGGTCGACATGGCTCTGGACGTGTTTGATCGGATGCCGCAGAGGAACTTTGTCACGTACAATGCGGTCCTGACCGGGTTTTGTCAGAACAAGGAAGGTGTGAGGGTCACGTTCGCGAAGAAGGCAGGGCTGCAAGGCCTGGGGCTGTTTAGGCAAATGGTGGAGGATGGGCTGGAGATCTCAGATGTCACTGTGACTGGTGCGCTGAATGCCTGTGCTATTGCTGCAGATCGGAAGGTGAGCGAGCAGGTTCATGCTTTTGTGATTAAGTGCGGCTGCGGTTCTACTCCTTGGATTGATGCTGCGTTGATCGATATGTGCATCAAGTGTGGCCGTTCCGGGGATGCACATCTGTTGTTTGAGCAATGGCGCCATCAGGAGAGCTTTCATATTGCTTGGAATTCTTTGCTGCTGGCTAGTGTCAGAGATGGTGAGTACGAGAAAGTGCTTTCAACCTTCCTTCAGATGTTTAGAAGCAGCGGTGTAGAATTCATCGATGAGTTTGTGTTGACTGCTGCCGTTGGAGTATGTGGCGCCCTGGGCTTTGCTGAGCTTGGAAAGCAAATGCATTCCTTTGCAGCAAAATCTGGGCTTCTGAATGCTTGTGGAGTCAGTAATTCTATCATCAGTATGTATGGCAAGTGTGGGGAGTTGGATGATGCAGTCAATTTCTTTGAGCGGATGACTTGTCGGGACTTGGTGTCATGGAATGCAATGATCAGTGCCCATCTTCTTCATTGTCAGGGAGAAGAGATATTGGACATATGGGGTCAGATGGAGAGATTAGGCATCAGGCCTGATTCCATTACATTTCTTCTGGTTATATCTGCTTGCAGTCACACAAGCTCAGATTCTACAGATCAATGTAGGGAATTCTTTCTTTCGATGTCAAGCAGCTATGGAATTGAACCAGCCATGGAGCATTATGCAGCATTTGTAAATGTCCTTGGCTGCTGGGGTCACTTTGATGAGGCAGAACAACTTATAGGTGGTATGCCATTCAAGCCTGGTGCATTAGTTTGGCGGTCTTTGCTAGACAGCTGCAGCAAGCGCTCCAACATGACTGTGCGAAGACGAGCTATGAAGCATTTGCTTGCATTGGAACCACAAGATCCATCCACTTATGTATTGACATCAAATCTCTTCTCCGAATCAGCAAAGTGGCACTCCTCTGAGACCACAAGGCTGGAGATGCGTGATAAGGGCATGCGCAAGATCCCAGCAAGGAGCTGGACATTCCACAACAACGCCATCCACTCATTCTTCGCACGTGACAGATCACATCCCCAGTCCAAGGACATCTACGCGGGCCTGGAGGTGCTGATCCTCGAGTGCATCAAGGCCGGGTACGAGCCGGACACCACCTTCGTCCTGCATGATGTTGAGGAGTACCAGAAGCGGCACTTCCTGATGTACCACAGTGCGAAGCTGGCGGCAATGTATGGCATCCTGACGGCAGGACCTGGACAGACTGTCCGTGTTGTGAAGAATATCCGCATGTGCGGTGATTGCCACTCTTTCCTGGAGCATGCCTCCGCCGCCACGGGTAAGGTGATCTCGGTCAGAGACTCGTCCGGGTTCCACATTTTCAGGGGAGGCAAGTGTACCTGCAGAGAATAGAGATAGCCGGCCCTTTTTTTTGACATGGTTGCAGTTTAGGAGACACAGAAGATATATCCTTGTAATGAGGCCTTGTACATCGCTATCTGATTCTTCAGAAGCCTAATGCATTCAGGCGTAAATATTTTTCAGTGTTTGACTTCAGCGTCCCGGTTGTTTTAGTTTCAGATACCTGCTAACTTACCTTTGCTGTTTCACTTTCAGCACTATTGATAATCGTTTTTCAAGGTTTATGTCTGCAATTGCTTGCAAGTTGCAACTGGAGAAACCTTGGAAAGAAGTTGCCGGTCGCCTCTCCGGCTTCTGCTCCGCCATAGCATAGAATTTGGAATGGTACATTGGTACCTGCAAGACTTTTACCGTGTTGATCTGCTACACAAAGTTGCATTCATACAGATTCATTGTCAGGGTATATTGTTAAAAATACCAGCTCCATTTTCTTCTGCAGTAATTGTTGATCATGCCAGTTCATGTCGTGACTAGCCAGTGAGCCATTTTGTATCTTTCATGAAAACTGTCAGCTGCTCTTGACACATAAAATTGCTCGTAGTTCTGTTCTGTTGGTGTTTTCTATTTAATGGCGCTTTCTTGTAACAAAACCCTATGCAGGAACACCGCTGTGAGCCTGCGTCATTACTGGAGTCTTCATGTCCGTGTTGAGCACACCAAGACCACTGGATGTCGTGGAAAGACTGATGGTCTGTCGAAGAAGAGATAACCTTGTGGAGGCACACCACATTGTCCTAGTTTGTGCCTTGAGGCTTGAGTACCTGAACCTTTGTGGCTGTGTTTTACTGGAGGATGTTTATCTCTAGGACATGTTATTAGGTGTTTGGGTTCATGAATACTTGTAGTAATCCTTTTGGTGCTTGTGTTCCAAGTGTGGATTGAATTCGGTGTTCTGTGAAACGGTAATGTTTTGCTTTCGAATTTGGTGGAGGATTCTGAACCTGGTAAATGCAATATCACGTTAGTGATTGGAAAAATGCTATATCACGTTGTCAGGGGAGGGAAATGTTCCTGCAGAGTAGAAGCTGCCAGAATGGCATTGCCGTTTTTGACATGCTTGCAGTTTTGGTAATGTAGAAGATATTCTTGTAATGAGGTCTTGTACATCATGATGAGATTCTTCAGAATGATAAGGGCACTCCCAACCCAGAAACTATTGTCCCCAATGCAGAAATTGTAATAGTAGTTTCCCGAGATTTACTCAACACAAAACAAAGTGATCAGTTGTGGCATAAACCATGTGATCCACCCTACACCTCTCAACTATCACCAGACCACTAAAATAAGTATAGGATTGAACTATACATAAAACATACACATATAGAAGTACGTCCCTGTTCGTTTCGCTTATCGCCTACAAGAATATCACCAAGATACTTTTCTCTTAGAACAAATCAAGACTAGCCTATTAGCCACCAACCAAACGAACAAAGTGGTAATCGATAACCATATACTCCCTCCGTCCTATAAGCATTTTTCGATTTCCGTGATGCATGTTTGACTATTCGTCTTATTCAAAAAATTTGTGAAAATGTAAAAATAATTATGATACACTTAAAATATATACAATGATAAAACATGTCATAACAAAATAAATAATATTTTCATAATTTTTTTGAATAAGGCAGAATGGCCATAATCCACTGCGAAAAGTCAACAAACGCCTATATTTAGGGATAGAGGGGTAGTAGCATATCACTAAAGCTGTCTCGTTCACACATCGCAAATCGAGAAGCGCGGAGCCGCTAGCCGCACAGCGCCGCCACCGCTCAGATGCTGAGCTGCCGGACACCGTCACAGGTTCGATAGCCCGTCAGTGGACGTCGCACCGCCCGAGTCGGCAGGGGGGTGCGCAGGTCGTGGGCTCGCTAGACCCTTTGCGGGCTGCGCATCGGCAACGACCGCAGTGGCCATGGATCTGCACGCCGGCCCCTTGAACAGCCGCAGCCGCCACCAACGCGGCCACCGCCAAGCTTGAGCTCCACCAACGAAATCGGCCGCACACCCGTCAGATTCACCTCCGTCCTCGCCAGATTCGGCCGGCGAGGCCACGAGAATTTGATCTGGTGCCTCGAGTCGACCATTCCACAACTAGGAGCTGCGTTGGGAAGAGGGAGGCGCGCGGGGCAGGGCCGCTCCATCACGCGCGAGGGGAAGAGAAGCAGCGGCCGATGTACGGGATCCATGGAGTCGACCCTGTCATCCCCCAACGCGAGTCCTGTGGAGTCTCGCGGTCTCGAAGGACCCGTCGACGCGACGTCTACATAAGAAACGGTCTTATTTTTTCCACTCTCTATTCAATAAATATGGTGCCACATCAACAAAAGACAATAAATAGAGGCTAATAAATAAGTTTGGACTTTATGATAGAGTCTGGGTTGGGAGTGCCCTAATGCCATCTGCTAATGAACTTGCCTTTGCTGTTTTGCTTTCAGCACTGTTTTTCGTTTTCTGGATGTTTCTATTTGCAATTGTTTGCAATTTTGCAACCAATTTTGCCAAGGTCATGCTGAGATGAACTTCTGCTCAACCCACAGCATGGAATTTAGTATGGCATGTGCAAGGATTTTGCTCCACTGCCTAATCCACGGAGGATTTATGTTTCTGCTCAAGGAGTATTTTGTGAAGTACGTTTTCCTGTTTGCGAAGCTGTGTTCACTCGGTCTTATATGTAAAAACCATCGAAACCTCCTGTTCGTTCACATTCATCTCACTCGCCAGAATGGTTCAAATTTGAATCCGGCTGGTATAAGAATAACTTTATGTAAGATATCAAACATCTTCACATTGGGCGACAACCAACATTATTGTTCAAAATGATGGAGTATAATAATATACTCCGTATATGATAATCTTGGAAGCAGGATTGCAGCCTTGGAGGAAACATGTGTGGATCAAAATCAAGATGAGACGGACAGCTTGCCTGCGCTGCCGCAGTAGTGCCAGGCCAAGTAAGCGCAGAGGCAGCCGCCGGCGACGAGCCCCGCCGCCGCGAAAGCCTGCACGCACGCACGCGCGCGCGCGTTTAATACAGTGTCCAGCGGTGTAAGGTCACGTGCAAATTAAACGTATGATGCTACTCACTTTGCGCGTGCCGGACGTCGACGACTTGTCCGCGCGGCCGTCGTCGTCGTCGGCGCCGGCCGGGACGAGCACGTCGTCGACCGAGGCGCACGCCTGGTCGTACGAGCCGTCGTCGCCGCCGCCCGCGGCGAGGCCCCGGAGGCTCGTCGGCGTCGCCACCAGCAGCAGCCGGTCGCCGCCGTCCTCCGTGTCGGAGTCGTCGCTCCACGCCAGCAGCCTCCTGTCCAGGGTCGGCATGGCGAGGCGCTGCCGATGAGGAAGATTCCCCCGCCGTCGCTGCCGCAAGCAAAGGAAAACCAAACGCCGGATCGCGCTGTTTCCTTTGCCGCGATCGTTACCAATTGGAGCCTAGTAATAACCAACTTTCCCCCCTGGTTAGACTACTCGACGTGCGTTGCCATTTCCAATTTCTACCCGTGCCAGGCTGCCAGCGCCCGGCGGCGCTCTCCGGGTTCTGGCTGGCAGACCGCGCCGCTCCACGTCCGGCGTGGACGCCGCCGCGTTCTCGCGTACCGCGTAGTTGTAGGGGACCCGGCCATCTTCTCGGAGTCGGAGCCCGGCAGGTTCGACCCGGCGCGGTTCGAGAGCCCGGCGGCGGTGGTGCGCGCGTCTGCCCAGGGAACGAGTTCGGCAGGGTGGAGACGCTGGTGGCCGTGCACTACGTCGTGACGCGCTTCAGGTGGAAGCTTGCCGCCGGCTGCGACCGCAGCTTCTCCAGATCCCCACTGCCTCAGGGCCTGCTCATCCACATCGAGCCCATTCAGAAATGAAATGATAAATTACATCCAATTTCATTTGACTTGTAAGTTACAAGTTGTGGTTTATGCACCGGAGTCTTCATCTTCAGAATCACAAACTCTATTTCAGCCGCACTGACGGACTGCCCACCAACTGTGTAAGGCCTGCAACATTGTCTCTAACTGGTTAAACAAAAGCCCAAACTCCTGTGCAAACTATAAACCAAAGAGATATTAATAATCAAACCTTCTCCATCAGTGTGAAAAGCTTGATGTCATTTTCATGTACACCATATGCCAAATATGCCTGGTAAAGTCCAAGTAAGCAACAAACAACATACAGGGTGCATACTATTTTTTGCCAAAAAGGAACAAGAGAAATTGTCACCTCCTGTGTCTAAACAAATAAATTAGGGACAATCTTAAAAACAAGCATCATATCGTACTTACATGCATTATCAGTGCATTGTATAGGTTAATCCAAAATGCTAATCATTCATCACAGTCCATACAAGTTGGGTCAACCTTGGATAGTTGTCCCACAAGAAACCTGCAAAAGGTGAATGCCAGAAACATTTATCAGCACTTAATTGTATTTTTTCACTTATGTACTAATGCCTTACATCATATTGCTTCGTTGTTGCTCTGGTTACAAGATCATTTTGCAAATATGCAATGGGTCGATAAATGCTAGTTGGAGCCAAGTGTTTAAATGGAAACCTGAACTTTTTCAGAGCTCCAGATGCATATTCAAGTTGTTCATTGCCAATATACATCCAAGACACTTCAGCTACTGAACAATAGCTTCCAATGTCTCTCCTGGCTTCCTTTCCATTAACACTGTATGGGTTGAAGTTTCTAACTGTAGCGAACATGGTCCCTTTTGCCATTTGTTCGAGTTGATTTTGGTGATTCATGTTAACACAAGTAATGGGACTAACCACATTGTCTAGCATGTCTTTGTAGGCATTCCTAGGTCCCATGGATGTTACCACATGTTAACATACCATGCACAAGTTAACATACCATGCCCAAGCTAACATGTCATACCACAAGTTAACATACCATGGACATGTTAGGTTACTTACATCAAATTTGAGGACTTAGTATATATTTTGAGCCTAAGTAATGGCATGTTAAGTATGTTAAGTTGAAGCAAAGATCCAAGTTGAATACGCGAAAAAAAGAAGGAAAAAGACACCGTCGGATGAACCGACGATACAAATATAGCAAGCGTCGGTGCAATCATCGGATGAGTTGGTACACTGGTTGAAACCCTAGGCACCGTCGGATGAATCGACGGTATAATTTCTAGTAGCGTCGGACGAGGTGCAGAGGAAGAGCAGCGAAGACAGTAGCACCGGATGATCCGACGGTCTGAGTGAGGACACCATCGGTCTATCCGACACTTAGTTTGAATTCATGCAGAGATGCGCCAAGACGAACCCTTCAGCACCGGATGAACCGACGCCTTGGTCAAGAGAAAGCATCGGTCTATCCGATGGTCACGAAGCAGCATACAGAGACGACTTGGTCGCGGGGTCTTCAGCACCGGATGATCCGACGCACCGTCGGTGTATAGCATCGGAGCAGTTGTGTCAGAGAATCTCAACGGCTATGTGACGTGGTAGGGGCACCGGATGAACCGACGCCCTGGAAAATCTAGCATCGGTTCATCCGACACTACCTTTTTCAGTGGCCGTTAGCCAACGGCTAGTTTGATGCCTTGGGCTATTTATACCCCCTCCACTCACCCATTTGAGGTGGCTGGATTGTGTGGAAGTGCAGAGGAGTGCAAGACACCTAGAAGATCATATCCAATCCATCCAAGTGCTTAATTGCTCATCCATAGACTTGCATATGCTTTGTGTATGTGCTTAGTGCTAGGCTTAGCTTAGAGCTGAGTGAGTGCAAGGTTGTGCCAACCTTGTGAGGTGATTCTTGAGTGAATCAAGTTATACAAGGTTCGCCGGAGGCCTTGGGGCCTAAGTGGCTCACCGGCAATCGTCATCGACCCTCCGGCTTGGTGTGGAGCGGCGAGGACACTTTGTGCGGTTGACGTGGAGACCCCCTTCCTAAGTGGAGAAGCTCCTTAGTGGAGGCGGCATCAAGGTGACTAAGGGAGCTTGGCAAGTGCCTAAGTGGCTAGCCTTTGTGGCGAGTCAAGTGGTGCTCTTGGGAGAGGCTTGGTGACCGGGATGCAATACTCTTGTGTGAGTGCTTCAACAACGTGGACTAGGGGTGGCTTAGTGCCTACCGATACCACGGGATAAATTGCGTGTCAATAGTTTGCTTCCTCTCATCCCCTTTACGTGTCCGCATTTACTCTATAGCAATCTTTACTTGCCTTTACTTTCCTAGAGTAGTATCATGCTAGGATTGGCTATAGGTTGCAAACCTTGTTTTGGTGTGGGAGTTTCACACTAGAACAACCCTAGTTGCACATCTAGATAGTATGTTATAGTTTATCTTTGTGTAAAAATAGTGAAGCCATAGGTTTAGTTTTTAAGTTGCCTAATTCACCCCCTCCCCCTCTTAGGCTAACGAGCATACGATTCCTTACAGGTTTCACCAGCAGGAACCGGTCTGACCGGTGGTGCTCACCGGCCTGACCGGTGTAGGTCAGTGAGGTTCGAGTTGGTGTTCCGCTGCGTTCTCGGGTCTGTGAAGTTGGTTGTTGGTCCTTAGGGCCAGTAGCACTCCAGTGGCTGCGTGGTCTTGGTCAACTTGGGTAGTGAGTTAGAGACGTGTGTTGGAAGCCGTATTCATCTTGTTGGATCCTCTATCTCCTTCGAGAAGAATTTTTATCGGCTCCCATTTACTTCCCCTCTCCCTGGTTCGTCGTTTCGATCCTTCAAGTGGTATCAGAGCCGGTTACGGGTCTTGATTGACTCTAACCAGTCTAAGATCCAAGGATGGCGTACTAGGAACAGGGTTCGGGTTCTCCACACTTCAATGGCAAAAACTACCAGATGTGTTGTAAGCGGATGGCGGCGTTCCTCCACGGAAAGGGTCAGATCCTTTGGGATGTCAGGTGGACACAGGTTATGTCCAATCGATGAACTTCCTCACTCCGGGATCGAGGGACATATTCAACACCAACAACAAGGCGGTCGACTACTTGTTTCATGCGCTGTGTCAACTTGAATTCAATCGGGTGCACACGGAGAGTTTGGCTTGTAGAATCTAGTTGGTGTTGAAGGAAGATCATGTTGGAAATGCTCAGGTTCAGGCTCAGATGTGTGCGACCTACCGGAGAGAGTACGAGAACTTCACTCATCTTCCCGGTGAGTCCATCGATGCCTTGTTTCAGAGGTTTACGGTGGTGGTGAACAACATGAGGGCCAATGTGGACGTGCTCCCGTACGATGATCATGATAGAGTCGTCAAGCTCTTACACTCGTTGGATTGTACGGTTTGGGGTGGAAAGTTCGAGGCCATTTTAGAGTCTGAGAAGTATGACACCTTGACGGTGAACGAGCTGTTCTCGAAGCTCAAGTCGGCTGAGGTGGATCGGGGCATGACAGCCAAGATTGAGGGCCCGACTGAGTCTCATAGTCTCACCCTCATCGGTGGCTCGAAACAAAAATCTAACGCTAACCCATCCACCGAGATGTTCTCCTTGTCCTCTTTGATGACTTTGCCAGATGAGGTATTCGACGTGCTCCGAGAGAATGAGCTGGCGTTGCTGACCAGGCGGTTTGAGAGGATGCACGAGAACTGAGTGAACTCGAGGAGGAACACGAGGACATGCTTCCAGTGCGGCAAGCTGGGACACTTCGTCATCGACTGCCCGGAGAAGGTCGAGAACAAGGACAACTACAAGCACAAGTCGAAGACGGGTGGCAAGTACCGTTCAAGGCGTGACCACAAGCACAAGCACAAGGGCAATCACAAGGACGAGTGACGATCGAGGAAGGAGAGCCGAGGAAAGGCCTGAGCAATGGTTGGAGCGAGCGATGTCGACTCCAGTTCTGCGTACTCCACCTCGAGCTCGAGTAGCAGTGATGAAGGTGATCGGCGCAAGGGCAGGAAGTCGTCCAAGAACCTGAGCAGGCTGAGCTGCTTCGCTAGAGACGGCTTCTGCACCATGGCGCTTAGCTCCGGCAGCAAGAAGAGCAACCAAAGCGACTCGGACTCCGACTCTAATGACGAGGTACGTGATGAACTTCCCTTCTTGCGTCAGGTGAATGAACAACTTGGCTTGTTGCTTGATAATTGTGATGATATGTTTAGAGAGGCAAAGAAGATGAGGAAAGATCTTAGGGCTTCTCTTGAGGATGCTAGGACTAGAGTGGTTGAGTTAGAAACACAAAACTTGGATGCTAAACTTGATATTAACTCACTTAAAGCTTCACCTATTGTTTCTATGAAGTTTAATGTGCTGATTGTCCTATTTTCCTAGTTGATCTTGCTATGTTTAAGGAAAAGCATGCTTCCAAGTGTGAGGAACTAGATGTGCTTAGGGTTGAAGTGGCTGAGCTTAAGTCTAGACCTGCGTTGCTAGGTGCTTGCACTTCTTGCCCTGTTTTGCATGGAAAAAATGATGAGATGCATGCCTACATTGTTTCTCTTGAGGCTAAGCTAAAAGAACCTATTCCTACTTCTTGCTCTACATGTGAATTGCATGCTTTGAAGAATCTGGAACTTACACATTATGTTGATCGTTTGCAGGATGAGAATGATGAGTTGAGAAAGTTGATGGGTTGGTTGTCTAGTCACGAGCCTCAGTTGAGGATAATGATCGAGACATATAAGCGCCAAGATGGTGAGGGGCTTGGGGCAAACAACGTTGGTGAGGGAAGTGGTGAGAATATCCCGGAGCCACCAAAAACCCACCACAAAAAATGTTTTTGTCCCTAAACCGAACCATCTTAGGAACCGACTAGACACAACCCCAACTCCACCTGTGTTTCCTCCACAAACCAACGATTTCCAAAAGCCTATCAAGTTCATGAGCACTTTGGGGAATGCATTCTTTGGGAAAGAGAGTGAGAAGCCGAGTAAGGAGAAACCGGTTGAGAAGCCGAGTGAGGAGAAACCGGTTGAGAAGCCTAGTGGAGAGAAACCAAGTGAGCAGCCCCAACCCAAGACTAAACCTAAGCTCGTGCGGTTTCATTGTGACTAGTGTGGGAGAGATGGTCACAAGGGTGAGTTTTGCTTCAAGAGGAAGCGTGAGGAGAGAATGGCGAAGGAGTGAGCTAACAAGGACAAGTACCACCCTTCCAATGGTGTACTTCGGCCTCGTGTGCAGATGCCCATGGCTAAGGCGAGTGGGAGGACAGTTCCGGCTTGGGGAGAGCGAAAGGCGGCATGAGGTGTTGCTGGCCGGGCTACACCGGTCTGACCGGTGCGCCACACCGGTCAGACCGGTGCAGGTCTGGGCAGACAGGGGGCTGGTTTTCATGCCCGTGATGAGTCTAGGTTTGGTTCAAGAGGTTGTGGTTCTGTTGGTTGGTCTGGAGAGTTTGCAGGTGGTCAGTTTGCTAGGCGTTTTCCCCCTCGTGCTCAATACGGGGATGGGAAGAGTCGTAGCTTTGAGATGGAGAGGAGGAACGGTCCACGGTCTTCCTTTCGTGGTTTTGGTCCTCCTCCAGTTAGAGAGGGTTGGTTCTCTCATAGTGGTTACCATGGTGGTATTCGTGGAGGTAGCTTTGGTAGGAGAGAAGTTTTGGATTGTGCTAACCCCAATTTGGAGCAAATGGCTCGGCACTGGTTTTACTCTTTTGGTACTAACCTCAGTGTTGAGTCGTTTGTTCGCTAACGTGCTCGTTTTTGAATTTTAGGTGAGAGACTTGAAGAACATTTGGTTAATTGACTCCAGTTGCTCGAGGCATATGACCGGAGACAAGGGGTGTTTCTCAAGTCTCGTCCCGGTGGTGACAAAGAGGTACATCACTTTTGGGGACAATGGGCGAGCGCGTGTGCTGTCAGAAGGTGAGATTAAGGTGAGTGATAAGATCACTCTGAAGCGTGTTGCTCTTGTTCAATCGCTTGGATATAATTTGCTTTCTGTGTCCCAGCTATTGGATGAGGGTTTTGAGGTGTTTTTTCGACCTGGTGGTTCTCGGATTTTGGATTCTCGAGGGGACCATGTCTATATGGTCGTTCCCGAGGGTCAGGTGTTTCGAGCTGATTTTTCTCAGTCTTCTGGTGTTGATCATTGTTTCTTGGCTGGTTCTTCGAGTGAGTTGTGGAAGTGGCATAGGAAGTTGGGTCACTTGAGATTTGATCTTTTGTCTCGCTTGAGTAAACTCAATTTGGTTCGAGGATTGCCACGGTTGAGGCTTGAGAAAGTGTTGGTTTGTGCGTCATGTAGGCATGCAAAGATGGTAGCCTCTTCTCACCCGCCTCTCACCGATGAGATGACTGAGCGTCCATGCGAGCTGCTCCATATGTATCTTGTTGGCCCAACTCGTGTGCGATCTGCGGGTGGGAAGTGGTACGTTCTTGTTGTGGTGTACGACTACTCTCGGTATGCATGGGTGTTCTTTCTTGAGGAGAAAGGGGAGACGTTTGGTTTTGTTCGAGATCTTGTCTTGAGGTTGAGGAACGAGAGGCACGGAGATGCCATATGAGCTATCCGCAGTGACAATGGCTCGGAATTCAGAAACTCTCGTCTCAAAACCTTTTGCCATGACTTGGGTCTTGAACACCAGTTCTTGAGTCCATATACGCCTCCCCGGAATGGTGTTGTGGAAAGGAAAAACAAAACCTTATGTGAGATGGCTCGGACGATGTTTGATGAGCATAGAACTCTGAGAAGGTTCTGGGCTGAGGCTGGGCCTGACCGGTGTAGGGGCCTTTCTGTGGAAGTTCCATGTTTTGTAGCGAACATGGCCCTATTTGCCATTTGTTCGAGTTGATTTTGGTGATTCATGCTAACACAAGTAATGGGACTAACCACATTGTCTAGCATGTCTTTGTAGGCATTCCTAGGTCCCATGGATGTTACCACAAGTTAACATACCATCCCCAAGCTAACATGTCATACCACAAGTTAACATATCATGGACATGTTAGGTTACTTACAGCAAATTTGAGGACTTAGTATATATTTTGAGTCTAAGTAATGGCATGTTAAGTATGTTAAGTTGAAGCAAAGACCCAAGTTGAATACGCGAAGAAAAAGAAGGAAAAAGACACCGTCGGATGAACCGACGTGTCGGTGTTTAAACCTCTCGACCTCCATGGGAGGTACCCGCAACAAGGTAGAAGGTGAGGATTGTCGGTGTTTTAGACCGGCAACCTACTACGGGGAGTACCCGAAGTAGATGATTGTGACTCGCCGAGATTGGTAACTCGAAGGAAGAGACACGTGGCACACAATTTAGACGAGGTTCGGGCCGTGAGGTGCGTAATACCCTACGTCCCGTATGCCGCGTGGCTCGGATTGATAGGGCACGATTACAAGATGGTGCAATGGTGCGCCGTGAGTTGTATGAGAGGAGATTGGATGAGGTGATCGGTCCCCGCCTCGCCTTATATAGTCCGGGAGGCAGGGTTACAAGTCGTAGTAGGGAGAGAGTACTAGTCGAGTACGTCTAGGAGTCCTCTATACAGTGCGGAACATGTACAGCTCCCTAACCGAGTACTACTCCTGTGTAGTCCTTGTGCTCCACGCCTTCAGGTGCCGTGTAGAGCAAGCCGGGTAGTCCCGAGGGGCCCACCGAGTAGTCGGTCCCGGTACCCACCAAGGCGGTGGGCCCGGGGAGGTCCATACGACAAGCCCCCGAGTACTTTGTAGTCGAGAAGGATAGCTTCAAGTAGTCTTGAAGACCTTAACGAGTAGTCCTCAAGCGTCCCCGAGTGCTACAAGTCAAAAGTCCTCAAGAGTAGTCGAAGCATCCCGAGGCTGGAATGTACTCCAGCTAATGTTTGGGCAATCTTGAAGTCTTCTCGAGTAGTCCCAAGCGTCCTTGAAATCTGCCTTCGAAGGTCTTCAAAAAATGCCTGTCTTGTCTTGAAGCCGGAGCCGACATGGAGGTGCGATTTGCAGAACCGCACTCCACATGGAGTAGCCCCCGAGCCTTGAGCCGCGGGCTCTGGCTGAGGGTCCATCTGAAATCTTGGCAAGAAAATCCCGAAAAATCCAGAGAGAAAAAACCGAAGGACACGTGGCACGGAGCCCCCGAGCCTTGAGTCGAGTACTTCCTCTCGAATTGAAGGGTCTTCTTGGAGAATGTGTCCTGAGATGCTCTTGAGACTAGCCGCTTCCCAGGTAGTCGAGTAGAAGTAGCCGAGCCCCCGAGGTGAGGCGCGTCGACTAGTAGAATTCGAAGAGTCACGCGCGCCCACCGAGTCGCCCGCGCGTGGACTTATCCGGCCGTCCGTTTCGGTGCCGATTTGGCTTATAAATAGAAGCCAAAACCCTTAGGGTTTTTCACCCATTCGAGCCGCGCCCATTCCGTTGCATCTTGTAGTGAATCCACTCCCCGCGCTCGCCGCCGCCGTAGCGAGATCCAAGCGCGCCGCCACTCGAAGCCTTTAGGGTAGCCCCCGAGCGGATGCGAGTGAAGACACCTTGTACTTGGAGGATGAAGCCGTCGCCATCCAAGACGTCCAAGGCCGCCGGGAAGAAGAGGGGCCGCGAAGAGGCCGCCGCGGCTGCCACCGGAGCGGGGCCGCCAATGTCTCCACCGCGGGCTGATCCGAGCCGCGAGTGGAAAAAATCCAAGGTGAAGACGGAGGATCTGTTGACCCTCCTGAACAGTGGGTTCATCAGGGAGAAAGAAGTTGACATGTGGAGATCCGCCGCGGGAGACCCATATCCGATGGAGAAAGCCGAAGACGAGATCCCGATGTTTTCGCGGTTCGTGGAGCGCGGTCTTGCACTCCCAGCCAGCGACTTCTTCAAGGGGCTGCTCGGGTACTACGGGATCGAGTACCTGAACCTGAACCCCAAAGGCATCTTCCACACGTCGGTCTTCGTCCACTTCTGCGAAGCCTTCCCCGGAATCAAACCGCACTAGGTGCTCTTCGGAAGTTCTTCCGCGTCAAGCCGCAACCAAGTGCCTCCAACCCCAGAGTAGTCGGAGGGGCCGGCATCCGGACCGAGGGAGGACGCCGCGGAGCGAGCACCGGCGTACAAGCTCGTCGACTCCAACACGGACTGGAAGACCAGGTGGTTCTACATCACGAACCACCACCCTGGCCTGCCGAAGCCGAGCGGACGGCAGCCCAGGCACCGTGAGTGGTGGAACACGGAGCCCACCATGCAAGAAGGGATCCAGCTCCCCGAGCTGCTAGCACGCATCAAAGTGCTTAGGGAAGCGGGACTGAGGGCCGAGCACGTGGCCTTCAGTTTCATGAAGCGCAGGATCCAGCCGCTGATGGCTCGGGAGACCCTGGGCTTCGAGTACACCGGCGACGACGATGCGTCGTGGATGCGGGAGGCGAGCTGGACGACAACGACATCGTCGAGAGGTTGTCGCGGATCTTCAAGGACATGCCGCCGTACACGGCGTGCCCAGTCGAGGAGTACTCCGCCGCGCGCCCGCCCAAGGAGGTGAGTAGTCGTACTCCCTTGTTCGAGTAGTGTCCCTTGTTCGAGACGTCTTGTGTCTTGCGCAGGATGATGTCGGGAGGTTCATCTCCGAGCCGCAACCGCCACCGAGCGGGGTCGAGATCCCGGTGGAGGGGAAGGTGAAGGAGCGCCGCGAAGCCGGTGAAGGCGACGACCCCGTCATCGTCGAAGATACCTCCAACGACGGCGACGAAGACGAAGAGACGCTCGCAGACCGCTTCCGACCGCGGTCGAGGTTTAGCCGGCCCGGCTTGCCTCATGTTCCGCCGGTTCAAGACCCTCCGCTAGACCGGAGGCCAGCCTCGCTGCGCCGCCACGGAAGCCGCGCAACCCCGCCAGGAAGCGGGTGGCGAAGAAGATGAAGGTCTCAGAGACCACGCCTCCGGAGGTAGGTTGTCTTGAGCAGAGTAGTCGAGTACTCGTTGTTCGAGTACAGTTGCCGACGATTAGTCTTCCTTGTGTGCAGGAGGTGCCGCCAGCGGAGCCCGTCGAAGAGGGCAACGAGGGCGTGTGGGAGACGGTGGGGGAACCGGCTGGCAGTCGTAGTCCAGCCCCCACCGTTGAAGAACTTCTGGCGCAACCGGAGCGCCGCCCCCGCGCTCCGAAGAGAGCAGAGGACCCGTGGCCGCCGCCGTTGGAGAGGTGGTGGCCTCGGGAGTGCGGGGAGACGCGCGCGCGCCGCCGCCGCCGTGGAGGAGGCGGGGCGAGCCGCAGGGGCGGAGGAGGAGGCGCCCGCCGAGGGTGGACTGGTTGATATTGCCAGCATCCTCGGTGCTCCGGCCGTGACCATCGTCCGGTCGAACTTGTAAGTACCATATCCTCACGAGTAGTACTTGCCGCGGTAGTCGATATTGTCTAACGACCCTCCGTGAATATTTCTGCAGAAAATCCACGGATCTGTCCTGGGACGGGGACGAGCCCTCAGCAACGGTGGCGGAAGAAGTCGCGCCGCCCGTCGAGGGGACGGCTCCCGATGCCCAAGCCGCGACTGAGCCCCCGGCTACCGAAGCACCGCTGCCGGAGGCTAGTGTAGTCGAAGGTGAGTACCCTGCGTGAAGCTGCGGAGCTCCAGGAAGAGTAGTCGTAGGCACTAATGCACATGTCGTCTTGTTGACGGGCGCTTGTTGACGGTGAAAATCCGTCAACCTAGCCATGAGTTTACCTTCGGTGTTGGCATGAGTTTTATACCTTATCCATTGGTACTAACCCCCGTGGTATAACAAGTTCACGTGTGCATGTCGGTTTTGGAGTTTAATGTTTATGCGGGGTTTTAGTGTTGAATGCAAGACTTTCGGGATAAGTTCATCAAGCACCTCATGACAAGACCTTGAAGCCCCGAACAAGTCATGCAATGAAGCAAACTTAACTCCAAGAAGCGGGGGACTTGATCCGAGAAGACGACGGACTCCGGGGACCCGACCGAGAAAAGTGCTTCGAATCTTGCAAGACAAGGAGTTGAGTCCAATTCGGAGAGAAACCGACGACATGGACCTACATGCAGAAGGGGGAAACATCCAGGAAGCAAGGGAACCGACGTGGGGCAAATGAGCCCACGGGCTGGGCCTAAATGGGCCCAGGCCGGCTGGCCCAGGACGGCCGGCCCAGGCCCATTTTGGGCCCAATTTCGCCCTCCTTTGCCCTAGCCGCCAATCGGGCTATTTATAGTCCCCTGACCGAGAGCCACGGAGAGAAGATTTCGTCTTCGGCCGCCGAGAAGCGAGAGAAGAGAGAGGGACACCATCTCGGAGAGGAGAGGGTCGAGCTAGTTGACTAGGGTTCCCCTAGCCGACGTGGGAACCTTGCACGGAAGACCACGTCGGAGTTCCCGGAGCTAGAAGCAAGATCAAGGAAGGATCCCGGTGGTGATCTTGTGTATGTATCATTGTTATAGTTGAATTATCAAGTTGAATCTTTTCCCAGCGATCAAGTGTTTCCTCGAAGATTTCGTTTTTCGATCGGCTTTGCTTATTCCAATTCTATTCTCGAGATAGATTACATAGGGTGTTCTTGTAGCCGCGGTGGCTAGAGGTACACGCCGGATCTTCCGAAAGAATCTCGACTTGTCTTTTGACTCGCCCTAAGCTCCCCGCATGAATAGGGATACGTTGTGACAGAATGGGGGTCTCGAAAGGCGGATGTTTTCGGATTTGGACGGGAAACCATGATTTAAAGAGGCTTTTATTAAGATTCGATTTGCTACTTCTTCTCTTGCTTGGAACTTCAACAAAAGGCTTACCCCGATCCCTCTAGATCGGTTTATCTACCCAATCTTACTTTGTTTTCTCCGGTTTTTAGTAGATTAGATTCGTTTTGTGTCTTTTACTTAGATGCATTAGGTCTTTTATCGAATATTGAAGTTACTTGGCTTTAATAGATTAAGTCTTGCGTCACACATTTGTTCCACGGATTCGATACCTTGGGTTCACCACTCGAGGGAAGAAGGGTCCCTTGACTACGACGGGAGACTTGTACGCTTGCGAGTCACGCACGAACTTTGATACAATTATTAACCGTCAACAAGCCCCTTTTTCTGGCGCCGTTGCCGGGGAACAAGTGATCAAGATTTGATTTTTTATTGCTTTTTTTTGTAATTTTCAGTACTGATTCTGTTTTATTTTTGCATCTACTAAATTTTGATCATCCTCAAAATACATCTAATCTAGTTTGTCTAACTCTAGTCTTTATAGATTTGTTTTGTTTTCTAGTTTTTTTTGCATACTTTGTTTATTGCTAACCCTAACGAGAGATGGACGGCTACCTCTCCAACAAACCCAATAATTTTGTGGATGATCCAGAAAAACTTTACAGGCTAAGGAGACGTGAAGCACATCAAGCTAAAAAGCTGGATTTTGTAGATTCGGAGTCGGAAGACAAAGGATCGCAGGAATCTCCGAAGAATTCACCACCTCAAAGTCCGCGGGAGAATCGACTTCCACCAATGGGTGACCAACCACCGGAAGAACGCAAGATTGGGGAGCTATGCACCCCAGACATCATCGACCTACCAATCTTGAACCTCGAGGAGATCGGAAGACCGTTCGATATCAAGACCTCAACAATCCGCATGGTGCAACATTCACCCTTCACCGGCAAAGAGGATCCGAACCTTCACCTCCAAGCATTTATTCAACTATGTCAGACTTTCAACATGGATGGGGTGACTCAAGATCAAATGAGGGCAAGGCTTTTTCCGTTTTCACTACTCGGGAAGGCTTTGCAATGGTTCCACTCTCAACCGGCGGAGACGGTGCAAAATTGGAACACGTTGATGAAGGCTTTCATGAAGGAATACTACTCACCGGGTAAAACTCAAAGCTTGCGTAATAAGATTGCCACCTTTGTTCAATATCCTACGTAAACTATCTCGGAGGCATTCGACCGCTTCAACGAGTACACCGGGCGGTTCCACATCACAAGTTCCCGAAAGAAGACCTCGTGCAAAAGTTCTATCAAGGACTCACCATGGCGTCAAGGACGATCATCGATGCATCGGCGGGAGGATCTATCATCGAGCTTACACCGACGGAAGCTTTCACGCTATTCAAGAAGGTCGCGGATAATGACACGTGGGCGTCATCCGGCGCCTACATCCGGCTCAACCCGTGGGGAACGTCAAAGGAGTCTTGCAAGTAGAGAAGGAAGACACACTTGAGGGCAAGATCGACTCGCTCATGAGGAGGTTGGAGAAGATGGAGATGGAAAAGAAAGAGGCTCAAGACTTGAAGGCCGCCGAAGCAAGGTCCACATGCGAAGAATGTGGAGAGTATGGCCATGTCCGCAAAGATTGTCCGGAGGAAGCCAAAGTGCTCGACTACATGAGGAAGGGAGAATTGCCGAACTTCCGCTACGGGCAAGGTAGGCCTCAATTTAATGCAAGCTCATCTATTCCTAACGCGGTTCCTCTTCGGATACAATTGAAGGAGTTCATGGATGAGCAAGCTAAGATCAACAAGGACACCGTCACCAAGTTCAAGACCATAGACAAGGTGTTGGAGAACATCGATAGCAAAGTGACGGAGGTCGGAAGTTCCAATCATCAAGTGCTCAACATGATGAAGATGCTCGAGACGCAAGTTGGACAACTTGCGGGGCGCCTCACTAATGATGAAGGGAAGCTTCCGGGACAACCCAAATGTCCCGAATCGGCGAAGGCCATTCAAACACGTTCGGGGAAGGAGACCGAAGATCCGGAACGTTCCGCGGGAGCAAGGAAGCTTAAACCATCCACCGAGGTGGAAGGAGCCGCTAAAGAGAAGGTTACGGGGATCGTCACCGAGGAACCCGAATTCGAGATGCCGGAGGATGACACGAGGATACCGCAACTCAAGCCACGCTACTTCCGAGGTAAACTTGACAACCACTTTGAGAAGTTTGTGGAAGTTGTGCGTAGACTTAGCATCAACATGCCATTACTAGATGCCCTACAAGTACCTACATATTCTCGTTACTTTAAAGACATACTTGCAAATAAATATGAGATAGCAACACTCGGGGTAGATCATGTCAAGATGTCCGAGGAGTGTAGTGCGGCTATTGCTTATGGGCTAGAGAAGCAAAAAGACCCCGGGTGCCCTACAATTCCATGTTCAGTTGGTTCTTTCAACTTCGAGAAGGCGTTATGCGACCTTGGAGCTAGTGTGAGCGTCATGCCGAGGGATGTGTTCGAGAAGCTACGCCTACCGATGGAGCCTACGGGAATATGTTTGGAGTTGGGAGACAACTCCATTCGCTATCCCTTAGGCATTGCCGAAGATGTACCCGTGAAGATTGGACACCACTTCATCCCCGTCGACTTCGTTGTGCTCGAGATGGGAGAGAGGGAGAAGCCGCCGCTCATCCTAGGGAGGCCGTTCCTCAAGACCGTGGGAGCAACTATTGATGTTGGCAAGGGGGAGATCATGTTCGATATCAACGGAGAAAGGAGTTCCTTCAAGTTCCGTCCAAGGATTGAGGCATGCAACATGATTGGAGTGAAGGGAGAACCAAAACAAACGGAGGGGCTGAAAAAGAAGAAGGAGCCGAAAAAAATGAACGTAACGAAAATCAAAGAAGGTGTTGCATCCGTCAAGACAAAGGAAGAGAAGCCGCCTGTGAAGACCAAAAAATGACTAAGCCAACTAAGCCGGAAGTCAAGCCCGCGCCCAAGATGGTGCGGAAGTGGGTACCCAAGATTGCAACGCCCGCAAAGAGCGTTGATCCGGAGTAATCAAGTGAAGAAGTCTAGCTATAGACTATAAACGAAGCGCTAGGCGGGGAGGCAACCCGATTCGTCGAGTCAAGAATAAGCTACCGGGAGGACAACCCGATTCCAGGTTTTTCGAGTATTTTTAATAATTTAGTTTTTGAGTTTTACTACGCAAAGACATTAGACTTAGAAGTGGTTGAATAATATTAGAGACATAATTCTTGATTGAATGTTTGCTTTATCATAAACCCTTTGCATGAACACTCCCATGTGCTTGTTTGATTCTTTTCTTTTCGAGAAACCCTCAACCAAATAATTTCAGAACCTTAACTCAACCTTTCACCCTCATTATGGTGCTGAGGTTGACTTATTTTTCATGCTAAAACCACACGAGTAGAGCCACGATTTATGCTTAAGTATTAATAAAATTCAGCACGTGGTAGGACTCGCGTGAACCTAGAAATCAAAGCTTTTGGTTGGTTTTAAAAATCTTTATCCTTGGTTTCTCTAGGATTAGAATTTTTCTAAGCCCATTCTAACTTTGTTTTATTCAAAATCTTTCTTATTTATCCAAAATTAGAACCTAAACCTATGCCCCCATGATCAAGCCGGAAAACGTTCGCTCTCAACCGATGAAAGCAAACTTTACCGGTGAGACCGAAATCGACGTAGTCGAAAAATATTTTCGACTTACATTTGTTTTTAATGGTTTAAAAACTTCTCTAAAATTATGCTTGAGCTCTTGCATGGCTCTGAAAAATATTTTAAATATCGAATTAGTGGAGTGCTTAACCTTAAACACACCTAAATGGAGGCAATAAAGTTTGAATTAATCATGCATGCACCATTGGATTCCCTTTTATCAACTTTCACCAATTCCACATGCAAAGGACAAGCATGGTGGGCAGCAAGCATCAACTTTGCAGGATTTTCATGGTGGCATGTGAAGCAAGTGGAGCTAGGGAGCATGGACATGACCCAAAGCATGGAGCATCAAGTGGGAGGACCAATAATTCAAGAAAAGGAGTGGACGAGAGCGTTTGGGCGGTGCAACTCGTGGAGCACGCGGGCGAGGAAAGTTGCGAGAGGCGAAATGATCGTGCCGGGAGAAAGACGCGGCGGGGAGGAGCCGGGGAGGCCCCCGGGCCGGCCGGCCCGGGCCGGCCGGCCTCACCTACTTAAGGAGCCCCCCGGCTCCCGTTTTCTCGCAGCAAGCTTCCCTCTCCTTCCCTTGTTTGTGTGTTCAAGTTTGTGTGCTCGTAACCCCCGTAGACTTAGCCAACCATCCCAAGCTTGATAGCTCAAGAAAAAAAAATCCACATCCTTAATCCACTCAAAGTCCACATCCGAAGCAAAGAGTTTAAGTGCCTAGTTTACCGGTTGCAATCCGGAATTTTAGTTGAAGAAAGAGTGCAGCAACCATGTGGAAGAAGACCACAAGTCTCTTCTCCAAGAAGAAGAGTTCGTCGTCGTCCAAGCCATCATCAACCACGTCTTCGAGGAGGCACTCGGTTTCCGAGTCTCCCGGAGCATGGAGACGAACACGGCACCACCGAGGAGGAACGACGCTCTCCTCCTTGGTGGTATGAGGGCTGCGAGAAGCACTTCCATGAGGTTCACCGAACCTCGTGGGCACACGGAGGAGCAGCCCGCGCCACCACGACGATCGACCCGCTCAACCGCACCACCTCCTTACACCCCGACACACTCTTCGTACGGCTTCATCATCTTGTCGGCGGAGGAGGAGGAGAGGCTCGCCAATCTTGAGAAGAGGCTTGTGCCGAACGTCGAGTTCGACGACCAAGCACTCTACACCTTGGGTTTTTGCACCGACATATACTATATGTTGGGGCACCTCGGATGGGTGCAGTTCTCCAACGGAATATCGGTGGACACCCATTTGGGTTACGCCTTGGAAATTTTGATGACTATTGCACCCATCGTTGATGATGATGGGGTGCAAAGCTTGTCATTCCGTTTGGAGGGAATCGAACAAGTGGTTCCCTACGAGCACGTTAGGGAGCTGCTTGGATTCCACAAGGGAGCTCCGGAGAAAGTTGACGTGCCACCCGGCACGTTGGCGGGATTTTGGAACATGATCTCCGGAGAAGCCCATCAACAACGCAATTGCATCCGCAACCCCATTATCCGGATATTTCACTCTTGGATGTGCAAGAGGGTATTGGGGAGGATGAAGGAAACAAAGGTGACCGACACGGAGTTGAATTGGCTATACTCGGCTTTAATTGCCAGGCAGCCAATAGACCCCTCTTACCTCATGATCAACCGTTGGTGTTGTGAAGCAACATCGGGGGCGGGTAATATTGGTTCGGGGTGTTACCTCTCCATGTTGGCCTTTTCCTTGCGGCCGGGGATCGCTAGAAACCCCGCTCACCTTTTGCGTGGTACCTCTCTCGGTTTTGAGTATTTGCGGCAAGGCAAATACATTAGTGGAGATGAGAGAGGAGGTTATCGGTTGGCCATAGTGAACCTACCCCTTCCGAATGAGAGGCTTAGGCTTTTCACCGAAGGAAGGGAAGATTGGTTGGAAGAGGGACTACTTGTCCCTGCAAGGAAGAACAAAAGAGGAAGAATCGTAGAGGAGGGAACATCCTCCGCACAAGCGAGTGGAGCACAACCCAATGTGCAACCATTCGGCGGGGTCCCTCCTCCGCCAAGTTATTACGGAGGGTCACAAGGACAAGCATGGGGGGGTGGTGCACCGGTACCCCCACAAAATTATGTTGTGCCCAACGCTAACTTCGCGGAGTCCTACGCTCATCATCCCCAACCACAACAAAGCATGGCCATTATTGGAGGGTATGCTGCAAGAAATGCTCAAAACATCGCAGCCATCCAATCTAACGCAGCTCAACTCGGTGAAGGCAACGCAAATATTGCCTTTGAACTTGGACGCCTTCACCTTGTGGAGCCAAATCAATTCGTCGGAGGAAGTGTCCAACCATATTATGAGCAAGGGTATTATTATCAAGACTATCAACATCAACCACCGGCGGAGGACTAGAAGATTTAGGAACTTTAGTTTTCTTTTCTTTTCTTTTTCTCTCGTAATTTTCAGCTATTGCTTATGTGTGTTTGCGTAGTATTTTCTGTTTTTATTTAAATTTCAGCAAGCATGTCTGTTTATTTTCAGTTTGTATTACAACTTGATGTCACCATTAATAAAGACACCACCTTGATTTTATCATTGGAAAAGTTACAAAATTCGTGCCATGATGATATATGATTAAAATTGCAGCTTTGTTCATCTTTGTAATCGATTTATGCATGTTTAAGCTAGTGCTCTCTTAAAAATACAGATCTGAATTTATTTAAATGCTAGCTTAATTTTCAGCGGAGGTCATGATTAAAATAAAGACCCACGGTGTTTTATGTGCTCTCAAGTTATGAATAGATTAAAGATGTCTTTTATGCTCAAAAATATTGCTAACCTTGTCACAAATATCACTTGTGTGTTGCTCAACCTATCCAAAGCCTTATATATATTTGAGTGCATAAACCTTAGTGTACAAGATTTATTTTTGAGTGAGTTATTGCAGGCCATGATTTCTCTGGCCCGAGACTAAGAAGCTGGTCATTCCATTTTTGCGTATCTATCTTTTTGCTAGCCTCTTATCCGTGCATTGTGTATCCCCGCATCGGAGATCTCACAAACTTCGCCGGATATCCACCCTTAAACCAAATATCATTTTTTGTGATTACCTCCTTGACCACAACCTATCGTTGAGAATGGATCATCAATTCAAGGAAGATCGCAAGACGGTGCCAACGTTGAAGATTTGAAGTATCTCTCCAAGGAAAAATATTCCGGTACCTACCTTATTTTTCGCCTCTTTGCTCGAGGACGAGCAACGTCTAAGCATGGGGGAGGAGGTAGGTACGGTGCAGTTTTAGAGTTCAAAGGGGAATATTTTAAAAAAAATGATGAAAGAAAAAAAAATCCAGTGATACTCATGACTTTCAAGGTATAAAAAAATCAAAACTTCGTTGTGAAAGTCATGGACTGAATATATGACAAGAAAAAAAAATGAATGAAAGAAAGAAAAGAATGAGAAATATGAGAAAGAGAAAAAATATATGTGCGTAAAGTAAATTCCCCGGCTCTCTAAAAGTGCATTCAAGGCTTCAAGTTAAAAAGATCCATTCTCATTTTTCCAACCATGTGCAATCCGATAACGAGGACTTCCTTTGTGCCTTGGGATCACTCTTTGCCATTTGCACATGTCCACTTATCTAAAAGTGTGTGTATTTTTCTCTTTCCCCTCCTTGATTTAACATTATTTTCCAATGACCTTTTTGACGAGTCTCGATAAGACCATGAGAAGCTTGTCTTGTTTTGACAACACCTCATTTATAAAATCTTGTTAGGACTAAACTTTCCCAAAGCTCCATATAAAGCCTACCACATATATATGAGAGGGAAAGGAGTAGAATATATAGGCTTGAGAGACAAGCGAGATGAGAGTTCATGAGCAATGCATGAGATGATTTAAATTTGTGAATTTGGTTTAGCTTTTCTTATTCTCGTTCTTTATTTCAAAAAATTCGAGATCTATTTAAAACTTTGTGAGCATGTTAATACTTGTGGGATAAGCTTAATAAGAATCTACCCTCCGTAGAGATAAAGGCTAGCGCATTATGGAACTTTAATGAATTAAAATTTTGAGAGCATTATGTTTTCTCATGTGTAATCAAGTGCAAAGTTTAAACATTGTTTAGCAATGATGATATCCATCGAAGGCTTACTCGAGGACGAGCAAGGTTTAAGCATGGGGGAGATGTTGACGGTGAAAATCCGTCAACCTAGCCATGAGTTTACCTTCGGTGTTGGCATGAGTTTTATACCTTATCCATTGGTACTAACCCCCCGTGGTATATCAAGTTCACGTGTGCATGTCGGTTTTGGAGTTTAATGTTTATGCGGGGTTTTAGTGTTGAATGCAAGACTTTCGGGATAAGTTCATCAAGCACCTCATGACAAGACCTTGAAGCCCCGAACAAGTCATGCAATGAAGCAAACTTAACTCCAAGAAGCCGGGGACTTGATCCGAGAAGACGACGGACTCCGGGGACCCGACCGGAAAAGTGCTCGAATCTTGCAAGACAAGGAGTTGAGTCCAATTCGGAGAGAAACCGACGACATGGACCTATATGCGAAGGGGGAAACATCCGGGAAGCAAGGGAACCGACGTGGGGCAAAGGAGCCCACGGGGCCGGGCCTAAATGGGCCCGGGCCGGCCGGCCGATCCGGTCGGCCCAGGCCCATTTTGGGCCCAATTTCGCCCTCCTTTGCCCTAGCCGCCAATCGGGCTATTTATAGTCCCCTGACCGAGAGCCACGGAGAGAAGATTTCGTCTTCGGCCGCCGAGAAGCAGAGAAGAGAGGGACACCATCTCGGAGAGGAGAGGGTCGAGCTAGTTGACTAGGGTTCCCCTAGCCGACGTGGGAACCTTGCACGGAAGACCACGTCGGAGTTCCCGGAGCTAGAAGCAAGATCAAGGAAGGATCCCGGTGGTGATCTTGTGTATGTATCATTGTTATAGTTGAATTATCAAGTTGAATCTTTTCCCGCCGATCAAGTGTTTCCTCGAAGATTTCGTTTTTCGATCGGCTTTGCTTATTCCAATTCTATTCTCGAGATAGATTACATAGGGTGTTCTTGTAGCCGCGGTGGCTAGAGGTACACGCCGGATCTTCCGAAAGAATCTCGACTTGTCTTTTGACTCGCCCTAAGCTCCCCACATGAATAGGGATACGTTGTGACGAACGGGGGTCTCGAAAGGCGGATGTTTTCGGATTTGGACGGGAAACCATGATTTAAAGAGGCTTTTATTAAGATTCGATTTGCTACTTCTTCTCTTGCTTGGAACTTCAACAAAAGGCTTACCCCGATCCCTCTAGATCGGTTTATCTACCCAATCTTACTTTGTTTTCTCCGGTTTTTAGTAGATTAGATTCGTTTTGTGTCTTTTACTTAGATGCATTAGGTCTTTTATCGAATATTGAAGTTACTTGGCTTTAATAGATTAAGTCTTGCGTCACACATTTGTTCCACGGATTCGATACCTTGGGTTCACCACTCGAGTGAAGAAGGGTCCCTTGACTACGACGGGAGACTTGTACGCTTGCGAGTCACGCACGAACTTTGATACAATTATTAACCGTCAACGGCGTTGAAGGTGGTGACATCCCCCGCGGGGGTGCCGATGCGGGGAGTTGACACCGGAGGCCCCGAGGCCGCGAAGGAGCCCCCGAGCCTATGGCGGAGGTCGTCGAGAAGACCGCCGGGGGAGAGGCGGTCACCACGTCGCCGGAGATTGCTCGGGAGGTGGCTATCCGCTCCCCCGAGATCCAAGACGCGAGCCCATCCGTTCGCGCCGATGACCGGAGGCCACCTCGGGTAGCCGCGGCGGGATAGAGCTCCTTGCGGACGATCTCGTCGAGCCGGCGACGGTAGCCAAGCACCGGAGGCGATCCGTCGAGCCGAGCAATGGATGAAGGTAAGTAGCCGTAGCCTTCCGAGTAGTCAATCCTTTACCGTTGAGTACTCGTCATCACTTGAATTGTCTTGTGCGGGACGTCGCGGAGCGATCCCGCGACAAGTCGAACCCGCCGCGGGGTTATGGCGACACCGTGCTCCGAGCCGAGGCCCCGTAGGAGCAGCTCGTGAAGTCGCGGAAGCACGCGGCGCCATGCGTCAAAGCTCGACGCCGCCTTCGCCAAGTACCACAATGACGTCATGGAGCCGCAGGGCGAAAGGCAACGACTTGGTGCGGAAGAACAAGGGTCTCCGCAACAAGAATAAAGGTATATCCTTCGACTTGTCGAGTACTTGTTGGAAGTCGAGAAGCATCCGACCCGCCGTTGCATTGCCGTGTTGCGCAGCTTGAGGGCGGGTGGAGCGGTCGAAGGCCTCGGAGACGAGCATGAAGAATCTCTTCTACCGGGAGCAAGAAGCCCGCCGTGTACTCGAGCTCGACTACAAGGAACTCGCCTTCGAGTGCGAGAAGCATATGGAGCTGCGGATTGCTTCTGACAGGGATCTCGTCAACTGCTACAAATATTTGCAGAAATTGAACGAGGACTGTGAGGCATTGCGGGCCCAGTTGAAGGAGTTGGAGGAGGCCGCTCTGCCGATTGCAAGGCTCCTGGTGCCGCACCCGGGCGGCCCCAAGATCGCTCCTCTGGTGGATCGGCTTCGTGAAGCTCCAAGCCGGTTGGCCGCCTACGTCAAGCATATGGCCAAGTCGATCCCAAGACAGGTCTTGGCCTTCATGAAGTCGTACTTCCCGAAGGCCCCAGTGGAGGTAGTCGCCGGCGGGGTAGCCGCCAACTGCTCCGATGAGCAAGTATGCGTAGCCGCCGGAGCGAGATGGCTCCCATCGCGGAGCAGGTAGCCGGGAAGCTGAACCTCCAGTAGCCCTGTAATAAGTAGCTAGTAGCCATAGTTGTACAAGAAAACAATTGTAATGAATTGTTCAAGTACCAATGAAAGAAAATTTTCCAAAGCAATGAGTACTCGTAGTCGCGATCTCGCAGTGCGGAGTGCCCATCGTGGAGTGGGTGCGAGTAGTAGTACTCGGCTTAGTAGTCCCATTGTAGGGAGCAGGGCAAGTAAATAAGTTGATGAATAATCAATCTTTATTACCGAAGAAATACACCCGGGTGGCCGGGCCGTAGTTATAAAGTAGTCGCCTGGACCGGGAGGCCGCTTACGCCTAAGTAGAGCCGGAGCGGGTGGCCGCTTGCAACGGTTGATCCGTAGGTAGCCGTGTAGGCTGGATCGTAGACCCGTAGGTAGCCGTGCGGGCTGGGTCTTGGAGTGTGGTCTCTTGGTAGACCGCTGCTAGAGTCCTTGACGCTCGTCGCAGCCCAGGGTCCGTAGGTAGCCGCACGGGCTGGACCCTGGAGAGGAGTAGTCCGGAGACTGTAGCCAGGACCCGGGGGGTCGCTTGCGGCGAGGGGTGTCGATGTAGTCGTGTAGACTTGAACCCCAGAGTAGTCGTGTAGACTAGGCGTAGAATCGACAGAGTTGGTCGACGTTCCACGAGTTGTTGACGTCTTCGCCTTCAAGTGTTTGGAGGCGGTAGGAGCCCGGCCCGGTCACCTTTGCAACGGTGAAGGGGCCTTCCCAGGGGGAGCTGAGCTTGTGAAGTCCTTCCGTGTTCTGGATACGGCGGAGGACGAGATCTCCAACGTTGAAGGAGCGTTCCTTGACGTTGCGATCATGGTAGCGTCGGATACCCTCCGGGTACCTTGTCGATTGGACGAGGGCGGCGCGGCCGAGCTTCTTCGAGGCCGTCGATGTCAACTCGTCCGTCGTCTTCTGAGACGCCTTCGTCATAGTGCTCCACTGCTGGCGAGTTCCATATGACGTCGGCAGGGAGGATGGCTTCAGAGCCGTAGACCAAGAAGTAGGGGGATTGTCCCGTTGGCTTGGATGGTTGAGTCCGCAGCCCCCAGAGTGCGTTGGGTAGTTCCTTGATCCACTTGCCCCCTTTGGAGTTAGCAGCGTCGTGTAGCCGCTTCTTGAGGGCGTCGAGCACCATCCCATTGGCGCGCTCGACTTGTCCATTGGCCCGTGGATGGGCAACCGAGACGTATCGGACGTCAATCCCGCCGTTCTCGCGGTACTCCCGAACCGGTGGTTGTTGAAGTTGGACCCCGTGTCCGTGATGATGCGGTGGGGTAGCCCGTAGCGGTGTACGAGTTCATCCAGAAGTCGAGTACTCGTCGCCCTTGGGGCATGTGACCGGCTTGACCTCGATCCACTTGGTGAACTTGTCGATAGCCACCGCACCCCCGTTGAATCCTCCCGGCGCAGCTTGGCGGTGGCCCAATCATGTCGAGCCCCCGGCGAGGCAAAGGGCCGGGTTGGCGGTATGGTGACTAGCTTGTAGGCCGGGACGTGTTGCCGCTTGGCGAAGTACCGACATCCTTGACACCTTCGACGAGTTCTTCGGCGTCGCCCGTGGCCGTGGGGCCGCAGAAAGCTCGTCGGAAGGCCTTGCCGACCAACGTACGTGAAGACGCGTGGTTGCCGCATGCCCTTGTGGATCTCCTCCAAGATGTCCTTGCCTTCTTCACGAGGGACGCACTTCATGAGTACTCCGAAGATGCGCCCCGCTTGTAAAGCTTATCTCCGACGAGGACGTAAGACTTGGCGCGGCGGACGAGTTGTTCGGCCGCGTTCTTGTCGGAGGGGGACCTTCTCGCTCGCCGAGCTAGTCGATGAAGGGTTGCCGCCGGTCCACGTCGATCATCATGACCGTCGTATGGACCTCCCCGGGCCCACTACCTCGGTGGGTACCGGGACCGACTACTCGGTGGGCCCCCGGGACTACCGGCTTGCGCTACACGGCACCCGAAGGCGTGGAGCGCAAGGACTACACAGAGTAGTACTCGGTTAGGGGAGCCGCACATGTTCCGCACCGTATAGAGGACTCCTAGACGTACTCGACTAGTACTCTCTCCCTACTCCGACTTGTAACCCTCGCCTCCCGACTATATAAGGCGAGGCGGGGACCGATCGCCTCATCCAATCTCCTCTCATACAACCCACGGCGCACTATTGCACCATCTTGTAATCGTGCCCTATCAATCCGTAGCTACGCAAGACATACGGGACGTAGGGTATTACGCACCTCGCGGCCGGACCTCGTCTAAATTGTGTGCCACGTGTCTCTTCCTTCGAGTTACCGATCTCGGCGAGTCACATTCATGTACTTCGGGTACTCCCCCGTAGTAGGTTGCCGCCTAAAACACCGACACCGGGCTCCTCGACGGGCGGCGCGACTTCTCCCCGCCTCCGCCGATGAGGGCTCGTCCCCGTCCCGGCTCGGATCCGTGGATTTTCTCGCAGAAATATTCACGGAGGGTCGTCGAACAAAATCGACTACCGCAAGTAAGTACTACTCGTGAGGACATGGTACTTACAAGCTCGACCGTACGATGGTCACGGCCGGAGCACCGAGGATGCCGGCAATACCAACCGGTCCACCCTCGGCGGGCGCCTCCTCCCTCCGCCTCCGCGGCCATCGCCCTCCTCCACGGCGGCGGCGGCCGGCGCACCTTCACCTTCCGCTCCAGAGGTCACCACCTTTTCAAAGGTGGCGGCCACGGGTCCTCTGCTCTCTGCTGGAGCAGGGGGCTGGCGCTCCAGCTGCGCCAGGAGTTCTTCAACGGGGGGGGTGGACTTCGGCTTCCGGCCAGTTCCCCCACCGGGTCCCACATGCCCTCGTCGCCCTCTTCGACGGGCTCCGCTGGCGGCACCTCCTGCACACAAAGGAAGACTACTCGTCAGCAATGTACTCGAATAACGGGTACTCGACTACTCTACTCGGGATAACTTACCTCCGGAGGCGTGGTCTCTGAGACCTTCATCTTCTTCGTCACCCGCTTCCTGGCGGGGTTGCGCGGCTTCCGTGGCGGCGCAGCAAGGCTAGCCTCCAGGCTAGCCGGAGGGTCTTGAACAAGTGGAACATGAGGCAAGCCCGGACGGCTAAACCTCGACCGCAGCTGGAAGTGGTCATGAAGCGTCTCTTCGTCTTCTTCGTCGTCATCGGAGGAATCCTCCATGATGACGGGATCGTCACCTTCATCGACTTCGCGGCGCTCCTTCGCCTTCCCCTCCGCAGGGATCTCGATCCTGCTCGGTGGCGGCTGCGGCTCGGAGACGAACCGCTTCACATCATCCTACGCAAAGGCACAAGGCGTCGCAACTCTACTACAAGTACTCACTACTCGGCGAGGGGGTACGGCTACTCACCTCGTTGGGCGGCGCGCGCGGCGGAGTACTCCTCGGACCGGGCACGCCGTGTACGGCGGCATGTCCTTGAAGATGCGCGACAACCTTTCGACGATGCCGTTGTCGTCCGGCTCGCCCCCCGGCATCCGCGACGAGTCGTCGTCGCCGGTGTACTCGAAGCCCCGGCGTATCCCGCGCCATCGGTGGCCGGATCCCGCGCTTCCCGAAACCGAAGGCCACAAGCTCGGCCCTCGGTCCGGCTTCTCCGAGCACTCGATGCGTGCTAGCGGCTCGGGGAGCCGGATCCCCTCTTGCATGGTGGGCTCGTGTTCCACCACTCACGATGCCCGGGCCGCCGTCCGCTTGGCTTCGGCGAGCCGGGGTGGTGGTTGGTGATGTAGAACCACCCGGTCTTCCCGGTCCGTGTTGGAGTCCACGAGCTTGTACGCCGTGTACGCTCCGCGGCGTCTTCCCTCACCGGATCCCGGCTCCTCCGACTACTGCGGGGTTGGAGGCACCGGGCGCGGCTTGACGCGGAAGAACTTCCGAAGAGCACCCGGTGCGGCTTGATTCCGAGGAAGGCCTTGCGTAAGTGGACGAAGACCGACGTGTGGAAGATGCCGTTGGGGTTCGGGTTGAGGTACTCGATGCCGTAGTACCCGAGCAGCCCCTTGAAGAAGTCGCTTGGCCGGGAGCGCAAGACCGCGCTCCACGAAGCGCGAGAACATCGGGATCTCGTCTTCGGCCTTCTCCATCGGATAAGGATCTCCCGCGGCGGATCTCCACATGTCGACTTCCTTCTCCCCGATGAACCCGCGCGTTGAGCAGGTCGGCGGGTCCTCCGTCTTCACCTTGGATCTCTTCCACTCGCAGCTTGGATCGCCGCGTGGTGGAGACACAGGCAGCGCCGCTCCGGTGGCGGCCGCGGCGGCCTCTGTGCGGCCCCTCTTCTTCCCGCCGGCCTTGGATGTCTTGGACGGCGACGGCTTCATTCTCCAAGTGCAAGGAGTTTTCACTCGCATCCGCTCGGGGGCTACCCTAAAGGCTTCGGGTGGCGATGCGCTCAGATCTACTACGGCGGCAGCAGGCGCTGGGAGTGGATTTGCTTCAAGATTCAAATGAAAATGACTGCGGCTCACTTGGGTGAAAAACCCTAAGGGTTTTGGCTTCTATTTATAAGCCAAATCGCCTCCGCAACGGGCGGCTGGATAAGTCCACGCGCGGCCGACTCGGCCGGCCGCGCGTGACTCTTCGTATTCTACTAGTCGACGCGCCTCACCTCGGGGGCTCGGCTACTTCTACTCGACTACCCGGGAAGCGGCTAGTTTAAAGAGCATCTCGGGACACATTCTCCAAGAAGACCCTTCAATTCGAGAGGAAGTACTCGACTCAAGGCTCGGGGCTCCGTGCCACGTGTCCTTCGGTTTTTCTCTCCGGATTTTTTGGGATTTTCTTGCCAAGATTTTAGATGGACCCTCGGCCCGAGCCCGCGGCTCGAGGCTCCGGGGGCTACTCCATGTGGAGTGCGGTTCGCAAGTCGCACCTCCATGACGGCTCCGGCTTCAAGACAAGACGGAGCATTTCTTGAAGACCTTCGAAGGCGGATTTCAAGGACGCTTGGGACTACTCGAGAAGACTTCAAGATTGCTCAAACATCGACCGGAGTACATTCCGGCCTCGGGATGCTTCGACTACTCTTGAGGACTTTTGACTTGTAGCGCTCGGGGACGCTTGAGGACTACTCGTTAAGGCCGTCAAGACTACTTGAAGCTATCCTTCTCGACTACAAAGTACTCGGGGGCTTGTCGTATGGACCTCCCCGGGCCCACTACCTCGGTGGGTACCGGGACCGACTACTCGGTGGGCCCCGGGGACTACCGGCTTGCGCCACACGGCACCCGAAGGCGTGGAGCGCAAGGACTACACGGAGAGTAGTACTCGGTTAGGGAGTTGTACATGTTCCGCACTGTATAGAGGACTCCTAGACGTACTCGACTAGTACTCTCTCCCTACTCCGACTTGTAACCCCGCCTCCCGACTATATAAGGCGAGGCAGGGACCGATCCCCTCATCCAATCTCCTCTCATACAACCCACGGTGCACTATTGCACCATCTTGTAATCGTGCCCTATCAATCCGGAGCTACGCAAAGCATACAAAGCACGTAGGGTATTGCGCACCTCGCGGCCCGAACCTGTCTAAATTGTGTGCCACGTGTCTCTTCCTTCGAGTTACCGATCTCGGCGAGTCACATTCATCTACTTCGGGTACTCCCCGTAGTAGGTTGCCGGTCTAAAACACCGACAATGACCTCCTGTCCAGCTGGTGGGTGAGCTGGGACAGTGGTCGGTGGCGCCGGCTCCGGGATGGATGGCACGTGAAGCTCATGGACGAAGACGCCCGCCGGTACTTGAGCGCGGGTGGATCCAAGCTTCGAGAGGACGTCCGCTGCAACGTTGTTGTCGCGGACGATGTGATGGAACTCGAGACCATAGAATTTGTTCTCGAGCTTGCGGACTTCTAGGCGAGGCGTCCATGTTCTCCTTGTTGCGGTCCCGGGACTTGTTGACTTGGTTGATGACCACCGCGGAGTCGCCGTAGACTAGTAGCCGTTTGATGCCCGGTGAAGCCGCGAGGCGGAGCCCGTGTAGGAGAGCTTCGTACCGGCTTCATTGTTTGAGACCTTCCGGAAGATCGCGGGACGTACTTGAGTTGTTCGCCCGTTGGAGAGATCGGGGAGTACCCCTCGCGCCCGCGCCCTCGAGGTTGAGTGAGCCATCAAAGTACATCACCCAATGCTCGGTCGCACGGTGGGAGCAGTAGGCCGGTTCTCCCGCCACTCGCCATGAAGTCGACTAGTGCTCGCGACTTGATGGCCGTGCGTGGCTTGAAGTCGATGGTGAGGGCACCGAGCTCGACGCCCCACTTGGAGATTCTTCCGCAGCGTCCCGGTTCCTCGGGATGTCGCCGAGCGGGTAGTCGGTGACGACGGAGACCGAGTACTCCCCGGAAGTAGTGTCATAGCTTCCGTGAGGTGATGAGTAGAGCGTACGAGAGCTTCGCACGGGGCCGGTAGCGAGCCTTGGACTCGATAGAACCTCGCCGACGAAGTAGACCGGGCGCCGGACCGGGTAGGTGTGGCCGTCTTCCCGCCGCTCAACAACAATGGCGATGATCGACCACGTGAGTAGTCGCAGCCTAGGTAGAGCGAAGAGTCGCTCGCCCTTGTGAGGAGCCGTGAGGATTGGTGGCTTTGACAGAAGTCCTTGAGCCGGGCAAGGGCTTGATCCGCCTGCGGAGTCCACACGAACTTCTCGTGATGCTTGAGTAGTTTGAAGAAGGGGAGGCCCCGTTCTCCTAGCCTCGAGATGAATCGTTCAATGCCGCCATGCACCCCGTCGGCTTACGGACGTCTTTGATGCTCGTGGGAGCTTTCATGCTCGGTGATGGCGGAGATCTTCTCGGGGTTGGCTTCAATGCCGTGTCGGCTAATGATGAAGCCGAGTAGCTTGCCCGAAGGGACGCCGAAGACGCACTTGTTCGGGTTGAGCTTCCGGCGGTACTCGCGTAGCGATGCGAAGGTCTCTTCAAGGTCGTTGATGAGGGTACCGGAGTCCCCGGTCTTGACAACCCCGTCGTCCACGTAGGCCTCGACGTTCTTGTTGAGTTGCCGCTTGAAGCGGTGCCCGGATGGCCCGTTGGTAGGTAGCACCGGCGTTCTTCAACCCGAATGACATGGTCGTGTAACAATGACGCGCCAAACGGGGTGATAAACGCGGTCTTTTCCGGTCTTCCTCCTTGATTGCGATCCGGTGGTACCCGGAGTAGCGGTCGAGGAAGCAAAGCATGTCGCGGCCCCGTCGTGGAGTCGATGACTTGATCAATCCGCGGCAACCCGAAGGGGTCCTTGGGGCGGTGCTTGTTAAGGTCGGTGTAGTCGACGCACATCCTCCACTCGTTCGAGTTCTTCTTGCGGACGAGGACGGGGTTGGCGAGCCACTCGAGATGGAAGACTTCTCTCGATGAAGCCGGCTGCGAGTAGCTTGGCGAGCTCCTTCTTGATGGCGTCCCGTCTGTCGTCGGCAAAACGTCGGAGGTGTTGTCGTTTGGGGGTGGCCTTTGGATCGACGTTGAGGCAGTGCTCAATCAGCTCCCTGGGCACTCCTGGCATGTCCGCTGGCTTCCACGCGAAGATGTCGTGGTTAGCCCGAAGGAAGCCGATGAGCGCGTCTTCCTATTTGGGGTCGAGGCCGGCCCCGATGGTGGTGGTCTTGCTTCGGGGTCGCCGTTCCGAGGTCGACCGTCTTGACGAGTACCTCCTCGGGTGGCCGAGGCTTGTTGGCGCCGTCGGACTTCTCGCGGGATGTCGAGTTCGCTTGTAGCAAGCTTCTTCGACGCGGCGTAGACCTCCATCATCGCGTTGGGTACTTGGTTTGTGGAAGCGATCACCACGGCTTCGTATCGCGGTCGTGGGAGATCTTCAAGTCCCCTTGGAGGGAGAGTACACCGGCCGGACTTGGCATCTTGAGTACCAAGTAGGTGTAGTGAGGCACCGCCATGAACTTGGCGATGGCCGGTCTGCCGAGGATGGCGTGGTAAGAGGTCTCGAAATCCGTGACCTCGAACTTGATGTACTCGGTGCGGTAGTTGTCCCGAGACGCCCCGAAGGTAAGCGGCGGTACCACCGAGCCCGTAGGGATAGACGCGTTGCACGGGACGATGCCGTAGAAGGGCGTGCTGTTCTTGGTGAGCATGGGGGTGACGTCGAGCTTCATTTTCTTCAAGGTTTTGGTGAAGAGGACATTGAGCCCGCTCCCACCGTCGATGAGCACCTTGTTGAGCTTGGAGCCCGCCACCGTTGGCTTCGGGATGAGGGGGAACCGTCTGGTTCGGAGAGAAGCCGGTCCATTGGTCCGCGCGGGAGAAGGTGATGGGTACCTCCGACCACCCGAGAGGGGTCGGGACCACCGGCTCAATGGACATCACTTCACGACGGGTAGCCTTCGCTCCCGCCCGCCGGGCGGTCCGCCGAAGAGGACGTTGACGGTCTTCTCGGGTTCTTGGAAGTCGTTGTTGTCACCGTCCTTCTTCTTGCCCTTTTGGTCGTGAGGTTGCGGTGGCTCCGGCGTATCCTTGAGTGCATGCCCAGCCGGTAGCACTCGCTCGGTAGTGTGGTTGCCGTTTGGATGCCACGGGCACTTCTCCTTCGGCGGGTCTTTGAAACCGCCGAGTTCTTCTTCGAGTTCCCTTTCGCAGGGCGCTGGATAGCCGCGACGGTGTTGTCTGGCTTGCGCTTGCGGTTGGGGCCCGAGTAGTTACTATTGTTGTTGTTGTTGTTGTTGCGGCCGCCTTGGTTTGCATTGCCGCCGCCGCCGCCGCCCGGTTCTCGCTTGGACTTGCCGCGGATGGCGTCGTACTTGGCGTTGGCCTTGTCCTCTTCATCCGCCCAGGACGTGATCATGTCCTTGAGGTGGGGGATGGACTCGGGGCGGCGACGATCGAAGTCCTCGAAGGTGCGGCGATGGTAGAGGCCGTCCCCGGAAGAGGTCGATGACCTCCTTGTCGGTGACGTCGACGACGGTAGCGCGCTTGTCGAAAAAGCGGTGCATGTACTTGCGGAGGGTCTCGCCCTGTTCTCGCTTGATCATGGCCGGGTCCATGCGAGTACCCGAACGGCCCATGGCGCCCGCGAAGTTACTTGTGAATCGCTCCTTCCGCCGGTCCCACTTGTCGATCGAGTGCTTGTCCGGCGACTCGAGCCATGTGAGTGGTGCTTGGTCCCGGGCGAAGGGGAAGTAGAGGCATTTGGTGTCGCCGTTGCCACCGGCGTTCTCGATGGAGAGAGCGTAGCATCGGAGCCACCGGATGGGATCTCGCTTCGCGTCGTACTTGGTGATCCCCAAAGGCTTGAACTTATCGGGGAGGAGCAAGTTGCGAAGTCGAGGTGAGAAGGCGGGGAAGCCGTCGCCTTCGGCGGCAGGGGTCGACTTCTTCCGCCGCGGCTCCTCAATCTTTTGGCGAGCGTCGTACCCGCCTTGTGAGGCACCGGCAGGCGTGGCCGTTTGCGTGGCCTCGGCCGCCGCGGCCGTCGCCGCCTCCGGCTCTCCGTTGGCCCCATGGTTGGGAGCCGCCGCCGTTGTCGCCGCCGCCATCGGGGTCGTTGCCGCCGCCACCTGCCGGAGCGCGGTGGGGGACAACATCCCGGTTGCCGCGGTCTTGTAGTGAAGGTCCACCGGCGTTGGAGCGGCGACGGTTTGGCTCGGCTGGGAGGTCAGCTCGAGTGCGGTTGGGACCGTTGTTGGCGCTGCGACTAGTAGCTTCGTTGTCGCGGGGCTTAGCCGGAAGAGGCCGGTTGACTGCGTTGTCGACCCGCATGAAGTAGGCTTCTTCGGCGAGCTTGGCGATGACCTCTCCGGCGCGTATGCCCCGAGCTCCGGCGTGCGATCGCCGTGATCGACATGAGGCATTGCTCGGGTGTGGTGTGTACTCGCTCTCGACCGCCTCGAGAGCTTCCGCAAGGTTGCGGATGGGCGAGGTTGTCGTGGATGCGTCGACGACGTTCGTTGCGCTTCCGGTTGCATTCACGTCGAGCGTCTCTCGTCCGCCGGAGTCTCGTTTGGTGGAGCATTAGCAAAGAGCTCGTCGGCGGAGATGTCCTCCAGGTATTGGTCCTGAGCCGTGCCTGAAGGCCCCGGGGTGTCGCCGGCAGCCATGAAGACTTGGCGATCGGGGGTGCCAAGGCTGGACTAAGAGGGTGCCACCTCAGATGGTGTGTTTGAGTCAGCCCGGGCTAGCGGTGTTCCCTCCGGAACGGTAGCGAGTCGATGTAGGCGACGTAGCGTGAGTCCTCCTTTGCCGGTCGGCGGGCTTGCGGTCCGGCCGATGGACGTATCTCCGGTCCGGCGTGGATTTTATAACCGGCCGGAGGGGCGGCCCCGACAAGGGAAGCTCGGTGGGAGTTGTCTTCGGACTCGGGCTCCTCGGGGTCCGACCCGAAGTCGAACTCGTAATCCGGGTTCGAGTAGAACTCGGAGAGAGGGCCGAAGTCCGGGCGCGATCGGGGGCGGCGTCGGAGTCCGAGTTGCACTCGGGTAAGGGCTCCTTGCCGGCCGGCGCGAGGTGGGAGCGCCCGTGCGGGCCCGGCTGAGGATGCGTGGGCCATGCGCGGAGTGCTCGCGTGGTGAAGGGGCCGCCTGCGATGGCCGAGCGGCCCGGCTCGCATGCGATGGCCCATGGCGACGTCGGGTTCGAGTTGGAGACGGACTCGAGCTCGAAGTCGGCCGTGGTGGTTGAAGAGCGAAATTTCGCCGAACTTGCCGGCGAGTTCGCCTGTGACAACTTCGGGAAGCGTCACAAGGCCTGTCTTCGAGTCGGGCCGCATGGTCGGGCGGCGGCCGGAAGGAGCCCGCGCCATCGGCGGTGCGGACCCGGGGCGCCGAAGACGAAGGTGTCGCCGCGGTTGAAGGCGGCGGCTGGCTTGAAGTAGACGGAAGCCGTCGAGTTCGCCATGTGATCTCGAGCGAGAGCCCCTACCCGGGCGCGCCGGTGTCGGTGTTTTAGACCGGCAACCTACTACGGGGAGTACCCGAAGTAGATGATTGTGACTCGCCGAGATCGGTAACTCGAAGGAAGAGACACGTGGCACACAATTTAGACGAGGTTCGGGCCGCGAGGTGCGTAATACCCTACGTCCCGTATGCCGCGTGGCTCGGGATTGATAGGGCACGATTACAAGATGGTGCAATGGTGCGCCGTGAGTTGTATGAGAGGAGATTGGATGAGGTGATCGGTCCCCGCCTCTCCTTATATAGTCCGGGAGGCGGGGTTACAAGTCGGAGTAGGGAGAGAGTACTAGTCGAGTACGTCTAGGAGTCCTCTATACGGTGCGGAACATGTACGGCTCCCTAACCGAGTACTACTCCGTGTAGTCCTTGTGCTCCACGCCTTCGGAGTGCCGTGTAGCGCAAGCCGGTAGTCCCGGGGGCCCACCGAGTAGTCGGTCCCGGTACCCACCAAGGCGGTGGGCCCGGGGAGGTCCATACGACAAGGATCGCCATGATCCGGAACCCGAAGGTACGCGCGAGGACACAAGAAACAAGATTTATACGGAGTTCGGGTAGCCGCAGAGTAGCTACCCTACGTCCCGTTTGGAGTAGTATTGCGCCCGCGCTTGGTGTTGTTCCCCGAGGGATTGAGGATGTCCTCCTAGGTACCCGGCCCTCCTTTATATAGTCCAGGGGGCGGGTTCTTAGTCGGTTACAAGGCAGGAGTCTTAGTAGGATTACACAGAGCGAGTCCTAGTAGGAGTACAGGGGAATTCTAGTAGGAGTCCGTCTTCTACTCTTCCTCCTTCCTTGCATGAGTACCCGGGGTGCATGCCCGACAAGCCCCCGAGCACGTTGGGTCGAGAGTAGTAGTTCGAGTAGTCTTGAAGCCTCTTCGAGTAGTTCTTGAGCGTCCTCGACTGCTACTTGGGGAAGTCTTCAATAGTACTTGAACTGCCACGAGGCTGGAAGGTGGTCCAGCTCATTTGTCTTGAAGTCGAGATTTATATGGAAGTGCGATTGCAAAATCGCACTCCATATGGAGTAGTCCCCGAGCCTTAGGTTGAGTTGTAGACTCTGGCTGAGGGTCAATCTTGATTCTGCTTCCGTTTTGAAAAAAATCAACTGATGGGTGTAGCCTAGTAGCCCCCGAGCCTTGGAACGATTGAAGAATCAATCCAAGGGTCTTCAGTGTTTGCGGAAGTCATCATTTGAGTACTTATTGTAGCGTTCAGCCCCCGAGCTCGTCGCCAGGAGAGCCGTAAGAGCCACATGGAGTAGTTGTTGGTGCTGAGCCCCCGAGCTAGAGAGCTAGCGGAGACTACTCGAGTTGTCATCGAGTAGTAATTTGGTGCGTAGCCCACGAGTTTGGGAACTAGCCGCGCCGGTGGAGGTACGCGGAGCGTACTGGAAGTCGTCGCTGAAGCTTGATCTGAAAGTAGAGATGCGTACATCATGTAGCATTTTTGTAGAAATTGAATCTACTAATGACAAATACAAATATGAATATAGATGTAAATGTCATGTGTCATGCTCTTGTTTCGGTCGTTAGGCGTCGAGTAGTTAGCTCGATGCCGTTTAGCGCCCCGATCTCGTGGTCGCCGTTTAGCCATAGCCGCCGGGGGCGTGGAGGCATGACGAGAGAGCCGGTTTAAGCGCCGGTCTGCGAGGAGCTCCGTTTAGCCATAGCCGCCGGGGGGCGTGGAGGCATGACGAGAGAGCCGAGGCTTTGCGCGGATCAAGGCGTGTGCTACCGTAGCGAGACCATTAAGAGGTAGACGAAAGTAGTCGACATGGCAACGGGGAGAGAGCGCGATTGCTCGTTGTTCCGCATGGCGGAGAGCAGGATTGCGCAAGTGCCTCCTCAGGGTGTAGCCGTTGTGCGCCTCCAGCACTCAGTACACGAAACGTCGTGGCAAGAGCCTCCTAATTTGGTGTACCAAGCCCGTGACGGTCGATCAACGGTCCCCAAGGAATAGCTGGCACGATGTAGCTCGCGCGGCGGTAGCCGTTGAGAGGCATACACGAAGTAGTCTTTGGCGTTGGTTCCTGTATGTGGAGAGCAAGCCAAAGAAAAAATAATTATTGAAATAAGTGACTTAGCTTAATTCGTGGACGAGTGTCGACGAAGCTGTGGCGGTCGGTGATGGAGCCGCGACGGTTGGAGCTAAAGTCGACTAGTCGGAGGTGGATCCGACTAGTTGTTGATGCCGCGAAAGCCGTTCTCGACTAGTTTACTAGTCGAGATAGTAGTCGAAGTAGTCGTACACCCAGAAGATGATGTCGAGGCGGCGTACGGTGTAGTCGATGTAGAGCCGCTGAGGCCGGGAGACGAGTACTTGCTGCGCACAACGAGGTTGACGTAGAGCCCATGCAGCCGGGTGGCGAGTAGTCGCAGTGCACGGTGAAGTTGATGTCGAGCTGGTACGACGTAGTTTATGTAGTCGTAGTTGCGTATGTCTTCCAGGTGCATGGAGCAAAGAACTCGGAGAATCCTTGGTAGCTTCTGGTGTGTGCGTGTAGCATAATTCAATGAGTTGAATTTCTTGTCCACTAAAACAGGGGCAGCACGTGTGCGTGTGCAACAAGATTATTTGTTTCAGCCACTCAAAGAATAGAGGGAAAGTCCATGTTGCGCTTCATCTTCTTGTGCGTAATCATTGCGATTCGGTCTTGTACAACTTGGCCTTTGCACGGAGCACGGAGCGGGCGGCCTGCGCGTAACGGATTTGCACGATTGCGCAACCGTAGTCTGTACAGATCTTGATGTGGAGTTGGCTTCGAATTTGCTTTGCTGAGTAATTTTGTCTCGAACTCAGAGCAGCGAGTACGAGAGAGTTGATGCGGAGTAGCAGGTCAGCGCTAGCCTCGAAGTCGACTTCATCTTGAACTCGCATGTGAAGAGATTTTGCTGAATTAGCCAGAGCCGCCTCTTTCGGTAGATTGATTTTGAAAAAGTCCTTCGAATTCGCCCAATAATCGTGACGATGGCCCCACGGTGGGAGCCAGCTGTCGGTGTTTAAACCTCTCGACCTCCATGGGAGGTACCCGCAGCAAGGTAGAAGGTGGGGATCGCCATGATCTGGAACCCGAAGGTACGCGCGAGGACACAAGACACAAGATTTATACAGGTTTGGGTAGCCAGAGTAGCTACCCTACGTCCTGTTTGGAGTAGTACTGCGCCCTGCGCTTGGTGTTGTTCCCCGGAGGGATTGAGGATGTCATCCTAGGTACCCGGCCCTCCTTTATATAGTCCAGGAGGCGGGTTCCTAGTCGGTTACAAGGCAGGAGTCCTAGTAGGATTACAAAGAGCGAGTCCTAGTAGGAGTACAGGGGAATTCTTGTAGGACTCCGTCTTCTACTCTTCCTCCTTCCTTGCATGAGTACCCGGGGTGTATACCAGACACGACGGTACCAATATAGCAAGCGTCGGTGCAATCGTCGGACGAGTTGGTTCACTAGGTGAAACCCTAGGCACCGTCAGATGAACCGACAGTCCATTTTGTAGATGCGTCGGACGAGTTGCAGAGGAGGAGCAGCGAAGGCAGTAGCACCGGATGATCCGACGGTCTGAGTGGGCACACCGTCGGTCTATCCGACGTTTAGTTTGAATCAAGACAGAGACGCACCAAGACGAAGCCTTCATCACCGGATGATCCGACGCCTTGGTCAAGGGGTAGCGTCGGTCTATCCGATGGTCGCGTGGAAGCTAACAGAGACGACTTGGTTGCGGGGTCTTTAGAACCGGATGATCCGACGGACCATCGGTGTATAACGTCGGAGCAGTTGTGTCAGAGAATCTCAACGGCTATGTGACGTGGGAGGGGCACCAGATGAACCGATGCCCTGGAAAATCTAGAATCAGTTCATCCGACGCTACCTTTTTCAGTGGCCGTTAGCCAACGGCTGGTTTGATGCCTTGGGCTATTTATACCCCCTCCACTCACCCATTTGAGGTTGTTGGATTGTGTGGAAGTGAAGAGGAGTTCAAGACACATTGAAGATCATATCCAATCCATCCAAGTGCTAAATTGCTCATCCTTAGACTTGTACATGCTTTGTGTATGTGCTTAGTGCTAGGCTTAGCTTAGAGCTGAGTGAGTGCAAGGTTGTGCCAACCTTGCGAGGTGATTGTTGAGTGCAAGGTTGTGCCAACCTCCGGCTTGGTGTGGAGCGGCGACAATTTTAAGTGATTCTTGAGTGAATCAAGGTGTACAATGTTCTAGTTTATTTTTGTGTAAATTTAGTGAACCATAGGTTAAGGTTTTAAGTTGCCTAATTCACCCCCTCCCCCTCTTAGGCTAATGAGCATTCGATTCCTTACACTAACTTCATCAGTAATACCATCATCGTGGTGCAAGTCAATTGAAGGACTGCGCAACACTGAGGCTATTACAGATGAATCCGACAAAGACATCAATGTTGAACCAAATAGATGTTCTGCTGATGAAGATGAATTAGCAAAATTCGCCTCAGATGATATCTTGGAAGATGTGTATAAATGAAGGAAGATATCTTTCATGGAGCGCACCATCTCTTCAAATAGCTGATTTTTTTGATAGAACAGGAGGAGCCAAAGCTCCTACTGATTATATATATTAATTAAAAGAATCGTTCAAACAACAGGATCAAGAAACAAAGAAGGAAACAAAGAAAATCATACAAATTACAGTGCTACTTCTACCATGAAGACATTAGGTGTTGCTTGGAAACTTTTGCTCTAAGAATAACTAGAGCAAATTCTCGCTTGAAGTTGTCGGAGACAGATTGCAAATTCTGTTGAATGCCTCTGAAGATTAAGTCGTTGCAAGCCATCCAAAATTGACCAACCTAAGATGATCAGAACGTCCATAAAGGAGATATTAAGCTGATCCCTGAAAGAAGATATAGCATCAAAAGGGTCACCTGAAGGGGGAGCCAGATGGAGCAAAGCCCAGCAGCTCTGGGCAAAGCTGCATTCCAAGAATAAATGGTTAACTGTCTCCTCGTGTGCTGAATTGCAAAGTACACAGTCGTATGATGGAAGGACTCTGTTCTTTCGCCTGAGAATATTTCGAGTACTTAGTCTGTCTTTGATGAGGAGCCAAAAGAAAACCTTATGCTTTTTCTGCACTGCTGCTTTCCAAAGCCAAGAATTACAGGGGTGCACAAAACGAAAGCCCAACAATTGCTTATAAGCCTTAACAGATGAGAAGAAAGGTGAGCCCTAGATATATACCCAAATGTTGTCATCCTCTTGTCCCTGAATGGAATCAATCAATTGTGCCAGAGGTACCAATTGATCAAAAGCTTCTGTATAAAGAGGTAGGTTCAAGAGGGCATTAATATTCTGTGCTTGCTTTGCCTTTTGCAGGGTTACCTGTTTATTCCTTCCAAATGAAAAAAGGTGAAGGAAGTCCTGGCATGGGACAGTGTTGTTCCATAAGTCTAGCCACAGGAAGCAAGTGTCTCCCCTTGAGGCTTTCACTGAACTGATGCCTTTGAATTTATCTAGGAGTTTCAAGATATCTCTCCACCAAAAGGATCCTCTCATAATATGATTTGGTAGCTTGCCATTACTATAGTGCTTTTCCCAGACCAAATGAACCCAAGGTATATCAGCCCTGTTGAAGAACTTGTGGAAATTTTTCAAAAGGAGAGCATCATTGTGAACTTCCAGGTTTATAACTCCCAAACCACCTTGAGATTTAGGTAAGCACACCAAATCCCAAGCAGCTTTTGGTGGGGTTTTAGCATTAATGTCATATCCTCTCCAAAGGCAATGCTTACGGTATTTGTCAATTTGTTTGATCACTGTCTTCTACAGTTTGAAAGTGCATAAATAAAATGTTGGAAGAGAGGAAAGAACTGCATTTGTCAGTTGAAGCCTGCCAGGTTGAGATAGATAAACAGAAGTGCTAACTAATCTCCTTTCACATTTACTAATCAGAGGTAAGCATTCTGCAACAGTTGGCTTTGTGAGCCCCAAGGGCAGGCCAAGATAAGTGAAAGGCATAGCTCCAATGGAGCACCCAAACGTCTGGGAAAGCAGTTCCATTTTGGAGGTATCAGTGTTTATTGGAACCATCATAGATTTCGAGAAGTTCACTTTCAGACCTGTGGATGCTGCATAAGTGTTTAACACACTTTTCAAAAAGAGGAGCTGAGTAGCACAACCTTCCATGATGATTAGTGTATCATCTGCAAACTGAAGGATAGGAAAATCCGAGCTGAATTGCTGTGGCACAGGCAAACTTAACAGATTTTGGTCCTTTGCCTTATTAAGAATTGATTGCAAAAGGTCAGCAGCTAAGATAAACAAAAGGGGAGACAAGGGATCACCTTGTCTGACCCCCTCCTACAATGGAAGGTCTTTCCAGGTACCCCATTCAAGAGTATAGCAGAAGTGCCTGAGCCAAAAATAGATTGCATCCACTGGATCCAAGTTGTACTAAAACCCTTATGCTCCATGATTTGTAACATGGTTTGATGCTCAATTCTGTCAAAGGCTTTCTCAAAGTCCAACTTAAGAATGATTAAATCCTTTCCTGATCTGTGACAAAGGTGAAGGTACCCAAAGGCCCAAGATAAGCAATCTTGAATAGTTCTTGTTTGAATGAAGCCATATTGGTTTTTATGAACCAGATCCATAATTACTCTTTGCAATCTGTTTGCCAGCAATTTGGTGATAATTTTAACCGAAGTGTTCAACAAAGAGATGGGTCTGTAGTCTGAAACCTTTGCTGGATGATCTTTTTTTGGAAGCAAAGTGATGTGAGAGCCATTGATGCTCTGCAGGCAAATGTTACCCTCATGAAAGGCAGCACAGAGGTCATAAAACTCATGCTTGATGATTGGCCAACATCTCTTGACAAAGTCAGTGTTGAAACCATCTGGACCCAGAGATTTATCACTGGGTAGACGCTTAATAACCTCATCTATTTCTTCATGACTGAAAGGCTCATCCAAACAACCTAGGGCTTCAGATATGTGAAGCAAATCAGCCAGATTAAAATGCATGGTTGGAGAATCAGATGACCCAGTCTTTCTTCATAGGCCTCCCACAATAAATTTGCTTTAGGAAAGTGTGAAGAATGGGTAACTCCATTATCATCTTCCAGAGTGGTTATCAAATTTCTTCTATGTTTAATGGTAGCATTAGCATGAAAAAACTTAGTGCCCTCATCACCAAACTTCACCCATTTGATTGTTCCCCTCTGCTTCCAATACACCTGCTGCTGATGTAACAAGGAGGCATATTTGTCCCTCAACAAATCTCTGAAGTTCCACTCAGCAACAGAGAGATCTCTGCATTCTTCCAGCAACTCCAAAAAAGTTAGGATAAGCTTAACATTGGAAACATTAGCTTTTAAACTAGAGAGCTGCCTCTGCCAAGCTTTTAGGACTCTCCTCAAATTTTTGAACTTGGCTGAAAGAAACTTGGCTTTATCTGCTTGAAAAACTGGAATAGACCAACCATGCCTAACCACATCCATAAAATGCTCATGCTCCATTCAGTAATTTTCAAAGCGAAAGAGATGTCCCTTAGGAATAGAGGTACTAATCTGAATCATACAAGGCACATGATCTGAAGGTTCCATCACGAGAGTTGAAATTTAGGTGTTAGGGTAAGATAAAGTCCAGGAATTAAATGTAAAGAACCAATCCAATCTTTCCAAAAGCGGTGGATCTTGTTTATTAGACCAAGTAAAATGCCTACCATGCAGAGGGAGTTCAACCCATCCCTGTGCACTTATAGCCTCATTAAAGAGAAACATTTCCTGAACATCTGCGCCCAGCTTGTTTTTGTTGCTGGGTTGGCGAATCAGATTGAAATCCCCCACGATTAGCCAATCCACATGATCAGGCATGGCAATATGTTTAACCCAAGCTAGGAAATCACGCTTCCCGTCTGGCGTACACGGAGCATAGATATTGGTGAGAACCCAATCAGAGTTATCATGATTAGATTGTAACTGAACCGAGAGAGAGAAATTATTGGAAAAAGCTAAAGAGCCAGAGAAATGGGAGGATTTCCAAACAGTTAAAATGCCCCCTGAGGCGCCAACCGAGGGCAGGAACTCAAAAGCATCAAACTAGGGGGACAAAAGTTTTTAATGTACTGAAAAACAAAAAACTCTCTCTTGGTCTCTTGAAGACAAACAATATCACACTGAGATTCAACAATTTTGTCTTTTAAGGCATCCCATTTCTGTTTTGAGTTCAGACCTCTCACATTCCAACAAAGGACATTCCATTTTCTACTTGAAGGGTTTTGATTCATGATGAAAGATAAAAGAGGTCTTAAGAAGCAAAGCACAATTAATGTGCTTGCTCAACAAGTACACACCAGAGCTAGAGACAACCACTAAAGGATTTAAGATCATTACATAACCAATTCTCTGAAAGGAGAGACAAACAAAAGCTAGAGAGAAAAGAAATGCAACCTTCAGCTCATTTCTTTGGCTTCTTCTTGATCTGCTTGGATGAGTCATCATTGGGATGATCCTTAGAGCTTTTCTTTTTTTGATAATTTGCTCCCTCCAGGGGGAAAATTCTTCTTCCTCTTGGCCAAGTTCTCATCTGACAGCTTCTCCACATCTATCTTAAAGAAAGAGGCTCCCAAGTTCTTGATGATTTCTGAAGGAATAGTGGGAGGGATAAGGGAACATCCCAGACAGTTTTTGCTAGAACAAGGGGAGGTCTTAATACCCTGAAGTTTCTTCTTCTGCCTCAGGCTTCTTCTGGCACTAGCTTCTGACAATTCAGATGGTATATTATTATTAGCTGCAAGCTCTAGCGGAGAAGAGGACCACAGACCAGTGGATGAGGAGACACGTGAAGCTAATTTCTCAGGTGGGGTGGAAGGGGAGAGGCAATCATTTTCCACTAGGACTGAATCTTCACTCGTAGTGTCAACCAAGAGTTCAGACGAGGGCAAAAAGGTGACCAGCAGCATCAGGACAGGTTGCAGGAAGTGAAAAAGGGATGGAATCAGCAACACTAGGCTGGAGGAAATACGACCAAGCTTGGGATGACAACAGGTTTTTGGCCCAAGCAAAAGATGTTGGGCTATCAAGCATGAAGGTGAAGAAATCTGCCCATGGCTTTGGGACTAAAACTGAATTGGTACCTGGCCCAGGGGCAAGATAATTCGCCCACAACCTGATAGCAGCTGGGTTTTGTGTTAGGGCACCACCAGACTGTTGCTACATCCTCTTGACAAACACTGGATCTGCAGCTGGCTCAAACAACTCTACAAAACCAAGCTGATTGACAACTGGGAAGATGGGTTGTTCAGGAAGCTCATCCTCAGCCATCTGATCAACCAATTCATGCTCATGAATTTCATCTGCAATAAGCTGGAGTGGGATACCATCCTCCATAGGAATGAAGACATTAACATCCTGATTAATTTCATCAACAAGGGCCACTTCATGTTGCTCCTCAGCACTACCTTCTAAGTCACTGCTTGGAACAATGATGTCTTCCTCCATCTGAACATCTTGGGGAAAGAAACCCTGATGGTTAGCTAAACCCTCTAAATTTTTCACTAAACCTGGGTCATCCTCAGCTGGCTCTGCTGGCAGGTTCAGATCAAAATCAAGCTCTTGTGGCTGCTGTTGGGGTTCTTCAGGCCAGTGGCCCCAGCCAGCTGCTTGCTCTACTTGCACCTCCGACATAACCTCATTGTTAGCCTGAAAGTTAGGACCATGAAGAGGCTGATGACCCTGCTGACCAAACCCAAAAAAGTCAAACATCTCTGGCTGAAGGTCATCTGGGGCAGGGGGAAAATCCTACCATTCTAGCATTCTAGCATGAATTATTTCTATCTGAAAGGTCCAAGAGTCACCATGAAAGTCTGGGCCCTCAGTCCCAACAATGAACCAGGGTATTTCCTCTAAATTAACCACTCTTGCTTTGACCAAGACTCTAGCAGTATTGTTAGGATCCTCCTCCTAGGCAATGAGCTGACCATGGTCTCCTAGAAGCTTATTGACATGTGCATCTGACCAAAAGTCCAAATTAAAATCCAGAATCATAATCTATACCTCAAAGTTAAGGGTGACAGCTCTATGATTCCAACCTCTATCATGAGCAACAAAGGAGATATTAACATTCCCAAATTGGTGAGGACTGTTATTAATCATCTGATCCCTATCATGCAGAAAATCGAACTTCACATATGCCTGGCCAAAGGGGCACGATTGAATATAGGTGTATCTCACTCTAGAGTGATTACGAATGAAGTCGTGCAGAACCTCATGAATAGCCCCAAATTGTACCTGATTTTCTGGCAATGGCTCAATCTTGGCAATGGCCACATCTGAGTTTCTTCTAGCTGGGCGACCAAGAATGACGCGAGACATCGTCTTGCGGCTCGGCACCATGACCCGGTTGAATCGACGAGGGATGAAGGGCTCAGGATCAACAAACTGAAAGGCCATGCTTGGAGGTGGAGATGAACAGTGCTCCGTCGGTGGCGGCGAGGCACCCACAACGAATTCCTGCAATAATTACAGGTTGGAAGGTGCCTGGCTAGAAGGATTAGGGTTAGGTTGGGGAAGGGACTGACCAGGGATACCTAAGTGCAGATTCAAAGCTCTAGGGGATGCTAGTTCCGCCGCCGGTGACTCTGAGGTAGGGAGGGAAGGGTTAGGAAGGTGCCATGGGACGGAAGATGAAGGGGCAGGGGCTGGTGCGATAGAAAGAAAGTGAGCTGCCTGAGAGAGAGACTCAAAGATGCGGGGCCCACCAGTCATTGGCTGATTAGACTTAAACCAAAGAGAGACTTTGTCTAGATCCCAAGCTGAATCCTTGATATGGGAAGAAAAGATCCTGGATAAACCAGGCCTGGAAAACGAGGTGGGAATTGGCAAGAAATAGCTAGGTGACCCAGCCAGAAGCAACTGGAGTAGCGAACTCTGGATCTACAATCCGGTCGCTAATGTTGATTGGAAAAGCATCTGGTGCACATGGGTCGGCCCATCTGGCGCTTCTGGACCCATTTAAAGCCAAGCGGCACAACATTTGCTCCACTGAGAAAGGACGGCCCAGCAGAACCTCCTTTTGAATTTGAATTCTAATTTCTGAGAAATGCCGGCGAGAAGGACGGAGATTGATTGGGAGGCAAACGTGATGAACACGGGCCGCGATTGGAGAGGAACAGGTCCGGGACATGTCGGAAATTGAGGCGAGAGCAAACAGATTTGGAGGATGAAGCTCCAGAAATAACAGCCTCGGCAAAAGATTTTTTGGACTTTGGATGAACCCAATCAAAAGATGGACCAGAGTCAATCCTAGCAGCAATCCTAGCCTTAGAGAGCCCGTTCTCATTCCACAAATGAAAGAACAACCGAAAGAACTCACAAGAATGAGATTTGAGAGCATAAACATGTAAGCCAACTCGACGATTAAGCACTGTCAATTTGAAAATTTGATCTTCGATTCCAACCACAGAGAAAAGTTTAGCAGATCCACCCAGGACCGACTGAAGGATTAAGCCGACTGACTCCTCAGTAAGACGAAAACGAGATCTGCTGAAAGCCACAACAAGCCAGAATCTCGACGCATCATCTGGCGTCTGTGAGTACACAAGGAGACCAAAGATGGAGCATACCTCATTGGAGAAGGAGGTGCCATGGGAGGGATCCAAGGAGGCGGGATCCATCCTGAAACCGGTGAGTCAAAGGGCGGTCAGGCGACACCATGACTACCGGCGGCGAAGGGGAAACGGGGTTGCACCATGACTATGTGATTGCTTCGTATGGTTGGGGATTGAGGCACACAATGGGTTGTAGATGTAATTATCTATCTTCCGGAATGTATGGGAAAGGATTTTCCCGAGCACTATTGGAGGAGATGTGTGCCTTGCAGGGCTTCGGAGATGTGCTGTGTGCATGGTGGGCTTTACAAGATGCGCGTGTGACTGAAAAAAAGGAGATGTGCGTGTTTGTGTTCGAGATGTGCGTTTACTTTTTTTTAACTAAAAACACTTCATATATATTAAGGAGCTGTTTTACAAATCGACCCTTTAAAGAAGGTCGAATATAAGAAGGCCCTCGGACCAGAGTAACAATAGATCGCTTGTATAAGTTATGACTTATAAATCGCTTGTATAAGTTATGACTTTCTAAAAATAAAAATTTAAAATTGTACGTTCATGTATCAAAGTTCTAAAAAAGTTATCTCACAAAAAGATGTTAGTATAAAATTATGTATTGAAGTTATGTGAATAAGTTATAATATTATAAAAAGGAGTTGCATGAATTAGAATTTACCACAAATGAACACCTTGTTTGTTTGGTTATCAACCACCAACCAACAATATTTTTCTCTCATACCGAATCAGGGCCAGCCATCAGCCAATCAGCAATATTTTTCTCTCATAACAAAATCAGCATCGGTCACCAACCAGCTGAACAAAGTGTTTTTTTGCGGAAGAGGAGGGTTATCGATGGCTTGAAGAGTTGCTTTGCACGTGCTGATTAGCCTCTCCCGTGTGGCTCAGGGCCGTGTGAGTATGTGAACACTAGCCATAACATTACAAGATGGGCATCATACGACACTTGTGTGTAAATAATGTTGCTGACTGTTGCAAGGTACAAGATATAATGTGATGTCAGAATGTATGGGCGAAAAGGTACAGTGAAAATACAACAAATTAAATGTGAGTCTAATTGGACGTCTCCTTCTGCTCTTGCGTGCATTATCCACGGACATAGCTTTCGAACCACTCATGTTGTATATCTTGGCGGAAGCGGCATATGCCCTAATTTGATCTATTTACTGCAAATCGTAACTTTACCTACAGTCTGTTTGTTTCAATTCCTTCGAGCATCTCCAAAAATGTTGTTAAACTTGGGACCTAAAAATGGTTTTTAGATCCGTGAGAGAGAAAAATTTAGGTACTCTAAAACTAGCTTCTCCAGCAGTGTACCTAAAACTAGGTTAACACCTAAGCGCATTTAAAAACCTTTTTCACTCAAAAACATCAAGATGCATAGACATGAATGCAACACTCACATAATCATTTTACTTAATTTAGAAAATCAAACAATGGATTTTTCTTATACTATATTTCCCGTGAAGAAAATAAATGTTGGAAAAAATTTAAAATTATGAGAAAATTGTTGTTTTAATTATTCTTCCTATTCACATCCTAAATTTGAAATTTCAGGGTGTGACAATATTCGTTTGGGTGGATTGTCCTGTTAGATCCTTGTCGGAGTACATTAATCTGTGGCAAGTCGTTCTTCCTGTCGCCTATATGATTCCATGATAAGTGAGACTAGTCTCATACTAGCGGGTCCGTCGCTTCGTACTGGCACGGAGTGCTATAGTGTTGTTACGATTAACAGACATAACCGTGCTATAGTATTAATCCGTAGTGTGGACCGGGTGTCTAGACTACTGGTTATCCCATGGTAGTGACACTTGTCGGGCCCTTTGTACTCCTCCACGTTCGGATACAGCGTAGAGCTACATGCCGGAACTAACTGTTATAGTCAGAAGGTAGCCGGTGCCCAAAGAGAGTAGCTACAACGAGTTTGTTCCTCCTTTAGAATCAATACCCATAGGAAGCACCTCATCATCTCCCTACCATAGCACGGGTTTGGTGTCCTTGACCATTCTTCTAGGATATAAGGTAATGCACATCGTTCCTTGGATTCGATACCTTTTGGAATACTCCTAAGGTGGATTGCTACAATGGTATTTCCGTGCGCTTGCGGATTCTTTTGTACTCGTCGGTATACCTAGGAGATCTTACGCTCACGCTAGATGCACAACTAATGGTGACGATAAGAAATACCAACTGTGAAACCAGTTGAGAAAATAAATCTAGAAAAATGTGAGTGCCAACTCGAATTAAGGATGAACCTTGGGAGGTAGGTCCCACCGCAAGTATCCTTAGCAGCTACGCATGGTTTAGAAAAAAGTGGCTAAAGAGTAGACTCTTGTTAGCATCCTGGGTGTCTACATATCACTTAAGCATTTCTTGATAATATGTAAATTTTCATTTTTTAGAAAAAGGATACGTATAACATTCCTTATTACACGTTTATAAAAAAAATTCACCAGAGAACACAAAGTGCTGGTACGGTTGACATGAAAAATTTGATATCGGAAGGAACAACGAATAACTATTTATTCTATTGCATATAGGCTATAAAAAAGGGAAAGCTATCCCTCACATGAGTGAAGCAGAGGGTTTTCTCAACCAAATTTTAGTCTTCACATCCGCACCTAATCTTCTTCAACTCCGGCCAAATTCCGGCAAACTCCCGGGGATGCTAGGGTTAAAGGTTTTGGGTTTGGGGTTCAGGGGTTGCTGGGGTGGTGCTACTCAACGCTGGCCATAGTGGGAAGGCCCACTGCAGCATACTGGCCCGACAGAGGTGGCAGACAGAGGGGTGGTGAGGTTGGGCGGCGGAGGTGCTGCCGGTTGGGCGGTGGTGGAGGCCGGTTGGGCTGGCACCAGGGCGGGGGCATCAGAGTTGGAGAGGGAGGCGGCAGAGCATTGACCGAAGGAGGAGAAGCCGAGAAGGAGATGGTGGAGGGACCACGATGGAGTTGGAGAGGGCAGGGTAGACCAGGAGGGAGGGCCTCAGTGGGAGGCGCAGGCCGCACCGGCACCGGGGATAGTGCTGGTGAGGCAACCGGGCGACAGCGGACGATGGGGGTCTACAAGGAGGGTCGAGTGGTGGGCGGAGGGCGGGCCTCGCCGGCATCGGGTCTGTGGCTGGATGGCGAGGGCGGCGGTGCAGTTGAGCGGACGAGTGGACATGAGAAACAACAAGAAAGAGATAAGGTGGAGGGGGTTGCTAGATGGATAAGGTGGGGGTGGATGAGATAGTCATTGATTTTGCACCCTACGATCAAAAAAAATTGTGCGAGGAAAGTTCCTATTTTACCAGGGACACTCCCAAAAACTTTAAGCACTTCAACTTGTTACGAAATTTTTCAGAACACAAATTCATTACCATCACTAATAGAAGCGCACGAGTTTAACTAGTTGCTGTAAAAAATAAATGGCCCATCGTGACATGAGCTTATTACAAATTTACTATACACAAAGTACATACTGTTGAGCCTCCTTGAGGAATCAAGCAATAAGTTACCGCGGCGTGGAGGCGTGGAGTTATTTGCATGCGCGCAACACTATCACCTCGGCCGTGAACCCCGGCCCAAGCCCCACCAGGAGCCCCCACTCGCAGCCCTCCCCTTCACCGTCACCGTCACCGTCCAGCAGCCGCCGCCGGCGGCGGCGCACCACCTCGTCGAGGACGAAGAGCACTGTCGGGCCAATCATGTTCCCGTACTCACTGAGCACCCGTCTGCTGGCCGCCAGCTTCCCCGGCTGCAGGCGGAGAACCTTCTCGTAGCTGTCCATGATCGTGGGGCTGCCCGGGTGCACTACCCAAAAGAAACTGTTCCACCCCCCGCTCGCGACGACGACGCCGAGCGGCTCCACGGCGGCGGCCAGCACCCGCTCGATGTTCTCGCCGACGAGCGCCGTCACCTCGGGCGCCGCGAGGCCGTAGCCGACGCCGGCCGCGCCGAGGTCGCCGGTGACGAGGCGCTCCGTGCCCGGGATCGTGAATCGCGAGGCGGACACCATCTCGAACGCGGGGCGCTCGGCCGGGTGCCGGGGGTCGGCGCCGACGACGACGGCGCCGGCGCCGTCCCCAAAGATGGCGTGCGCGAGGGAGCCCTCGGGCCGCGCCTCGTCGGGGGCGTGGAACGCCATGGCGCCGAGCGCGTCGGCGCACACGGCGAGCACGCGCGCACCGCGGTTGTTCTCGGCGGCGTCCTTGGCGACGCGGAGCGCCGCGGCGCCGCCCGTGCACGCCGGAAGTAGATCATGGTGCGCCGCACGGGGGGGCGGAGGCCCAGGAGGGAGGCGATGCGGACGTCGACGCCGGGCATCCGGGCGCGGAGGCCGGTGGCCGACGACGAGGTGGGTGATGTCGCGGCCGGGCGGCCCCACTCGGCGATGGCCTTCAGCGCGGCCGCCGCGGCGAGCTCGGGCAGTGCGGCCGCGACGGCTTGGAGCCTGGCGTCGATGGATGGGAGTTCAGGGTCCAGGAGCTCCGGGTGGGCACGAAGGAGGTCCTCGGTGACTTGGAAGTAGCGCTTCTTGACACCCACCTGCTTACCTGAATCATATTTTTCTTGTCACTTGGAAGCCATAACTTGGATCGGATACTAGTTGCAAAACAATTTTGTGGGCTAAACAAGTTTATCTCTTATATATATTACAATGTTTTACAAAAATTTTAGTGCATCTTCTTTTTCTGAAAATTGAGCACCTTTTTACTACTCACGTTTCGATATTTTTAGAAAATGTCTTCGTGTAACAAAATTTCTAGGAAATCAATAGCCATCAGTATTTATATGTGCCAGTGTTGGGTCGCAATAATATGTATTTTGGGGCATGATGCGTGCTAGCTTCGTTCTCACATGTTTTCTTCATGGCGTCTTTGAGGTGGGTGAGGTGGTCGCTCTTGGTAACCCGGAAGTACCAGTCGGCGTACTCGTGCTGCGGGATGCAGTTCGCCGGGTTCGCCGTGCCGACGGCGAGCACGCACGCCGGGCCGTCGGCTCGCTGCTCCCGACGGAGCTTCTCGACCTCGCTTTTGGGCGGAGAAACAAACGATCGAGCGCTACTCGATGTTAGACAAATAGTGTGTGTATGCCCCACACTGTTGGTTAATTATGAACGGCTACTTCGTTTTGTTACCTGTCATTGGGGCGACGACGACCGTCGACGACGGCAACCGAAGTGACCGGCGGCGCCGGTGCGCCGCGGTGTCGGCCGTCGTCCGACGAGACGGGCGCCGCTGCCGCTTCGGAACCGAGTGGCAGTGGCGCTACCGGTGGAGAAGCTTGCTGAGACATGACGGCAAGCCTAGAGAGCAGGAGCAGCACTGAGCTCCGGTGTAGGCTTTGATTAGGGTAAACTTTGGATCAGAAGAGTGGTTTCAACCGGGTCTTAAAGAAGCCTGTGAGTACTGTTCTCGGTTTATTAACTTCCTTCTACGTTCTCAGCCAAAATAGAGAAAAGTCGATCATCAAGCTTTTTGACAGGCTAGTACGTACGTCCTACAGTACCTCTGAGGATAAGTGCTGCTTTTGTCGCGGGAGCTTAATTATGATCGCCGCTACGCATGTTACACATGCTAACCCTTCGATCGAATTGTGGCTGCTATTTATCCACGCCAATCAAGGCTACGCGGTCCGCACAAGACCACACGTACCCTTTTGGACCTACGCGAAAGATTTTTTTTTACGTTTTCGTTGCTATCCCTCCGTTTCATAAAACTTGTGTACCTTTTGGACTTGCGTGAATGATGTCTTTAACGTTTTCTACGCCAATCAAGACTCTAGTAAAATGTACATGCGACACGCACGTGTTTAAAATATATGTTTTTTTGGAAAAAATGGCAAACAAATTAATATCTTCTAGTTTAAAAAATATCAAAAATCATCCAGCGTGATTAAGATTGTAGATAAGACAAGGTTATGACACTATTTCCCCAGACTTATCCTCACCTTTTTTTTTATACTTGGAGGACATATTGCCATCATAAACAGTTTACAAGAATGGGATTGAAATCATCCCAAAGCAGAGTTGCCAGGACCAAATGAATTGGACAATGGCTGTGATGAAAGGAGTTGATGCAATTGAAATTACATGAGGAACAGGTACTCCTAAATGCAAATTTGGCTAGAGTGTGCGCCATCTTGTTTGTTTCCCTTGGGATCTTCATGCAGCTATATATGATCAGTGTTGGTGTTGTTGTAGATGAATTGAGCTACTGAAGGTCTTATTCTCCAATCTGGTGCCACAAGAATTGGGTCTTGAGAGTTGATGTTTCTCGCCAAAAGTTGTGAATCAGTGTGATAGACAACCCTATTGATGTTGAGGATTTGTATGATTTTGGAAGCCAATTCCAGTGCAAAGGATCTTGTGCTTGTGAGTGAGTCGCCTAGATGAGCAACTCTGTTTGTCTTCCTTGAATATCTCCTTGAATGTGAATGCCTCTTCCTGCTTTCCTGCTTCCATGACGTTGATCCACCGGTTGCATGGCCCCATCAACATGTACCTGTACTCCTGGTTGGTGCTGTAGGTGCTGTTCTGCTGGTACCGACATCTGGGGATGTCGGTGCTGTTCTGAATTCCTGTTCTCCATGTGGAACTTTGTGATTGTGTTGATATCTGCAGAGGTGGCATGTATTACCTGTGACACACTCCATGTTTTATTGTTGAATCTTTGGTCATTTCTAGCTCTCCAGAGGGACCACAACATGGTGAGTGTCTTCTGCCATTCCTGCATGGCTTATCCTATAGATGGCCATTTGGCCTGCCCAGCCCAGCCCAGCCCAGCCCGACGCGGCCGGATGGCCTTCGTGCTCGTGTCGTGCCGACACTATGGGCTGAACTTCCCGGCCCGGCACTAGCCCAAGGCCATTTTTTCGGGTTGGGCTGGCCCGAGCACGACAGCTGGCCCGATGGGCCATCTGGGCCGTGCCCGCCCCGGCCTGACGAGAAGGTGCGGCTGCCGGCGACGACCATGGGAGGAGGTGGCCAACAGGAGGAAGCGGTCGACAAGCAGAGGTGGCTGGCGTGGGCGGAGGAGGTGCGCGACCTCCGGGCTGTCCTTGGATGAGGTGCGGTCGGCGCGGTGTAGGAGCTCCTCGGGCGAGCTACCGGGGAAGAAGAGGAGGCTGCTGCGGTGCACCGCCAGCCGCATCCCTACCAGCGATGCCTCCATGTGCAGGGATCTCGGGCGAGGGAGAAGAGGATACAATGGATGAGGAGCGGATGACAACATACGAGCAGGGGTAGAGACCGGCTAGGGTTGGTGGGATGACGGGGGAGGAGAGAGCGGCAGCAACGGAGCAGGGGCAGCGGATCGCGGGGATGAGGGGGGTCGGGCGGTGGCAGGGGAAGGAGAGGGCTGCTAGGGTTTGAGCGGAGGGAGCCATAGTTATATATGCAAGACAGTTGGGCCAGATGGGCCTTTGGGCCTCGTGCCTGCCCATGGGCCACGTCCTGCCAACCAGTTTTCATGTTGGGCTGGGCCGGCACTATGGGCTGAGATCGCTCTCCTCGGGCCGCATCAAGGCCGTTGCCGCTGTTCTGCTCACTTGCCTTCCTCCTTGCACGGGCAGCTCACTTGCCTTCCTCCTTGCACAGCCGCTGCCCGGTCTTGCATGGTAGCTGTGCTCTACCGTACCGTTGGAGGAACAACATGAGTCAAAAATCACAACAACTTAAGCTACTAATTAAGGTGCACGTGGGTATGAGAGGACTGGCATGTAGGTAAAGGTCGGTCAGCTACAGAAACCGCAACCTGCAAGCTCATGCGATGCAATGAACAAACAACAAGCAAAGTCATTGGATGTGACAACGTGAGGACCTCCTTGTTTCACAATGGAAAATTGATATCGCCATATAGGATATGCGAAATTAGATGATGAACTTGTGGATTACTGGTGCTAAACGAACGCACTCAGCAAGTATGCTCGAATCCTCAGAACTAAACAAAAAAAAAAAATCAAAATATACCCGAGACCATCTTCGCCTCCATGAGGTTGCACCCCTGCTGCGCGCAGTGCGCTGCGGACTCTGAGCTTGGCCTACGCCAGCCCGTCGAGCATAAATTTGTGCGGCGCGCATGTACGAGCGATGGCTGATGGTTGAGAGGAACACCAGCAAGGGGACAAGGTGGTGGCGACAGCCTTGGACCCCGAGGCCGCGCCATCGCCCACAGCGGGCCGCCACTGCCACCGTCGGAGTAGCGCAGCACATCATTCTGCCTCGCCCACTGCGCGGTGTCCTCGTCGGCCTCGAACGCCGTCATCCACACGTCGTCCACAGCCGCTTAGGCCAGTCTCAATGGTGGAGGTCATCGCACAGTCTCAATGGTGATGACCCTGGGGTCATGGTGATGACACTCCTCTCTCATTCCATAACATCCCCCATCCCTTCTCCTCGTAAATTTACTGACGTGGCAGAAAATTTAATGCTTATGACCCTTCCCAGTGAGACTGGCCTTAGTCGTCGTCGGCGGCGTCGTCGTTGTCTCTCGATCGTCTTTGTCGCTGCCGACTGCCGTCGTCGAGGTCTCGAGGAGCTTCCAGCGTCTTTAGGTGTTCGGCTGGCTCCATTAGTTAGAGATGCCTTTGTTTGGTTGGGGAGGGAAAGAATTTCCCACTCACTTTGACCACTAATTAAGGGTATTAAACAATGTCAGTTTTCAAAACTACCTCCACAGCCCTGTGTAAAATGGCGAGACAAATCTAATGAGGTATTTGACCACATGATTAGAGGATAGTTAGTGTAGCATTACTGTAGCAAATCATTAGTTAATTATGCTCATTAGATTCGTCCAGAGTTACACTCATACGTGAAAAGGTTTTGCAAATAAACTTCATTTAGTACTCCATGCAAGCAAAATTCCTTGGACGTAAAAAATTACGCTGCCCAACCAAACATGGGCAGAGATAGGAAACTTATTGTTGCTGGAGATCAAGTCGTATCACAACAAACCATTGTAACCATGGGTGATTTTCCCCTATATATATCAACACGCAACCGTGAGCTATCCAAGATAGGAACCCACGTTCTCCTCTCTTCTTTACATGGTAATCAGAGCTGGCTTCCAAAAACACATCTAATTCATGTCCATAGCGTCATCCTCTTCCGCTGCGAGTTCCCTTAAGCCGCTCGGTCCTCCCGTGATAGAGAAGCTTACTCGCGAAAACTTCATCCTCCGGAAGGCCCAAGCAGAGGTGCCAACTTGGTGTCGATCCTCAATGGGAAGGTGCCGACTCCAGCAGAAACCATGGAGATCATCAAGGACGACAATATCAAGCAGATCGTCCCTAATCCTGAGTTTGAGATGTGGATGGCGCAGGATCAACGTCTCGTGTCGTACATCTTCAACTCTCTCCCTGCTGAAGTGCTCGCGCATAAGTCACGACCCTGGAATCGTCTACGCCGGTCTGGGCGGCGCTGGAGACGATGTTCTCCGCGCAATCTTGTGTGCGGATCACCAATCTTCGTATGCAGATGGTGAATTGCAAGAAGGGAAGCATGACCGCCGACGACTACTTCTCCAAGATGAAAAAGTTGGGCGACGAGATGGTGACGCTCATCCTTGCAGGCCTCGACTTCGACTACAACCCGCTTGTCTCATCCATTGTGGGTTGCACAGATGCAATCTCGGTGAGCGAACTGTACTCTCAGCTTCTAGCATTTGACTCGAGGCTTGAGTTGCTCCATGAAAACAACAATGGTGGAGGCTATCAATCTTCGGCCAATTCAGCATCTAGAGGCTGGGGCAACTACCGTGGTTGTGGCACAACCATGGTGCTCGCGGTGGTCGCAGGTTCAACAATGGTCGTGGCAATGGAGGGCAGAAGCAGCAGCAACGTCAAGGGAGCAACAACAAAACCATGTGCCAAATCTGTGTCAAGGGTAACCACGAAGCTGTTGACTGCTGGCATCACTATGATGAGTCCTTTCAGGGTCAAAACAACAATGTGGTAGCTGGTTCGGCCACCACTGGTTATGGGGTGGACACAAATGGGTATGTTGACAGTGGCGCCTCCGACCACATCACCAGCGAGCTTGAGAAGCTCACCGTTCGTGACAAGTATCATGGACAAGATCAAGTTCATACATCAAGTGGATCAGGTATGAAAATTAGTAGCATTGGTCATACAGTTTTACATACCCTGCATAAAGATCTACACTTAAAAATATTCTTCATGTACCTAGTGCCAACAAAAGCTTATTATCTGTGCATCGCCTAACTTTTGATAATAATGCTCTTATTGAGTTCCATCCAAATTCTTTTCTTATAAAGGGTCAGGTCATGAGGAGGGTAATCCAATCCGTCAAGGAAGATGTAGAGATGGCTTGTACCCTCTAAGTTCTCATTCTTCAGAGTCGGGTCGAGGAAGAAAGCTTTTGGTGCAATAAAGTCGTCTACATCAAGATGGCATAGTCGTTTAGGCCACCCTCTTTCTTTATAGTCGAGCATGTCATTAAGAATAATAGTCTCCCTTGTGTTAGTGATCAAAACTTGAGTTCAGTATGTGATTCTTGTTTGCGAGCTAAAAGTCATCAGCTTCCCTATCCAACATCTACCAGTGTCTCTCATGCACCTCTTGAGTTGATATTTTCTGATGTTTGGGGACATACCCCCGTCTCAGTTGGGAGACACACTTATTATGTTAGTTTCATAGATGACTTCAGCAAATACACCTAGATTTACTTGATTAAACACAAATCTGATGTTTTTCGAGTGTTCCATGATTTCCAAAAACTAGTTGAAAGGAAATTTGATAAAAAGATCATAACCGTCTAAAGTGACTGGTGAGGTGAATATGAGAAATTGCATTCATTCTTTAAACGCATTGGCATCTCGCATCAAGTATCTTGTCCACACACTCATCAACAAAACGGCTCGGCTGAGAGGAAGCATCGCCATATTGTTGAAGTGGGTCTAGCATTGCTTGCAAATGCATTCATGCTGCTTAAGTTTTAGGATGAGGCGTTCCTTATAGCTACCTTTCTAATTAACCTTCTTCCTAGCAAGGTAATTAGCTTTGATACCCCTGCTCAACGCCTACTCAAAGTAACTCCTGAGCATAATTCTCTCCGTACTTTTGGATGTGCTTGCTGGCCGAATCTAAGATCCTACAACAATCACAAGCTCTCCCCATATCCATTCAGTGTATCTTTCTCGGCTATAGCCAGTTTCACAAGGGGTTCAAATGTCTTGAGCCCAAAAGTGGGCGAGTCTATATCTCAAGGGATGTAATATTTGATGAATCTGTTTTCCCTTTTGAAAACTTCATCCAAATGCTGGTGCTAGGCTTAGAAAAGAAATTCTTCTTCTTCCTGATCATCTACTCAATTCAGAGTGCGGGGGTGTGAATTATCATGATTTAAATGCTACTAATATTTCAAATGGAGCAAATCTCATGTAGGAGAATCAATAAATAGAAGAGAATCGTTTTGCTGTGCCACACCGGGACATAGAAGATCCGGATGCAGGATCTGATGCTGGTTCTCTGGATGATTATAGTGCTGGATCCAAGGCTGATTCGCTGGCTGCAGGCGCCTGTGCGTCCGAGGATAGCTCGACCTCCTAGCCATCGACGCGTGGAGGGGCAACAGGTGACGCCACGCATCAATCACCTACGGCGACTCCGCTTTCGACGCCTGGCACGCCCCCGATATGAGTGTTACCTGCAGAGCCGACAAGGGCAGCACCGACAGAACCAGATGCTAGGGGAAGTCCGCTGGTGATAGGGATGGATTCAGATGTCTGGAAATCCGAATTATCCGTATTCGTATCCGCTAAAAACGCTAATATGGATATCCGTATTCGTATTCGTTTTTAATATGGATGTCAGATGGATGTATTCGAATTCGATTTTCAATATTATCCTTATTCGACATTATCCGAATTATCCGACAAAAATCCGACATATCCGAAATTATTCGTATCCGCATAAAATAAAGTACCCATAGAAACCATTTAAAATTTATTTATATTACTAAAAACTAATTACAAATGATGTTAATTTTAATATTGCTAGTAAATTTACACCATTTTAACTATAAAAAATTATATATATGACAACTAACTAAATATGCTAATCCAATATTACTAAATTATATAATTATATGTTTAATTAATTATTATGTGTCTAATCATAGTAATTTTAAATACATTATATTATTTATCAAATAAATACATTATATCTAAAAGTATTTATGTACTTATTTTCATTAATAAAAGATGTTTATATATTTACAAAATTACTTATTTTATATTTATTGTGATATATTAATTAATTAATATGTTAATTGCAATAAGATATCTATTATGTATAATGATCATAATTTACTCTCTACTTGTAACATAATTTGATCAATTATAAAACCATCGACAAATGAAATTGATACTCATTATGACTCTATGCTATAAATCAAGTATTCGAATGCGAATCCAAATTCGAAATATCCGTTTTGCATTCGTATTCGATAATATTCGTATCCGCATTCAAAATAAAATGTGGTAAATAGTGACATCCGAATTCGTATCCGTGCGTATCCGATCTGAATCCATCCCTAGCCGGCGCATCCCAACCGGATCGTCTATGGCACCGGGATCTCCTACGCCACCGAGACCAAAGACTAGGCTCCAAAGTGGCATTGTTAAGCCAAAGTAATTTACTGATGGTACTATTCGATGGTGTAATTCTTGTGTTACAGGAGGAGCAGAACCAAGAACTGTTCAAGAAGCTCTACGTGATCCCCGCTGGAAACAAGCAATGCAAGATGAGTACAATGCATTGATCCAGAATGGTTCGTGGCATTTGGTACCTCTCAAGCAAGTCACAAATCTTATTGGTTGTAAATGGGTGTGGAAGATCAAAAGAAAGTCTGATGGTACAGTTGACAGTTGACAGATACAAGGGCAGGTTAGTAGCAAAAGGCTACAAGCAAAGGTATGGACTTGATTATGAAGATAGCTTTAGCCCAGTTGTTAAGATTGCTACTATTCGATTAGTACTTTTTGTTGATGTTACTAAAGGATGGTCTATGAGACAACTAGATGTGCAGAATGCGTTTTTGCGTGACATTCTGGAAGAGGGGGTTTACATGAGACAACCTCTGGGTTTTGAGAGCAAAGCACATCCAAATTTTGTATGCAAACTTGACAAGGCTATTTATGGTTTGAAGCAGGCTCCAAGAGCTTGGTATTCACGATTGAGCACTAAGCTTATTAGTCTCGGTTTTAAAGCTTCCAAATCAGATATGTCATTATTTATTTACTCCAAGGGAGGTATTACAACATATATGTTGATTTATGTTGATGATATTATTTTCACTGGAAACTCAATAGAAGCAATTGCAGCATTACTTCGTGATCTCAAACAGGACTTTGCTGTCAAGGATCTTGGTGAGTTAAATTATTTCTTGGGCATCGAAGTAAGAAAGGATACAAAAGGGATAGTGTTATCACAGGAAAAATATGCGCTGGATATTCTATCACGTGTAGGTATGTTGAACTGTAAAACATCACCAACACCTCTATCCGATGCAGAGAAACTTTCTCGATACGAAGGTAAACCATTAAGCTGTGAAGATAGCTCACGGTATAGGAGTATTGTTGGAGCTTTGCAGTATCTTACTCTTACAAGACCTGATCTTGCTTTCTCAGTAAATAAGGTTTGCCAGTTTTTGCATGCTCCTACTTTAGTTCATTGGTCAGCAGTTAAGAAGATTCTTAGATATGTAAGATTTACTTGTGATATTGGTCTTAGAATCACTCGATCACCCTCCATGTTAATTAGCGCTTTCTCAGATGCTGATTGGGCTGGTAGTATAGATGATAGAAGATCTACAGGAGGTTTTGCTATTTATTTTGGAAATAATCTTGTTTCATGGAGTGCAAGAAAACAGGCAACTGTATCAAGGTCATGTACTGAAGCAGAGTATAAGTCTATGGCAAATGCTACTGCAGAGATAATATGGTTGCAATCATTACTACTAGAGCTAGGAGTAAAGCTTAAAGAGTCTCCGTGCTTGTGGTGTGATAATCTTGGTGCTACTTATCTGTCAGCTAATCCTGTGTTTCATGCAAGAGCTAAACACATATAAATTGATTTTCATTTTGTTAGAGAAAGAGTTGCCAAGAGAAAATTGCAAGTACGGTTCATCTCATGAAAAGATCAGGTAGCAAATGGATTTACGAAGGCTCTTCCAGTTCCTAAGTTTGAAGACTTCAAGTACAATCTAAACCTTGAAAAAAAGGTTTGGATTGAGGGGGGGTGTTAAATGTATGTAACAAACATGTAGTAAGTCCTTGGGACTGTTAGTGTTCAGCTGGCTCCATTAGTTAGAGTAGAGATAGGAAACTTGTTGTTTCTGGAGATCAAGTCGTATCACAACAAACCATTGTAACCATGGGTGATTTGCCCCTATATATATCAACACACAACCGTGAGCTATCCAAGATAGGAAGCCACATTCTCCTCTCTTCTTTACACTTGGCACTCACGCTCCGCACCACTCACACAACACTATTCATTCTACCGGCCAAACAATATTCTTCGTATCAGCCGAACGACTTCAACAGCTTGGTAATCGTAACCTTTTACAACTTGGTAATCGTAATCTCCATCTCCAAATGAGTATCATATCCTATCTAACCGTCACACTTGATCCTATTCTCTTGGACGAAGAGCTTCATCTCTGTCACGAACTTGCCGGAGTCAGCGAGCTCTGGGAACACGTGGAAGCCATGGACGACGTCCGGGTACTCGATCACCCGCACCGCCTTGAACTACTGGCGTTGCACGTCCATGTACCTCGCCTGCTAGTCCTTGATCAGGTCGAACCCGCCGACCACCACCATCACTGTCGGGAACACCTTGGCGAGCTCGACACAGGGTCTTTTTTAACAACCGTTAGGGTGAAACCGGCGGCCTCCGGTAACGGATTACCGGAGGGATTTGAGCAGTTATCGAAAAAACCACTCAAATTCAAATTTCCAAACCAAACCCCTAGTCCAACCGGTTTCTGGCGGTTTATCGAACGGTTTGAGCGGTAAACTGTAGCGGTTTGACCGGTTGCCGGTCTTTGGGACAAAATCGACGGTGAAGAATTTGATGTGTTTCGAATTTGAAATAAAAAATTGGAAAATATATGAAAAATTCCTAAAAATATTTCAAGGAGCGTAGAATCTAATGGTGTCAAATTTTTTCAAATTTTAGTGCATTTAGTACTTTTTGCGGGCATTAGAAATTCAACCAGCCAATTTTTTCTTTTTTCTTGGTTGGTTGAACTTCTAATGCGCGCAAAATACTCTAAACGAATGAATATTTGAAAAAAAATTGACACCAATAGATTCATGGCAACTTGATCTATTTTTACGATTTTTTTGATTTTTTTTAAATTCAGATTCAAAATTTTGAATGGGGCCGGTTACCAACCGGCCAGTTACACTACCGTCCCGGCACGGTAAGCTCGATATTTGTCAATATTTTTAACCATGGCTCGACGTCGTCGCCACACACGTGCGTGGCCAGGTGGTTCCCATATCGCGCCTTGTAGCAGGAATTCCCGCTAGTAATAATCGGTCATTGCCACCGACAGCGTAGACACCACATCAAGCTCCACCTCAATGTCCGTCCGCTAAAGAACGGCTGGATCATTACGGCGCCGGCCGACGACGTGGCGGCGCGCCAGCAAGGAAGCAGCTGGAGAGGTCGACAGAGACAGTGACCACTTCGGCCGGCAACATGTTGGCATCGAGGTACTGGAGCGCGGTGATACCTTCATCGTAGGCGGCGGGGAACCGGTGCTCGGGGCGAGGCAGTAGTTGACGGACACAACGACGGCACAAAGCTCGACACAAGGGCAGCGACAGAGCGCGTCGTAGGGGCGGGACGACGCAGAGAAGAGCACGAACCCACCACCGTTGAACCATGGGGACCGACGGCTCGTCTATATCAGACGCAGGCGACAGGGAGTAGACGCACACCCAGAAGCGGCGGACAGGGAGATGTAAATGGTGACGTTTCGCGGGTGGGACCAAAAGTGGTTACATATGGTGGGTAGGGGTGACCGTGGTGACAAAAGATATCACTTTTGGCAGAAACACTCTTTGAATTGCGATTTCTATGGTTTTACCCATTTTTTGTCCTTCAATGACCTGACGGGTGGGTCCGGCGTGAGGGGTAAGGCGGGTCTAAATTGGGTGAGAAATGTTTTTCAAATTATTCAATTATATAGTATATATATATTCTATATATAAAATACATGTAATATATTAAAAAACTAAAACGACAAGTATTATGAGACGGAGGGAGTGCACTTAAATTTTGGTGTCTGTATGTATATATGCCATGTAGGCACATGTTACAAATTATTGTCTGTTTTGACTTTTTCTAAATATGAACTTCTGATATATATGAATCTAGATGTACACATGTCTAAATAATAATAATAATAATAATAATAATAATAATAATAATAATAATAATAATAATAATAATAATAATGTACAAAAGTCAAAATAAATAGTAATTTGGGAACAAGGGAATGTACATCTCACAACCAAACGAAAGCATATTGTTTCGCTTTGGCATGTGAACTAAATCAAATACATAGGTGCGTGATGGACAATGGAAAACAATCATCTCGATTCTAGATAATGCAAGTTTGGAGGAAAAACATACGAGATAGATAAGGCAGTGAGGAACATATAGTCTGGGAGGCCTCCAAATGAAGGATATAACAAATTTCCTGCAAAACTATGAGAAAAAAGAAGCACAATTTATGAAAAAAGAAACAAGAAGTAAGGGAAGGAAAATAGAAAAACTTAAAAACGTGCAAAAAATCTCCCGCAAATGGGCTGCAAAGTCCCCTTACAGGGCATTCATATGATCTCCACCACATGCTTTGATCTCCACCATACAAAATATTTAATAAAAAAAGAAAAGGGAGATATTAATTAAGGGACCTCAAAGGTGACGCCACCAACCAAAAATGGTTTGACATTAGGGGCAAGAAGAGGGTGAAAACGCCATGGTGAGTGATGAGTAGGGCTGGACTGTGAGCCAGAAACTCGTGAGCTGACTTGACTCATTCGTAGTTTGACTAGACTCAGCTCGATCAACTTTTTAATAAGTGGAGCTATTGTTTTTACTCTTTCTTTTGTTAACGAGCTAGCTCGAGCCAGCTCGCAAGCTGCTCTTGAGCCAAACAAGCTAGAAAATTATAATTTCAACATAGAAAACGGAGGTATCAATGTTGAGCCAAGCCATTGAAGTTGTGCCAAGCCTTACAAAGTTAATTATTATTTAAAATTTACAACTTTGTAATTATTATTTTAAAAATTCTATATGTGTTGAGATGTTAATTCCAAACTTACATACAACTCGCAAGCTTAACGAACTAGCTCGAGGTACTAACGAGCCAAGCCGAGCTGTGACACCCTAAAATTCCATCACTAAAAATCACCTAGCAACTGTTAACTTAGCCTTAAGGATTTAAATTGAAATTTGCTATTTAATTTGAGCTCTAAAATATTAAACTTAATTTAATTAATATAGATACAACAAGTGGTTGTGCATCATTATTTGGCTTTGCATGGTTTTTGGTTGCTTGTGTGACTTTTCAAAGATTATAAAATTTTGTGAAAAATTTAAAAGAAATTTGATTTGAATTTTGGTTTGAAAAGAGTTTGAAAAAAAAGGAAAAACCAACCTTGCTTACCTTTTCGGCTCGACGGCCCAACAGCCCGCTATCCTCTCCCCCGCAGCAGCCCACGACCGCTGCCTTCTTTTTCCTTTTCCTTGTCTCGCTGACATCCCGGTCCCACCGGTCAGCCTCCCCCGTCCCCTTCCTTTCTTCTTCTCCCCCTCCTCTGTCTCACCCGGCCGGCGCCGCCGTGATTCCCGCCGCGCCCGGCCGCCTTCCCTTCCTTTCCCTCCCCGCTCGAGTCGGCCAATCAAGGCGACATTTACTCGCGTTTTCAAACCGGCCGTTTCGCTTTCCTTCGCCCTGCCCGGGATGCCGCGGCCATCAATGGCAAGCGCCGGCCGCCGCAAGATCCTTCCGCCTCCCCTCGCCTCCCTCTCTCTTGGTTGCTATTTAAGCTTGAGCCCGAGCTCCTGCTTTCCCCTTTGCTCTCACATTGCAAGCACACGCGCCCCAAGCTCCCCTTTCACCTTTGCCGCCGCCTGTTCCTCGCCGCCGCCGGTGAAGGACAAACCCCGCCGCCCTTCTTTCTTTCTTTCTCATTTGGTTCGCCAGGGGCTCACCGAGCTTGTCCCGCCGTAGGTTGACGACTCCGAGCCTACCCGGTGCCAATTCGAGGATCGCCGGAGCGCCACCCGATCCGCCGCCGTCGTCGATCTTCGTCATCTGCACAATTCCTTCGCCTTCAAGCTCGCACAGCTCTTCTACACGTGGTGAGAAGCCTTCCCCGCTCATTTCTTTTTCTCCTAGAGCTTCACCGACGCACGCTCAACCTAGCCGGAGCAACCGCGCCGCCCCCTTCCGGTGCCAGCCGCCGACGAGGCACGGGAGTCCCCCTAGACTCCTCTGTCACGTGCGCAAACACCTCGGCTACGCGTAGAGCCCACCCGCGCACGATTTGGTGCACCGCTAGGGCTGGACAAAAAACTCGAAGCTTGCAAACTCGCTCGAACTCGCTCGTTAGTGGCTCGGCTCGACTCGACTCGTTAGAATCTTTAAACGAGCTGAGCTTAGGTTTCAGCTCGGTCGTATAACGAGCCAGCTCGAGCTGGCTCGCGAGCTGCTCGCGAGCCAAAACGAGCCAACCTTATTTAATAGCCTAGCAAAATACATTGTCGCCTCTTGGCCCACGACCACAACCCACAGCCCACAAAGGAACTAGAAGTCCACAATGTTGATGGTGACATTGAGTTTGTGGAGTTTCCACTCGTATGGTGGGAAGCAATTAGTAAGTGTGGATCATATATTATTACGAGCACTCTTTGTATAGTTAAAATATTTTTGCCACTTCACTAAAATAATTTATTATTTGTGTATAGCCTACAAGTTTACCTCTTACAAGGAAAGGCCCAAAGGGAGACATGAAGTGAAGTGTTGCAGCATGGAGAGTGTTTTAATTTACTATTAGATGAACTAAAATAATGATTTTTGAATGTCAAGTGTTAGCATGCATCGCATGGAGTTTTGCAATTGGGTGAACTTAATGTTGATGATTGATTTAATGCTCGGATTGATTATATATTTGTATGTGCTTTGTTTCTTTTTATTTTTGTTGTTGGAACTTATATAATATAGACTAAGTTATAGTATATTTCAAGATGTGATGATTTGGTCCGATTTTAAACGAGCTAGCTCACGAGCTAACGAGCTGGCTCGAGCTTTTAAACGAGCCGAGCCGAGCTAGGCTTTCAGCTCGGTATCTAAACGAGCCATAACGAGCCGAGCCGTAACGAGCCGAGCCATAACGAGCCGAGCCGATAACGAGCCAAGCCGGCTCGATATCCACCCCTATGCACCGCAGCGCGATCTAGGGCCGCATCGGCGAGTCCTCCGCCGCGCGCCGCCGCACTCCGGCGAGCCCCGCCGCCACTCCCGCTTACACGCGTCCTGGATCGTTGGATCGTTGATCCACGATGCCGATCAAATCAAGGGGATACCCCTTCGGTGCGGTCCACTGTGGACCCGTGCATCGGGTTCACGGCGCGGTCCACCGCGCACGCGTGCGTCCACGGCCGTTGGATCGGAAATCCACGGTCCGGCTGTGGCGTTTTCTTTTAAGAGCCCCTGAACAATTTTATTTTCGCATGCCGGTCCTTCCACCGTATGAGAATCTTGCAGTTAGGTCCTGGATTTTGCAAGCTAGCCCCTGTCTACCCTGAATAATTCCACCAGAGGCCCTTTTCTTGTGTTTTAGCACTTTAGCCCTCCTCTTTTTGTATGAAATTATGTTTTAGCCCCTGGTTTTGTTTTAAAGGCTCTGCAAAATTTAGTTTTATTGCAGATAGGTCCCTGTAACTTGTTTTAAACGTAACTTTCTTATTTTAACTCCGATTTTAGCGTTCTATATACCGAAATGATCGTCTCAGCGAGTAGAATCTTTTAGACAGCAAATTTTCAAGTTTTTCTACTGTTTGGTGTACTGTTTATTTATTATTTGTTGTATATGTTTGTTGCGTAGATATCGTGCCTGTTTCGTCTGAGCTCCCCGTCGGAGGTGATCAGGAAGAGCCTGCTTTCGAAGAGGACTATACCCAGTTTGTAGAGGAAGGCAAGTGGCTTTCCCCCCTCTGCATTTTATCTTTTGAACCTATAACACTGCATGAATAAACAATATTTACTATTTCTGTTGCAATGCATTAATATGATGGGCAAATACCTTTTTAAGGACTTGACTAGATGTTTTATCCTGTTACCTTGATCAACCATGTTTATCAAATGCTTGGGTAGATAATTGCTTAGCTTGCTTAAACTTGGGGTGGTTTTATGTTGGCTATGTTAATGCAACTCAGTTCTGTGTTGAAATATGTTAATGTTAAGACAAGATCAACTATGGTTTAAATGGAACATGGAGAACCACCCAAGACAACAGTACAACCACAGTCCACATGGTTCTGGCTTAGCCAAGTAATTAGGAGGGTGAATTAGCTGATAGCCTTTTTCCGAGAGGGGCATAGGGGGCCGGAGTTGAAGGGGTATAGCCCGGTTCTTTTGGGTAGCAGCCTTGGCTAAGGTGCTGACCATTAGGGAGGGTTATGGTCCGCTCCGCTCCGAATCGTTGCGGGGTCGTTGGTTTCTCTTCTTTTCTTTGTAAAGGCTTCGTAGTGGACCCCTAGCCACTCACCTTGGAAGTGTTTAAGGGTCTAGCTAACCCGGGCAAAATGGGGAACACCAACTGTGGGTAAAGTGTACAACCTCTGCAGAGTGTAAAACTGTTATAGCAGTCGTGCTCACGGTCAAGAGCGGCTTGGGCCCTCACATGATAATCAAACTTAAAGATGGATGTAAATCATGGGTCTTATGGGTTTTGGTTTGAGATGTCTTTTCAGTTAAGTGGGTTGGTATATACTTACACTTAGCAATTAGGTGCTGTTAAGTAAAACTTGACCAACTTATAAAATGCTTACCGCGGTGAACCATAGCCTATCCTTGGTAGCCTTGCATGTTTCTCCCACTTGCAGAGCTCTAACCATAAGTGTGCTCACCCCTTGTTTACCGCTGTTCAGAGGGGAACATCGAGGGCGAGGAGGAGTACTGGAGCGACTACGAGGAGTTCTAAGGCATGCGGATCCCCCAGTCATCATGCCTGTGGAAGCTGAAGAGGAAGCTGCTCGTCTTTTAGTTATCGTTTGTGTTTGGACCTTCGAGTCCACCTGTCTGAGTGTAATAAAGAATATTGTATCAGTTTAACTCTCGTACGTTTTATTACTGCGATGGTATTACACTCTTTTGTCTATCGTGTGTGTGTAAATTGATCCTGACGCACATACGAGATGCATTCGGTTTTCCTTGTAAAATAATCGTTATTTATTCTTGTTATTCAGTGACAATGGATCCAATAGCGGAGCAGTAACGCAAAGAGGCATTGTTATAATTGCTAACAACAATGGTTCAAACAATCTGGTTAATGAACAAGATCAGCGGGAGGCTGACAGCTATGGATGAAAGTGGTGTGGATAATTTCCGCATCTGATCCGATCCGAATTCGGATTATGCGAATATGGTGAAGAGTTTTTGATATCCATGCGGATGTGAATTATTCTAATCTGATTCCTTGCGAATGCGGATTAGGATATGGTGTTAGCAATATCCAACGAATATGGATTATTTGATAATTGAATGCGGATAATTCGAGGCCTATAATAGGATATCCAACTACTATAACAGCCCAATATGACTCATACACTATGACATTTTACCTATACACGATTTTATAGCCCAGAAAATTTTAGCCATATATATAGTGTGGGCACGTGTCATCAAAACCCTAGCCGCAGTCCTATGACCAAACGTCATTTGTCATGCATCAGCAACGACAGAATGGCTGCCCTGCGCCCGTTATGTGAAGTGTCGTTCTCCAAAGTGAAGATTACTTTCATTATTAGCGAACCATAAAGAGTATTTTTCATATTATGTTGCTACTTTATGACTCGATCACCATTTGAAGCTAAATATAATCATGTATTATCCGACTATTTAATCTGCGTCCGCTCCGACACCAATCCGATTCCGCACCCTATCCGACATCGAACAAATCCGCATCCATAAGCATCTGTGTAATATCCACTCCACTCCACATCTAACAAGAAAATATGGATGTGGATGTGGTAAAGGTAATATCTGATCCGATCCGATCCGCTTTTATCCTTACAGAAACATGTCTGCTGATGGCATTGATGCGGAAGAGCAACCAATTGCCGAGACAAGTAACGATGGGAAACAATCAAAGGTATAATTAGTACAAATTGGTACCACATTGCCCTTTAAGTTTAATTGCTAATTAATAGGCAGTTAATAGTCTTTAATTTTCATCGAACAACAAAAAGCCTAGTGGGAAACGTGGTCCGAAGGCTAAGCTAGTGGATTTCTTCTAGACAAGGTTATTAATCCGGGGGGAGAGTTTTATGCTAGCTTATCCTCTATTCTCGGAACGAGAGCGACGACCGTGACAACCCGCCCGGGAAAATACCGTACTACCGCCTAAGACCGATCCACTTTGGCCATTAAGCAATAGTAAAGTATCATCCTGTCGTTAGTTGCCGGGTTAACGCCCGTAAATCACTTGGAATTCAAACGAGAGGATCGACATATGCATTAAAACTCACGCGAAGGCGAGTCCGCAGTACAACATGAGTTAACACAATTTATTACAAGCCATTGTTCGGGGCATAAGATAAAAGTTTCGAGTTCGAAAATACGGCGGAAATAAATTAAACTAGCGCAATGGTAGACATCACGGGAGGCCGTCCGTGATGTCATCACCGGTCGTCACCCTTCGATCAACACCCGCAACAATCATTTTTAAAGCAAGGCTGAGTATACTAATACTCGGCAAGACTTAACCGTCGGGTGATAACTACATCACCAACCTCTAGACATGAAAGGCTTTTGGCCGGTGGAGTTTCTTTTTGCTTGGAAAGCTACTAAGAGTGGATCCTTACTTTCAATCTTTTAGCACGAGTTCTAGTTGATTACCAGTTCTAAGTGTGCCCTTTAATCCAATCAAGAATTGGACAAGCAATTAATTCATCCAACCATATTTCTCGAGTTCCATCATTATGGGATAACATGGCCGATAGAATAAGCGGTCTCGGATAACGGTGAGAGGCCGACAATCGATTGATTTAAACCTTGCAAGGTAGACCCAAACACACGGTCGGCTGCCCCCGCGAGGACAACTCCCCCGGCCGTCCCCGAAATCTTCGGGTTGGGATCGAATCTTACGGTCCCCTCGGTGCGGGCTATCCGGCATATCCCGCGAGATACCGGAGTCACCATACACCATCCTTTCCGGTAGCTAGCCGGTAAGGAGAATTGTTCGAGAGTAGTAATAGTAAGATCCCGTGCCGCCTCATTAAGGTACTAGGCTTACCGGTCCCATTCCCGCATATGCTTGGTACGTTCAAAAGCTTAGCCCACATGCCCATCGGACCGGAGCCCAATCCCATGCTCTTACCACATGAGCAATCCATTTAGGGATATCTTATGATTCCTATCTAGGAACCTATTCTCGTGAGTGACGAACATCACTCGACTTCTATCGGTCCTATAGCATGGCGGCTATCGACCTAGCATACTAGTGTTACACCATAGGTACCTAAGAATCATGCATCTAGGGTTTCAATTCAACTCCCGAAATGTAAATGCACAACCATAGCAAACATAATTGCATAATTTTAAAAGGTGGGGTTAATGATCCGGGGCTTGCCTTCGGCGGCAAGGTTGGCCTTGGGCCCTTCCGGACTTGGGTCCGGGTCTTGAGCTACGTTCACGCTCGGCGGCTCTTTGTTAGCACCTTCGTCTCCTTCTTCCATCACGAGCGTACGTCTATTGGCGGAAAGATCTACACGAAGATGCAATCGCAGGATTTATTCGACGGTTTTTACTTTAATCACTCTCAAACCATTTTGAAAATCAAGGGGTGTATTTGTTGGGCACATTCACCTAGATAAGAATACATTTAGCATACTCTTCCAAAAAGGAACTATATGCAACTCTTTATTAATTATTCTTTTTGATGGTGATTGTGTACATATATATGTTAATAATTTTAATTTAATTTCATCAACAGTAGTGGGTAGGTACGGTTAACCTTTTAATCATGATTTGCAACCACACTCAAGTTACATGGGGTGGTTGAGTGATTTCTCTTTATTGCACAATTGAATAAATGCTTCTTTATACTTATCATTTCATGTAAAGGCTTTTAATCATTTTATCTTCATCAATCAAAGGTGTAATTACTTTTCTTATTCATGAATTAATTTCTTATCAGTAATGTTATTAAAATTTCTTTTATTTATATTAAATAATATTCCCAAAAAGAAAAAGGATTTAATTAAGGATTTTCTTTTATTCAATTTTCCCTTTAATGTTAAATGGGCTTTTAAGCCATTTATTAACCAATTAAATTGCCAAAAATTACATGAGTGTTTCTTAAGCCTACTAGCATCCATACTGGTCCATTGGACCCACATGTAAGTGTTGGAGGTTAGGAAATTAATTATTAGGGGAAATAACAAAGGTTATCTAGTGATTCAATTCAAATGCATATAAAAATAATTAAGCATCCAAACGACCTAGAATTTCTCGTGGATGTTCTCTGGTCCTAATCAAGCTTAGAACACCAACAGGTTTGCATGGAATCTCTACTGAACTTGGTTTATAAATTTTCAAAGGAAAACATGCCTAAATCAAGAATAATTATTTCTGTTAATCCAAAATTCATGATTAATTCACAAGATGTGTCTTTTGGTATTATAAGACAGTGTGCACAAGTTGGGGTCAAAATCATAAATATATCTAACATGAAAAATCCTCTATGCAGATCTTCCAGAGATAGAAAAACTTTTTTATAAAAAGATTTATATTATAACTTTGTGCAATTTTTGGCATAGAAGCTCCTCATGACCTAACACACAACATATCCAAAACTTAGCTACAGAGAAGTTATGGTTTTTGAGTTATTGTAGATCTAGGGTTTTCACATTTGTATTTTTCTTGCAAAATTTAAAAGGAACTGGCTCAGGCTAGAATAACAAAAGTTGTAGTTTAAATCACCATGGATCCAACAAAATTGGTTTCACATTTTTCTGAATTTTCTGTGATTTGCTACACAATTTACAAAAATCAGCATTTCACTTTAACTATTGAAGTTTACCTTTTGCGAAAAGGACCCCGGAATTAGTTTGGGCTCTGCAATTCGACCCTTATGGCGGCCGGCCGGCATGGCTGGCCAAAAATTCCGGCGGCTCACCGCGGGTCTCGGCGGGGAAGGATGTGGGGAGGATCTAGGCGTCCTAGGGGACCGGTTTGTGGGTTGCTTGGAGCCGGTGGTGGCGGGGGGGGAGGGGGTGCGCGGCGGTCGGGAGCACCGGCCGCCGCGGCCGGCCGCGTGCCGGCGAGGGGGTGGGGCACCGGCGGTGGGCGGGCACCGGCGAGCGGCGTGGTGGAGCTTAAGGAGGCGTTGGGGGAGGCCTTGGGTGTCACTCGGGGGAGGGGGAAGGTGGCGCTCACCGCGGGGCGCCCATGGTGGCCGGCGGCGGCGGTGGCGGGGGGGGGGAGCGAGCGGGTGCCGCGGTCGGGGAGCCGGCTCTTTACGCCGCGCGCGGGCGGGCGGCGCGGCGGGCGGGCGCGGGTACGGCGTCGGGCGGCGGCGGTACGGCGGCGGGCGGCCGTACCACGGTGGGCGAGGGGAGGTGTACGGCGGCGCGCGGAATTCCGCGGCGTTCCCGCCGTTCGAGGCGCCTCGGGGCACGGGCCGTGCGGGAAACACGCGAGGGGACCTCGGGAACACGCGGCGAGCACAAGGGTCGAGGCATGGCGAGGCTAGCGCGGGGGCGGTACCGGGCGGCGCGGCGGCGGAGGGCGCCGGCGCGGGGTGCCCGTGCGCGCTCGACGTGCGGCGTCGCGCACGGCGCGGCGTCGGCCGGCTAAAAACCGCCAAGTGCCTCTGTTCAAGCTACGTTTTCTTCAAAAATTTGAATAAAAGTGCTCAAACCAATGAATAGGAAAGTTGTAGATCTAGCTACCCTCTACAACTTTCAAAAAGGTCCTATAGTGTTTTTCTCAACGGATTTTGCAGGAACGTCGTGCCAACATTGAATGTCGACACGTCCTGGAAAACAGGAAAATCTGCCTTGCAAGGGGTTTTTCACAATTTTCCACCCAAAATTTGAAATGCCAATCTACATGAAAGTTTTGTCCCTCAACAAGATCTACAACTTTCATAAAGGTAGATTTTGAAGTGTTTAGGTGAATTTTGGGGAACGTGGCAAAAGTTCGGACGACATCCGCCGACGTCAACGGTCAAGCGGGTTTGGACCGTGTCTTTGACCAAGGGTTGACTACGGGTGCGTATAGGCTTGGTCAAGGAGTTCATCGGGGTTCGTTGGCGAGGTTTTCGGGTGATGACCCAGGTTGACCTAGGTTTGACCGGGGTTTGACCGATTTGACCCAGTCGATTTGGTCACTAGCGTTAATGACGGTAATTGAAAACCGGGGCGTCACGGTCTACCCCCCCTTAAGAGGAATCTCGTCCCGAGATTCAAAATTACAAGGGGAGGTGAAGGATGATTACGGGATAAAGGTGTTACCTACGAAATTCGGTCGGCTCTGCCCCACTTGCGGGCTTGGCTTGTTGTTGTTGATAGCGACTCGGGGTTCGCGCTCGCTGCTGGGGCTTCTGGCGTGCGGGGGTTTGGGCACTTATCGGCGAAATGCCCGGTTGTCTACAATTGTAGCACAACCGGGGAGGAAGGTCTTTAGGTTTGGGGATCGGTTCTTGGGCTTCTGGATAAGGCGGAGCCTTCTTTTCTCCTTTTTCTTTTCCTTCTTCGAGATTCGCGCGGGGGTTGTAATTGCGGTGCGTTGAGTAGTCTTGCTAGGATTACGGTTTCGCTTGCCTTTACGTGGACAAGTCTCTGTACGGGGTAATTTCCCACTCACTTACATCTATCTCGGGTAATACTCGTTTGGTGCCTCGTATTGCCTCCTCTTACGCCCTAAGATCCATTGGTAGTCGAGAAGGTGGTAATATTGAGTCAGAGGATTGGGATTGGTCTTGATTAACATACTCCTCCAACAGATTGAACAAACAGGCTTGTTCGACCATAGAGGCGAGATAAGGACCGGGAGAGAGGCGTACGCAAACTATTCTGATATGGTTTCCCATAACGTCCTTGGATGATATCGTTCACCATCTGATTCAGCACAGAATTCTGCCCTTCTAGCAGTTGGGTGGCGCCGACAATATTGTTAATGTCCCTCTGGGTGGGTACTTCTGGTGAACAGGGCTTGGAAAGTTGAAGCTTCGACTGCATCGGCGGCATTTGTTGTAGTTGTTGAGCCACTTCTTTGTTGGGTACGTAGGAGATGGCACAACACTTCGGTATGGGCTGCTATGAAGGCTTCGGTCAACATTGTGGGCGGCGGTTGCGTACGATCGCCACTACCCGATGCTTCAAAATCATTGGGGTGGTTCCATGTCGGTCGGAACATACGAAATTTTGAGTCCCTAATTAGCGCATGATCGGAATATCACCCAAGCTTATAATTCGGACATATTGTACGAAACTCGTTCATGGTAAGCCATGCAACGGGACATCCAAAAGTTACAAACTCGACTCGGCAAAGCCGAGGTCCACACACCTCGTGATCGAGAGCTGAGATGGAACGAGAAAGTACAAGGTGTGTCCTCATACTACCTCATCGCCGTTCATGAGGAAGCGAATGATGAACGTGCACATGCACGGCTAATAGTAGACACAACCCTCCTACTATACGAGAGGTACATTCCTAACAATGTCCAGCGAAACGACTCGAGCTCTTCGAAGACGGAGTCATGGGCGGCAGCTCGGATTGATTTCTGCTTTCGGTCTACGCCGAGCTTCTTCTTGATGTCGGAAATGAAGACGGAGAACAATTTGCTCGGGAAGATTGAAGTAGGCCGGGAGAGGTACTCTAGTGGCAAGTAGCCGGGGCTAGCTAGAAGAAGAACAAGAACGGTGATGCTGCCGAGCCACGATGGAAATGGAGTTTTCGTATCGGCGGTTCCGGGTAAAAGGTTCCATTTTATAGCCGATGCGGGGCTGTAACGGTCTGTTGACCCAGTCGGGTATCTGGTGTATACAACACGGAGCTCGACAAGGTCACCTCACGCGATCATGACGTCGTGAATACGGTTGCAGAAATCGAGGGTAGAGCGACGTCATGGCGTTGTATGGTCGTGATGCGATGACGATGGCGCTCAACGGTCTAAATAATTGACCGTGATGTGGAGCGAAACGAGAAAGGCTTGGTGTACTACGCCTCACGCTTGTGATAGCAAGGCGAGGAGCGTAGCAACAAGCGATCGATCTGGGCGTACTTCCTTGTTTGATTTGAGCATTGGAAGGTTAAAAGCATGGACCAAGAACGAATACACGATGGACGACTTCTCCAAGTTGACTATTCGAGAACCTTGTTTGCTCGGGAAAAGTTTCTACTTCTCTTGTTTTCCACTTGGCTAACGGAAAAGGAATCGATGCTACAAGGTCGTCGAGATTCACGGCAAGGGACCAATTGGTCAAGGATTCCCAATAGGCCATTTACCGGGGAAAGAAGGTTAAAGATAGATTTCCACAAATTCATGTACGAAGGGTGACATCAAGTGGGAACTTCAAGGAATAACCTCGCTCACACCTTTACTTATTTCGCAAATTTTTGAGGTTCGACCACTCGTAATTTTGAAAGTGTAACACTTTTCAAACTTGACGTGATGCATATGCTTGTGCGGTATGGTGCTCATGATGCACGTTAGAATGACTCGGTTATCCATATGCGTTGATGATTGGAATGCAATCAAGGTGGGGGAGAGGATCCGTGTGACGAGTTGCTATCTCACACCCAAGATACACGGCGCGCTCCTAGTGGCGGTCGTGCGGCCGCAAGCACACACGATACCCTAGGTTCCATCGCGGCACCTTTGACTATGGGGTAATGACATCACCAAACAAGAGAGGTAGGGTAAGGGTACAGAGTCTCATGAGGATGCACGTTAGTATACCCATGCTTCCCAAATGCACATGCTATGCAACGCATGCTCAAAGCCACATTTTAGTTCAAATCACAAGGTTTGAGCAAGACCGAAAAGAACAAGTTCAGGATTAAGAATCGATCGGATCTTGGATTGGCACAATAATTTGTGGAGTACAGATCTTGATTGATCACAACTTAACATAATTAATGTCGTACGAACATCATTGCTGAATGGGATGTTTAATCAAGGCAGTACATCGATTGAGAGTTTTCAGAATTACCAACAACATTTAGGATTACAAGGCGGACTTGCGCAATGACCAGATTCCTAGTCCAACCGACAGCGATAGTTGACCGAAGGTGGTCAGGGTACGCTAGGATTCCTCACAACACTGGATTCTTACAACTCAGAACTTTTATTCCCAATGGAACAACTTCCGAGGGTGGGATCTTCCATTCTGAAATCTACGGCGACTCAGGTCCAGACTCAATTCCGGATTCGCCCTAGATATCTTCAACATCTTCTTCTTGTGTGGGTCCAGGAATGACAGGTTCTGGGGGTGGAACGGCTAGAACTTCCAATTGATTTTCTAATTCAAGCATATACTGATCGTTATCTTTGCAACAAGAAATTCTCGCTCATGGATGATCTCGGTTAACTCTTGTATCTTTGCCTTGTCCTTGCGTCTTTCCTTCACGAGAGTAGCAATCATTGCTCGGGCTTCCTTCAACGCTTGAGCTGAACACTCTACTTCCTTAACTTTGTATTTATAGATTTGGTGTCTATAGAATACGCTTTCTCCCACCATCCGCGGATAGGTGTCGTACATGGCTTCGAAAAGCGGACCGAGGTGACAAGATCGGGGCTATAGTGAGAGTTGCTGCGGGCTAGAAGGATAGTTTCTCGTTCACCACCGGTGTAATGTGTCGCTCGTGTACGGAATGACTTTAGCTGCGAGAGTTGGCTATCTCGGTCGGGTGCTTTCCACGAGAAAGTGGTGAGTGCTTCGAGAGCGACCTTCGCACCGTGTCGGACAAGTTTCTTCCGTGTGCCGTACACTCCCACTCATCCCAAGCGGGATTGGTCGGGCACGTTGAAACCTTCACCTTTACTTCACAACGAAGGAGTTGACCGTGGTCATGATCTCACGTGTCGAGTACTCGGATAAGTGGTGTACCCAAAGCTCCTTAGGGTGTCCCACAAAAGTGCGGGAAAACCACCCTCCTCGATGTAGTCCACGAGAGTCCATGATTCCACATCGGTCGATGTAGAGCCAACGTTGTCCATCCGGACATAATGACAAAAGTAAGAATCGGGCGGGTGCAAGTGTACAAAAGTAACTCGATCCACGAATTGGGTAAGGGTTAAGGTATGGGGTAACTATGCATACTTAAATACCATCGTATGCCGAGCTCGAACGAGCGGGCATACCAACGATACAAGGTCCGGCAATCGGGAAGCGAACATCCTACTCAAAACCGAGTTCAACACTTTCCCAATTGGCGTAGCAACTTAGCAAGGTTATGAGCGAAGTTGGGTACTCAAGGTTGAGCTGAGGATCTAGAAAGGTGTTGGACCGAGCAAGGTTCAAGATTGCAGGGGAATGTCAAGACAAGGTTGACCACCAAGCATACTTGCGGTAGACCAAGGTATGATCACGAACTTGGGCGAGTAGATCGGAATTAGGTTGGAGCAACCTAGGCTAGAATCACCTGGATGACAGATTCGGGAACAAGAACAGCCATCTAAGCAACACTTTTGTTAAAATTTAAGCTCGACAGCACTTCTACACCTAAAGAAGCTAAACAGAACAAAACACGCTATAACTGTTTACTTCAGAGAGCACGAAGACAGACATGAGTTCAGTTTAGGTTCCTTCACGATTTTTAACATGATGAAAGACGTCCTATTCGTCCTCACAATGGCAACCAAGCCAAAATTCGGAGTTAGCGCCGGTGGCATGGCACATACATGTATCTCCCTATAATATCTAGTCGAGATCTAGTCGATGCTTACTTAGCGAGCTTACGAACGAGGTTAGTGTACTGCGAAGATCACAGAACACAACGAACCTTTCATGCCGGCACTCATGAAAGCGTCCACATACATTACCGTTCACTATAGAAACGGCATCCATGCGTTAAGCCGTTGCATGGACGGCGTCCAACCTCGGACATTCTCCGTTTGAATGGAGTATATCCTTGCCTCGCATGAGCGACATGCGGAATGCTCACGTAGGAAACACGTGGCAAGACACAACTCATCAACATACGCGAAGATGGGATCCGTGGAATGGATCACTCCATCAACCCTCGCAATTCCCGTGATGCGGAACAGCACACGTATAAAACACGTGGCTCCTAGTTTGGTTGTGCGAGAAGGTAAGTCGACATAAAGTAATGTCTTTGGAAGTTAGCAAAATAGACCATAGATTAATAAGCCACCTGAAAGAAACCAAAAATTTCCCTCTAGGGCCTCTCGGTCTAGTTTATCCTTAACGGACCAACGTATTTTGCAAAACAAACAATCTTGGCAATTTTTATTCGAAAATCATGTGATTAGAGTTGTTAATTAAACTCTGGTGCATGCAGTCGCTCTGATACCAGCTGTGACAACCCGCCCGGGAAAATACCGTACTAACGCCTAAGACCGATCCACTTTGGTCATTAAGCAGTAGTAAAGTATCATCCTGTCGTTGGTTGCCGGGTTAACGCCCGGTAAATCACTTGGAATTCAAACGAGAGGATCGACATATGCATTAAAACTCACGCGAAGGCGAGTCGAGTACAACATGAGTTAACACAATTTATTACAAGCCATTGTTCGGGGCATAAGATAAAAGTTTCGAGTTCGAAAATACGGCGGAAATAAATTAAACTAGCGCAATGGTAGACATCACGGGAGGCCGTCCGTGATGTCATCACCGGTCGTCACCCTTCGATCAACACCCGCAACAATCATTTTTAAAGCAAGGTTGAGTATACTAATACTCGGCAAGACTTAACCGTCGGGTGATAACTACATCACCAACCTCTAGACATGAAAGGCTTTTGGCGGTGGAGTTTCTTTTTGCTGGAAAGCTACTAAGAGTGGATCCTTACTTTCAATCTTTTAGCACGAGTTCTAGTTGATTACCAGTTCTAAGTGTGCCCTTTAATCCAATCAAGAATTGGACAAGCAATTAATTCATCCAACCATATTTCTCGAGTTCCATCATTATGGGATAACATGGCCGATAGAATAAGCGAGTCTCGGATAACGGTGAGAGGCCGACAATCGATTGATTTAAACCTTGCAAGGTAGACCCAAACACACGGTCGGCTGCCCCCGCGAGGACAACTCCCCAGGCCGTCCCCAGAAATCTTCGGGTTGGGATCGAATCTTACAGTCCCTGGTGCAGGCTATCCGGCATACCCCGCGAGATACCCGGAGTCACCATACACCATCCTTTCCGGTAGCTAGCCGGTAAGGAGAATTGTTCGAGAGTAGTAATAGTAAGATCCCGTGCCGCCTCATTAAGGTACTAGGCTTACCGGTCCCATTCCCGGCATATGCTTGGTACGTTCAAAAGCTTAGCCCACATGCCCACTGGACCGGAGCCCAATCCCATGCTCTTACCACATGAGCAATCCATTTAAGGATATCTTATGATTCCTATCTAGGAACCTAATCTCGCGAGTGACGAACATCACTCGACTTCTATCGGTCCTATAGCATGGCGGCTATCGACCTAGCATACTAGTGTTACACCATAGGTACCTAAGAATCATGCATCTAGGGTTTCAATTCAACTCCGAAACGTAAATGCACAACCATAGCAAACATAATTGCATAATTTTAAAAGGCGGGGTTAATGATCCGGGGCTTGCCTTCGGCGGCAAGGTTGGCCTTGGGCCCTTCCGGACTTGGGTCCCGGGTCTTGAGCTACGTTCACGCTCGGCGGCTCTTTGTTAGCACCTTCGTCTCCTTCTTCCATCACGAGCGTACGTCTATTGGCGGAAAGATCTACACGAAGATGCAATCGCAGGATTTATTCGACGGTTTTTACTTTAATCACTCTCAAACCATTTTGAAAATCAAGGGGTGTATTTGTTGGGCACATTCACCTAGATAAGAATACATTTAGCATACTCTTCCAAAAAGGAACTATATGCAACTCTTTATTAATTATTCTTTTTGATGGTATTTGTGTACATATATATGTTAATAATTTTAATTTAATTTCATCAACAGTAGTGGGTAGGTACAGTTAACCTTTTAATCATGATTTGCAACCACACTCAAGTTACATGGGGTGGTTGAGTGATTTCTCTTTATTGCACAATTGAATAAAGGCTTCTTTATACTTATCATTTCACGTAAAGGCTTTTAATCATTTTATCTTCACCAATCAAAGGTGTAATTACTTTTCTTATTCATGAATTAATTTCTTATCAGTAATGTTATTAAAATTTCTTTTATTTATATTAAATAATATTCCCAAAAAGAAAAAGGATTTAATTAAGGATTTTCTTTTATTCAATTTTCCCTTTAATGTTAAATGGGCTTTTAAGCCATTTATTAACCAATTAAATTACCAAAAATTACATGAGTGTTTCTTAAGCCTACTAGCATCCATACTGGTCCATTGGACCCATATGTAAGTGTTGGAGGCTAGGAAATTAATTATTATGGAAAATAACAAGGGTTATCTAGTGATTCAATTTAAATGCATATAAAAATAATTAAGCATCCAAATGACCTAGAATTTCTCGTGGATGTTCTCTGGTCCTAATCAAGCTTAGAACACCAACAGGTTTGCATGGAATCTCTACTGAACTTGGTTTATAAACTTTTAAAGGAAAACATGCCTAAATCAAGAATAATTATTTCTGTTAATCCAAAATTCATGATTAATTCACAAGATGTGTATTGTGGTATTATAAGACCGTGTGCAGAAGTTGGGGTCAAAATCATAAATATATCTAACATGAAAAATCCGCTATGCAGATCTGCCAGAGATAGAAAAACATTTTTATAAAACGATTTATATTATAACTTTGTGCAATTTTTGGCATAGGAGCTCCTCATGACCTAACACACAACATATCCAAAACTTAGCTACAGAGAAGTTATGGTTTTTGAGTTATTGTAGATCTAGGGTTTTCACATTTGTATTTTTCATGCAAAATTTAAAAGGAACTGGCTCAGGCTAGAATAACAAAAGTTGTAGTTTAAATCACCATGGATCCAAGAAAATTGGTTTCACATTTTTCTAAATTTTCTGTGATTTTCTACACAATTTACAAGAATCAGCATTTCACTTTAACTATTGAAGTTTACCTTTTGCGAAAAGGACCCCGGAATTAGTTTGGGCTCTGCAATTCGACCCTTATGGCGGCCGGCCGGCACGGCTGGCCAAAAATTCCGGCGGCTCACCGCGGGTCTCGGCCGGGGAAGGATGTGGGGAGGATCTAGGCGTCCTAGGGGACCGGTTTGTGGGTTGCTTGGAGCCGGTGGTGGCGGGGGGGAGGGGGTGCGCGGCGGTCGGGAGCACGCGCGCCGCCGCGGCGGCGGTGCCGGCGAGGGGGTGGGGCACCGGCGGTGGGCGGGTACCGGCGGGCCGTGGTGGAGCTTAAGGAGGCGTTGGGGGAGGCCTTGGGTGTCACGGGGGGGAGGGGAAGGTGCTTGCTCACCGCGGGGCGCCCATGGTGGCCGGTGGCGGCGGTGGGGGGGGGGGGGAGCGAGCGGGTGCCGCGGTCGGGGAGCCGGCTCTTTAAGCCGCGCGCGGGGGGCGGCGGCGGGCGGGCGGCGCGGGTACGGCGTCGGGCGGCGGCGGTACGGCGGCGGGCGGGCAGGCCGTACCACGGCGGGCGGGGGGGGGTGTACGGCGGCGCGCGGAATTCCACGCGCGTTCCCGCCGTTCGAGGCGCCTCGGGCACGGGCCGTGCGGGAAACACGCGAGGGGACCTCGGGAACACGCGGCGAGGCACAAGGGTCGATGCACGGCGAGGCTAGCGCGGGGCGGTACCGGCGGCGCGGCGGCGGAGGGCGCCGGCGCGGGGTGCCCGTGCGCGCTCGGCGTGCGACGTTGCGCACGGCGCGGCGTCGGCCGGCTAAAAACTGCAAAGTGCCTCTGTTCACGCTACGTTTTCTCCAAAAATTTGAATAAAAGTGCTCCAACCAATGAATAGAAAAGTTGTAGATCTAGCTACCCTCTACATCTTTCAAAAAGGTCCTATAGTGTTTTTCTCAACGGATTTTGCAGGAACGTCGTGCCAACTTTGAATGTCGACACGTCCCTGGAAAACGGGGAAAATCTTCCTTGCAAGGGGTTTTTCACAATTTTCCACCCAAAATTTGAAATGCCAATCTACATGAAAGTTGTGTCCCTCAATAAGATCTACAACTTTCATAAAGGTAGATTTTGGAGTGTTTAGGTGAATTTTGGGGAACGTGGCAAAAGTTCCGGACGACATCCGTCGACGTCAACGGTCAAGCGGGTTTGGACCGTGTCTTTGACCAAGGGTTGACTACGGGTGCGTATAGGCTTGGTCAAGGAGTTCATCGGGGTTCGTTGGCGAGGTTTTCGGGTGATGACCCGGGTTGACCTAGGTTTGACCGGGGTTTGACTGATTTGACCCAGATCGATTTGGTCACTAGCGTTAATGACGGTAATTGAAAACCGGGGCGTCACACGACCGGGGAAGGAACAAGTTAGACCAACAAAGAAGCATATGGAAGCAAAGACCAAGCATCTGGAAGCAAAATGTTAAACTCTGCTAACATTTCATCCAATGTATATTATTAATCTAAATTTAAGTATGCACAATTAGGGATGAAAACAAAAATGATATTTTTCGATTACCGGCAGTCGTTTTCGAGATTTTACCGGGTAATGAGGCTAAACGAAAACGAAATTGATTACTGGAAAACGAAATTGAAATCGGTTAAAAAATGCGAAATCGAAATTGAAAACGATTTTGGCTTCCTCCGTTCGTTTTCCAAAATTCTTCGGCCTGTTCGTTTGTTCATTTGGCTTATCACCAGCCAAGTAATGATTTTCTCTCACAACAAATCGGCCACCAAAGAACCAGGTCAGCAGATCTTTTCTCTCACAACAAATCAGCACCCGCCATCAGCCACCAGCCAAACAAACGGACTGCTTGTTTCGTCGGTATTTTACCGTGGTACATGGAGTCGAGGGCCACTGGGCGCGCATCACCAGCTTGTAGTTGCAGACTTGCTTACCGGCGCTCCCGCCCCACTAGTCTGCGCACATCGCTGCTCCCGCTGCAGCACCGCCAGCCCGCATGCGGCGTGCCTGCTTTGCCCAAAGCCAAATCTGGATCTGCTGCTCACGGAATACATAGACATGGGAGACAGACGAGAAACGAGAGAAGCAGTGATGCCTGCTAGTAGGAGTCCGGGACCTGTGGATCCAGTGGCAACAGTCTGAGCGTTCGTGAGCAGACAAAAAGATGAGTCGATGCGGCAAGTGAGTGGATAAGAACATTGAGGAAGATGAAGCTGATAACTATGGATGACATGTGGGCCTCAGCCCAAATGTCAGTGTCTATTTGTGTAATTCTTTGTAAGTACGTACGGAGAGGAAAATACTAGTACTACTAAAATTTTATTGAAAAACTGATCATCAAGCTATATTTTCTATCAATATCTGTATATATTATTTATTATTTACATGTCTCAATGTTGTTTACGATTCAAATTTAGAATTGAGTTAATGGTTCAATTATTTGTGTTTCTTGATCTCTTGATTCTTATCGAGGGTCATCACATCAAATGATTATAGGATAATATATTAGAGCAACTCCAAACGGTAGTCTTTGGTTTGTTACGAGAAGAAAATCTTCTTGGTTGGTTGCTTGTGGTTGGTTTGTTACGAGAGAAAAATCTTTATTGTTTGGTGGGTGATAAGCCGAGCGAACAGCCGTTAGTTAAATCTTACTCTTTATATTTCTATTTATCTAGTCATTTAGATTCACTTTCTATATCTTGGTAGGTTCCAATAGATTAGCCAAATTAGACTCTTCATATACCTGATACGTGGGGCCCACCTTTCATTGTTTACTCAGCCTACGCTATCTCCGTTCTTTTCCTTCTCTGCAGGTGGGGCATGGCCAAGGCAACAAGCCTACACGAGGTCACCGGCTGCCGGCAGCGGGTATGGAGGCGGCAGGCAGTGTTGGATATGATCCGAATTCTTAACGTGAGTCTTGTGGGGACGCCTGGAGGACCCACGGTTCGGGTTATGTGTTTAGCGGATTTGTTTCCGTATTTGACTGCAGTCAGTGTTGGGGAATTCAGGAAAACCTGTCACCCTCGAAACGTCGAGTTTAACGAAATTCTTAAGATGTGTTTTCAGGGGCAAAAGCATTCGCGATTTTAAGGAATCTTGAATCTGCGAAGCCTCGGAATCGCGAACATGCGATTTTCGGGAATCTTGAATCTGCGAAGCCTCGGAATCGCGAACATGCGATTTTCGGGAATCTTGAATCTGCGAAGCCTCGGAATCGCGAACATGCGATTTTCGGGAATCTTGAACCTGTGAAGCCTAGGAGTCGCGAACATGCGGATGTCTGGAATCTCGAACTGGCGAAGTCATGAACTTCAGGAGACGGAAATTCAAGAATATGTTGGACGTCTGGTTCGGAAGTCACGAACAGGGAAATTCACGAACTAGTGAGAAGCAAAGTCAAAGTTGTCGTCCCAAAAAGTCCGGGTTTAGGGTGTGAACTAGTGGCAGGCTTGTAAATGTATGAGATGTAAAAGACGTTTGTATATGTGTTCACATTAGGAATATTCTTCGGGCGCAAGGGTGTTTTCGGAATGTAAAAGTCCCTTCGTCTCCCTATAAAAGGGGGGTGCGAGGGCATGTGTAAACGGATCCATTACTTTGAAAATCTGTGCCACTAGTGGGAGATTCTCAGTCTCCTATTGCATTGTTACTGCTCTTGAACGCGCTTACTGTCCCGTCTCTCTCTCGTGTTCGGGGATCCCGTCCGGTTTTTCGGATACCCCCCAACATTGGCGCCCACCGTGTTTCAGCCGAAGAACAGCTCACGATGCCACCACAGAAGAAGTCCAAGAAGAACATTCCAGCTGAGACAAATCGAGAAGACGACCATCCTCCTCAAGGGAATGAAATCTCTTTCGTCCCTGAACCTTCCAACACCACAGATCAAGAACGGAGAGCAAATCTCGAAGCTTTGATGAAGGCAAGAGCTGAGAAGACAGCACACACTCAAGAACAACCTGCTGAATAGCAAACACATGAGAACGTTGATGATGATGATGACACCATAGACAGGGAACTAGAAAGAGTTCAACAGAAGATACAACAGCTGCAGAAAGACAAGGAAAAATTCACAAGTCAGTTGCAAGCGAAAAGAAAAATCTCTGAAAAGTTAGAACAACTGAACAAAGCAAGAGAACAAATCGAAACAATACAGAGAGAAATAGATGAAATGAAAGAACAAGAAAACGGTTCCACGTGGCAAGAATCGCCACATCAGAACTCTGGGCCAGCAAGAGGACCCCCGAAAGAAAACTTTTTCGCGGGAAACGGAATCTCACACTTCGTTGATTCCGAATCGCCACTGTCCATAGGGCTGCAAACTGCACCATGGCCGCCGAAGTTCAAGCCGGTTTCTCTCCCGAAATATAACGGCTTCGGAAACTCCAGATAGTTCCTTATGAGGTACGAATTAGCTGTGAATTCAGCAGGAGGAGATGATGTTGCACTGGCCAAATCCTTCATCATCGCTTGCGAAGGACCAGTACTGAATTGGTACTCTTTGCTGCCGCCGCACTCAGTCTGCAGCTGGGTAGATCTCAAGACAAAGTTCATGCAAGCATTTCAGATGTTCCATGACACAACAGCTGAAGCATCAAATTTGTACAACTGCAAGCAGAAAGACAGAGAGCCACTGCGGAACTTCGTGAGAACATTCATGCAGCAGAGATCCCAAATCCCAGAAGCTGATGAAAGAACAACGATCAATGCGCTAATCAAGGGCCTGACTCCAGGGCCAACAGCTTCGCATCTGACTAGAAAGAAATCCAAGACGGTTGAGGAACTTTTTCATGAATTGGAGGAATACATCTTGTCTGATGATGATCATCGCAAGAGAGTAGCCGAACGAAACGAAGCCAGGCAGGGCAACAAAGAAATGACCTGGAGAGCACAATCCCAGAATCCACGAAATGTTAACAATGTCGAAAATCCATAGCCTGACCAAAACAGCAGGCCAAGCACCAGAGGAGGGTTCGCGCCCAGAGGGAGGGGAAGAGGAAGATGACCCCCGAGGCTCACGAATCATAACCCAGAAGACCCATACTTCTATTGTCAGTATCATGGGAGGGGACACAGCACCGAAGGGTGCCCAGAAACTAAGAAAAACATGGCAAGAATCCAACAAGAAAAAGCGCTGATGAGCATCGCATCCTCAATGCCAAGCCAGTTTCGCCCAAATTTCTGGCAGCCGCAATTCATGAACTCTCAATCAAGTTCAGTCCCAGTTCAGTAGTTCCCACAACCACAATCATCATGGCAACCATCTCAGCAGTTTTTCCCCAGTCACAGGAAATCCAATCAATCCAGCAACCACAACCAATTCGGGAAATCTTGCCACCACCCCCAGAAAGCTCGTCAAGGCCTCAGTCAAGTGCAGGACCTCAGAATTCCAATGCATTTCCATCTTTCGGGACTATCATGCCAATCACAGGAGGGTCATCCATGGAGTTCGAGACTAAGAAGTAAAGAAGCAACTACTTCAGGTCTGTGAACACCATCATCAATGACGACCCAGCTGCATGTCCGGAATGGGCAAAGGTGCCAATCACTTCCACAGAAGAGGATTTCAGGCTGAAATCTGCGATTCATAATGATGCCATGGTCATAGAGGTAAACATAGCTGGGTGGGTCATCGGAAAAGTCCTAGTTGACAATGTAAGTTCAGCAGATATCTTGTTCTTGAAGACTTTCGAAAAGATGAATCTGAGCTAGCACATGTTGGACCCGCCAGAATACCCATTACAAGGTTTCGGAGGAAAACCAATCAAGCCAGTTGGAAAAATATCACTCCCTGTTTCCTTCAGAAATCTCGACAATGCCAGAACAGAGAGTCTCATCTTCGATGTGGTTGACATCTATCACCCGTATCTCGCGATTTTCGGCAGAGGCTTCATGAACAAATTTGACGCAGTCATAAGGCAGCAGTTCTTATGTATGAAGATGCCTGCACCCAAGGGGGTTATCACAGTGTTCGACAATCAACAAGAGGCCAGAAACATTGAAAAAGTCCACACGCCTGGCCAAACAAACGTGTACCAGTTGAAAACAGCTGACGAGAAGAAGGAAACCTACGAAGAGGCCAGGCGGGATAAAGAAAAGATTGAAATAGCCACAGATGGTGAAACCAAGAAAGTGTACCTGGATGACATGCCCAGTAGAGCAGTCACAATGGGGGCTCACCTCAGTGCCGAAGAAGACAAAGAGCTCGTGCAATTCCTGAACAAAAACAAAGATGTTTTCGCATGGTCAGCCAAGGACCTGCAAGGTGTCGACAGGGACATTATCGAACATGCCTTGGAAACAGACGAAAGAATACCTCCCAAGAAACAGAAACTTCGGAAAATGTCCGAGGAAAAAGTGAAAGCAGTGGAAGCCGAAGTTCAGAGACTGCAAGACGCGCAAGTAATCAGAGAAGTAAAGTATCCAGTCTGGCTAGCCAACACTGTACCAGTGAAGAAGAAAAATGGAAAGTGGAGAATGTGTGTGGATTTCACAGATTTGAACAAGGCATGCAAGAAAGACGATTTTCCCCTGGAAAGGGTAGACAAAATCGTAGATGATGCAGCCAACAGCGAGATGCTCTCACTCCTGGATATGTTCTCTGGGTATCATCAAATCAGGGTTCGCAAAGAGGACGAAGAAAAAACAAGCTTCATCACTCCCTTCGGAACATTCTGTTTCGTGAGAATGCCAGAAGGGTTAAAGAATGCAGGATGTACATTTTCAAGAATGATAGCAATAGTCCTCCATACCCAACTCCGGAGGAACATCTTGGCATACATGGATGATATAGTCGTCAAAAGTGTTCTGAGAAAAGATCACATCAGTGACCTGGCAGAAACATTCGCGAACATTAGAGAAGCAAATCTGAAGCTAAATCTGGAAAAGTGTGTATTCGGCATTCACAAGGGGAAAGTACTCGGATGTCTAGTCTCAACAAAGGGCATAGAGGCGAACCCCAACAAAATCAGAGTGTTAGTGGAAATGCAAGATCCAGTTTCAGTGAAGGATGTGCAGAAATTAACAGGGAGAGTGGCTGCCCTTAACTGATTCATTCCCAGAGCTGTAGAAAGAAGCTTACCATTCTTCCAAGTCCTCAGAAGTGCTAAGAACTTCCAGTGGTCCGAAACCCAGAGGCGAGCTTTCCAAGAATTGAAAGATTACTTGTCCAGCATGACCAAGCTGTGCCCTCCCGAATCGAAATCGCCACTTCTGCTATATGTGTCCGCATCAAATTCGGCAGTAAGTGCTGTGCTAGTGCAAGAAAAGGAGGAAGAAGGGAAGCTCAAACAAATTCCAGTATACTTCTCTTCCGAAGCTTTGTCTGGCTCGAAAATCTTCTATTCCGAGCTGGAAAAGATTGCATACGCAGTTATCATGGCAGCAAGGAAGCTAAGGCACTATTTCGAGGGTCACAGAATAAGGGTCATCACGAATCAGCCGTTGAATGATTTGTTCGCAAATAGAGAGGCATCTACCCGAATAATCAAATAGGGCGCCGAACTCTCAGAGTATGTAGTGGACTTCGAAAGGAGAAGTGCAATAAAGTCGCAAGTTCTGGCGGATTTTGTCGTGGATTGGACTTCACCAACTCAGAACCCCGATGAAAAAATACTTGAACCTTGGATAGTCCAGTGTGATGGGGCTTGGTGCTACAAGGGAGTTGGAATTTCGGCTGTCATAACATCCCCGGCGGGTGTAGTGATAAGATATGCAGCTTGGCTCATATTCGCGAACAATGAACATTCCACGAATAGCACAACAGAATATGAAGCTCTACTCCTGGCATTAAGGAAAATGAAAGCCCTGGGGCAGTAGAGCTTCATAATCCGGACGGATTCGAAAGTCATTCAAGAACATGTCGAAAAAGAAAGTGAAGCAAGAAATCTTGTTCTCATGAAGTACAAAAAGTTAGGGAAATGGAAAGGCACTTCAAAGGTTACTCAGTCCAGCATATCCCAAGAGATGACAACAATGAGGCAGACAAGCTGGCGAAAGCAGCAGCCAGAAATCAAGAACTACCCCCTGATGTGTTCTTCGAAATCATCAGAGAACCATCCATCAAGGATTAGAGGCCAAAAATCGTGAATGTAGTGGAGAATCCCGATTGGAGAGCAGAAATCATGGCTTATCTGAGAGGCCATTATGAACCACAAGAAGAGTTGGAAGAGAAAAGGTTGAAACAAAGAGCACGGGGCTACACAGTGGTAAACGGAGAACTATACAAATCAGGAGTCACTGAGCCTTGGCTACGATGCATCACCTCCGAAAAAGGCCTGGAGCTTCTCAAGGAAATTCACAGCGGATTTTGTGGTGCGCACATAGGCACCAGGGCTTTAGCTGGAAAGGCAATAAAACAGGGATTCTATTGGCCCACCATAAACATAGATGCCAAGGCATTAGTTCGGCAATGTGAAGCATGCCGGAAAACGACGAACCAACGAATTTACCTTCAATGCCGAGTTCACTTTATTCCACCATCGTGGCCATTGCAAAGGTGGGGAATGGATCTAGTAGGGCCATTGCCAACGGCTCGGGGGGAATTGCCGATTCGCGTTTGTTGCGGTCGATTATTTCACGAAGTGGGTGGAAGCAAAACCACTTGCGAACATCAAAGCACCAACAATTCAGAAGTTCTTTTGGCAGAACATAGTCTGCAGGTTTAGGGTTCCTAGAGAACTGACTGTTGACAATGGGAAACAGTTCGATTGTTACACTTTCAAAGAATATTGCAAGACCTGGGTACTCATGCGAAATTTTCGTCAGTGTACCACCCACAGTCCAACGGTGCAGTTGAAAGGGCAAATGGCCTGATTTTTTCGGGAGTCAAGAAGTGCTTGTTCGACCAAAAGAAGGGTAAATGGGTGGATGAATTACCGAAAGTAATCTGGTCTCACAACACTACCGTGTCAAGAGCAACAAGTTTCACGCCCTTTCGCCTACTTTTCGGCACTGAGGCAATGACACCGGAGGAAATAAAAAATGAAAGCATGAGAGTCCTGAAAGCAAAAGAGATTGAAGAAATTGATAAGAAAGTGGAAAAGGATATGATCGAGCTAACAATCCTTGAAGCTGCTGAGAACATTGAGAAGTACCAAAAAGAGACTAAAGCTTGGAGAGACAAGAAAGTGGTCCGAAAGGACATCAAAACTGGCGATCTAGTGTTGAAAAGGAAGAAAAACTGGGAGAACCCGGGAAAACTTCATGAATCTTGGGAAGGGCCTTACATTGCAAAAGAAACAGACATGCCAGGGGCTTTTCGTTTGATGGAGCAAACTGGCGAAGAGTTGCCATATTCATGGAACGCCGACAACCTGAAAAGGTATTACCCTTGAAAGTTCCAGTTGTAGTTAGATGTAATTTAGAGAATTTTTTCTATTTTCGCAAATTTGTATTCTGAAAAATTAAAAAATTCGAATCACGTGTCTATAAGTGATTTCGGGAAAAAACATTAGCCTTTACTTTCTTAATTGCATTAGAATAAGGAGGACCGTACTCTTTTCCTTGCAAAGGGGGCTCTAAATCAAGAGGCAAGGTTTTTAACGAGGAGGATCCTATGTAAATACTCTTTGTGATATATATATGAAAAGAGTCTTCCCCCAAATTGCGTATTTACAGAATTCCATCATGAAAAAAGAAAAGTTCGTGAAAAAGGCTTCCTGATAGCCAGAATTCCATCGCGAAAAATGAAAAGTTCGTGAGAAAGGCTTCCTGATAGCCAGAATTCCGTCATGAAAAAAAAGAAAAGTTCGTGAAAAAGGCTTCCTGATAGCCAGAATTCCATCGGGAAAAAAGAAAAGTTCGTGAGAAAGGCTTCCTGATAGCCAGAATTCCATCGTGAAAAAAAGAAAAGTTCGTGAAAAAGGCTTCCTGATAGCCAGAACTCCATCGTGAAAAGAAGAAGAGACTGTGAAAAAAAGGCCCGAGGCAACAATAAGTTGTGGCCTAAAATCCCATCCACGAAGGGATTCCCACCAAAAAGGCCCGAAACAACAATAAGTTGTGGCCTAAAATCCCATCCACGAAGGGATTCCCACCAAAACGGCCCGAGACAACAATAAGTTGTGGCCTAAAATCCCATCCACGAAGGGATTCCCACCAAAAAGGCCCGAAACAACAATAAGTTGTGGCCTAAAATCCCATCCACGAAGGGATTCCCACCAAAAAAGCCCGAGACAACAATAAGTTGTGGCCTAAAATCACATCCACGAAGGGATTCCTATCGAAAAGGCTCGAGACAACAATGAGTTGCAGCCTGAGTTTCCATCATGATAAGTAACGACGATTGCAGTTAAGTAAATGTGTGTGGCATTGTTCCAAAATTCTTCTCCCCTAATGAAAACTACCGAGAATTTTTTTCACGAAAAAATCGTTCTGGCGAAAGGGCTAGGGGCTCGTGTAGAAATTCAAAGAAAATCATGGTTGAAGCAACTGGAGGTTGCAATATCAACCAGGGCAAGTATGCCAATAGGATCAAGTCCACAAAATTCGAGAACAAATTTTGTCGACTTGCCTAACATTTGAAGCTTTAAAGAATTTGCGAAGATTTCTCCAAAAGCGCGTCTGATCAAAGTATTTGAAAAACAGTAGAGCTTCGGTAATTTGTCTACAAATTTTCATGCAAAATGGCAAGGTGGGGGAGGGTGACGTTTTTTCAAAAGAAAACGTCTTTATTGCCTTAATTGCATAAAAATTTTGAAACAGTTCAACACCAATTACATTGATAAGTACAAAATCTAGAACGAAAGTTCGACAACATGTCCGGGTTCGCAACTATCATCTTCTGCAATATCGCTAGCATAAGCAAAGTTGAGCTCGCCGGCAGTTGGGCTAAGGGGCTCCATCTTCGGAATCTTCGCGGAACTTGAATTCGCAGCTGTAGAACCCTCCTTCTTACAAAGCAGGAAAAAGGAAGAAAGATCGAAGCATCCCATAGAAAACTTAAGCGAAGTTTCGAGCCAAAAATCGGAAAAATCCTGTTCGGGATGAGATCTTTTGAACAAGCACCACGCTTCGCCACTAACAAACATCGCGATGAATCCGTAGTGGCATCACGTCATGTGCAGGCCCAGCTTGTAGGACTGCGCATGTTAAAGTTTACAAGACAGCTATTCAGACAAACTAAGTGAATGTACAAATATACAGAAGCAGCCTCGAGGGCGCGAATAAATCGGAAAAACATCTAGTCCGTGATGTCAACCTTCGGAGAATTCCTTTCGTGCCCAGAAGTTTGGTCGCCATCACTGCCGTCGTCGCTGCTGCTGCCTGAGCCCTCTTCTCCCGAGTCGCTAGAGTCTTCGTCTTCAGTAGACGATACAGGGGATGCAGCGCTTTCTCCACAATTCTCTTCCTCGATCAACTAATAGAAGTGAAGAAACAAATGTAAGAAAAATTAAGGGACAAAAATCCCGCGAATAAGTAGTAGCGAGCAGAATCGTCCGAAAATCTACCCGAGCAAGCTTAGCACGTGCAATGCTCTTGATGGCTTGTTTCCCGCTGGCTAACCAAAATTCCCTCGCGAATTTGGACTTGATAACTTGAACATCCTCGTTTGGGCAAATTCTTGAGGTACTCAGGGTGTTGGGAAACTGCAAGAGTTTTTCGCGAAACTTCGCGAGATCTGCGTAGTCGAAGTTGTGCAGAAGCTTCAGAATGCTTTCGACCGAGAAGGCTGCTGCGAAATCATTAGCTCCGGAGATAACTTCGGGAATCGCCTTGAATTCTGCGTCGATCCAATCCATGAACTCTAGAACCCCTAAGTTGGAAGGGAGTGGCGATGGATGAACGCCAAATTCACTCATATTCTCCGAAAAAAGCTTTCAGCCTGTCGACAGTATCAGAAATCCTCCTTCCAGAAGATTCTCTCTGTTCGGTCAGGGCCTTCTCGAGATCTTGAATTCATTGGTCCTTGCTGCTCAGGGATCTGGCCAAATCGGCATTGTTAGCACGAAGATCCTCGACAACTTTCGAGGATCTGTCATGGTTTTTGCGAAGGTTCTCAATTAGGCTCAGATCGTCTTCATGAGTTTTCTGCAGCTTTTCCAACTCCTTTGATTGCTCAAGTGCTTCGCCAGCGATTTTCTTCTCATCCTGGCAAACCCTCAAGGCTTCCGCCAGTTCGGCTACCTTCTTTTCAAGATCAAGGTTCGCAGATTGAGCAAGAGCAAAGTTTCGTTTAAGTTCCTTGGATTCTTGGGAAATTTGCTTGTCTGCCTTCTCTTGATCAACAAGCCGTTCAATGGCAACTTTCCCGAGCATGGAAGATTTGAGAGCGTAATCTTCTTGAAACCTCGCCAGCTTGGACGGAGGATATGAACGAAGAAGGTCCTTGAATTCTGAAAAATTCCATGACTAAGGTTTTGAGCAAAAAGTTCGCAAATCTGAAAGATTCAAAAGTTAACGAAAAGAAACGAACCCTGTTTGCTTAGATTTTGCTTGGTAACCTTCTTCCCCGAACTCGAAGAAGTTTTACCCTGCGACGCAGAAGTCTTCCTCAGAGCGGAGTGAGGCCCCTTTCCAGACTCCCGAGCGACTCCTCTGGTTTGTTCCGATCCTTTTCCTGTGTCATCAACAAGTGTAGGCAATTTCCAGAGTGTTAAAATCTTGGACGTGCCGCTCCCGATACTAGCCGCCTCGAAACCAACACTTAGTAGTTCGCCGCAGTGAGACGTGCCAAAGCTCTTGTTGAACACGGCTAAGGAAGGAGAGGGAGCCTAGCCTTCGGGAATAACCTCGCGAACTTCGAGCAAGGGAGCATTCTGGACAGGATCATCACCCCGGTGAACAGTGAGTTTGAGCTCCTTGGCAAATTCAGGGGTCGCATCATCATGACGGGGGACGGACGGAGAAACAGCAGCAGCAGTAGCAGCAACAGGGGGCTCAACAGCTGCGTCAGGAACCACATCCTACCAAACTTCGGGGGAAGCATCTGAAAAAGAATCAATGTCCACGAACTCATTCTCAGAACCAGACGGGCAATTTTCTCGAAAGTTAAATCTCAACAAGGGCCAAAAGGAAGAACCTTTCTGGCTGGCCGCCTCCACGACAAGGTTGTCATTGAATGCAGATGGAACCCGTCGAACCCCCGAAGAAACAACCTTTCTTACAGCTTTCTTGGATTTCTTGCGGCTCATCTGCGAGAGGCCGGAGGCCGCTTGGAGTTCGGCGTTCGAAATTTGTTCTGAGGTCTTGCGCTTGCGCTTCGACGATTCTAAAGATCTTGTCTTGGAAGGCTGGACGCCAGAGGAGGTGCTCTCGTCGATAGTTGATGGGCCCCGTTTCGAAGATCTTCTTCTTGGGGCACTTATAGGAGCAGCCGAGCAACTGGCGACAACAACCGCGGGAACCTTCAATTTGCGACCCGGGCGTCGAGAATTAAAAGACTTGTCCCCACAGACCTCAGTGAACACGCGATTAATTCTCCTCTTGTGTCTCACCAGCGCCTTGTATGCCTTGTATTCGTTCATGGTGTACTCGCCTATCATAAGAGTCACTTTCTTCTCGACCTCAACCATGAAAGCATCGCCACTTTGGCCTTCCCGCAGTTTAATGCTGAATTTTGGGAAAGGGACTTCTTGAGTTGCCCAGTTGACGTTGAAATACACGATCTCATTGGGGGCCCAACCATAAGAAATCGGCCAAATCTCGGCAGCAACGAACTCCTCGACAATGTCGCGGCCTCCAAGTATAGTGCTGGCGAGGTGAAAAGCATTTTCGCAATTTCTAATCCCCACTGCCTGATGGTTGAATTCAGCAGCATTCACAGCAGTCAGGGGTTCGATAGAGCAAGACAAAGGGCAAGCTGGTCCTTCGTAGCCAGGAACCTCAGACATGTCAACCTTGACGTAGAACCAGTACGAGTTCCAATCATGAGTCAGGTTGGTCTTGCAGCAGGGAGCGATCTGAATTCGCGTAATCCCTTTTCGGGTGTTCTGTCGTCGGGTGTTGAAAGTGCAACATGCATGCTGAGCTTCGTAATATCGCCCGTCATCGACTTTGATGATGTCGGGAACAATGACCCGTTCGAAAAATCTGGCGAAAGCATCGACGTTAAGGTTACGACCAAAGGTTTTCATGATCCAAATAAACTTCGACACCTCAAGGAAAGACGTCGGTGAGAGCTGATGAATCTTCACCGAAAAAGCTTTCAAGATCGCAGGCAGAATCAGATCGCAAGGAAACCTAAGGCCACAGGTGAAAAAGTCCCGAAATACGACAACCTCTCCGTCTTCGGGAACAGGAATTTGTTCATCCAGTGGAGCTCGTCCAGTTCCTGAGGGGAAGAAGCCAGCTGCTTCATATTCTCTAATCATGTTGGTGGTAACCTTCGACTCTCCGAAAACGAGGGAAGAAGGCAGAGGTCCCGCCGGCCTTGTCCTGACCAAATCTCCGACGCCGGCATCCACATCTCTGACGTCTTCGTCATCTGTTCTCACTTCGCCATCCTCGTGACTCCTAGAGCCACTGGCGGTGGGAGAGCCCCCCTCTTCAGAGGTGGAGCATTCTCAGGACCCTCGACAACCGATTCGGCTGGAAGACCAGCTGCGACAAGTTCTACAGTCGTCATGGGTCTCGCGGTGCTTTTGACTCAAGCCACCTATTCGATAGTTTTACAGAGAAGAAGAAATAAGGACAACATTCGCGAATAAAGTTTGCAAAATAAAGGAACCTAATACAATAAAAAGAATGAATAAGAGCTAAAGAGCGAAAGGAACAATACCTTAGAAAGGTTCGAAGAAAGTTGAAAGGTCGCGAACTCTGAAGCACAAGACGAGTCATGATTCGAAACAAAAGCAAGGGAGCAGTGAAAAATTTTCACAGCGGAAGCCTTCTATTTTTAGGGTCGAGGGGGGCAGTTCCGCGAAACCTGCCTCGATTAGACCGTTGTGGGGTTTCCGGGTGACGCGTGTCCCCTCCGACATTCCGAGGGTGACGTTTTTTACTGAAATTCTAGTTTTCGTGTAATCGGATCGTCGGAGTCAACCCGCTTCCCCGAGGGGCTAGTGTTGGGGAATTCAGGAAAACCTGTCACCCTCGAAACGTCGAGTTTAACGAAATTCTTAAGATGTGTTTTCAAGGGCAAAAGCATTCGCGATTTTCAGGAATCTTGAATCTGCGAAGCCTCGGAATCGCGAACATGCGATTTTCGGGAATCTTGAATCTGCGAAGCCTCGGAATCACGAACATGCGATTTTCGGGAATCTTGAATCTGCGAAGCCTCGGAATCGCGAACATGCGATTTTCGGGAATCTTGAACCTGTGAAGCCTAAGAGTCGCGAACATGCGGAAGTCTGGAATCTCGAATTGGCGAAGTCATGAACTTCAGGAGACGGGAAATTCAAGATTATGTTGGACGTCTGGTTCGGAAGTCACGAACAGGGAAATTCACGAACCAGTGAGAAGCAAAGTCAAAGTTGTCGTCCCAAAAAGTCCGGGTTTAGGGTGTGAACTAGTGGCAGGCTTGTAAATGTATGAGATGTAAAAGACGTTTGTGTATGTGTTCACATTAGGAATATTCTTCGGGTGCAAGGGTGTTTTCGGAATGTAAAAGTCCCTTCGTCTCCCTATAAAAGGGGGGTGCGAGGGAACGTGTAAACGGATCCATTACTTTGGAAATTTGTGCCACTAGTGGGAGATTCTCAGTCTCCTGTTGCATTGTTACTGCTCTTGAACGCGCTTACTGTCCCGTCTCTCTCTCGTGTTCGGGGACCCGTTCGGTTTCCCAACAGTCAGTTTAGTCCACCATATATATACATCTTGTAAGCCACACGGGAAGAGAGAGAGAGAGCTCATTGTATTCCTTGCGTTGTAACTCTCTCATCATAGTGAAGATCGCCGATTGGCGCCCGTGGTTTTTCCCGCAAGGGTTTTCACGTAAAAATCGTGTCTCGTGTTCGATCTTATTTTCGCATTATTTGCTAAAGTGGTACCAGTGAAAAAAATAGGGTTTCGTTCCCTATTTGCGTCGCCGCAGTCTTTTTTCGATCGCACCGCCGCGAACTCCTTGCTCCGTTGCCTTTTTCTTTTTCTGCCGCCACACGCCAGGACGCCTTCTTTTTTCTACCGCCGCACGCACCAGATAGATCAGGGAGGTGCTGATAATCAAGGTCGCCAGGGAGGTGTGATCATCTGTCTAAGATCCATCGGAAGTTAAAAAAATTGGTTGTTGTTCCTGTTTGCGCACGGATCAAGGAAAAACCATCGATCACGGTTCCCTGCTGCTGCATGTTTTCTCGGTGCTATTCAATTTGGTGGAATTTTGCTACAGCCACACAGGAATTCTACCAGGAGATTCATTACTCTTGCTAAACGTACACAGAGTTCTACACAAGGCTGCAGGTTATTACTAGGGTTACACAGTTTTATACCTAGTTTATTTACTGCAGATTATTTTCTCTTGGTTATTTTCTTCTAATGGCTACTATGAAGTACGATATTCCACTGCTTGATCAGGATACAAGGTTCGCATTGTGGCAAGTCAAGATGCGAGCTGTTTTAGCGCAGTTTGATTTGGATGATGCGCTTAATAAATTCGGGAACAAGGATTCAAAGACTTGGTCTGATGATGAGAAAAAAAAAGATCGTAAAGCCTTGTCTCATATTCATCTTCATCTTTCAAACAATATTTTGCAAGAGGTTTTGCAGGAGAAAACCACTGCTGCTTTATGGCTCAAGTTGGAGTCAATTTGCATGTCAAAAGATCTGACAAGCAGGATGCATATGAAGATGAAGTTATATACGCACAAGTTGCATGAAGGTGGCTCTGTGTCTACCCATCTCTCGGTCTTTAAGGAGATCGTCGCTGACCTACAGTCTATGGAGGTAAAATATGAGGATGAGGACTTGGGTCTTATTCTTTTGTGCTCACTGCCTAGTTCTTTTGCAAACTTTAAAGACACTATATTGTATAGTCGTGATACTCTAACGATGAATGAGGTTTATGAAGCTTTGCAAGCTAAGGAAAAGATGAAACAAATGGTGTCTTTTGAAGGTTCCGCTTCCAATGGAGAAGCATTATCTGCTCGTGGCAGGACACAAAATAAATCAAATGATGGTTATAGAGGCAAGAGCTCGAATGGCTATAGATGTCGTATGGACCTCCCTGGGTCCACTACCTCGGTGGGTACCAGGACCGACTACTCGGTGGGCCCCTGGGACTACTCGACTTGCGCTGCACGACACCTGATGGCGTGAAGCACAAGGACTACAGAGGAGAAGTACTCGGATAGGAAGCTGTACATGTCCCGCACTGTATAGAGGACTCTTAGACGTACCCGACTAGTACTCTCTCCCTGAACCGACTTGTAACCCTGCCTCCCGGACTATATAAGGCGAGGCAGGGACCCCTCTCTCTCTCACGGCTTAAGATTGCATCATCTTGTAACCGCACCCAATCAATCTAGAGCCACACAACATACAGGACGTAGGGTATTACGCACCTCGCGGCCCGAACCTGTCTAAATTGTGTGCCACGTGTCTCTTCCTTCGAGTCACCGATCTCGGCGAGGCCACATTCATCTACTTCGGGTACTCCCCTTAGTAGGTTGCCGGTCTAAAACACCGACAGCTGGCGCGCCAGGTAGGGGATCTCGCCTGAGATCACATGGCGAACTCGACGGTTTGCGTCTACATCAAGCCAACCGTCGCCTTCAACCGCGGCGACACCTTCGTCTTCGGTGCACGGGTGCCGCTGGCCGCTGACGGCGCCGGATTCTTCCAACGCTGCCTCACCATGCCGCCCAACCCGGAGACTGGCCTCGTGACACTTCCCGAAGTAGTCACGGGCGAACTCGCCGGCAAATTCGGCGAAATTTCACTTTTCAACCAACACGCTGACTTCGACCTTGGATCCGCTTCCAACTCGAACTCGACGTCCCCGTGGGCTATCGCATGCGAGTCGGCTACTCAGCCATCACATGTGGACTCCCCACCCCGCGAGCGCTTCACACGTGGCCCCCGCAACGTCAGCAGGGCCCACATGAAGGCTCCCACTACACGCCGGGCCGGCAAGGAGCCCGCACCCGAGTACGACTCGGACTCCGACACCGCCCCCGGCTACAACTCGGACTCCAACCCCCTCCTCGGCTTCTACTCGGACTCCGCGTATGAGTTCGACTTCGGGTCGGACACTGAGGATCCCGAGTCCGAGGTCAACTCTACTGAGCAACCCTTATCAGGATCGACTTCTGGGCTGGTTATAACATCCACACCCGCCGGGAGATTCGTCTACTGGCCAGATCACAAGCCTGCCGACCTGATAGATGGGAACTCACGCTACGTCGCCTACCTCAACTTGCTTCCCTTCCAGGAGGGAACACCACTCGCTCGAGCTGAGGTGTACACTCCTACAGAGGTAGCAACCAGCGACTCCAGCCTTGGCTCTCCCGACCGGCAAGTCTTCATGACTACCAATGAGACGCCAGGGCCCTCAGGCACGGCCCCTGACCAGTACCTAGAGGACATCTCCGCGGACGAGTTGCCCGCCAACACTCCCGCCGACGAGACCCCCGCCAACAGAGACGACCGACGGGAACGCAACAGAAAGCGGAGCGAACGGCGCCGACGTCTCCGCGACTCCCTCCCCATTCGCAACCTTGCTGAAGCACTCGACCAGGTCGAGAGCCGGGTACACACTACCCCAGAGCAATGCCTCATGTCTATCACTACGATAGCATGTGTCCTTCGGTTTTTTCTCCGGATTTTACGGGATATTCTTGCCAAAACTTCAGATGGACCCTCAGCCAGAGTCTACAACTCAACCTAAGGCTCGGGGGGATACTTCATATGGAGTGCGATTTTGCAATCGCACTTCCATATCAGTTTCGGCTTCAAGACAACACGGGCATTGTTGAAGACCTTCAAGAGCAGCACTCGAGGACGCTTGGGACTACTCGAGAAGACTTCAGGATTGCTCAAATATCGCTGGAGTACATTCCAGCCTCGGGATGCTTCGACTACTCTCGAGGACTTTTGACTTGTAGTGCTCAGGGACGCTTGAGGACTACTCGTTAAGGCCGTCAAGACTACTCGAAGCTATCCTTCTCGACTACAAAGTACTCGGGGGCTTGTCGTATGGACCTCCCTGGGCCCACTACCTCGGTGGGTACCAGGACCGACTACTCGGTGGGCCCCTGGGACTACTCGACTTGCGTTGCACGGCACCTGATGGCGTGAAGCACAAGGACTACAGAGGAGAAGTACTCGGATAGGAAGCTGTACATGTCCCGCACTGTATAGAGGACTCCTAGACGTACCCGACTAGTACTCTCTCCCTGAACCGACTTGTAACACTGCCTCCCGGACTATATAAGGCGAGGCATGGACCCCTCTCTCTCTCACGGCTTAAGATTGCATCATCTTGTAACCACACCCAATCAATCCAGAGCCACGTAGCATACAGGACGTAGGGTATTATGCACCTCGCGGCCCAAACCTGTCTAAATTGTGTGCCACGTGTCTCTTCCTTCGAGTTACCGATCTCGGCGAGGCCACATTCATCTACTTCGGGTACTCCCCTTAGTAAGTTGCCGGTCTAAAACACCGACAATAGAGGTCGTTCAAAGTCTAGAGGCAAGGGTGAAAAATTCTGCAGGTACTGCAAAAAGGATACTCATTTTATTTCTGAGTGTTATAAACTGAAGAACAAGGAAAAGAGAACTGGCACTTATAGACCGAAAGGTAATTCGATGAAGGTAATGCTTCGTTGCTGCTACTACCGATAGTTTAGATCGTTACGAGGTTCTTGTTGCTTTTTCTTTGGATGTGCAAATAATGGTGATGAATGGATTCTTGATTCCGCTGCTTCCTTTCATATATGCATTAATAGAGATTGGTTCATCACTTATGATTCTGTCCAAGGTGGTTCTGTTAAAATGGGTGATGATAGTTCACATCAAATAATTGGCATTGGATCTGTTCAGATTAATATGCATGATGGAATTATCAGAACTTTGACAGATGTGAGGCATATTCCATATATGAGTAAGAATCTTATTTCTTTGAGTACTCTTGATGGTAAAGGGTACAAATACTCCAGTGGATATGGAGTTTTGAAAGTATCAAAAGGTTCTCTTATTGTTATGAGGGGTGATTTAAAATCTGCAAATTTGTATCGTCTTCGAGGTACTACAATTACAGGTGATGCTGCTGTAATTTCTAATTCATTATCTACTTCTGATGCTACTAACCTTTGGCATATGCGTCTTGGGCATATGAGTGAGCTTGGCTTGGCAGTGCTGAGTAAGAGAGGACTTCTCGATGGGCATAGCATCAGCAAGTTGGATTTCTGTGAGCATTGTGTGTTTGGCAAACACAAGAGGGTGAAGTTTAATACCGCTACTCATTCAAGTAAAGGTATTCTTGATTATGTGCATTCTGATTTATGGGGACCATCTCGCAAGCCTTCTCTTGGTGGTGCTTGTTATATGTTGACCATAATTGATGATTATTCTAGAAAGGTATGGCCATATTTCTTGAAAGATAAATCAAAAGCATTTTCAGCATTTAAAGAGTGGAAGACTATGGTTGAAAATCAAACTGAAAGGAAGGTTAAATAGCTTCATACTAATAATGGGATGGAATTCTGTTCTCACGCATTTAAGTCATATTGCAAATCTGAAGGCATTGTTAGGCACTACATTGTTCCTTATACACCCCAACAGAATGGTGTAGCTGAGCGTATGAACAGGACTATCATCTCTAAGGCTCATTGCATGTTGTCTAATTCTGGTTTGAATAGGCGTTTTTGGGTTGAAGCTGCTTCCACTGCTTGCTATTTGATTAATTGTTCACCCAGTATTGCTATTGATAAGAAAACTCCAATTGAGGTATGGTCTGGTTCTCCAGCTGATTATTCGCAATTGAGAATTTTTTGTTGTACTGCTTATGCTCACGTTGATAATGGTAAATTAGAGCCTAGAGCTGTTAAGTGCATCTTTATTTCTTGGTTATCAATCTGGTGTTAAAGGCTATAAATTGTGGAATCCACAAACTCAAAAGGTTGTGATTAGCAAGAATGTTATTTTTAATGAATCTGCTATGTTGCCTGACAACCCTTCTACTAGTGCTCCTGTCCAGCAAACTTCAAGTGTGCAGGTGGAGCATTTTATTGATGTTGATAGTACACCAAATAATGATAATGTTGCTGTCCAAGATGCACCTAATGTTGATGATTCTCCAATTGTTGATGATCCATCTATTGTTGAGCATTCTTCTCCAGTTGTGCAGCATCCACAACATTCAATTGCTAATCATAGGCCCAAAAGGGGACCTAAGCCTAGAAAAAGGTTGATTGAAGAATGCAATGTTGCTTATGCTTTAAGTGTTGCGGAAGAGATTGAAGATGCTGAACCTTCTAATTATTCTGAGGCTATTATTTCTGCTGATGGAAAAAATTGGATGACCGCTATGCATGATGAGATGGAGTCTCTTCAAAAGAATGGCACTTGGGATTTAGTGCAATTTCCCAAGGGTAAAAAGACCGTTCGTTGCAAATGGATTTTCAAGAGAAAGGAAGAAAGGTATAAAGCAAGGTTGGTTGCTAAAGGCTATAGTCAGATTCCAAGTATTGATTTTAATGATGTCTTTTCCCCAGTTGTTAAGCATAGTTCCATTCGTACTTTGTTGAGTTTTGTTGCTATGCATGATTATGAGTTGGAGCAGTTAGATGTCAAAACTGCGTTCTTGCATGGGGAGTTAGAAGAAGTCATTTATATGGACCAACCTGAAGGTTTTGTTGTTCCTGGAAAAGAAAACCTCGTTTGTAGATTGAAGAAATCTCTTTACGGCTTGAAACAATCTCCCAGGCAATGGTATAGGAGATTTGACTCTTTTATGATCTCTCATGGTTTTAACCGGTCTGATTATGATAGTTGTGTCTATTTGAAGACAGTTAATGGTTCAGCTATTTATTTGCTTCTTTATGTTGATGATATGCTGATTGCTGCAAAAGATAAATCAGAAATAGCTAAGATGAAGGCACAATTGAATTTAGAACTTGAGATGAAGAATCTTGGTGCAGCCAAGAAAATTCTTGGTGTGGAAATTATCAGAGATAAAAAATCTGGCATGTTATACCTCAGTCAGCGAGGTTATATTGAGAAGGTTCTTCATCGTTTTAATATGCAAGATGCAAAACTAGTGAGTACTCCATTAGCTTCACATTTTAAATTGTCCTTAGATTTATGTCCAGCTTCAGATGAAGATATTAAGTACATGTCTAGAGTTCCATACTCAAGTGCTGTTGGTTCACTTATGTATGCCATGGTCTGTTCTCGTCCTGATTTAGCTCATGCAATGAGTGTTGTCAGTAGATACATGGCTAATCCTGGCAAAGAGCATTGGAATGCAGTTCAGTGGATTTTCAGATATCTGCGTGGTACTTCTAATGCTTGTTTGCGGTTTGGGAAATCTACACATGGACTTGTTGGTTATGTTGATTTTGATTATGCTGGTGATTTGGATACTAGAACGTCTCTCACAGGTTATGTTTTCACCATTGGTGGTTGTGCTGTGAGTTGGAAAGCACATTTACAGGCTACTGTTGCTTTGTCCACTACTGAGGTTGAATATATGGCTGTTTCTGAAGCTGCTAAAGAAGTTATTTGGTTGAGAGGCTTATACTCTGAACTTTGTGGGATTTCTTCTTGCGTTACTATACATTGTGATAGTCAAAGTGCTATTTGCCTTACTAAAGATCAGATGTTTCATGAGAGAACAAAGCACATTGACATCAGGTATCATTTTATTCGAGATGTTATTGCTCGAGGTGGTGTTATTAAAGTACGCAAGATTCATACTCGTGACAATCCCGCTGATATGATGACTAAGCCTGTTCCTACAGCTAAGTTTGAGCTATGCTCAAGCTTGGTTGGTATTAAAGTTTAAGTCCTAGTGACTTTTGGCGTTAGTGATTATTTGTTATTGAAGTGAGTTCATTGACGATACTTCATCCACTGCAAGATGGAATTCGTCTCAAGGTGGAGTTTGTTGGATATGATCCGAATTCTTAACGTGAGTCTTGTGGGGACGCCTGGAGGGCCCACGGTTCGGGTTATGTGTTTAGCGGATTTGTTTTCGTATTTGACTGCAGTCAATTTAGTCCACCATATATATACATATTGTAAGCTGCACGGGAAGAGCGAGAAGGCTCATTGTATTCCCTGCGTTGTAACTCTCTCATCATAGTGAAGATCGCCGATTGGCGCCCGTGGTTTTTTCCCGCAAGGGTTTTCCACGTAAAAATTGTGTCTCGTGTTCGATCTTGTTTTCACATTATTTGCTAACAAGCAGTGAGGCCAGCACCACCGCGAAGAGGAGGACAACGCGAACCTTGGTGGGCGCGGGCAAGCAACAGAGATAGGGGCATGGCGTGGGGAAGGAGGTCGCGGCCATGGCCGCCGGCAAGGAGCTGTGGCAGAGGGTTGGGGTTGGAGGGACGACATAGGTTAGAGGTCTGAGGGGGCACAACTCAGGCTCGGGAAGAGAGGAGAAGCAACAGCAGTGGCGCGCGTGTGCTAACGGTGGCGGCGGCGACGGTCAAAATCGACCGACAACCGGTTTGACCAACTGATTCCTCATTGGCAGCGAGGTCCCGGCGAGGGAGTAGATGCCGGGGAGCATCCTGTAGGCGAGAATAACCCATTCCTCACCAAAGCTCGGCAGATGGACGGCCGGAGGAGGCTGGCTGTGTGCGGCCTTGACTGCGACTCTGTGAGGTTGGTGCGCGCTACTACTGGCGGAGGCGACGGCGGCTGCTGGCGCGTGTTGATGGCGGCGGGGTGCTCGCGCTCCTCCAGTCCTCCCCCAGGCATGCTGCTCACTGTCGGGCATACTCCCCAGGTACCTATGCAAGGAAGGATGAAGACAGACTCCTACTAGAATTCCCCTGTAATCCTACTAAGACTTGTACCGTGTAATCCTACTAGGACTCCTGCCTTGTAACCGACTAGGAACTCGCCCCCTGGACTATATAAAGGAGGGCCGGCTACCTAGCCGGGCACCTGACCTGATCTCAACCAAACCAACACCAAGCGCAGGGCGCCATACTTGATCCCCAAACAGGACGTAGGGTTCGCCACCTTGGCAACTCAAACCTGTATAAATCTTGTGTCCCGTGTCCTTGCGCATACCTTCGAGTTCTCGGTCTCCCGATCACGATCCCCACCGCACAAGCTACTACCTCGGGTACCCTTGGTAGGTTTGCCGGGTTAAAACATCGACAGCTGGCACGCCAGGTAGGGGTGATCATCACCACCGGGCGAATTCGAAGGACCCTCGTCAACAAGATCAATCTACTCGTCGACTCGCCGAGATCCGTTGAAGCAAGTCGCCTTGCTCTTGTCAAAGTGGAATCAATTTTCCTACACCGCGCGACCGGGTGCCTCGGCACGTTGCGTGGCTCATCGCTTGTCGTCGACTACTTCGCCTACGTCGTGCGACCGGGTGCCTTGGCACGTCGCGTGGCTCGTTGCACCGCTCGTCGTCGACTACTTCGCCTACGTCACGCGACCGGGTGCCTTGGCACGTCGCGCGGCTCGTCTCGCGGCTTGTTGCGCCGCTTGTCGTCGACTACTTCGCCTACGCCGCGCATCCGGGTGCCTCGGCACATCGCGCGGCCCGTCACGAGGCTCATCGTTGACTACTCCGTGCACCGCGACTTCGTCTTGCGGCCACGCTGGCTCTACTTCAGCCACGCCGTGCGTCGTGACTACTTGTCTCGCGGCAACACTGGCTCTACTTTGAGTACGCCACGCGCCGCCACAACGTTGTCTTCCGGTCGCATCGCGTCGACCATTCATCTCGACTAGTTTTCCAAACTAGTCGAGAACGGCAGTCACACCCCCAACAACTAGTTGGAATCAACTCTAACCAGTCAACTTCAGCAATAACCATCGTGGCTCCATCTCCGACCGCCACGGCTTCATCAATAGTCTACCCAGGCAGAAACAACTAAGTCATTTATTTTAAATGTTTACTTTTTTCTTTCTTGGCTTGTTTTCCTCGTCATGTAGGACAACATGCCGGCTACTCATTTGTGTACGCTTCTCGGCGGGTTTTCACGGGAGCTACACTCTGTTGACTACTCTTGGGGTATATCAATCAAGTCACCACGAGTCTACTTCATCAACTTGGGGGCTATCCCTAGGAGGCAGCTTCTAAAGTCCGCTACGAGCGGCAATCTAAAGTCGACTTCTAAAGTCGCATTCTAAAGTCCGCTCCATGCGGCAATTTAAAGTCGACTCCGGTCGCATCTTCGCCTGCTTCAGTGGCATACTACGTGTGTAAGCTTCGATGGAACCTAGCTGTAAGTGGCCCTCAGGTCCTGGCGACGATGGAACCTAGCTGCACGTGGTCTTCACACTCTGTACCATGGGTCCAAGTACCCTAAGTACTCACGCTTCGTACCTTGGGTCTGAAATCCATGGCCCAGGTACACAAGTCGACTCCGGTCGCACCTTCAAGTCCACTACGGTGGCACCCGTACCTTGGGTCTAAAATCCATGGCTCAGGCACTCAAGACCACTCTGGTGGCACAAGTTGACGCTAACGGTCGCACCCAAGCCCACTCCGGTGGCACAAGTCGACGCTAACGGTCGCACCTAAGCCCACTCCGGTGGCACAAGTCGACGCTAACGGTCGCACCCAAGCCCACTCCGGTGGCACAAGTCGACGCTAACGGTCGCACCCAAGCCCACTCCGGTGGCACAAGTCGACGCTAACGGTCGCACCCAAGCCCACTCTGGTGGCATAAGTCGATGCTAACGGTCGCACCCAAGACCACTCCGGTGGCACAAGTCGACGCTAACGGTCGCACCCAAGCCCACTCCGGTGGCACAAGTCGACGCTAAAGGTCGCATCCAAGCCCACTCCGGTGGCACAAGCCGACTTTGGTCGCAATCTTAAGCCCACTCCGGCGGCAAAACTACTCGTTTTCTCTGATTTTTTTGCTTTTGCTTTCCGGAAAGTGCTTTTCATTTTTTGCATCTTAAGTCCACCCCGCGTGGCACAAAGTCGACTATTGTAGTCGCATCTCAAAGTCCGCTCCGCGCGGCATTCTAAAGTTGACTTCTAAAATCGCATATCAAAGTCCGCCCTGTGCGGCAACTCAAGTCGACTTCGGTTTTTAAGTCGCATCTCAAAGTCCGCTCCACGCGGCATCCTAAAGTCGACTTCGGTTTTCAAGTCACATTCTAAAGTCCGCACTATCGGCATCTAAAGTCGACTTTGGTCGCATCTAAAGTCCGCTCTGACGGCATGGCTACTTATCCAGCTCCACGGCTCGATGCTAAATTACTACTCGGAATCTTTCTAGCTCGGGGGCTGCATTCAAATTACTACTCGAGACCAACTCTAGTAGACTTCGCTCGCTCTCAAGCTCGGGGGCTCCGCACCAATAACTACTCGACGTGGCTCATACGGCTCTCTTATCTCGGGGGTTACACGCTGCAAGAGTACTCAGATGATGGCTTTCGTGAACACTGAAGACCCTTGTATTGATTACCTAATCATTTCAAGGCTCGGGGGCTACTATGCTACACCCATCATTCAATTTTTTTCAAGACGAAAGATTCGGAATCAAGATTGACCCTCAGCTAGAGTCTACGACTCAACCTAAGGCTCGGGGGCTACTCCATACGGAGTGCGATTTTGCAACCGCACTTCCATATAATCTCGACTTCAAGACAAATGAGCTGGATCACCTTCCAGCCTCGTGGCAGTTCAAGTACTATTGAAGACTTCTCCAAGCAGTACTCGAGGGCACTCAAGAACTACTCGCAGAGGCTTCAAGACTACTCGAACTACTACACTCGACTACAATGTGCTCGGGGGCTAGTCGGGCATACTCCCCGGGTACCTATGCAAGGAAGGATGAAGACGGACTCCTACTAGAATTCCCCTGTAATCCTACTAGGACTTGTACCGTGTAATCCTACTAGGACTCCTGCCTTGTAACCGACTAGGAACCCGCCCCCTGGACTATATAAAGGAGGGTCGGGTACCTAGCCGGGCACCTGACCTGATCTCAACCAAACCAACACCAAGCGCAGGGCGCCATACTTGATCTCCAAACAAGACGTAGGGTTCGCCACCTTGACAATTCGAACCTGTATAAATCTTGTGTCCCGTGTCCTTGCGCATACCTTCGAGTTCTCGGTCTCCCGATCATGATCCCCACCGCACAATCTACTACCTCGGGTACCCTTGGTAGGTTTGCCAGGTTGAAACACCGACACTTAACCCAGCCCGAGCAGGTCCGCGACGGAAAGACGGCCTTCCCTCACTCCGCCACCGCGCGGCGCGCATCCACGCACAGGCAAGAAGGTGGTGTAGGCGACGAGGCGAAACAAGAAGGAGAGAGGGCGCGGAAGGCGAGGCCGCGGCCCGCGGGTGAGATTGCGAGCGGAGGCTGCTAGCCATTTTTGACGAGCGGAGCACCCGATATACCGAACCGGATTGCGAGCGGTGAAGGTAGCGAGGCTGTTGGATCGGTATAAGATGGTCAATTTACATGGTTAGCGTTATGCCCTATTGTTCAATGTATTTTATCGCTTTTGAAATATCATTTTGTTAGGTTCTGATCGTTATCGATGTGATCGTATAGCCTTGTTTCCGAAGTTATCGAAATATAGTTGTTGTTCTCTTTTTCGACAATACCGTATCATTTCATTTTCGTTTCCGAAGGAAAAATGTGAAAGTGAAAGTGTTGGAGGCTCTTCCGATCATTTCTGATCGTTTTCATCCCTATGTACAATATGCTAATGTGTAATACTATTTTCAAAGTTCTTCAATTTCAAGATTTGAGATGATATATTCTACAAGCATTCATATACATTTATTTGTATAATATTCCTTCCGTTCTGAACAACTGACATTTAGGACAAGGTTTGGGTCAAACATTGAGAATATAAATCATCAATAACTTTTAAGTTGTTGAGTTTGCAAATGTGAAAAATATATGAATAGATTTGTCTTGAAAAATACCTTCATAAAAGTAATCATACATCACTATTCAATAAATATTTTTGTAATAACAAGAGGTCAAAGTTGTATTTTGGAGACCGTGTCTCTGTCCTAAACGTCAGTTTTTTCAGAACAGAGGGAGTATTAGAGATAATATTATACAAATAAATATATACGAATGTATATAGAATATTATCTCAAATATAACATTTTATATGCCACACGACTTTATATTATAGCGTATTAGGATTAGTATTAGTACATTAAGCAAATACGTTAGAGAAAAGAAACATAAAAAACACATATTTGTACCAGGTGGTACCGCCCCCTGCCACGTCGGAGGGAGGAAGAGATGTTTGTACTGGGCCGAGGCTTCACCCGGTACAAATGTGAGGTATTTGTACCGGGTATCTCGCCTGGTATAATGCTAACCCTCATTTGTACCAGTTCAATACCTGGTACAAATTAGGGTTATGAACCGGTACAAAAGGTCATTTTTCTAATAGTGCAGTAAAAAATACGGAACTGCTAGCGCTCGGACGTCCGATCCGGGCGCTAGCATCGGACACCTTCCTAACCACACGATTCGAATCATGAAACATGTCGGCCGTCGGATCATAATGTTGCAAAGCGTGTTGCGAATGTTGTGAATACCTTTTCCCATGTTGCGAACACTTTTTTCATGTTGCGCCCCACCCTCCTCCCCTGACATAGTGTACATGTTGCGAGCGATGTTGCGAGTTTGTGGCGAACATGTTGCGAGCTTGTGACGAGCATGTTGCAACCAACATCCAAACATTGTGTTGCGGACACTTTTTCCATGTTGCGAACACCTTTTCCCATGTTGCGAACACGTTTTCCATGTTGCGCCCCCCTCCCTCCTCCTCTGACATAGTGTACATGTTGCGAGCGATGTTACGAGCTTGTGGCGAGTATGTTGAGAGCTTGTGGCGACCATGTTGCGACCACCTTTAAACATCAGATGCAAGGTTGATAGACAGTTAAGAGGGCGTCCGATTTTTTCCCTCCGTTGGACGCCTGATCAGAAGCATTACCGTAAAAAATACTTATATAGAATTGAATTTAGCCAAGCTATTAGCGCGAATGCACCCGTTCTCTTGCCTAGCCGAGCGCGCGGAGAACCAGTACCTCGACGGTGACCCCTGGGCCAAGCCCTAGAACGACCCCAACTCCTTCATCTGGCTCATGACGCTGGCGTCGGAGTGTTGGTGGAAATCGGGCCCGAAGGGGGACGCCGACACAACAGCCCCCTGATTGTTTCCCTTCCTTCACAATTATCCCGAAGCTACTTCCACTACTCTAGACGAGGGAAGGAAACAAGGAAATACTTAACAAAACAGGAAATGAAACAAGGAAACACACAGCAGACCGAAGACAGAAGGTTTGGCAATTGTCTTCGGTGCTCTCTTCTCATTTTAGTGTGTCCGTTCCATTACAAGGGGTTCACTATTTATAGGAGACCCCTGAGTATGGTCATTTGCCTCAATTACACCTTTTCCGTTCCTGACAAACGGCTTTAAACACTTTACAAGGGTATAACAGTAACTCCCCGCATCGTACAAGCCTCCAGCGTGTCTTCGTACGGCCGAAACACCTTTACACGCGGCGCCCCTTGTCTCTGCCTTGTACGGCGCCCCCTTTACACGTTCTCCGCAGCCATGTGTCGTAGCACGCCGCACCTTCGGCACCGAAACAGCTAAAGATCTCGCCCTGGTCGCGTCGTGCCTTTAGGGACGTCTCGCCCGGGCCGCCCCCAGCCCCGGGCCGAGGTGTTCTCGACGCGCGGCGCTTCTGGCTCTTCCAGACCTTCGGCGCCAAAACACCCTCGCCTGTGCCTTCGGCACCGAAGGCCAGCACCGCTCAGATAGGCTGCCCCTACACAAAAAAACTCACATAACTCTAGCAGCATTAGTGTTTCCGTTAAACCGGCACTGCCAGGACTCCCTCGTGTAGCCGAAGCTGCGTGCGAGCCGAAACCGTCAGCCTGGCTGGATGTGGACAGAGCTTCCGAAGGTCATTTTCCCCAACAGTAGCCCCTCATCAGTGAGGGCCGTCCCGTCCTCAAGATGGGCCGAACTTACGACCAACTCTTCTCAGGGTGAAAAACGGGCTTCGGAACTCCCACGGACGGCCCACGCTGACGCGGATCCGAGTAAAAGACGCGTGCTGCCCTTTGAGAATTTTACTATTGTGAGAGGTTGTCGTCGGGGTAAAAAGGTAAATGTGCTCGTTACCGACGTGATTATCGGCGCTGATGTACTATAAAAAGGAGGCTGACCCTTGGGCTGCCCCACACCGTGGCCGCGACCTGCATCCACGACGTGTGAGAGCTCCGAAGGCACTGTCGTAAGATTTCCTTCGGCCCCCGCTGCTTTTGTTTCTACTCCGCTCTTAGATTGCATACATGGCCCCGAAGAGGAGACGCGATGCTGTCGCGAAGGAGATCCCGAAGACCTACACGTTCGGCCAAAGCCAAATTGACAATACCGACGTGGGTTCCCTGGCGAAGAACCGCATGGTCGGGGCCGGCCGAGCCCCTGGCCGAAAAACTGGACCGCGGCCGCGCGATAACGAGGTCGTCATATTTTGCGACCTGCTGTACGCGGGGCTTCGGTTTCCCCTGCACCCCGCCATCATCGACATCCTTCGGTACTTCGACATCTACTTGCACCAGCTCACGCCGAACGCTATCCTTCGTCTGTCGGTGTATATGTGGATATGTCGGACCACAAAAATCAAGCCTTCCGCCGAGGGGTTCGCTTCGGCGCATCAAGTCCATCACCAGGGGAGGACGGTCTTCGAAGAGGAGGGGGACCAGTCTGTGGAGAAAGACTGCTAGTTTGGCTGTCTGAATTTTTCATACAAATCCGGCGTGGTGAGCCCCGTGACCGCCTATCGGAACAAATGGCCTTCGGACTGGCAGCAGCACTGGTTCTACCATACAGTGAACCCCCTTTCTCCCGGAGAGTCTCACCCCCTGGCCACGAAGGAGCTGCCGCCCCTTCACGAGTCTTACGCGAAGAACCCCTCATGCCCCAAAGGCGACGAATTTGTGATGATGCTTCGTCGGTTCGCGCGCAAGTACAACACCCGCGATATTGTGGAGGAATATCATAGTATCCCAGTATGTCCACTGGTGGACGGCTGGGTCGTGGCCGACGACGCCTGGGCGGACGACATCGGCGACATCCCGTGCCCCGACTGGACGAAGGCTTTTGGCTTCACGTCCGACTGTGAGTAGTCATGTGTCCTTCGGTGGGTTTTTACATTCTTTTTATGCTTCGGAAGCTTCAAGTGTTGAGCGTTTGAAAAAAATTTAATCGCAGTGCTGAAGAAAAGGAAGGTGGAGGCTCACGGAGATTTCATCCTCGGTCCTGTGTCGCCGAAGGAATACAAAGACACCGTTGCGGAGCTGAATGGATCTTGAACAAACTGGGTGTTCGAGTTGTCCAAGATCAATCCGCCTGAACGCGTCGGATTTGCTAAGCATCGTGAGGCAGCCGAGAGGAAGGCTGCCGCGCTAGCAGCCGCCGAGGCAGACGTCGATGAGACAGCGACCTCGCCGCGCGTCGCTCCGAAGAAGACTAGTAAGAGGAGCGCCCCCACTGCGGCCACTACCACCACCGAAGGGCGGGCCCGGAAGAAACGTGGCGGGCGGTTGGCGGACTCTCCCCCATCACCCAAGAGGACCCGAGTCGTCGACGTCGAGACCGGCCTCGTTGAAAACGTGATTGCCGCCGTGCCATTGCGGTCGGCCGCACCTCCCGTTCAGGCCGGTGGGGATGCCGGCGGGCCGCTGCTCGTTCCCCTCAACCCGAAGGAGAAGGACAGCGACGACGATAGCGATGTTCGCATCATGTCTTCTGTTGGCGATGCCCCTCGCGGGCACAGCCCAACCGCCTTCAGCCCCGAAGCTCCTCAAGACGAAGACAAACCCAGCTCCACCTCCACCAGTTCATCCAGCTCCTCATCTGAAGGTACCGAGCAGTCCGCCTCCCCTTCGGCTACGGCTGCTGAAAAGGACGGTTTTGTCGCCGCCGTTGAGGAAGACGAAGAAGAGGAACCCGACAGCAGCAGCTATCGGGTGACACTGGAGGAGCCCCGAGCCGCTGCTGTCCTCCTTCAAGTTCTCGCCGAAGCCAAGCTGATCGGCGGAAAAAAGATTCGATTCCTGGGCCTGACAAGCGGCGGACACGAGGGCCAATTCCTGGAGGAGGCAGGGGCGAGCTTCGCTATTCCTCACGAAGAGGAATACTTCAGGAAGCTTAGCGTGGCTGAACTCACTACTACGTGCGGGGATCTGTCCCTGAAAGCCTTCATCGCATCTCGGTGCCTCGCCCGAAGGCTGGAACAAGAAAGCAGAGAGGCGAAGGAGTTGTCGGCTGTCGCGAATACCTCGTTTCAAAATCGTGTGGCGGAGCTGGAGGGGCGGCTGGCTGCTGAGCAAGAGCGCACCCGGAGGCTGGCGCAAGAGAAAGAAGATGCAGCGAAATCCTCCGAACCTGCCCTTGAAGCACTGCGCCTCAACGTGGAGACCTTGAGCAGCTCCAAGGAGGACCTGCACGCTCAGCTCATCGACAAGGAGGCCAAGTTGGCCGAAGCACAGAAAGAGGCGAGAGAGCTGAGCGGTACGCTGAAGCGGCATCGCGTAGATCATATCCGGAGCGCCGAAGCCCTTCGTACCGACATCTTGGAGTTGCTGGGGCAGTGCAACCTTGGTGCGCCGCCTATCCCGTTCCCCCAGTGCTCCGTCGAGGCATTTTACGAGTGGGTAAATGCCTGCTTCGATCTCGTCGCGATGAACACGAAGATCTTCGGAGAGCTTGGGGCCGCGGTGGGGGTTCGTATGCTGGCATACTCCGTATGCTCACTGGTTCCTGCAGATCGCTCCTCTTCAGAGAAGACAATCAGCAAGAGTGATCTTCTGCGGCTGACGAAGGATAACTTTGAGTGGCCCACCGACGCGGATCTCGACGTTGCACAGCTCCCCGTGCTCGCCAAAAACCTCGCCAAGAACTTCATGAACACCTTCTTCGCCCAGCGCGAGTACTGCCTCACATTGGACGAATTTGTTCGTCTAAGTGCTCAGGTTCGCCGAAGCCACTTCTATTCTCGCTTTAAAACTCCACTTGTGGTGTTGCCTTGCACCCATTCTGACATATTTCCCTCGGTGTTCCGCGGATAAGGCCTCGACTGCAAGATCGCATTTATGAATGCCTCCGGATTCGGTTTGGCGGCACCCCTCCCTTGCCCCGGTTCATGATGGAGGGCAACTGGATCGCCATGCCCGGGGTTCCCCTTATCACCTCCGGAGATCCCGAAGCCGCTGCAAGGGAAGAGGGCGAGGTGACCAGCGCTCCCGGCGATGGGGCTCGCGCTGCTGAAGAGACGACGGGGCCGACGACCGAAGAGGAGCGCGTGGACAGGGCAACAGGACCTTCGGTCGAAGTCGAGCGTACCAAGGCTGCCGAGGAGGTCGTTCCTCCTACCCCTGCCTCCCCTGGAGCCGCCCCGTCCCCAAAGTTCACTCTGCACCCGTGCCCGACGAGGCCGTCGCGGCCGCCGTCATCACCGAAGAGAACGCCGGAGCAGACGCTTCGGAGGTGGTGCACGTCGCGGAGCTTGAGGTCGCACTGTTAGCCGCCAGCTCTCCCGGGCGCGAGGACCCGCGGAGCCTACAGCCGACTCAGCCGTCACGCCAATCGAGGCCCCGGTCGTCACCGAAGAAGCTGAGGTCTTAAGCGCACCGGGCTTGACCTTGTAAACAAACAAAGTGCTTCCTTCTGGAGCCGTGATTTTGTAAAAAGAATATTGTAAGGTATCTCTGCGCAGGTTCGTTCGGTGGTGCCTGTGCAGAGAGCCGAAGGTGCGAGCGACTCGCCCTTGCCCTTAAACTCTTATTTCGTTGCGCCAAACGTGTGGACGAAATTTAGTATACGTCACCCAGGCGTGTCGTACTCAGAATTTTTATCGTATCGCGCGGAACGCTACCGTCTCCACAACGAAGCCGCTAAGCGTTTCTTTGCGGATTTTTCGAAGGATCCCACGAGCCGGGAGGTCATCCTTAGAGAACGAGCCGCCCGTAGGGCGGCTAAGAGATACTTAGTGGACCCCTTCGTGCCCGAAGGGGTCATTCCGAAACCGGAGCCGATCGAAGAGAGGGTCCTCAGACCGCCCGAATATGTGTACTTGATTCCTGACACCTCATCAGACAGTCTAGAGGCTACGAAGGCCGAGCCGGAGTGGTTGCCCGTGCACTGACTATGATCTCGTCTTCGGCGCAGGGCGGATGCCTACCGACAGCGAGCTCCGGCAGATGGCATTGGACATCATAGACACGACGTATCTTCGTTTAATCGATGAGATCTGCAAAGACGTACTTAATGAAGATTGATTGCTCGGGGGTGCTGACTGGTCGTGGCTCCGCGTCGCGCCATGAGTTGCCGTGAAGACTTGAAGCGGTTTACTTCGGAACTCCCCCCCGGAAGTGTTCGCGGCATGTTGGGGCGGCGCGGCGCCAACTGACTTGTAAAGTGTATGCTTGTGAAGAAATATATTGTGATTGTATTACTGTGTCAGAGTGTAATACTGTACTGTTGTACCGAAGTACATTGTATATTCAATATGTGATAAGAGAGGAAACAAGGGTATCTGTGCCCATCATTTGTCCCCTTCGTTTCTGCATTTGTGTCCTGCGCCGTCATCGTGACTTATACTAGGAGTAGTGCTGCCTCCGGCCAGTGACACTATCCTTGCGTCTCTCTCGAACAGAGTTGTCCCCTAGTCGTGTCGAAACGAAGTGTTGCCGCGCTTTCCCTCCGGACACATCTGGATCGATCGCATCGCCTTTGATGTGCTTTCACAAAGACCAAGTCGTTTGAATCGGGACCGACGCCATGCTCGAGGCGTGCGTTTTCTTAGGCCAAATCGTGGCACTTAGGCCGCATCAAGTGGGCTTCACCTTCGGTCAAGTCGGGACCGACGCAGCGCTCCAGGCGTGCGCTTAGTCAGGCCAAATCGTGGCCTTATGCCTCATCAAGCGGACTTCTTCTTCGGTCAAATCAGGACCGACGTCATGCTCCAGGCGCGCGCTTACTCAGGCCAAATCGGGGCCTTACGCCGCATCAAGCGGACTTCATCTTCGGTCAAATCGGGACCGACGCCACGCTCCAGGCGTGCGCTTACCCAGGCCAAATCGGGGCCTTACGCCGCATCAAGCGGACTTCATCTTCGGTCAAATCGTGATCGACGCCACGCTCCAGGCGCGCGCTTACTCAGGCCAAATCGGGGCCTTATGCCACATCAAGCGGACTTCACCTTCGGTCACGACGATAAGTGACAGGCTTGGCTCGGGCGCACTCAATGCGGTCCGTGCCCGTGCCGTCACTTACCCCGCCGAAGGCCACCTCGAAGACTATGCCCCCCTCAAGGGGGTAGCATAGCTTTGACAATGTTGCGAAAGCATGCTCAAAAAGAAAAAATTTGGGCACGAAGGGTTGGGGGAACACTGACTTATATTACACGTCAGAAACAGGATACAAGGGGACGCCTCGTTAAAAACCTCACGCTTCGTGGGTCCGGAAGGGAACCACGAAGTCTCCCCCGTGAGGAAAAGAGTACGTCCCCCCTACTTAATGTACATATGTTACAAACTCCTGAACATAACGAAAGAGAAAAAGGAACTGCTACAACTCAAACTACACTAGCTGCTCATGGCGACTTCAGACGAAGTATTTTTGAAGCATGTCCACATTCCAAGTGTAAGGCTCTTCTTCACTGGTCAACCGACGCAACTTGAATGCTGCTTCGTTTGCTGTCGCGGTTGCTATAAAGGGGCCTTCCCACTTCCCGTGCATCTTGCCCTTCTGCTTTCCCTTCGGCACCTTACGCAGCACCAGATCCCCTGACCGTATGAGCTTCGGTCTGATCTTCTTGTTTTTCCACCTCTGGGTCTCATCTTGGTAAGCCGACAGGTTTGCTGCTGCTTGCAAGCGCACCTCCTCAATGTTCTGGACTGAAGCTTTGAGGTCTTCGTCGCTGGAGGGGGTGTCCCTCCAAGTGCCCAGACACAGTTCTTCGGGCAACATGGCTTCTTCCCCGTACAGTAGCTTCAATGGCGAGAACTGAGTGGTCCTGGATGTAGTGGTGTTATGGGACCAGATCACCCTCGATAGCTCTTTGGCCCACTTGCTCTTAGGCAGATCAGTGATGTTCCTTTTTATACCGGTGAAGCTGACTCCATTTGCCCGCTCCACCGCCCCATTGGACTGCGGGTGGTAGACCGAAGCGAAGCACAGCTTGGTCCCCAAGTACGTACAGAATTCCTTGAAGTCGGTGCTATCAAATTGTTTGCCGTTGTCCACGGTGCCTTCGTGCGGCACACCGAAGTGGCATACGATGTTCTGCCAGAAGAACTTCTGTATTGTGGCTGAAGTAATGCTCAACAATGGCTTCGCTTCAACCCATTTGGAGAAGTATTCGACCGCCACTACAACGTGAGTGTAATTCCCGGGTGCCGTCGGTAGCGGGCCGACGATGTCAATACCCCAACGAGCGAAGGGCCACACTGGTGGTATCAGTTGTATCTCGTTTGATGCGAACTTGCTGTAAGGCGCATGGTGTTGGCACTCTAGACATTGGCACACTATGTCGTGTGCGTCTGCGACCGCCGAAGGCCAATAGAAACCCTGGCGAAAAGCCTTCTGCACTAAGGCTCTCGTGCCAAGGTGATGTGAGCACATACCACTGTGGATCTCATGGAGTAGTTGCTTGCCCTCGGTCACTGATAAGCACTTTAGCAATGGGGCGCACACCCCCTTTTGGTACAGGTTGCCATCAATGATGTGGTAGTTCCTCACCCTGACGGCCACTCTCTTATTGGTGACGCCATCTTCGGCCTCATAGTAACCCCTGACCGCCGCTACTATTGGGGTGCGCCAGTCCTCACTCTGTGTGGTATTCACAAACTTGGGGGGCGCCGCTTCGTCGGCGGCAGATCTCACAGTTGTTGTCTCGTAGAACACATCCAGGGGCAAAGGTTCAAGCAGAGCGGTTGCCTTCGCAATGGCATCGACTTCCTTGTTGTAGTTTCTGGGAAAGCTTCGCACTGTGATGCCGATGAAAAATTTCTCCATGCTTCGAACAGCCTGCAGATACTTCATCATATCCGGTTTTTTTGCCTTGTAAGTTTTCCCGATGTGGCCGGCGACAAGTTCAGAGTCTATCAGGATAACAAGCCTCCTTGCTCCTACGGCCCAGGCCTTCCGAAGTGCGAGCAGCAAACCTTCGTACTCTGCCATGTTGTTTGTGCAGTTGTCACAGTTCAACCGCAGGGCATAACAAAGCTTGATGCCCGAAGGGGACTTTAAGACTGCTGCTGCCGCTGACCCTAGATGGCAATATGCACCATCGCATTGGACCTCTCACACTGGCTCCGTGACTATGGGTTCCCCCTTCGGCGCCGAAGGCGTCCAGTCGGCTACAAAATCGGCGAGGACCTGAGATTTTATTGCAGTAACGTGCTCCGCCAACTCTGTGGCCCATTTGCCCATTCTCCCCGTGGATTCCTTGTTCTCAAACATGTCCCGAAGAGGGAAAGCTGTGGGGACTTATACATTGTGGCTCTGGAAATAATGCCGAAGCTTCCTTTTTGCCATCACCACAGCATATGCCATCTTCTCCATCTCAGAGTAAAAGAGTTTGGAGCCGCTCAAGGCTTCGGAGACATAGTAGATGGGGAATTGCTTTAGAGCATCTGCCTCCTTCTGTTCTTCCACAAGTACTGCACTAACCGCTGTGTCGGTTGCTGCAATGTACAACAGTAGGTCAGCCTTCGGCGATGGTTTGGTCATGACTGCTGCGTCTTCGAGATATTTCTTGAGGTCATCGAAGGCTTGCTGTTGCTCTGGGCCCCACTGAAAAGTTGAGTTCGCACGAAGCACCTTGAAGAAGGGTAGGCTTCGCTCAGCAGCTTTGGAGATGAAGCGGTTTAGCGATGCTATTCTGCCTGTGAGCCCTTGGACCTCCTTTCTGCTGCTCGGGGGTTGCATTCTTCGTAGAGCTTCGATCTTTTGGGGGTTTGCCTGGATGCCCCGCTTGGAGACCATGCATCCCAACAATTGCCCTTTCCGGATGCCGAAGATACACTTCTCTGGGTTAAGCTTGAGGCCATTTCGCCTCATGTTGTCGAAAGTCTCGGTCAGGTCCGCAATGTGATCTTTCTCTCTTTCGCTCATAATGACGATGTCATCAACATAAACCGAGGCGTTGCGCCCCAGCTGGTTGCCTAGAATCAGCTTCATCATGCAGTTGAAGGTTGAACCGGCATTGCGAAGGCCCTCTGGCATCCTGACGAAGCAAAAAATGCCGAAGGGGGTTCTGAACCCGGTCTTAGCTTCGTCCTCCCTTCGCATCCACACCTGGTGATATCCAGAAAAGCAATCCAGGAGGCTCAGCATATCACATCCAGCTGCCTGATCAATGATGACGTCAATCCTTGGCAGCGGGTAGGGGTCCTTCGGGAATGCCTTGTTGAGCTCTGTGAAGTCAATACACATGCGCATGTTCCCATTCTTCTTCGGCACCATCACCACATTGGCCACCCCGGCCCGGGTACTGTACTTCTCTTATGATTCTCGCGTCGAGCAGCTTTTGCACTTCGGCCTCCGCAGACTTGACCCTGTCGCCCGACATCGGCCGCTGCCTCTGCAACTTCGGTTTGACCTTCGGGTCGGTGTTCAGAGCATGTTCTATGACCGACCGGTGGACATCCATCAAATCCGACTTGGACCATGCGAACACATCCTGGTTATTACGAAGGAACTGCAAGAGCTTGCCTTCGTCCTCCGCGCTGACTTTGGTGCCTATCATGACGGTCCTGCTTGGCACGTCTGCGCACAAGGGGACTGTCTTCGTGACATCGACCGCTTTCATGCACTCGGCTTCGGCCCCTTTCATGGACTGTCTCATTTGGGCCTCGGCCCTCTGCTCTTCGGCTACCACAACTTCGTTGCCCTCATCTTCGTTGATGACATGGACCTGCCTGTTATGCGCTGACGTATTGCGCTCGGCTCTTCGGGCCTCCTCCTGGCTGCCATACACCGAAATCACCCCCACTGTCGTTGGTATTTTCATCAGCAGGTATCCTTGATGGATGACCGCTGCAAACTTGTTGATGGTGTTGCGACCGAAGATGGCATTGTACGGGTACACAAAGTCAACAACATCAAAGGTTATGACCTCCGTTCTCATAGTGGCATCTTGATCGAAGGTCACATTGACGTCAATCTTGCCCAGAGCTTCGATCCTCTTGTTGCCAAAGTCGTACAATGGGTGCTCTGCTTTCTTCAAGTCTTCTTTTTTGAAGCCCATGCCAGAGAAGCATTGCCAGGTCAAAATGTCCGCTGAACTGCCGTTGTCCTCCAGGACTCTCCCCACGTCATTGCCGAAGTAGTACTTTGTGTTCTTGCTAATGTTTGCTCTTATGACGAGAGGATCATTGTGAGGGTAGTGTTGCAGCCGAATGTCAGCTGCCGTGAAAGTTATTGGGATGTGGGACCATGGCAAATGAAAGTACTTGTCGGAGCAAATGTGCGACACGCTTCGGTAGTATTCTTGCCGTTGCCTCTTCGTTTCGTGCACTGGCTCGTTGGACCCGCCGGAGATTGCATTGATGATGTTGACCATGCCCATCATTCCCGAGCTGCTAGAGTCAGGGGCCTCTTGCTTTGGTGGAGGTGGTGGGGGTGGCTGGGCGTAGTGCATTTGATGGTGGGCGGCTGGGTTCGGCCACGAAGGCACAAATACCGACGATTGCTGCGCGTGCATGGGAGGGAGCGGTGGCAGCTGCGACGCCGAAGGTGTGTATGACTGCGGTGGGTGGAATGCATGCGAGGGTGCCGAAGGCTGGAAGGATTGGTGATGATATGGTGGTGGCAGGGCCCTAAATTGGCCTGCATTCTGGTACTTCATGACATGGTTCACAGCCAATCCCGCTGCCTTCGCCTTCTCCTCAGCTTCCCACTCCAACTTCATCTTGGCCGCCGAAGGGCACTGGTGTGTGTGATGTTGGGCGTCGATCCCATGGAGCCAACAGAAAAACCGCTCACCGCCGCTTCGCTGAGGCGGGTTTCTTCTTGCGGCTTCGGCCCTGCGCCACCGTTGTATCCGCCCTTGTGCCCACCACCGCTTCGGTTCGGTCCGGTCGGGGGGTGCCGATACGTTGTTGATCTGACGGTTTGCTTGCTTCGGCGGGTGATTTTGCCACCCCTTCGGTTGGTCCCACCGCCCTTTGTTGCTTTTGCTTCTTCGCCGCATTGGCCCTTTCAAGCCTTCGGGGGCGGCATTTATCGGACTTGCAATATTCTTGCATGACTTCAAAGAGTTCTTGCGGAGAGGCTTCGCTTGAATCTATCAACCACATCTTGGCAGTTTCCAACCCTCAGGCCCCCAACAATGGCGTCGATGATGCTGCTTACGGACACCCCAGGCGCGCGCGCTGTCAGCTTGACAACCCTGTGCATGTACTCTTGCAGTGACTCTCTGTCGCCCTGGACACACATGTTGACGAGGTCATTGGAGTCTAGCTCTTCGACCTGCATGCCCTTGAAACTGGACAACAACTTGTTTCGCAGCTGGAACCAGGATGTTATGTGCCCCTTCGGTATGTTTGCATACCAATACTGAACCTCTCCCTTGAGTGCCAGCACAAGAGCATTTGCCTTCGTTGTGGCATCGCCTCTGTTGGACTCCACTACCGCTTCGAACTTCATAAGGAACTCCTTGGGATCGTAGTCACCATCGTACTGGGGCAGAGTGTTGGCGTTGAAACGACGGGGCCACGACGCGCTCTCGAGCTCGACTGAGAGCGGGGACACCGGAACGACGTTGCGAAGCGGTGCGTCATCGGGCGCGAAGTGCTCCTGTGCCTGCCCCTCTCCTGGCGGTGGCCGATGCTTTGCCCTTCGGATGCGTCTTTCTGCTGCCTCCATTGATCCAGCTGAGTCTGCATGGCCTGCAGGGTGTGCCAGGCATGCTGCTAAGCCGCCAGCGCAGCGTGCGCGGCAGGCGTTGGTGCTAGGGCAGGTGGCGTAGGAATGGCTTGCTGCGGCGGCGACGTGCTGGCGATCTGGCCTTGAAGCAGAGCGAGGTAGCGCTCGGCTTGCCTGATGTTGAAGTCGACGGAGTCAGGAGCGGTGTGTGGTGGAACCGCGTCCTACTGCTGGGACGGCTGTGCTTGCAACGAAGACGGACGCGTCTCTTGCTCTTGCTGGGCCGCTACGGTCTTGCCCGCGATGAGAGCCCGGATCCTTCGGAGAGCCTCGATGTCTTGTGCCGAAGCCCTCAGCCCCTCGAGGCTGACCTCGAACATCCCTGAGGCGGTGTGCTCGACCTCCGGAGCGCTCGGCCGGCGCGGTCCCCGCCGAAGGCTGGATGGCCGAAGCCGACAGGTTGGCGGGTTCCGGTGCTAGCGGAGGGGTTGACGCCTGAGCCGTGGTAGCTTCGGCGCCTGCCGATCGGGTCCTCGCCATGCGGTCTTGGATTCTTTCACGAGGTGGGCGCCAAACTGTTGGTGGAAATCGGGCCCGAAGAGGGACGCCGACACAACAGCCCCCCTGATTGTTTCCCTTCCTTCACAATTATCCCGAAGCTACTTCCACTACTCTAGACGAGGGAAGGAAACGAGGAAATACTTAACAAAACAGGAAATGAAACAAGGAAACACTCAGCAGACCGAAGACCGAAGGTTTGGCAATTGCCTTCGGTGCTCTCTTCTCATTACAGTGTGTCCGTTCCATTACAAGGGGTTCACTATTTATAGGAGACCCCTGGGTATGGTCATTTGCCTCAATTACACCTTTTCCGTTCCTGACAAACAGCTTTAAACACTTTACAAGGGTATAACAGTAACTCCCCGCATCGTAAAAGCCTCCAGCGTGTCTTCGTACGGCCGAAACACCTTTACACACGGAGCCCCTTGTCTCTGCCTTGTACGGCGCCCCGTTTACACGTTCGCCGTAGCCACGTGTCGCAGCACGCCGCACCTTCGGCACCGAAACAGCTAAAGATCTCGCCCTGGTCGCGTCGTGCCTTTAGGGACGTCTCGCCCGGGCCGAGCTCGAGGTGTTCTCGACGCGCGGCGCTTCTGGCTCTTCCAGACCTTCGGCGCCGAAACACCCTCGCCTGCCTGTGCCTTCGGCACCGAAGGCCAACACCGCTCAGATAGGCTGCCCCTGCACAACAAAACTCACATAACTCGAGCACCATTAGTGTTTCCGTTAAACCAGCACTGCCAGGACTCCCTCGTGTAGCCGAAGCTGCGTGCGAGCCGAAACCGTCAGCCTGGCTGGACGTGGACAGAGCTTCCGAAGGTCATTTTCCCCAACACGGAGTTTGTCCAGCACGAAGATAACCGAGACGCCCAACATGTTCCCGTACTCGCGCAGCACGTGCCTGCTCGCCGTCAGCTTCCCGGGCTCCAGCGCCAGCGCGGCCTCGATGCTATCAAGGATCGCCGGCCCGCCGGGGTGCACCGCCCAGAAGAGGTCATTCCCTCCGCCGCCTAGGCCGAGCGGCACCACCGCCTCAGCCAGGTACTGCTCGATGACCTGCCGCAATAGAGCCGGCATCTTGGGAGAAGGCCGGACCACCAGGCCACCTTCGGTGAGCTGCCCCGCGGCGGCGTCCTCTGTGTCGGGTATCCATGTCTGGGAGTCACCAGCTCGAAGAGCGGGCGCTCGACGCCATCAGGACCGTCGGCGCCGAGGATAACTGCCGCCGCGCCGTCGCCGAACAGCGACTGCATGATGAGCGTCTCGGGCCGGTCCTCGCGCGCCTCGCGGAAGAAGTTGAGGCTGAGGTCGGCGCAGGCCACGAGGACGCTGTCGATGAACTCAGGGTGGTCCCGGATCGTGTCCTCCGTGTGGTTGAAGTAGCGCTGCTTGATTCCCGACTTGCAGCCTGTCATTTCGACGGAATTGTTGCGCAACATTAAATCTCTCCAAGATTTCATAACGACGACGAGATGGGTAGCAGAGCATCAAGATCGTACAGATCCTCTTCATCTTGGCCTTCAGCTCGGTGAGGTGGTCACTCTTGGTGACGCGGAAGTACCAGCAGTCGACGTACTCGTCCTGTGGCACGCAGTTCGTCGGGTTCGCCGTGCCAATGGCGAGCACGGCTGCCCGAAGCGGTGGCCGAACCTTTTCGAACCTTTTCAACGGCGGCGACCTCTTTCCGTGGCACCTCATACTCGTGCCATGGCGCTCGAGGATTTGGTGCCGAGACAGCCGAACAACGAATGCTGGAAGAGTGGAAGGCAATAGCAATAGCGCATTTGAACAGTGAAAATGTAAAATGTGTGCACAAGCAACAATATGCTTCCACTGCCTTAATTTTGGATTCCCTTCATTCATATTTTCAATATTGACAATGTCAGTTTTGAAATTGTTTTATCGTGTTTGGTGATTCTGCACTCCATTCATCAATAACAATAGATGATTTTTATAGTTGGAAAAAAATTATAAATTACTCCAAAAAGTATGGCTAAACTTTGTTGTTGCTGTAACTTTAAGTGCGGACATGCTCCACAAAAATAAAGTAGTACCTATAAGTGCGATGTTGGTGCAATGTTAACATGGCCAGAGCCCGCCGGGCGACTGGGTGCTCGAGAACCGGTGGGCAATGACCTCGGAGGGCACCATGGCTGCAACAAACAAGCCAGATGCAATATGTGCATGGCGGCACGGTGGACAGCTAGCTCTGGTCGGATACTCGGATGTCGACCTTCTCTCTTTATTTCGTTCCCATCTGGAAAGGGTTCAGTCTTTAAATACATTCCTCCGTCACATAAATAATACAATACTAACATTTGAAAAAAAATCTCATAAAAACTGTAATCACTACAGGAAACTGAGCCTTCGTCGAGAGTAAAATCGTTGGCGAGAGCCACCCCTTGGGCTCTCGGCGAAGAGCTCTTCGCCGAGAGTAAAAAAAATTCTCGATGAAGAACAAAACTCGCCAAAAAAAAACTCTCGGTGAAGAATTCTTCGCCTAGAGCATTTCCTCGACTCTCAGCGAAGAAAATTTTAAAAATCACTTTTTCACCTCCAAACTTTTTCTATCCTCAACATGCACTTATACAAAGGATATGTTCAAATTTGACGTAATTTTATCTCTGTTTGCTATATTTAAAAATTTTACTTCATTCTAGGTAATTTTTTCGAAGACATCCGATATGAACTACAAGTGCATGAAATCATAGAGTAAAGTTGTTGGAAAAATGAGATTGATGTTCATGAAACATCTCTAAGACCATGTACATGAAATATAACTAAATTTCAAACATTTTGTTCTCTGATCATGATGAAGATCGTGTCGCAGAAAGGTTTTAAAATTGTATAAAATTCAAATAAAGTTTGAAAATCACGAATTTTGTCGAGCCCTCGTTAATTATATCATATGTTGAGGTTGTGGTAAAAAGTTAAGAATACTTTGAGCACTTTGACACGTACGTTGTGTAGAAACTGGAACATCTCATGAGAAGTTTCAAAGAATTTGAACTAATGTCACTAGGTTTGGTACATTCCTTCGTCGGCACAGTTGCACTGAGAGGCCTTCACCAAGAGCTTCCTCTCGGTGATTCCTTCGACGAGAGGAATACACCCTTCGCTGAGAGGATGCTTGCTCTCGGCGAAGGCTCCGAATCCGGTAGTGAATCCTATAAAATAGATGTAATTACCTATTTAATTAAGTAATCAGAACTGATTTGCATGCCTAAATTTACTGCTTGTGACTAAAAAATAGGGGTAATAGAATATTTTCGTGTCACCACTAATATGTTATAGAAAAACTAGAGTTGCACGTTTTTTAAGATGGAGGGAGTATGCCAAAAATGCATGGCAAAGATAGCTCTTTGCCGTGCGTTTTTCCCAACACGAACGACGAAGACTTTTATCATAAAATCTAAAATTTACGTATAAAAACACTAAAATTATCAAATGACTTCGTAAAAACACCAAACTTTTACATAGAACAACTTATATTGTCTATTGCTTATAGAAAATTGAATTCAAATTTAAATTCGATTGTCGCTTTTCATTCAAATTCAAATCATCAAACTTTTACAAAGAACAACTTATATTGTCTATTGCTTATAAAAAATTGAATTCAAATTCAAATTTGATTATCACTTTTCATTCAAACTCAAATTTTAAAATGAGAAGAATTTGTTTTGAGGGGCTAGTGAATTTGGGGCTTAGTAGGACATATAAATGGAAAAAACTTTGTTGTGTATCATGCCAAAAACACGCGTATCCAAGGCAAAGAATGAGTGTAATTGAATGATACGTATAACCAAACATGTAAAAAGCACTAAGGGTGATCTTTGAAATTAAATATTTTAAATGCAAATTAAAATACTGCATAAAAGCAATTAATATGAAAACTAATATTATTAAACAAAATTAGATTACTATATAAAAATAGCGAATTAAGACGTAACATAATTTTCTAAACTTTGAAGGTTCCTGTTTCGCTGGTGCGATGATAGATGTGAATTTCAGCAATGGTCAAATAGTGCTCAATAATTTTGTTTTAATGCGACTATGCGAGTATATGCCAGCTCCTCATGGAGCATCAGTGGGATATATTTGCAGCATAGGTGGGGGCATGCATGCATCACATGTAATTTGTTTGGTGGGAACCGGCCGCGGCCACGAGCTTGCGGTGTCTACAGTAATGATTCTGCGACAAATTAACGTGGGGACACAAAGAGAGCCCCTACACTACGGGAGGCGCCCCTTCCCCGAGTGTCAATGCCTAGTGTGTGTGTGTGTCTATATATATATATATATATATATATATATACATGTGCTATACTACACCCTAGGTGTAGAATGAGATTCTACACCCAACTACCCGGCAGCCAACCAGCAACGAGCCAACCCACCCAACCGGCAGCCAACGAGCCAACCCACCCTCCCACCCCTCTTTTCTTCTCGGCGCCCGTTAGCCGCGTCACGTGCCCGACCCGCTATCCTCCCTACCGGCCCACCCCCACGAGATAAACCCGTTCAGGCGATTCATTGCCTCCCACCCAGTTCCTTTTTCCCGAGCCTTACAGGGTGGCGGCGATTCGGCGGCGGCCGCGGGGGACGGCGGCGGCGTGGGTCTCCGACGGCGGTCGCGAGGGAGGGCTCAAGTGGTACGCGTTCTCTGCATCTCCTTTCCTCCGTGAGCCCCTGGAGGCTTCTAACCTTTTTGTTTGTCGGGAGGCAGATCGAAGGCGATGGCGGCGCGAGGTGAGGCCGCAGCGGCGCGCCACCGGGAAGGGTCAGCCAGGGTCTTTGCTGGTGCTCTGCGCGCGCACGCCGGCAAGCATCCCCCATTACCGCACTTTTTTCCCTTGTTTTTGGCCCTCCTTGGTTGCGCTTGCCTAGGGTTCCATTTTCCCCCTGCATTTTTCTTCTAATATCAGGGTGATGATGGCACTCTGATTCACGTTTTGTTTTATAAACGGTAGCAGCACTGTGAAATTTGGGTGATCCCCGTGCACAATGCACATCCTGCTCTTCCATTATTGTTATATACAGGATTCTTTGCTGTGACACACAGTTTATGGATGTGTCGTACTTTATTTCCATGGATATTTCTGGGTAGTTCATGTAGCACTACACATTTTACTAAGAGGTTTAGCTAGAATGTATTGTAGGAATCTTTTTGCTTCAGTAATCGACCAGCAGCCATGCTTTTTTTCTTTTGTTAGATCATTTTTGCGCAACTCCATGAGTTTTAGTAGTGCCAGTAGTAAGGTATTGATCAGTAATTTAAGCAGCAAAAATAATTTGGCCTCATCATTATCCCTTCATTTAGTAATTTCAAGTTAAGGGTTCCATAGTGGCGTGCAGCTTTTTATGTATAATATGTTTTGCAACTAACACCCCTGTGTCCATGAGCAGTTTAACCATTGTAGTTTAATATTCTTAATGTCGTAGTTCAGTAGTGGTGATAGTAGTGATTTGTAGTCAAGTCAATCACCTTATTCTTTCAGTAATTTCCACTGCTTTTTTTGTTCAGTAGTAGTGATAGCAGTTCAGTAGTTCATTAAATTACACCCCCTGTAATCACCAGTTTCTATTTTTACTTACGAATGAATGGTTGGTATAACTAAGCAGTATTTTGCAATTTGTTTTTATAGTAATTTATTGATTAGTAATCAGTTAATGATTTAGTAATTCAGTGATACATTCAGTGTTGAGCTTTTGACAGTTTACAGTTCAATAGTTCTTTTTGTCCAGTAATTTGTCATTCACTTTTCTTTAGTAACAGACCAGCAATTGTTTTTGATATGGAAAAGCATAACCAAGACATATAAGTCTCAACGGCAATTTATTTGCAATTTACTAAATGCAAGTTAACAGATTTTAACTAGTGAGGTTTTGCCAACATAACACCCAAGCAGGTGCACGCCACATGAATGCAGATTATTTGTTACGTATGATTCTTTCCTGAGTACTATCCCCTAACACATCTATTTCTTGAATCCCAATACATGACACAATTTTCTTTACCACAAGCGCATAGGAAAAAGGCCCTTTTCTACTGAGATTGAAGAATCAGCTCCAGTCCACACATCTGCAACCCCGTCGACATGGCACCACTTTGCTAAATTACTGTTTCACAGATTATGTGTTTCTAATGTTGAATTAAAATTTTAAGTGTACCCTGCCAGAAGATGATTACTGAATGCACAAGTGCTTGTATCGAGCTGTAGGCTATCTAGGTTTGAATAAGCATTAGATGGCCAATGCCTTTTTTCCCAGTACCATAGAGTCTATTAGTGTCCAATATAAAATTTTCCCTATTCACTTGTAGCTCCAAATGTCATCTTTGTTCATTAGAATTTTCCTTCAGTAATACTGTAATAGCACCAGTAATAATACATCAGTAGTAATTCTTATTTTTTATTAACTTACAAAATGCTTTAGCAGTCCTCATTTGTTTACTAATTTAAATAACTGCATTTCTAATGCAACACACTATTCTTTGCAATGCCTTCTTTCCAGTTAGTTCATTAGTAAGACAGCTATATGAGGACCTCCCAGTAATATTTATTGAATCCACGCAATTTAGTTGGTCCAAGAAAGAATAGATATTGTGCTTTATTTTCGAGCAGACATGGGCGCAATACTACCCCCTCTTGCAATGTTCAGTAAAATTAGTTTAGTTATTTTGGGGTTTGATACTAAGCTAAGCATGTTCAACAGAAATTAAGTAGTACTCATTTGTTTAACAATTCCTAAGCATGCAATTTTTGGGCTCTGTGGTGTATCTCTTCAACTAGTGATATAATATTTAGTAGTCTTCAATTTTTTCAGTAATACTTGGTCAATAATCAATTGCTTAGCAATTCTTTTTTTTGAGTAATCCTTGCTCAGTAATCCATCGCTTAGTAATTCTTTTTGTTGAGTAATCCCTGTTTAGTAATATTGGCTTGTCACTAAACCTCATACTTGTGATTCCTTTATCTCTTTATCCAGTAACACACTCTCTCAGTAAATCCTTTACAGTAACCCAATATCGGTAGTTTACTGACAAAACAATCTTGATGAATTACTGCAGTTTACTGACAACTTATTTCAGTAGTTTGCTTGAACATATTTAGTTTGGGTAATAGGGTAGTTTAAAATATGTGTGCAACTACTGAGGTTTCATTAATTTTCTTTTGTTCAGTAATATAACATTACTTTGTGTTTGTCCAATAACATTTTGAAGGAGCAGCAGCATAGAGAAATTGAGGTGAGAATCTCACACATGTGCACCATCCTGAAATGTTCCAATCCTACCTGATTTTTTGTTTGTGGACATGTAGTTCATGGACTGTTCATTCCCCCCATGAAATCCTATAACGTGCTTTCATGCAGCATGTGGTGGTAGTGTGGCTAAAATCATGTTCCAATGGTCGGCGATTTTTGCTGATTTCTATTTTTCAGTAGTTCGTGTGAGCATTTTTGTATGCTTTAACAATTTGTTAGTGGGGTATGACCATTTACTGTTCAATGCAACAGTTGTGTTACTGTTGTCTTGAGTTCCTGTTCATGACCAAATTATCTCACTATTTCCAGTAATTTTTGTATTCTACGGTACCTCAATAATCTATTTTTTATGCTCTTCTTACTTACTGCAGTAATTTTTTTATTAATAACTTATATGATAATTCAGTAAACCAAATATGTTTTTATCAGTACACGAGTGTCTCATCACTATTTCTTTTTCTTTTTCACCAAATATATTAACTGAATAGAAAGTTTTTATCTGCAGTAATTTTCTATTCAGTTATGAGATGTTACTTAGTTTAGTAATTTAACATCTTTGTTTTCAGTAGCATTACTTAGTTAATGTTTTCACCATCTTAGTAATCTGAATTTTGATTAGTAATACCAAAGCCCCTTAGTAATATGAATGTTGATCAGTAATATCTCTGCCGGTATTCTAATATATTTGCATCTTTGTACCAGATCTATAACTGGACAACCTTCACTAGTTGTCAAACATTGCTTCAGGATTCTTCAACCATTTACCATTGTTCGTGGCTTTGATTAGCATTCTGTTTTGAGTAACTTAGTATTTGATTAGCATCGTCCCTTCTTTTCAGAACTTTCAGTAATATGTGCAATGTTGCAGACACACAAGATGCAGGGTAGACCATGCTCTTGTGGCAAAGTGAGATTTTCGAAATCGCCGGCGACAACTTGCAGGAAATTAATTTGGTTGTCTTCCTTGAGCTGAGAAAGAATCGGGAGTGGCACATCCTAAAGGAGCATTGTGCGTGTTCGAATAGCACCAGTAGAGTAGCATTTCGCGGAAAGATGTGTGATGGAAAGTTCTTGGAACAAGAAAATTGACAAGAAAATTAAAGATAACATTTGTATGAAGATGCTTGTTTTTCAGTAACTATCTCCTCAGACTGTCTCCTTAGTGTTATTTTTATTGAGTTGTTGTAACTGATATGGAGATATATCAATTTAACTTCTGTCGGTAATGCAAATGTTAATATTGCTCCCAATTTAACTTATGTCAGTAATGCAAATCCCAGATATGGGAGATCCAATTTACTGAATATCTTTCGTTTCTCTCTGTCATCAAGATTCAATAATGCAATGCTAGAATAGATTCTGCTATAAAAAGAGGTGGGGAAAGCCCAAGACATTTTCTGAACATTGTGAAGTATGGAGATTCCAAAAGCAGTGTTGAATTAAAGTAACCTCTACTAGTAGCATTGTGCATTAGGAGCCAATATACTGATGAGTTATTCAAATAGCATATGTTCTTTGCAAATACTTCAATCTTTCTACATGGATTACCGCTGCAAAGCCTCCGCCCTGTTTGTTTGGCTTATCAGCCACCAGCCAGTAGTACTTTTCTCTCACAACAAACCAGCGATCAGCCAACAGTACTTTTCTCTCAGAACAAATCAGCACTAGCCATCAGCCACCAGCCAAACGAACAGGCTGCTCGCCTGATTGAAAATCATCTGTTAGTAGTTTTTTGTTCAGTAGTCTTTTTCAAGAATCTTTTTTCAGTAATCCAACAACTTAAGTAAGCAACCTTAGCAGTGCATACCATCTGACAGATCTAAGTAATCGACCTTTCCAGTAATTGATCTTCAGGCAACAGAGATTACTGATAGAGCTTACTAATAGATCACTGACAGCTATTGATATTACACTTGATTACTAACAGAGATTACTGGTAGTGATTATTGATAGATTGGATTACTGACAGATTATCGACAGATCCCTTCTCCAGGCTCCACCCTAGCGGCACAACTTTCAAAGTATGGGCTAAATCAATCCAAAGCCTCTCTCCTATGACATTGCAAGAGCTTGTTCAGTATTCCCGATTATCAGTTTTAATTTCGAGTAGTCGAGTGTTTAGTAACTGATCTTTTTTATCCTTTGGGTAGTAACAGAGCATTTTTTAGTAATGACATTTGATCTCAGTAATTGAACCCCAGTAACCCAATAATTTCGTAGAATATGATATAATCCAGTAACACAATTTTTTTGCATAGTACTATAGTTACGTGCACCATCACCACCAATCCATAGTTCATGAACTATTTTATGGGCAAGTATATCCATGCCAACAGTAGTTACGAAGATCACTATACAATGTGGGGTCAAGCACAACATCAATATCCTCAGTATTCACAAGGATCAGACTCACGCTAAGGAATTGGCAATCAGTACAAGGCGAAAAGAGCAACAACAACCTATACACTCTGGAAATCACTACTAAACAAGGGCACATAACCAAACAAGGCACAGCCACACAACATCACTCTATTTTGATTATTCTTTCCGGGAGCATCACACTAATCTCATACTTGCGAGATAGAGAGTGTGTCTTTAGTAATTCCATGTAGAGCACATGTGTTCTTACGAGAGAAAATTATTGATTATTGATGAACTTCCACTCATTTATGTTTTCATGTAAATTTTATCGATTAGTAATTCAGATTTCCATTAGTATCTAATTACGATTACTAACTACTAAGTATTGATTACGACCACCGAGATTATTGATTCTTGAAGAGCACACTAATCTCGATTCATGAAGCGTGGAGCATATCCTCTCCTTGAGAGATTCAGTAATTTTAGTAATCAGTAATCATGTATAAATATCAATAACTTAGTAATCCATATCAGTATCGGTAATTTAGCAAGTTGGCGATTCATTAATCTTGTAACTATTCATTATTTAGCAATTTAGCAATTCAGTACTTTTCAGTAATCTTTTGCAAGTGTATCTTCTCCTCAAGATATTTTGTATTCCAACAGCGACATTAATGCATCATAGTCAGTAATTTAGTAATGATTTGATCAATATCGGTAATCCAGTATTCCTGGAGCAATAACCTCACGAAATCTTCATGAACAAGGTATCCTACAACAATAAGAGAGTAGTTCAGTATTTTGCAAAAACATAGGGGCTCTTAATATGTTATTCTTTTCAGTATGTATCCAGTAATCTATCTGAGTAATCCCTAATCCCTTTACATTTCAACAACCATAACTGCAATCCAGTGACCTAGTATCTCAGTAATCCCTTCACTGCTTGCTATTCGGTAATCCCTTCATCCGCCATTCAAGAATCCCTTCATACCTGCCATTCGGGAACAAGTATCTCGGTACTATCTTCTATTCATCCTCTTCCTGCTCGCCACCCTATCACGAGGTCATTCAATTATACTAATTTCCTCCAATAAGCTTCAGGATTGGACAATTACTAAGAGAGATCTAGTGACAGAAAAATTATTTCACAATACTTAATTTACAACACAATTAGTGAGAGAGAAATTAAGCTTTGATCACAGGAAAACAACAGGGGATGCATGCCGCATTAGCTTGGTCAATGCCTATCAGGCTGCAGGACGCTCAACTGCAGATCGATTTTTTTTGTGGGATTTGAGCACCAGCTCGCCGCCCTGCACGCTGAAGAGTGTTCGCAGCATCGTCTTCTCAATCGGGATTCGGTGCTCGCAGGTCGCCTGCGTTTCATCACGCGCTCGCCGGCCACCCGCATGTGGGCTGTAGTCTCACGTGCACCCCAACAGCTTAGTGAAATCATGATTCAGATCGAGATTTGAGCTGGAGCTCATGCACGCTGCCGCTCGCCGGTCATGGGTCTCCCAGGGCACCTCCCCGCGCCGCTGCTGCCCGTCGGCCAGCCACCGCGCCCCGCGCAACACTTGCTCCGAGCGCCGCCGCAGCCCCACGCCACAGACATTTCGGGAGCGCGCTCTCCGCTGGCTTGCTCCCATGGGCACCCTGCAACCATGCGCTGCTGCAGACACGCTGCGCACGTCGCCGCGCCCTCACGCGCAGCTCTCCGCGGGACGCCATCGATCTACCCGCGCCGCAGCACCCCCAGCTCGTCGCGGGCCGCCGCCGATCCGCTCTCGTCGGAGCGGTCCTAGCTCGCCACGGGCTGCCGCTGATCCGCCCGCGTCCCAGCGCCCCAGCTCGCCGCAGGCCGCCGCCGAAGGCCCCGCTCGGCGCCGCTCGCGCCTCGTGCTCGCGGGGGAAGAAGCCCGGTTGGGTTGGGGACGGGTGCGGGAGGCGCTTATTAAATGGGTCGGGTGAGGAGGCAGTGGGATCCGGTTTGGTAGGCTGGATGGTATGGTAGATAGGGTTGGGTGTAGAATGGCATTCTACACTTTTAGGGTGTAGAATAAGCGCTACCGCGTGTGTGTATATATATATATATATATATATATATATATATATATATATATATATATATATATATATATATATATATATATATCAGAGTGGATTTCCTACCACCGGTGGTACCTGTCCTCCCTCCTATGGTAGCTACCCGCTTAACTACGATGATGACACGTGTGTGAAGCGTCAAGTGTTGCCGTCTCCTAGTGAAGGACGGCATCAAACGACGGTGGAGTGAATGCGTGAGGGTTTCTGGGCAAGCACAGTTGGACCACGCATGGTGGCAGGACCACACTACCTCTAGGAAAGCCTGCGTGGTTTGCCAGTCTTTTGTTTTCCTGACACATTAACAAGTTAAGTTTTGCATCTGTTAACACCAAAATTTGGTAAGGAGTCTGACTTGTGGGTCCGGCTCGATGAAGGGTCCGTCTGGTGGAAGGAAAGATCTTTTCGGAGATATTCGGCAAAGAGATCTGCGGTCGGCTATCTGCTCCAGTTCGGCAAAGGAATAGTAGAGCTGATTTTGCGGGATTGGACAGTGATGTGGCTCAATAAGGGAGAACGAATGGATGGATAGGCGATCAAGCTTAGAGATAAGTTAGGCAACGAATCCATTCGAGGTTGTACTTGACAGGGTATAAATATGACCCCTGAATGTATGTAAACAACAATCATTCTTCAATACACACCGGCCTTACGCCAAACCCTAGAGTCCTTTTGTCGTGTCGTCGAGTTCTTCGAGAGGGTTCATCGATCCGTCGACCTCCGTGAGTACCGGCAACCTTGTATCATGTCTAGTCTCATGCGGTGGATTTAGATCGATGCAAGTAGTCTTGTTACCATGCTTCGTGTCATCTTGTAGATTCAAGCTTGGTTCAAGAGGGTTTCTTGTTAGGTCATGAGCCATGCGGTAGGCTAAGATCTAGCTCGAAGCTAGTTATCGGCTCTATTGGATTTTGGCAAGATTCAATAGATTCATTAAGTTACCCCGTGTTGCTTTGAGTTTTTACTTTATGTTTAAATTCATGTAACACACTTTTGCCCAATCTAGATAGATTTGGATCGGCTTTATCCTTTTGGGATCCTTGTACGAGTCGAGTTCGTATTTTAACACGTGGATCTTGTGCTTTCCGATAGCTGAAACCGAATCGATCTAGGTTGTTACGTGTTGCGGGTTCAAGCTTTCCAATGTTGGTATAAATCTTGAAAGAGCGGGTATCATGCGGTAGATGCGGGTTTTGGGTTGCTTTGGAGCTAGTCATCCGGTGGATTAGATTTCAAATCAATCGATGGATTTATTCACTTGGTAATGTTTGTTCCTTCTTCATGGACCCGAATCGGTACATTCGGCCGTATTCGGTTATGCTTCTTCACGAGTAGAACATGTGCGTTATTCATGCTTTAAATAATATGTGCTTTTAGCTTTCCATATTTAGATTGTATCATGCGGTAGATACATCTATTTGTGGAAAGTGGTACGGTCTTCATGCAAGTTGTATCATGCGGTGGATAGATTTGTTTGATATCGTACCCGACGGGTTTTAAAGTACCTAGACATGCGGTAGACTAGTGCTTTGGATCTATGCATGCTTGTTTATTACATGATTATGTTCGTGCTTTACTTTATTCATTTGTTTAATGCTAATCATCATGGGGATCGGTCATGGCCTCGTGCATGTGTATCTTTGTTCAAACAAAGACCGATCATTTGTCATGCTCACGTCATCCATTCGGCAATGTTACTTTTTCCTTTCATAAGTTCCCGATTGGTTTCAATCTATTGGCGAGATAGCTCCTTATAGCTATGTGTCATCCTATCCGGCTTCTTAGCCGTAAATATGGAACTTTACGGTACCACCGGCAAGTTCCAAACTTTGGTATCTAACTTCTTTATCTTTTGTTAATTTTCGGGAAAAATTGGCGGCACGTCTCGTGACTCTTTGCGCGTGTAAAGCCGGCTTGTTCGGCTTCTTGTGTGTTTGGCGCTAGGTGCACTTTTTGCGTCAACACACTTTTTGGCACGCCCGGTGGGACCACGGCCGAATAGATCAAGATGCCCGAAATCGGGGGACATCATGGACGTCAACCTTGAAGATCTCTCTCCCGAGCGGCGGCGGCAACTCCGGGACGCCATAGACCGGTTCCGGCAGAAATGTCTGTCGTCATTCAAGAAAAATAGAAGCGGTGTCCCATACTTGAAGAACGAGATGCCCGGGGGTGTTGCGCCGGGGGAGAGCGATACCACGGCTCGGCAAGAGAAAGAGGAGTGCATGCGAGTATTCCGGGAATCTGCGGACTACATGCCGAGCAAGCACAACAAAGCTTTCCTCGGTGCGCTCCGGCGGATGATGGTGGCCGTCTTTGGCCCGGGCATGGAACAAGCGTTCGGCAAGGCACCCATCCAAGGGGGCACCGTGGGAGCCGGGCGAGTCAAGCTCTCGGCCACCGTTACGGAGCCGGCCACATCGGCCTCCTCCTCGAGCTGCGGGAAGTCAAGCGTTCCCGGCCTCCTCCGCGGGGTCTTTGGGGGTCGCCCGGTTCGGCCCCCATTACGGGCCTCGGGGAGGGCGAGCCAATCCGAGCCACCACCGCAAAGCGGCACGGGTCAACCCGTGCAACGGCCGAATCCGTGCCGGCCTACGTACGGGGAGCTAGCGTTCGGCTCACCCGGAGCCCCACTTGCCTCCGGCCACGGGATTGCTCCGGCGAACAAGGCGGCCGTAGAGAAACTTATACGGCGGAGGCTACCATGAGGTGGGAAACTATGGAGCATTTGACGCCTTCCCGCATCCAGGATACGCGCCGGTACCGCGGGCGCGCAAGAGGACGACGCCCTGGCACGGAAGATGGCCGAGTTGATGCAAAATCAGTTCGGCCTCAAGCCAAAAATGCGGGGATGCGCCTACAAGCCGCCGTTCCCAGAGTGGTACTACAACGTGCTCCCGCCGCCAAGGGTGAAGCCGCCGACGGAGTTCACGAAATTTTCGGGGGCAAGACGACACGAGCACGGTGGAGCACATCGCTCGTTACCTCATGCAGCTCGGGGAATGCTCAGCTGAGGAAACATTCAGGGTCCGCTACTTCCCCGCATCGCTGACAGGTCCAGCATTCCAATGGTTCTCGTCCCTACCCCCTGAATCAGTTTGCAGATGGAAGGACCTAGAGCGGAAATTCCACGCTCATTATTTCAGTGGCAGCTCGGAGAAGAAGTTGATCGACCTTGCCACCCTGAAGCAGAGGCACAGCGAGACGCCGTTAGAGTTTCTCAGAAGATTCAGGGAGGTTAAAGGCATGTGCTTCTCGCTTAACTTGCCAGATGACCAGTTGGCTGATATGGCCGTCGCCGGGATGCTGCCGGCCGTACGTGAGAAATTGTTCGGGATGGAGTTTGAGAACCTGGGCCAGCTATCGCAGAAGCTATCACTGATGAGCAACCAAGCGTATGGCTTCAAGAAGGATGCTAAGTTTGGCAAGCAGCATGATGTCGCTGGCATCTACAACCAGTTCTTAGACAAGGCCGATCTGTTCGAGGATTCTGATGATGAATTGGATGTGGCCGCGACGAGAGATCATGTGGGGGAAAGAGCCCTTGACGATGAATCGGCGGGTCAAACGGACCAAGGGCACCTACGATTTTGATATCACGAAGGCCGATAAACTGTTCGAGCTCTTAGTGAAGGAAGGCCGAATCAAGGCTGCTCGAGGGGCATTCCATGCTTCGGCCCGATGGAGTTAAAGGGAAACGTTACTGCTGCTTCCACGACAGGGATTCACACTCCATCAACGATTGCAGGGTCTTCGGGATGAGGATCCGAGAAGGCCATCCGGGAGGGACACCTTAAGTTCGACAACAAGATGAAGGCTGGATGGCCATCCCTTCCCTCGGAACATGGTGGGCTTTTACGTTAACATGATATCGGCCGAGGAGAAGGGAAAGGTCAAGGTCTTGACCTCGGCCCGGGGCTAGACAAGATGGAGCGGTGGACCCAAAGCGCCAAGTAACTCGCGGAACGGGTGCATGGTCAAGCCCCCCGCATTCTTAGGAGTCACATCGAAATCGGGGAGTCATCCCGAGCCAAGCCCGGGGTGACCTCGCGCATCCTCCTCAACAAGTGGCGGCGCCGGATGGAGAAAGAGTGCTACCGAAGCGACACTACGAGGAGGAGAAACGCGAGCGCGAAGAAGAAGCACACGAAGGGACAAGGAGCAATACACGCGCGAGCGGCGCGCGCGCCCTGGGGATGTGCCTTCTTCGGCATTGTTGGAACGAGGGTTTCAAGCTGCCCACGTTGAAGAAGCGTCCGAATGCGGTGACGGGTATTTTGAGTACGGGCGGGGAGAGCGCAATCGCCGATCCGTCCACGAGAGAATTGGAAGGATCCACCCTAATGGGGATCGGCGCCAAAAAATTGAAGTCATCGATCATCCTAGGAAGCGGCAAGCTGACCTCAGGTGGGGTGATCAAGAGGAGGATGAAGATGACTACATGCGGAAAAAGGGGCAATGGTGCCCGCCGGCACGAGGAGAAGCGCGAAGAGGGCGGTTCAGCGCTTGAGGAACCGCGAGCTGAGGCAAGCTGGGATCCAGACAAGGCAGGTGTGGCGCCCCAAGGATCAACCTGAAGGGTCAAAGCGTTCGGCTCCAACATGCATGGTATACTTTCTGCCGAACGAGTTCATGGCTCCTGCTAACCAGGTTGTGCAGGAGGAAGCTTCCTTGGATGACGAGCAGACCGAGGGGATGATGGCACAACTGGTGTTAGCCAAGCAGGCAATCTTCGACAAGCCGGCCAAAAATCGACATATGAGGCCGCTGTACTTAAGAGGATACGTCAATGGCAAGCCATTGACCAAGATGTTTGTCGACGGTGGAGCGGCAGTCAACGTAATGCCGTACACCACCTTCGAGGAAACTTGGCATGGGCCGAGCGATCGACGCCTACAAGCATAATCTCGAATGATTTCGCGGGAACCCTTCGGATACCAAGGGATGCGCTCACGTGGATTTGATGATCGGGTCCAAGACGTTGCTCACTACCTTCTCGTCATCGAAGGTAAAGGAGCCTACGACCCTCGCTTGGGCGGGGCTGGATTCATGCCAAGCTGTTGCGTCCCATCCACCATGCACCGAGCGGCTTATTCGGTGGGTGGACGATGAGATTGAGGTCGTCCAAGCGAGATGACTCCGTGAGGGTGGCGAACATGGAACCGGCCTTACGGGAATACTAAGGTATTGATTGCTTCTTAGGGAAAGAGCGGGGAGAAGGTCCTGTTGAACACCGTCGGCGGTGATCAACGGCCGATTCAAGCGATCGGCTCTTATAGCAATTTTTAATGGAGAACCCCGTAGATGGCACGATGGCAAGTTGGGGCGAGGATTCATGTCGGGCCGATAAATTAGAAGAGGTTGACATTCGAAGCGGTGATAAGCCAAGGCCGACGTTCATCGGCGCAAACTTGCGGCCGGATTTCGGGGGGGGAATTAATTAAGCTTCTCAAAGAATACAAGGATTGCTTCGCACGGGATTATTCGGAGATGCCTGGATTGGATCGTTCCATCGTCGAGCATCGGTTGCCAATCAAATCTGGTTTCAAACCATACAAGCAACCACCCGGAAAATCTACAAGGATGAGGTATTGGCCGATGTGAAGAAGGAAGTTGAAAGATTACTTGATGCAAACTTCGTTCGGCCATGCGGATATGCGGAGTGGATTTCTAACATTGTCCCTGTGTATAAGAAGAATGGAAAAATGAGGGTGCATAGATTTCGGGGCACGAACAGAGCTACTACTCGATGGATGGTTACCCAATGCCTATTGCCGATTTGTGGCGCGCGCAGTGGACACAAGGTGATCGGTTTCATGGATGGCAATGCGGGATACAACCAAATCTTCATGGCAATAGAGGACATATCAAAGACGGCCTTCGGATGTCCTGGTCATATAGGCTTTGTTTGAATGGATAGTCATGACGTTTGGGTTAAAAAATGCGGTGCAACTTATCGGCGAGCCATGAATTACATTTTTCATGAGTTGATCGGCAAAATTGTGGAGATCTACATTGATGATGTGGTAATCAAGTCCCTAAGTCATGACACGCATTTGGAAAAATGTAAAGAGGACCTTAGAGTGCACCGGAAACATGGTTTAAAGATGAACCCAAACAAGTGCTCTTTTGGGGTATCAATTTGGAGAATTCTTGGGGTTTTTAGTCCACGAAGGAGGAATTGAAGTTGGCAAGAAGAGCATGAAGGCCATTGATGAAGTTGTTCCTCCAACTAATCTCAAGGAGTTGCAATCACTTTGCTCGGCAAAATCAACTTCGTGAGAAGATTCATTTCAAATTTATCACGAAGGTTTTGCCATTCTCTCCATTGCTGAAGATAAAGAAAGATCAGAAGTTCACATGGTGCGACGAACAACAAAAGGCTTTCGATGAGATCAAGTAGTACATGAAGGAGCCACCAGTGCTGGTCCCTCCTCAGCTGGACAAGCCTTTCAAGTTGTACGTGGCGGCCGATACCCAAACCATTGGATTGGCCCTTATTCAAGAATTTGAAGGGAAGGAGCGGGTAGTAGCATATCTTAGCCAAAAATTACTTGATCCTGAAACCAGGTATTCGGTTGTAGAGAAGCTGTGTCTTTGCGTGTACTACTCGTGTACAAAGTTTCGGCACTACCTATTGAATGCCGAATGCACCATGTATTCCAAGTTTGATGTGATAAAACATATGTTATCTATGCCAATTTTGAACGGCGGGATTGGAAAGTGGATTTTAGCTTTATCGAGTTCGAGTTGAAGTTCGAATCGGCAAAGGCCATCAAAGGACGGATCATTGCCGATTTTATAACCGAACATCGCGATCCGTCAATTGATTTGCTTGAGATTACCCCTTGGGCTTTATTTTTTGATGGATCATCATGTGGTAAAGGTGGGGGAGTAGGGATCCTACGATTTCACCTAGAGGTGAGATGTTTGAATTTGCCATCCCTATACGTACCTTGTCACAAATAACGGTGAATACGAGGCATTACTTCGAGGGCTTCAATACTTGAGAGAAGCAGGGGCCATTTCAGTTGAAGTTTATGGAGATTCAGAGCTGGTGATTAAGCAATTGAATGGCCAATACGAGTGCAAAAGTGAAGCGCTGAGGAGTTACTATGAAGAATGCAGGGAAATCTTGAAGAGCTTCCCGTTGGTAACTCTCGACATATTCCTAGGGAACATAACGAAGAAGCAAACGAAGTGGCTCAAAGCACCTGCGGTTACAAAGAGAGTCAAGAAGCATTTCTTTGCGGAAGTGTGTGCCTTCGGGGACGGATCTTGCGAGAAGATGATTGGAGGAAAGAGATCGTTGATTACTTGAAGGATCCATCCCGAAAGGTCTCTAGGAAGCTCGGGTAAAAGGACATAAAGTTCGTTCTTACGGATGATAATTTATTCTATAAATCATTATATGGGGTATTATTACGATGCGGGTCCCGAGAAGAAGCCAAGAACATGATGAGCGAAGTGCACGATGGGATATGTGGAGCACACCAATCGGCCTACCGTATGAAGTGGGTTATTAGACAATTTGGATGCTTTTGGCCGACGATATTAGAGGATCTGCTTTGAGTATTACAAGGGATGTCGGGATTGCCAAAGGTTTGGGAATATTCAAAGGGTCCCCACATCGGCATTGAATCCCATCATCAAGCCATGGCCATTCGGGGGTTGGGGTGTAGACTTGATTGGCCAAATTAATCCACCATCTAGCAAGGGGCATAAGTTTGTGCTTTTGGCTACGGATTATTTTACCAAATGGGTCGAGGCGATCCGTTGAATAAGGTGACATCGGAAAACATGGTTGACTTTGTCAAGGAGCACATCATCTATCGCTTTGGAATCCCTCGGACGATCACCAGCGATTAAGGGGCACAATTCGTGTCACTAGAGTTCGGAGAGAATTTGCCGAAAGCATGGGGATCAAATTGTTTAACTCTTCTCCCTATTATGCCCAAGCTAATGGTCGGGCGAGAGGCTTCTAATAAGATCATGATCAAGCTAATACAAAAGAAGATCGACCAGAAGCCGAGGAGGTGGCATTCGGTACTCAGTGAGGCACTGTGGGCTTACCGAATGGCCCCTCACGGAGCTACAAAGACTTCTCCTTACGAATTGGTTTACGGGCATCACGCGGTTCTACCGTGGGAAGTGCAATCTGATTCAAGGAGGGTTGTGTTATAGAAAGATTTGAGCTCCAAGGACTACAGTGGTCTAATGATGGATGAGTTAGAGGATTTACACATGATCCGTCTTAGGGCCCTGGAAAACATTGAGAAGAACAAACTGCGGGTTGCCAAGTACTACAACAAGAAGGTAAAAGTAAGGCAATTTGCAGAAGGCGATTTGGTTTGGAAAGCGCTATTGCCGATTGGAACTAAATACAGTGAATTCGGCAAATGGTCCCCTAATTGGAAGGACCTTTCCGTGTGGTCAGATGCGTCCCTGGTAATGCATATATATTGAAAACTTTGCTAGGAGAAGAATTTTCCGCTGCAATAAATGGAAGATATCTGAAGAAATATTATCCTAGCATTGAGATCGATCGATGATTACACACATCGACACGAGAGATAGCCGGTGCTCAAGAACGAGGCCGCCTTCGAACAAAAAATCCATAAACGAAGAAATGGCCGGTGCCTAGATGCATTGCCCTTAGCACAAAAACTACATTACAAGCTGCTTCTTGCGGGTTTACATCTAACAACCTTGGTGGTCGGATCTTCAAGGAGGTGGGAAGCGAAGGCGTGGAGGAAGAAGCGAAAGTATGATTCAATCTTTTCTTTGCTTCTTCTGCTGCTCCCTCTTCAGCTGTTCCAGGACCACCGTGACGACAACTTGGAACGCATGGGGGTGACCATGGTTTACGGCCTCCACCAAGCTGTCCCAGGCCATCTTCAAGTTGTTGCACCTGTTAGAGACATCTAAAACGGGGGAATCGGTGTTAGGGGCAAGAAATCCAAATGCAGGCATAAGGTCAAGAAGAGGTCAGAAGCATTTACCCCCTACTAGTGCCTCCAGAGCCATGCGACGCTCGCGCTCGGCTTGGCAACGGGCGGTGATGTCCCTGAGGCCGTGCTCCAGGTGCCGAACGCGGCGGCGCAGTTGATGGCTGGTCCTCTGTTCAGGCGTGGCATCCTCTGCTTCGAGGGAGGAATCGGAGGAGATGTACTCAGGCACATCTTCGGTCCCGATGATTTCTTCAGGGAGCAAATCAAGGCTGGAAGAGGAAAAGAAGAAAACATGAAGCACGAGATCATATGGAGAACGAGGAATAGATCAAGGAAGAACTCACCTTCGAATCGTGCGCTTCTTTGGTGAGCTGCTCTCCTGGGGTTGCTTGCCCTTGTCCATGGCCTTGGGGTTTTCTCCTCTAGAGACGGGGGAAGAGATGAGAAATGATGGATGAGTGTGCGAGTGGATTTGCGGGGCATCCCGGCGAGGCTATTTTATTGACCGAAGGGGGTGCATTGGGAGTGATGAGCGGCCGGTACACCTTGTTGGAATACCAAACGGCGGGGTTTTCTCCCCGGATGCGAAAGGGTTTTGCTTGAACGGTGCTTATGGATTGCCGAGAGGCGGGGATCTTATGTGGATTTTGCGCCAAGGGGTATCTGTTCTCACGTGTTCGGCTCAAGATAGTTCCCGAATACGTGTAAGGAAAAACGAGATTCACGGAGGTAAATGTAAAAATCGACGCAATGCAAGCACAGAAATCAAAAGTCCTTTATTTATTGCCGATGATCAAACATCCCTAATACAATCTAGTCGAAAAGCCTATTCAGTACAGATTGGGGATGAGTGATTTCGGCAATGGCGTCGCCGTGGCCATCGAGGCGCTCCGGGATGAGCTCAATCTCATCAATGTCCTGCGGCGCGCCGCCCGGAAGCCGCGCGGCCTGGTGGAGTAGTCGACGTCCGTGTGCATCGCCATGGCGGCCGGACCCAAGGTGGTGCCCAAGAGAACGCCATGGGTGGCCACCTCGTCGACGCGGTGCTCCACCGCGGCAAGGCGCTCCGCCGGCGTGTCGCCGCGGGCGTTCACCTTATCGGCCGAGTGCTCCACCGGCGCCTTCGGTGGTTGAGCTCGGTGTCGCGGGCCGCAAGGAGAAAGAAGAAAGGAGATTAGCATCAAAAGCGGGTTGGATTAAAGAGGGCGATTTCGGGGTCGTACCGTCGATAGTTTCCGGCGGTTTGTTTGCGGCCCCGGTCCTCCCATTCCGGCTTGGCTATGCCCGCCTTCTTGGAGACGTCCTCTAGCTCGCGCCGGGCCGTCTCCAGCTCCTCCTTGAAGCGGAGGGCGTCGAGCTCCCCGTAAGGCACGGGGGAGTGGCCGTCGGACTCCAGGAGTCGTCCGGGAGGGGTTGATTGGCCGGCGCAGGAGACGGATTCCATTGAATCAACCTGAAAGGGAGATGATCGTCAAACAAGAAAAGGATCAAAATTGAAGCAAAGAAGAGGAATCGACGATCATTGCCTCCGGCGTGCATTGGCGCTGCTCCCCTCTGCCTCGTCGGAGGCGCGGCGGCGGTTGAGGCGGCGCACCATGTTGGTTTGGGATGTGCACTGTTTGGAAAGAGGAAGAACTGAGATTGGCAAAGATTCAAGAGCTAAAAGGCTTATTGGAGAGCTAGGGGCACCTACGGTTGCATTTATAGGCCTGGCAAGGTGAATCGTGGCCTCGAGTCGTGGCTTTGGATCGTGGCGCATATCCCAAGAAAATCGGAAGATGGAAAGGTTTCTTTGGCCGGCCCCGTAGGCGGGTCGCTTGGAGTTCTAGGCTGAGTCACGTTCAGTTGACTGGCTCGGCTAAGGAGAGTCAAAGTGCCATTCGGGAGTTGGCGTTTCTTTGCCGAATGGGTCGTTCAGCATTATATTTGAAGGTGCGCAAAAGGAAAAGAAATAAATTGCAGGAAAAATATCACAAGAGCGACCAAGTCGGTTATACATCAATTAGGGCATTCAAATGTTCAAATGTTTCGCAATCACATCACGGGCATTGGATGTTGCTTGGCGGAAGTTGCCCAGTAGCTCCTGGCAATCTTTTTGGGCGCTAGACAAGGTGGTGAGTTCTGCATCGTATTGTTCTATCTTGGCGATAGCCGATTTTGCTGCCGCTTGGGTCTTTTCTATCAATCCAGGGAGCTCGACTATTTTCTTTTTATCAGCCTCTATCTCGGGCGACGGGCTTCTCGGTTCTGCTTCTAGAGCGACTTTCTTGGCAATTTTCGGATCACAAGAAGCACACGAGACTAGCCAATGTATCTTTGTGGCTCTCTGTTTGGGATTGCGCCCCGTTCATGGCTTGTTCAACATCGGATCTCTTCTTTTCGATAGCCGGACGGGAGCGCAATTTCCTCAAAGCGTGCCTTATGGGCGCATAAAGGATGTCCAAGCCACAGATGGATACCGAGAGAAACGCGATATCCTCAGGAAGTTCTTGGCTGATAGATTCAAGCATCTCCTCAAAGTGATCAAGATCCTTGAACTAATCCTGTGCATCTCTTTCCGGCCCGGGCAACAATTTCTCTAAGCTTTGCTAGCACCTCATCCGACGGAGAGGCTGGTGCATTTCTTCCATCGCCTCGACAAGCTGGATTGTTCCCCGTTGGCGGGCTTGATGATGATGGGGCTCGATCCTAAGAAGCGGTATTGCCGAGTTAGAAGTGCTAAATGCAAAGGTAGCGAGTTAAGTGCAATTGAGTACCTCATGGTTGATTTCTTGGTGGGGGCAAGATTTTGAGCGGGGGCAATCACGGGTGAAGAAGGTGTTCCGAGGTAAAAGCGAAGCTTCCAAGTTAGAGGGTGTTGATGCGATCGCTGGTAACTCATGGGCTTCGGTGAAGAGGAGTTGGATCCACCTCTGTTGGGATTGGTGTCTCGCATGACCAACGGGTGATTGTGCCCTTGGAGGACTTGACGGCTCACTTTGGATTGGAAGACTCATCTCCGGAGAATTCATTGCTTCGCGAGAGGGTGATGAAGATGAGATCTCACTTCTGGTGTCGGGGACAGCCCTAGGGGTCCCCTTAAACAATGGGGAAAACCTCACTTAAAACCCGCAACGAAACCCAAATACGCTAAGCCTAATCCTGCAGGTGCCTAACCATGCAGGACACAACCCACAGGGACTCCGACGGCCCATCGAGGCGGCCCACGTAAGGATCCCCTCGAACGAGGCTCCGCCTCGTTCGAGGGGCCGCGCGCTCCCTTCGGGCGGGCATCGCCCCGCTCGAGGGGCGGCACTTCCCTCGAGCGAGGGTCCGCCCCGCTCGAGGGGCGGCCTTCCCTCGAGCGGGGTCCGCCTCGCTCGAGGGTACGCCCGCCCTCGGCGGGGGTCCGCCACGCTCGAGGGTGCCCCTCACGCGTGCGCCGGCCCCGTACACGGGCATTTAACGCCACGACGCGCGCGGGGACGGAGCCATCATGCACCGGGGCTCGCACCCGGTGCCGCCGCACCAACTCCCCGGGGGAGGAGCCCATCCCCGCCCGCGTGGGGAGGGGGCGTGCCGTGCGGCCGGTGTCGATCCCGTGACACCGCGCGCACGCCCCGATGCGGCTAACACGCGCGAGCCCTCGAAAGGGGGGCCGGCGCACCCTCGATGTACTTTCTGCGACCCTACGGGGGTTAGGTGGAGGTGCTAGGCCGGTGGACCGCCATCCCCGCCACGCGCGCGGCGTGGCCGCCATGCCGCGCATGCGGGCGCACGCCGGACCCGTAGCAACGACTCCGGCCCCGTGAAGCGCATCGGGGAAGGAACGCCGTTCGCCTACTCTGTACGCCGTACGGCCCGCGTCGACACCTCCCTCGAGCCTATCGGAGGACATCACCGCCATCCGCCTGCTCTCCTACCCTCGAACCGCCCTTCGTTCGGGTACAAGTCGAGCCATGATGACCCGGATCGCTGCAAGGATCGCCGGGCGGCCACCCACTCTACGGCGTAGCACGTCGTGTTTCTCCACATAGCTAGATAGCGCGGCGTGCATGTAAATCGCCTCCCCCTTGATCTATAAAAGGGGGACGAACCCCCCGGCCGCGGGGGGGACGAACGGAGAGACACGGAACGGCGACACGCTCCGGGCCACGGACCAAGAGCACGCCGTGCACTCACTCTCTTATTCTCCCACAACATCTTCGGCCACTCCACTAGGGACTTGGAAGCCACGCTTCCTCTCCCGCCTCGCTTGTAGCGGCCCCACTACGGGCACCCGGTCTTGAGCAATATAGTGCCGTGAGCACACCCTGCTGGACGTACGGCCCCCTCGGCGGGAACCGGGATAAAAACCCTGTGTCACTTGTTGCTTAGCATCGACCATTGAGGGATAGACCTCGGCGCTATCTGCTTGGTTAGTGTCGGGACCATATTCGGCACCGGCCGGTTGGCGCCCACCATGGGGCAAACGAGCGCCTAAGGTCATTCCACCAACTCCCTCCATGGTGATTCGCCCGAGTACGCGTGCTACACGCTCGCATGGGTAGCTCGGACCCCCTCCCGGCCCGGGTTCGAAATCCGCTTCGGGGGACACGAACTTTCGGGCCACGGGGAACGACTATCTCATGCGCCTCACCAACGGTGAGGAGCTCCGCGCGCGGCGCCGGGCCGAGTCGGCTTTGGCCCCCGCCGCGCGCACCACCCGGCGCGGGCGCCCGCCGATCCACGGATGCCGCGGGCCGTCGGCGCCACGACGCCACCGTCGCTGCGGGCGGCGTTCGCGTCGGGCGCGGTCCGGCGGCGGCGGGCCGAGCGCGCCGCCGCCCGGCGCGGCGCGCCCACCATCACGACCACCACCGCCCCGGCGGGGCGGCGCGCGGTCTGCGGACCGTGCATCCCTATCGGGCTGCGGGGGCGCTACGACGGCCTACAACGCCAACGTCAACACGACGATGCGCGGGGGTTTCGCCCGGCCGCCACGTCTTCGTCGCCGGGGACCCGGCGCCTCGGCGGCGGATGAGTCATCCCTGGGCTCCGTCGACACGATGCCACCCGCCAACCGCCACGGATACGCGGAGTGGGACTTCTCCGGCGTGCCGGACCCGGTTGCGTTCGGCGTTTCCTCGACGCCGCGGACTGCGGGTTTGGGTCGATCCGACGACTCCGGCACGGGGAGCTACGACCCCGCGCGGGAGTGCTGCGCCGTCATCACCAACGACCCGGCCAACGCCGCCGTGCGGTGGGCGCGGAGACGGGGGAGGTCACGCACCGCCCCGGGGGATCGCCGCGCGCTTGGCCGCGGGGCCAAGCGCTCTCGTCGGGGCCGACGCCGACGCACGGCTAGCCCAAGCCCGCGAGCTCGAGGCCAGGCGGCGGAGGAATACCGAACGATGTGGTTGCTCCGCGCCTCAATGGCGGGGGGGAAGCCTCGCGCGTGGCGAGCGCGCGGGGGAGGCGGGCCGACGGTCCGCGACCGCATCAACACCGTCCCCAACGTCGAAAACGCGAGACGTGCCCCCACGGGCGAGCCGAGAAGCTCGTCGGCGCCGCGGCGGCTGGCTCGCGGGCCATGCCGGCACCCTCGACCCCCGAGGCTCGAGACATGCACCGCGAGGTGCAAACTCTCATCGAGCAAGCGGCCTTCCAACGGGCCGAGAGCTCGGCCTCGCGCATCCGCCAACGCGGGGGGATGCGCGGGGCGATGAAGCTGCGCCGGGAGGCAAACCCTCGGTGCACGCGGGGGGACCGGTGGGGCAACCCACCGAGCAAGGGCGCACGCCGGCCAAGGAACGACTCCTTGACGCGCGCGGGCGGCTGGATGGAGACGCTCGCAACGTCATCAACGCCAGGCGCACCAGCAAGGCGGACGCACGAGCGGCAAGGGGCTACCACCCTCGACGGGGTGGGCGCTACGACAGCGGCGAGGACCGCTCCCCGACGCCGGAGCCCCCAGGCACCCGTGTGTTCAGCCGGGAGATCCGTGCGGCAGCGTTCCCCCAACGCTTCCGCCAACCCTCGACGATCGTCAAGTACAACGGGGAGACGGACCCCCCCGCGTGTGGCTCAATGACTACCGCTTGGCTTGCCGGTGGGCGGGGGCCACCGGCGACAAGGTCATCATTCGCAACCTGCCCCTACACCTTGGCGATGCGGCCGGACATGGCTCGAGCACTTGCCCGCCGGCCCGGATCCATAAGCCGGGACGACCTAGTCCACACGTTCGTGGGCAACTTCCGGGGCACATACGTGCGCCACGGGAACTCATGGGACTGCGCTCCGCACGCGAAGCCGGCGAGTCGGCGCGGGACTTCATACGACGCTTCTCCAAGCGGCGCACGGAGCTCCCCGGCGTAGCGCGGTCCGAAATCGTGCATGCCTTCCTCGAGGGCACCACGTGCGGGACCTCGTGCGGGAGGGCGGGACGCGGCCGCTGCGGACTCCAATGAGGCGTTCGACATCGCCACCGGCTTCGCCTCGGGGGGGAGGAGGCCGTGGGGGGCGATCTTCGACGGCAAGAAGGGCAAGCGCTCCCGAGGACGCGCCCGCGGAGGGCGGCAAGTCCAAGGAGCCGCACCGCAACGACAAGCGGGGCAAGAAGGGGAAAAAGCCTCGCCGCGAGGCGCGCGAGCGAGGGCGCGGCGGCGGCAACGCCGAGGCCCTCGCTGTCGACCCGGCTCGACGGGGCCCTCGGCCGGCCCCTCGAGGCCGGGGGGGTGTTCGATGACATCTTCGAAGAAGCCATGTCCCTACCACAAAACCCCAGTACACCACACCCTTGAGCAGTGCGACATGCTCAAGAAATTCTACGGCCGTGCCGCCGCGAAGGAGGCAGAGGCCAAGAAAGACGGAGGCGATGGCGACGCGGGCGGCTTCCCCGCCGTCGAAAATGTGTTCCTCATCTTTGGGGGACCAACTGTCGACATGTCGACACGCCAACGCAAGAAGGAGCGGCACGAAGTCCTCGCCGGCCCGAGAGGGCGCCTCCGTCCTTCCTCAATTGGTCGGAGGACGCCATCACATTCGGCGGGAGGATCACCCAAACCGCGTCCCCAACCGGGCCGATGCCGGCCGGTGGTTGACCCCATCATTGGGAACGCCGGTTCTCAAAGGTCCTCATGGACGGAGGCGGCGGCCTCAACATCCTCTACGCGCATACGCCGCGCCCGATGGGGATCGGATTGGACCGGTGCGGCCCGGCACGAAGCCATTCCACGGCATCGAGCCGGCAAGCGGAGTCCAACCCCTCGGGCGGATCGACTTGCGGTCTGGTTTGGCACCCCTAAGAACTTCCGCAAGGAGACCCTCACCTTCGAGGTGGTGGGGTTCAAAGGGGCCTACCATGCTATACTTGGGCGACCCTGCTATGCCAAATTCATGGCGGTCCCCAATTATACCTATCTAAAGATGAAGATGCCGGCCCGAACGGCGTCATCACCGTCGGCTCGTCGATCGAGCACGCGTTCGACTGCGATGTCGAATGCGTGGAGCACGCAGAGGCACTAGCGGCTCGGATGAAGCACCGGTGAACACGGCGGGAGAAGATGGTCAACGAAGACCTCAACTCCGCCGCCAAGCACGCGAGGCACCTTCGAGGCCGCGGGAGCGAGACCAAGGGGGTACCCCTCGACCCTTCGGCCCCCGAGGGCAAGGCGTTGAGGGTCGGCTCCACCCTCGACCCCAAATAGGAAGTGGTGCTCGTCGACTTCCTCCGCGCCAATGCCGACATCTTCGCGTGGAGCCCCTCGGACATGCCGGGCATCCCGAGGGAAGTCGCCGAGCACTCCCTTGACATCTGCCAAATGCTCGCGGCGTGCGACAACGGCTCCGCCGCTTCGACGAGGAGCGGCGACGGGCAATCGGAGCGGAGGCTGCGGAAGCTTCTCGAGGCCGGATTCATCAAGGAGGTGTTCCACCCAACGTGGCTAGCAAACCCCGTGCTTGTAAAGAAAAAGAATGGGAAGTGGCGGATGTGTATAGACTACACTAGTCTCAATAAAGCATGTCCTAAAGTTCCTTTTCCTTTGCCACGCATTGATCAAATCGTTGACTCAACGGTACCGGGTGCGAGCGCTCTCTGTTTCCTTGATGCTTATTCCGGATACCACCGGATAAAGATGAAAGAGTCCGACCAGCTCGTGACCTCGTTCATCACACCGTTCGGGACGTTACGCTACGTCACGATGCCATTTGGCCTCGAAACGCGGGTGCAACATACCGGCGGCGCATGCGGCACGTTTTTGGGGATCACATCGGGCGGACGGTCGAAGCGTACGTGGACGACATCGTCGTGAAGACCGAGGAAGGCGGACGACCTGGTTGGCAACCTTGGTGTCGCGTTCAGCGCCTACGGGCCAATGGGGTCAAGTTAAACCCCGAAAAATGTGTCTTTGGGGTGCCGCGAGGCATGCTCCTAGGATACATCGTCTCCCAACGGGGAATCGAGGCCAATCCGAAAAGGTCGTGGCCCTCGAACGGATGGGTACGATCAGGGACCTCAAGGGGGTGCGAAGGTGTTGGGGTGCCTTGCCGCCTTGAGCCGCTTCATCTCGCGGCTCGGTGAGAAGGGCCTGCCCCTCTACCACCTACTCAAGAAGCACGAGCGCTTCTCCGGACCACCGAGGCCCGGGGACGCGCTCGACAAGCTAAAGGCGTCTCTGACGCACGCCCCGATCCTCACGCCGCCACAGGACGGCGAGCCCCTGCAGCTCTACGTAGCCGCGACCACCCAGGTGGTGAGCGCCGTGATCGTTGTGGAGCGCACGGAGGAAGGGCATGCCTTGCACCGTGCGGCGGCCGATCTACTACATCGGCGAGGTCCTTTCGGACACGAAGATGCGCTACCCACGGGTCCGAGAAGTTGCGTACGCGGTGGTTCTTGCGCGGCGCAAACTCCGCCACTACTTCGAGACCCACCCGGTCACGGTGGTTTCCTCCTTCCCACTAGGAGAAATCATCCGCAACCCCCGACGCCGCGGGTAGGATCGCCAAGTGGTCCGTGGAGCCGATGGGCGAGACGCTCGCCTACGCCCGCGCAAGGCGCGTTAAGTCCCAAATCTTGGCGGATTTCGTCGCCGAATGGACGGACACACGGCTGCCGCCGCCGCCACAAATCCAAGCGGAGGTCTTTGGACTCGTTCTTCGACGGCTCGGTGATGAAAACGGGGGCGGGCGCGGGCTGCTCTTCGTGTCACCCCTCGGGGAACACATGCGGTACGCGGTGCGCCTCCACTTCCCCGCGTCTAACAACATCGGCGAATACGAAGCCCTCCTCTCGCGGCCTCAAAATCGCCATTGAGTTAGGCGTCAAGCGCCTCGACGTAAGGGGCGACTCGCGGCTCGTGATCGATCAAGTCATGAAGAACGCGAGCTGCCACGACGACAAGATGGAGGCCTACTGCAAAGCCGTGCGAGCCCTCAAAGACAAGTTCTACGGCATCGAGCTCAACCATGTGCCCCGCGGGCCACAACGAAGAGGCGGACGAACTCGCCAAGATCGCGTCCGGGCGGATCACCGTCCCCCCGAACGTTTTCGCGCGCGACGTTGCCCAACCCTCGGTCGCCTTCGAGCCTTACCCCTCAAGTCACAACGAACCCTCGGGGGCTCCCTCGAATCCAGCGGGTGCGGAGCCCATGGACGAGGACCCCTCGAACGAGGCGTACGTGCTCTCCCTTCTCGAGGGGTACGGCTCCCACGAGGCCGGCGTGATGGACATCGAGCCGGCTCCGTCCGGGCGGACGGCGGGAGAAATACATTGCCCGGATCGCTCGAGGGGGAACTCCCCCGCGGACGGGCCGCGGCCGGACGCATCGCCGGGATGGCCAAGTCGTTCACCCTCGTCGATGGCGAGGCGTACAAGCGCGCCGCCTCCGGCATCCTACAACGATGCGTGCCCATTCCCGAGGGGCGCGAGCTCTGCGGGACATCCACGCGGGGATGCGTGGCCATCATGCCGCGCCCCGCACCCTCGTCGGCAACGCGTTCCGCCGGGGCTCCTGCGGCCCACTGCGGTCGCGGACGCCCGGCGAGATCGTGCGCACTGCGAGGGGTGCCAGTTCTACGCCCGCAAGTCCAACTTGCCCGCCCATGCCCTACAGACCATCCCCGTAACATGGCCGTTCGCCGTGTGGGGGCCGGACATCGTCGGGCCCCTGCGGAAAGGCGCCGGGGGCTTCACCCACTTGTTGGTCGTGATCGACAAGTTCTCCAATTGGGTGGAGGTGCGCCCCATCACGAATCTAAGGGCGAGAGCGGGCGGTGACATTCTTCACCGACATCGTCTACCGCTTTGGAGTGCCAAACTCCATCATCACCGACAATGGATCCCAATTCACGGGCAAGAAGTTCTTGGAGTTCTGCGACAAGTTCCACATCCGTGTGGATTGGGCAGCTGTGGCGCACCCACAGACCAACGGCCAAGTGGAACGTGCCAATGGCATGATCTTACAAGGCCTAAAGCCCAGAATTTTCGACCAGTTGAACAAATCTGGGCGGAAATGGCTCCAAGAACTACCAGCGGTTGTGTGGAGCCTAAGGACCACCCCGGGGCGAGCCACCGGGTTCACCCCGTTTTTCTTAGTCCACGGCGCGGAGGCCGTCCTCCCCACGGACTTAGAATACGGGTCGCCCAAGGTTCGAGGCTATAACGAGGAAGCTAACCAACGAGCCCGCGAGGACTCGTTGGACCAGCTGGACGAAGCGCGCCTCGTAGCCCCGATGCATTCCGCGAGGTACCGGCGGTCCCTGCGGCGCTATCAAGCACGCAAGATACGCCGGAGGGATTTCGATGAAGGGGACCTGGTCCTAAGGCTACGCCAAGACAACCGAGGGCGCCACAAGCTATCGCCCCCATGGGAGGGACCCTACGTCGTGGTGAAGGTACTCAAGCCCGGCACATACAAGTTGGCAAACGAGGACGGTGAAGAGCTCACCAACGCTTGGAACATCCAACAGCTACGTCGCTTCTACCCTTAGCTAGGATTTCCAAGTATTTTTGTTGTAAAACTGCACGGCCAACGCCCCAGTTGGCTACAACTATGTAAAAGCTTTAAGCTCAATAAAAAGGGCAACTCGGCTTTCCCCTGAAACCCAAGTTACCCTCGGGGGCTACTGCGGGGGGCATCCCCCCCCAAAATAGTCCCATTTTTTCGCAAAAAACGCAACAACCCACACGCGCTAAGTTTGTTTCCTACTTCAACCTCGAGCCACGATTCGAACGGGGCGCGGGTGGCACGGCGGAAGGAGCGTGCGAGCCGAGAGATAGCCTACGCCGCGTGGCTATGGCCCTTCTCTCTCGCCTCCAACCCGGCGGGCCCCCCTGCGAAAATCGAACTCCCCTAACTAGAATCTACTCGGGGAAGAAGGAGAAACAAAAAAGCGTGATAAACAAACGACTTCATTTACGGCAAATGCTCATGTTCATGAAACAACTTGTTTGTTTACAAAAGGCCACGAGGCCGGAGTACCGATATACATAAACAAAAAACGGGCCTAGCGCCCAGCGCTTTCGGGCGGGAGGAGCGGCGGCATCGGCGACGTCGGGAAGAGGAACTCCTCGAAGGCCTCGGCGAGCGACTCGGCGGCGTCAGCAGCGAGCGCATCCGCGCGCTCCATGGCCACCTCGTCCTCGACACCCTCGGGAACGATGTACCCCTCCGCCAGCGCCTCGAAGTTAACCTCGTAGTGGGATCGCACCACTCCGGGGGCCTTCGGACGCCCGGCTGCGGCGCCGGCGCATCCGCTCGGTGACATGGCCACCAAGGGCGCGCGGGCGGGCCGGCCGCCGAGCCGCCGGCCGTGCCTCGCCCTCCTCGACGGCGCGGCAGGTCTCGAGGGCCGCATCGCGCAGCTCCCGCAGCTCCTGCTCGGAGGAGTTGTAGGAGGCCTGCAGCGCCTCGGCCCGCTCTGCCGCGTGCCCCAGAGCAGTGCGCAAGCCTGGGAACACCAAGGCAAGAAATAAATCAGAAAAAGGGAATGCGAGTTCCCAATCGAAAACCCAACAAGACAAGAGTCAGATTGTGGCTCACCTTCGACTTGCTTCTTCTCCATCTCGAGGTCGCGGCGCACGGCCTCGGCCCCGGTCGGCTCGAGGCGCTCGACGGTCTCGCCCTCGCTCCCGGAGGGACATCTCCGATTGGCGTTGGTGATGCCGAGCATAATCACCTCGCCCTCGGCCCTTGGAGAGCTTGGCGTCCCGATCCGCCAAGGTCTTCGCGTCACCTCGTGGGCGGCGCGCTCCTGCTCCCGGCGAGACACGGGCGTCGGTAAGGGCGGCTGCCCTCGCCGGAGCCGCTCCTCGGCCCCTTGGCGGGCGGTGCTCTCTTGCGGGGAGCCGCTCCTCTGCGACGACGAGCGCCGCGGCCCTGGCGTCGAGGGGCGGCCTTCGGGTCGTCGGCCTCCTTGGCCCGGCCCCGCTCCGGCTCGCGCGCCCGCTCCTCGGCCGGCGGCGCGCGCGCTGCGCCCCCTCAAGCGATGAGCAAAGCTCCCGGGCCGGCGCGGACGGTCGCCACCTCCGCCTCCCCGGTTGGCGGCCGGCGTCCGCGTCTTCTCCAAGTCCTCGCGCGCGTGCCACGGCGCCTCATCACGATCGATGAGGGCGCGCGCACCCGCTCGAGGCTCGAGCGGCGTGCCGTGTCCGCCTCGAGCCCTCGGGCGGCTCGTCGAGCCGGGGCCGGGGCCGTGACGCCGGCCCGGTGTCCGGGGACCTCGGAGGCATCGGCAAGCGCGTCGAAGGCGGCGCACCGCTCCCGGAGGCTGGTGGACCTCGGCGTTCACCGGTCGAATGCGTCATACTTGTCGTGGGCGCGACGCTCGAGCTCCCGGCAACCGCGAGTCAAAACCCATAAGTGTCGTGACACGAAGGCAGCATGCACAAACGAAAGAAAGGAGAGAACAAGCAACCACGGCTAACCTGGAAGACGAGCCACGCCGGGCCGCCGTGGACCCGCAGCGCCTCATTCAGCGCGCGGTTGAGCGTAGCGCCGTGGCTCCGGAGCTCGTCCCAGAGCTCCTGCTCCACCCGAGCGTCAGCAAACGCCGGGGGGTCATCGACGGGCCCCTCCCACCGGGCGGGGGCGGCGGCGTGGGAGGACGAGGCCTCGGCGCGCGTGTCCTCGACCCCCCACCACCAAGTGACCCTCACGCCGCCTCACGAGGGCCCCCTCCTAGGGCTCGGGGGGGAGTTCGCGGGCCGGGCGGCGCGGTCCCCACCCGGGCGGCGGGGAGTTGTCCGAGACCTCCACCACCTCCGCACGTAGAACGGCGGCGGGCGCCGCCTCTCGTGCCACCTCCGCTCGCGCCTCCGCGGCCGTGGGCGCCGGATCCGGCACCACGGCCACCACCTGCGGCCGCGCCTCCGCGGCCATGAGCGCCGCCTCCTCCACGGCGACGCCCCCGCGGGCGCGCCTCCACCCTTGCCGCCGCCGCGGCCCGCACCCCCCCACGACGGCGGCGCGGCCGCCCCTCGGCGACCGCCGGCCGCGCCACGCCGCGAGGTTGATGCGCTAGCCAGGAGGCCTCGAGGCCTCGGCCGCGCCTGCGAGCTCTCGCCCGCCGCCACCGTGCTTGTCCCCGCCCGCGGCGCCCTCGACGAGCGCCGCGCGGGGTGGGGATGGACGCGTCTGTCCTCGGCACCTTGGCGAGGTGCGAGAGGAGGCACGGTTGGCACCACCTGCGCGAGGCACGAACGGAGGGTTAGAACGCCTAATCATCAACTAATTAAACCGAGCGAAGCGTCCAAGTCCCTTACCTCGAGGAGGAAAAGGCGCGCTTCCTCTTCCTCGAAGCCTCGGCGGACGAGGCCGGCGCGGCCGGCGCGCGCCGCCGCGTCTCCTAACGACGCGCGCCACGCGCGTGGGCGCGCTCGCCCCTCGCATGGTCGCGCCGATGTCGCGCCTCCCCGACGGCGCCGGCGCGCGCGCGCGGTACGCTCGCCCCGCGTGCGGATGCGCCCGCCGCCACGCCCCCCGACGACGACGCCGTGCGCGCGGGCGCACTTCCCCCGCGCGCGGGCACGCTCGATGCGCGCGTCGGCTCGCTCGCCGTGCGCGCGCCCGACGAGCGCGGCCGGCGCCCCCGCGGCGCGCGCGCGCCCTCGATGTCGATGGCCGGCGGCGGGCGCCGTTGCGCCCGCCCCGGGCGATGCCGCCCTCGCCGCGGCGCCGGCTCCGGCGAAGGGGGCGCGAGGCGCCACCGTCGGAGGGGCCCTCCCCCTCAGCCTCTTCCTCTTCGTCCTCCTCCGAGGACGAGAACTCCTCGGTCTCCGGGGAGGAGAGCCCCGGCTCTTCGCGCCGACGGTACTCCGCGGCCCGCCGATCGCGACGCGCTTGACGTCGCCTCGCGTGCTCCCTCTTGCGCGCCGCCTCCTCTTGCTTTGCCGGCCGCGCGCCGCCCGGCCCGGCGCGCGGGAGTCGGGGGGTGGGCGGAACGGACTTGGCGATGGTGAAGGTCACCAAGCGCACACGGGAGCAACAAGGGCGCGTCGGGGAGGCAAAAACAACACAAAGAACTAAAACGAAATCAAAAGCCAAACTCACCGGCGGGCCGGTGGGGAGCATCTCGAGGTCCCACGGGGGTCCGACCCGCGAGGGCATCGGCGGCGTCGGGTGTCGACGGCGCTCCGCGCCGGGTGAGCGCATATGGCCGCTCGAGGGGCGTCGGGAGCATCCGCGACCTCGCCGGGTCGATGGGGTTGGCCGCCTCGTCATCTCGAAGATGCGGAGCGGCCTCTCCATCAAGGGCACGACCCGCCTATGATGGAGGAAGGCGAGGACGCCCACCGCCCTCGGCCCCATCGTCGCCGGGCGGCTGCGGCGCGGCCGGGACCGACTCTGCCCGCGCCGTCTTTGGTGCGTAGACACCCCGTAGCCCCGGGGAGTCGGGCCTCTCCTTGAACACCGGCGGGTGTAGGGGGGAAGGCGGGCTCGGCGTTGCGCGGATAAAACCATCCCCGCTCCCGGCCGGCGTTGTTCGTCGTCATGGTGCGGGGGATGTAGACGTTCTTGAATTGCCCCCCGCGGGGCAAGCGACATCGCGCGGCGCGCACCGCGCGGCGGGTCCTTGGCTCCGTCGTGGGGGCTGCGTGACGAGCTCCGCGCGGAAAAGGTGTACCCGAGCTCCCAATTGGCGGGATCCCCCGGTACCCTTCGCAAACGCCGACGAACGTAGCCGCTGCGAAATCTCGTTGGGGGGCGAAGTTGTGCGGCTCCACTCCATAGTGGTGGCACATCGCCCGCATGAAGCGGCTCGCGGTGCGTTGAAGCCCCGCTCGTGGTAGTGGATGAAGCTGACCACATAGCCCTCCGGCGGATTGGGCGCACGGTCCGCCGCCGGCGGGACTATCCACTCAGCCGGACGTCCCTCTTCGTTGGCCGCCAGCTGGCCGGCGGCGACTAACTCGCCAAGGGCCAGCCGGGTGACTGTCGACCTCTCCCAGGCATACGGCTCCAGGATCGTAAGGGGAAGCTGAGGCGGCGCCATGAGGAAGGACGAAGGAATGCGAGGACGGAGGACAAGGAACGGGAGAAAAGCTCTAACGGCGACACCGCACGGTGGCAAGAGCAAAGCAAAGATGAAGGGGCGGTGGACTGAAAACGGTGAGGCGCTAAGGTAAAAAACCGCCGTCTCCCCACTCCCTCAGATTTATAAGCCGACGGGGCGAGCTCTCCGGAGCGGATGCCCCGCTCGCATTAGCTGCGGGGGAATCTTCCCTTCACGCCGACGGACGGGCCCCACCACGGCTGCGGCGGCCACATCCTTGCGGGCGGGCCATCATCACGGCGGAGACCCGAAGGGGCCGAGGCGAAGCCGTCACGTCCACCTGCCACGCCGCCCACTACGCGCGAACGCGCGGCGCGCAGCGCCTAAAAAGGCGCGCCCGCGCTGCAAAAACCGCAGCCTCGACTGCGAGGCATTAAATGATCGGGTCCCTTGCCAAGCAAGGAGAACCCTCGAGCGGGGCGAACCCCTGGCTCGAGACAAGGGCAACCCTCGATGGGATATCGACGTGAGAAGGCTACCCGGGGCCTGCTTGATGTAAAGCAGGCACCACGGGTACCCATGCCACGCAAAACCCTCGGGCGGCACGAACCCACGGATCAAAACGAAAACAGCCCTCGATAGGATATCGACGTGAGAAGGCTACCCGAGGCACCGCTTGATGTAAAGCGGGCACCGCGGGTACCCATGCCACGCAAAACCCTCGAGCGGCTTGAGCCCCCGCTCGAGACAACATCGACCCTCTAAAAAGGGCACGCGCGAGAGAGGGTCGCTCGGTCCGCTTCCAAGTAAAGCGAGGCACCGCAAGCACCCATGCCGCGCTGTACTACCAACCAGCACCACGAGGGCTGGCTCGCCCAGATCCCTCGACGGCCGCAAACGTGAAAAGACGGGGCCGCCCGGGCGCCACCCCCGCACGGCCCTCCGATCGGAGGTCCGAAGCCCGACCCTCGACGGGTTCGAACGGGCGCCAAAGATCGCGAGTTAGGGACGACGAGGGCACGCGCATTCGAGCCGTTCCTCGAGCCCGTCGGCTCGAGGGTGCCCCACATGTCGTGTTCGAGAGCCGGCGGGGGCGGCTAGCGGGGGGATCCCACCGAGGGAGAGCTTCCGCGCCCTCGGTCCCTAGCGAACGGGACCGTTGACGGTGTATTTTGGTGCACCTAGCATGTTCATTACACTTTGGTTTGGATTTGATTATGGAACTAACCCGCCACTAGGCACACTAATCATATAACAAGTTCATCTTTGTGCATGCATTTGGAAGTGTTGTGTTTATGTAGGAAATCATGGACATAAAGGACGGATTCGCAACAAGTTCAAAGGAGCATTCATGGAGTCTTGTTCGTGTTCATGAGCTTGCTGAAATTACTTCCAATGGTGGCAAGGACCGAAGTGCTACGAGGAACACCCGGGGATTGAAGCGTAAAAGATCAAACTTCATGCAAAGAGAGCCTCCATCTTGATCGTGAGGATAACAATGTCAAAATCATGCAAGTGGAGGGGGCAAAGTAGATAAGTGCACGAGGACCCACGGAGCAAAAAGGGCGACCAAACCGGGTCGAAATTGGGCTCGGGCCGGCCGGCCCGGGCGGGCGGCCCGGCCCACTTCGGGCACCGGTTCGGTCCCGTCTTCCTTGCCCTCGAAGGATCTTCGACCCTAAAACCCCCGACGCGCCGCCAACACGGGGAGGAGGAGTTATTCGCACCGAGAAGGCCATCCACAAGCTAGAGAGAGAGGAGGAGGATCTGCGGCGGGAGATCAACCACCTCGAAGGAAGCACCCTCTCATGGAGAAGAAGGAAGACACGGCGGAAGGGAAACCATGATCAACGGTGCCATGATCAGCACCTTGATGGGGTAATCTTCTCATTCGTCCATGGGTTGTAATCGATCTTGAGATGTAATCGCACTTTGTCGGATTATCTATCTATCATCTTGTGTTGAATATACTTTCATGCTTAAGGTTTGCAACCATACCGTAAAGGAAGTAAGGCCTCAATGCTTCCTTGGATCCATTCAATGCGCCGTGTCCATCAAAGGTCTAGTCATGAATACCTTCGCGTAGTGACAGTACGAGAGGAGGGAAAGGGCGAAACCGTGGTCATAATCCCGATAGATTAGATTGGTTTTTCATGTCTTTAAGCGATTGCATGCTCTAGTATCGTTGACCCGTGGGCGAGTGTCTTCTACCTTGATCGTTTATCATTCTCTCTAGTGTAGTTTAGTGTTTTCTAGTATAATAGTAGTTAGGGTTTTAGTAGCTAGTGTGTCGTTGTTGATCGAACGCTTGTAATCCCCTTGCTCCGCGGATTGACAAGAACCTTGGGAATCCCGTGGTGAAAAAGGTGTGGGGTCCGTACGCTTGCGGATCGTAGAGGGATACGTCTTTTATCCGTCAACAAGCCCCTTTTTCTGGCACCGTTGCCGGGGAGCAAGTTAGTTTACATCGTTTGATTTGCATCTAACTTAGTTTTATATTTTAGTTTATCTTTTATTCGCTATATCTAACATATATTATCAGAAAAACACTTGTTTCTTTTTTTGTTTTTGTTTTTATCTTATTGTCTAGATGGAGTTCGTTAATCAACCTTGTGGAAGAACCGGAGAAATCATTAAGGGATTACGCTAGCCCTCGATGTGAAGACATAAAGGTACAAGAGTCGGATTCGAAGCTCGAAGCGACCAAGTATGAAATTAAATCCAAGATCATCAAGATGGTGGCGGAAAACCCATTTGAAGGGATGGTTATGGAGAACCCATATAGACACATAAGGGATTTCACGACAATATGCAACACGGTGTGTCAAGAAGGAGTTCCCGATGAATGGTTCAAATGGAATCTCTTCCCCTACTCACTTGCGGCAAAGCAAAGACATGGTATTCGGTTGCGTCCTTTGAAGTTGAAGGCAATTGGAACAAGTTGACAAAGAAGTTTTGCGAGAAGTTCTTTCCAATTAGCAAGGTTCAACATCTAAGGAGGCAAGTGATCACTTTCATGCAAGGAGAAGAGGAAGGGATAGACCAAGCACGGGATAGGTTTAATGAATTAATCGAACAAGGACCAAAACTCGGCTTCACCGGTGACGTACTCTTGCATACATTTTTCTTTTCCCTAACCCCTAGTTGCATGCGACACGTCGAAATGTGTGCGGGTGGGGATCTCATGGAGAAAACACTCACGGAAGCCGCCCAACTTCTACAAAAAGTTAGTAAAGCGAAATTTGCCATGCGAAGAGATTGGGAAACAAGACTTGCGGAAGAGCCGGAATTCAATTCAAGGAAGAAAAAGCTTGCTGAATTTTCTAAAGAGGCAACCCGGAAGTCACAAAAGAGGAGCCGATCATGGAAAAGCTTGAACAAGAACACATCAAGTCAAGAACTACACCAAACGTCGACTTCGCCGCACCAAATAAGACGAACAAGAGAAGCATGTCAAGCGCGAAGCCACTAAGGGAGTTCGAGCCAATGGATTGGGTTCCTATTGATTACGGAGAAGTATTCGACAAGAGAAGACCGTTCCCTAATCAAAAGGGAATGGCAAGAGCATTGGAAGTCGATTTCCCACCGGAGAAGAAAGCTGAAAATTCATACAACCTCGAAACCACCGGTGAGATTTTTGAAAAGCTCTTTGGAGATGACGTGGTGGATCGGGAACATATTGTCGAGGTGAAGAGGATCATGGGGATCAAGCCCGAAGCATCACCATACGCTCGCCTTGCTGAAATTTATTCGATCGGATCCGAAGAAGAAGAGAAGATGACGCCGCACTTGAGTTGCGAGATCAACGGAGTTCAATGCAAAGCCTTATGCGACATCGGAGCCCAAGTAAGTGTTCTATCTTCTAAAATTTACGATAAAGTTCAATACCACAACCTAGACTTAGCTCCAACTTCAACGAAATTAATTATGGGAGATGGTAGAACTATCAAACCTCTAGGTATTGCTTGCAACATGAAAGTAAAAATTTCTAGAAACTATATACCAACCGATTTCTTTGTTATTGATGCTTACCATGGTAATTCTGATCATATAATCTTAGGTAGGCCTTTTCTTAAGTTGGTTGATGCCGTGTTAGATGCCGGAGAAGGCAAAGTAACAATGAACCTTAATGGAACAAAGTACACATATAACTTTCTTCGTGCTTCTAAACACCTTACTCCTTTTCCTCCCGAAGATGAAGAAGTAGAAGAGATAGATAGTCTTTGTTTTGTTGAAACCCTTAGAGACCCGCTGCAAAGAGCGATGGAAAATCAAATTAGTAATCAACAAGATGAAGAACTAGAGGAAGCGACAAAAGGCTTAGAGCCGCATGACGGTAGCATGGAGGAAGAGAAGTTCGAAGACATAGGAGAAATCAAACCCGAGGAGCCGCAAGTGCCCGAAGTAGACCTTAAACGTTTGCCCAAGGGATTAAAATATGAATTTTTGGGCCCGAGACAAAACTTATCCGGTCATTGTGAGCGACGAGTTGAGTCCCGAAGAAAATGAGGCGTTGCTGATTTTATTAAAAAAACATAGGAAGGTGATTGGATATTCAATTAATGATCTCAAAGGTATTAGCCCAGCCTTTTGCACTCATCGTATACCAATGGAAGACCAATGTAAACCTGTAGTGGACCACCAAAGGAGGCTAACCCATGCCATGCGAGAGGTAGTAAAGAAAGAGGTTATCAAGTTACTTGATGCCGGAATCATCTACCCAGTTCCGCATAGTGAATGGGTGAGCCCGGTACATTGTGTACCAAAGAAAGGAGGTTTGACCGTGGTGAAGAATGAGAAGAACGAATTGATACCGCAAAGAACCGTGACCGGGTGGCGGATGTGTATTGATTACCGTAAGCTTAACAAAGCGACGAAGAAAGATCACTTCCCCCTACCGTTCATAGACGAGATGCTCGAGAGGTTAGCAAACCACGCTTATTTTTGCTTTCTCGATGGATACTCGAGGTTCATGCAAATTCCTATTCACCCGGAAGATCAACATAAGACAACGTTTACGTGTCCTTACGGAACGTTTGCATATAGGAGGATGCCCTTCGGCCTATGCAACGCTCCGGCCTCTTTTCAACGTTGCATGATGGCCGTGTTTTCGGAATTCATCGAAGAAATTGTTGAAGTGTTTATGGATGATTTTTCCGTTTACGGGAAGACGTTCATGGATTGCTTAGCAAACTTAGAAAAGGTCCTTACAAGGTGTGCGGAGGTAGATTTGGTTTTAAATTGGGAAAAATGCCACTTCATGGTTAAGCAAGGCATAGTGCTCGGACATGTTATATCCGAGAGAGGAATTGAAGTGGACAAGGCTAAGGTAGAGACGGTTGAGCAACTCCCACCTCCTACGGATGTTAAGTCCTTAAGGAGCTTTCTAGGCCATTCCGGATTCTATAGAAGATTTATAAAGGACTTCTCGAAGATCACTAAGCCTTTAACACACCTTCTTCAAAAGGATGTGGCTTTCGACTTTGATGAGAAGTGTCTAGCGGCATTCGGACCTTGAAAAATGCGTTGGTGAGTGCTCCCATCATCCAACCTCCAGATTGGAGCCAACCTTTCGAGATCATGTGTGACGCAAGTGACTACGCCGTAGGCGCGGACTTGGGACAAAGAAGGGAAGGCCGAGTTCACGCCGTTTACTACGCTAGCAAAACTCTTAGTGGGGCACAATTAAATTACGCCACTACGGAAAAAGAGTTGCTAGCGGTAGTATTCGCTTTCGAAAAATTCAGATCTTACATCGTGAACTCGAAAGTCATTGTTTACACCGATCACGCAGCCATAAAGCATCTCTTGGCTAAGAAGGAAGCTAAACCACGTTTGATTCGTTGGATCCTTCTTCTCCAAGAGTTCGATGTTGAAATTCGTGATAAAAAGGGGGTGGAGAATGTTGTGGCCGATCATTTGTCTAGGATGAATCGTGGACAAGATGATAAAGAGCCCATAGAAGATAAGATGAGAGATGACCACCTCTATAGAGTGCTTGATAAAGACACTTGGATGATCGACATCATTCGAGCAATTCGAAAGATGCCCCTCGATCATCTAGATAAAAACACTCAAAGGAAGATAATCTGCGAAAGTAAGAAATATTTTTGGGATGCACCATACCTCTTCAAACTTGGCAATGATGGAGTGATGAGAAGATGTGTGCCAAGAGAAGAGAGGGTTGAGATTCTAAGGAAGTGCCACTCGGCGGAGTACGGTGGGCACTATAGCCATTTTCGAACCGAAGCAAAAGTATGGTCGAGCGGATTCTATTGGCCGGAGATGCATGAAGATACTAAAAGATATGTTGCGTCATGCCCCGAATGTCAAAGAACCGGAAACATCTCTCAAAGAAATTCTATGCCTTTGAAATACAACTTGCAAATCGACATATTCGATGTATGGGGCATAGACTTCATGGGGCCTTTTAAAAACTCATTTGGATTCGAGTATATACTTGTTATGGTTGATTATGTATCCAAGTGGGTAGAGGCTATACCATGTCGTAAAGCTTCCACGGAGGAGTCCATCACTATGATCAAGAACGTGATTTTTCCCCGTTTCGGTACACCGAGAATCTTGATAAGTGATGGAGGAACTCATTTCACCGGGAAGAACTTCAAAAGGTGCTTGTCCAAGTTGGGAATTGAGCATAGGGTCTCCACGGCCTATCACCCACAAACCAACGGACAAGCGGAGACGTCAAATAGGCAATTAAAAAGCATACTTAACAAGACCATAGAGAAGGGAGGCAAGGATTGGTCAAAGAAATTAGACGGAGCTTTATGGGCTTATCGAACGGCGTTTAAAACACCGATAGGTATGACTCCTTATCAATTCGTCTATGGAAAAGCTTGCCACCTTCCGGTTGAGTTGGAACATAAAGCCTATTGGGCGATAAAAGAGATGAACCTTGATCTCGATGCCGCGGTGGTGAAACGAAGGATTCAAATAAGCGAGCTAGAGGAGTTGAGGTTGAAAGCATATGAAAACGCAAGCATATACAAGGAGAGAATCAAAAGGTGGTATGATAAAAGATTGAAGAAAAAAGAATTTAAAGAAGGAGATAAGGTCCTCCTCTACAATTCGAGGTTTAAAACCTTCGGAAAGGGGAAATTGCAAAGCAAGTGGGACGGACCTTATGTTGTGCATTCGGTGTTCTCCAACGGAGCGGTAACCATTATGGATATAAACGGCGATCAATTCGTGGTGAATGGACAGCGGCTTAAGGTTTACTACGAACCCGATGTCGTGCCCATTCATCATGTTGACGTCTTTACCATGGAGGAAGAGCCCGAACATCCCGCCTAGGACGAAAAACAAGGCATCAACTTCGTAAATATTTTTTCTTTTAGCTTTACTGGAGTTTTTCGCGAAAATTTACTCGGGCCAACTTTTTCCCATGGGCTGAGGAAGAAAAAAATAGGGCGGTGTGCAAAAAACCGGACCGGCCCGGCCCCCGGCGGGGTGGGCCGGCCGGCCCGTGCGGGACCGGCCGGCCCGGGCGGACCGGCCCGGGGGTGGCCCGACGCCCGATGACCCCGAATTTCGCCCCGAACTCGCTCCTTTTTGACTTCCTTGTTTGGTCGGAAAATTTTAAGGGAAGTGTAAAAAGGAAAATAAGGTTTCCGAGCTTTTCCCTCGGGACTATATATTTGGCCGAATTGGGAGCTCGAGAATCAAACCTTTCAAGCAATGTGTTGCACCCGTAGCAGCCATTAAGCCTCCAAAAAGCTTAGAGTTGAAGCAAGAAGCCAAGAAGCCATCGATGGAGGAGGCGATGCGATGCGAGCTCAAGCTACCCGTCAAGAGGACCGCACGTATCCGTTGCGGAGGACGTGTCCCGACCGGAGCTCTTGCATCTCGCAACCCCATCAAAGGATAGAAGGTCCCTACACCCGTGCGAAGGTCGGCACGCCTCCAAGGCATCAAGCGCAAGGATTACAAGGAGGTGTCGCCGGAGCCTAAGGATTATGGGGATAGCGACTACTCCGACGATCGTAGCCCGAGCTCGTGGGCGGCCGCCGGTAGAGATGATGATGATTGGGATGAGCACCCCTATGAAAGGACTCCCGAAGGCCCCAACGGCGACGGCAACGGCGGTGGCGAAGGCAACAACAATGGAGGTGGCGACGACGGTGGTGACAACGGTGGAGATTATGGCGACGATGACCCCTTCGGATTGCATCCGGTGTGCTGTCGAGTTTGCCGTCAATCCATCGCGGCTCTCTACGCGTCGGCCGACGAATGCCTTCAAACCATGGAAGCGATGAAGCAGCGTATGGAGGACTTGGAGCGCGTAGTTGAAGATGACTACAAGTTCCTTAACCGCAACGTGCGCAAGCTTTTCGGCATGGTTGGAAACATGAGAGGCAAGTGGTGCAAAGCTTGCTTGAAGTACCACTAGATCTAGTTTTCCCCTTAGGATTTTTGTAAGATACGACGAGGACGTCGTATGTTTTAAGTGTGGGGGAGAGCTAGCTCGCTAGCCTTAGCTTTTGAACTTCAAGTTTAGGTTCGGTTTAATCTTCGTTTGAGAGTCTTAGTGTTTTTAATGAGTCTTTAGTTTTCGAGTCTGTTTTTAAATTTTTGCAAGTGTCTTAAATTAGTGTTGAGTCAAGAAAACCAAATAAAAAGAGTCTTTATATATATCTTTGTGTTTTATGTATTGTTTATCTTTATTTACTTGTTTGCTTAATCTTCGATTCTTGATATATGAACACAAGTATGTGGTTTGAAAACGTTTACCGTGGTGCTTAGTGGAATCGTTACTACTTAAAGTACCCATACCGCACTTCGATCTTGAGCTTCACATGCTAGTTGTGCTATGTTCAATGCTAAAAATTGGAGGATTTCAGTTCTGAAAATTATTTTAAAACCCTTGTAATAAAGGTTAGCAAAACCTCTTTTTCCAAGTTGAGAGTAAGAAAAAAATTCCTATCCAAAGCCAAGTTTATTTTTTCGCTCCACCATAAGTGTGATTAGCACGATGAGTTAGGCTAGGACCCTTCTCTCTTGGTGAGTTTTAATTTCAAGCAATGATCATGTCCTTGTGCTTATCTTTTGTTGCTAGCCTCATCATATATTCAGTCCATGACTTTCACAACGAAAGTCATGAATATATCACCGGATTCCATACCCAACCCTATACGACTCTTTTGTACATCGTATTCCTTGAACACAACCCATTTTCAAAGTTTCGTCTCGTCTCTAGCATGATTTATTTAAAAATTTCAGATTGTATGCATGCGAGGAAAGAGAGAATTGAAAGCTTTGAAAAGTTGTCAAGAGAGAGAAAAATAAAGAGAAAAAGTATGTGTATGGAAAAGAAAGAAAGAAAGAAAAATCATATGTGAATGAAAGAAGAAAAAGAAAAAAGAGAGAAAGATGAGTTAGCAATGAAGATATGAGAGGGATGGATCAAGTGAAAGAAAAGAAAAAAAATAAGTGTAAGGAAGGATGTCACGTTGATTGTGAGACGAAACTTTTACTCTTTTTCCAACCATGTGCAATCCGACAACGAGGACATCATTGGTGCCTTGAAGTCACAATTTTCTTTTGCCCTTGCACATGTCCACCATTCTAAATCTTCTCATCCTTGATATCCCTACATATGGTTAATTCTCATGATCATTGGCTTTGAAAGGTAGACAACCATTAGAGGAAGTTCTTAGTTTGACAATACTTGTGTTGATTGCGCTAGCCCTACCTATAGCTCCACTTTTACATGATATATGAGAGATTAATGGGAGGTGAGAGTTTTATAAAATTTGGTTAGGATAGCCACATCATATGAGTGACTTGAGAGAGCTTGGAGAAAGATTTTTGTCTAATACTTGTTGCAGGAATTTTTGTTTTGAAAATCATAAAAACCCTCCAATGGAAGCAAAGAAGTAAGTATGGCTGAAATTGAAGACTTCGAGTGAAGAGTTTGAGTTGTGGGGTAAATCTTGACGTGGTAAAAATTCTAAACGCCCATGTTTACGTTTGATTACCATTACTTTGTGTTTATGTATTAAAGATGAAGGGATTGACTAACTTGTGAAGAAGGATAAGTGGTACACGATTACACTCCTTGGACGAAGTTCTTTTACGAGTACTTGCTCGAGGACGAGCAAGAGCTAAGTGTGGGGGAGATGTTGACGGTGTATTTTGGTGCACCTAGCATGTTCATTACACTTTGGTTTGGATTTGATTATGGAACTAACCCGCCACTAGGCACACTAATCATATAACAAGTTCATCTTTGTGCATGCATTTGGAAGTGTTGTGTTTATGTAGGAAATCATGGACATAAAGGACGGATTCGCAACAAGTTCAAAGGAGCATTCATGGAGTCTTGTTCGTGTTCATGAGCTTGCTGAAATTACTCCCAATGGTGGCAAGGACCGAAGTGCTACGAGGAACACCCCCGGGGATTGAAGTGTAAAGGATTGAACTTCATGCAAAGAGAGCCTCCATCTTGGACGCGAGGATAACAGCATCAAAATTGTGCAAGTGGAGGGGGCAAAGTAGATAAGTGCACGAGGACCCACGGAGCAAAAAGGGCGACCGAACCGGGCCGAAATTGGGCTCGGGCCGGCCGGCCCGGGCGGGCCGGCCCGGCCCACTTCGGGCACCGGTTCGGTCCCGTCTTCCTTGCCCTCGAAGGATCTTCGACCCTAAAACCCCCGACGCGCCGCCAACACGGGGAGGAGGAGTTATTCGCACCGAAGGCCATCCACAAGCTAGAGAGAGAGAGGAGGAGGATCTGCGGCGGGAGATCAACCACCTCGAGGGAAGCACCCTCTCGTGGAGAAGAAGGAAGACACCGGCGGAAGGGAAACCATGATCAACGGTGCCATGATCAGCACCTTGATGGGGTAATCTTCTCATTCGTCCATGGGTTGTAATCGATCTTGAGATGTAATCGCACTTTGTCGGATTATCTATCTATCATCTTGTGTTGAATATGCTTTAATGCTTAAGGCTTGCAACCGTACCGTAAAGGAAGTAAGGCCTCAATGCTTCCTTGGATCCATTCAATGCGCCGTGTCCATCAAAGGTCTAGTCATGAATACCTTCGCGTAGTGACGGTACGAGAGGAGGGAAAGGGCGAAACCGTGGTCACAACCCCGATAGATTAGATTGGTTTTTCATGTCTTTAAGCGATTGCATGCTCTAGTATCGTTGACCCGTGGGCGAGTGTCTTCTACCTTGATCGTTTATCATTCTCTCTAGTGTAGTTTAGTGTTTTCTAGTATAATAGTAGTTAGGGTTTTAGTAGCTAGTGTGTCGTTGTTGATCGAACGCTTGTAATCCCCTTGCTCCGCGGATTGACAAGAACCTTGGGAATCCCGTGGTGAAAAAGGTGTGGGGTCCGTACGCTTGCGGATCGTAGAGGGATACGTCTTTTATCCGTCAACGAGAACCGAGCCCCACCTAGCAAACCCACGCGAGCGCTTCCATGGACGTGTCTCGGACCGCGCGGCCTACCCTTATCGAACGGGGCATGGACGTCCACTTGAACCACCCGCTAGCGGCTCGACGAGGAATCCGCAATCCGCGACCCGCTCGATGGGGGTTGCGGAAACCTCACCCTCCGTCCCGCGGAGGGACGGCGAGGGCGCGTCAAAAAACAAGTCGCCGGGCTCTACCCGATCGCCTCGAACGGGCCAAGGCTCGGGGGCTTGGCGCACGGCTACACCTCCTTGAAACCGCACCCACCGGAGACGGTGCCGGCGGTGCGTGCACCCCCGAAGCCGGCCGAAATACCGCCGATGCCGGTTGGCATATGTGCCACGCCTCTCGACCAAAATTCTCGCGGTTAACCCCCGGGGAGTATCCACACCCCTGCAGGGCTTCGGGGGCTAGACCCGCGGGTCCGCTGACGCGGCCCCACGGAAAGCGTTCGCAGAACAAGGAGGGAAGAACGTCCTATCAGTAGGTTCCAGCATCTGCGGGAGCCTCAATGGCAAACCCACAGATGCTCGGGGGCTACTGTCGGGGACAGCCCTAGGGGTCCCCTTAAACAATGGGGAAAACCTCACTTAAAACCCGCAACGAAACCCAAATACGCTAAGCCTAATCCTGCAGGTGCCTAACCATGCAGGACACGGCCCACAGGGACTCCGACGGCCCATCGAGGCGGCCCACGTAAGGATCCCCTCGAACAGGCTCCGCCTCGTTCGAGGCTGCGCGCTCCCTTCGGGCGGGCATCGCCCCGCTCGAGGGGCAGCACTCCCTTCGGGCGGGCATCGCCCCGCTCGAGGGGCGCACTTCCCTCGAGCGGGGGTCCGCCTCGCTCGAGGGTACGCCCCGCCCTCGGCCGGGGTCCGCCACGCTCGAGGGTGCCCCTCACGCGTGCGCCGGCCCCGTACATGGGCATTTAACGCCCCGACGCCGCGGAGACGGAGCCATCATGCGCCGGGGCTCGCACCCCGGTGCCGCCGCACCAACTCCCCGGGGAGGAGCCCACCCCGCCACCGTGGGGAGGGGACCGTGCCGTGCGGCGGTGTCGGTCCCGTGACACCGCGCGCACGCCCCAAGACGGCTAACACGCCGAGCCCTCGAAAGGGGGCCGGCGCACCCTCGATGTACTTTCTCTGACCCTACAGGGTTAGGTGGAGGTGCTAGGCCGGTGGACTGCCATCCCCGCCACTGTAACGGCGTGGCCGCCGTACCCGCGCGTGCAGGCGCACGCCGGACCCTGTAGCAACGACTCCAGCCCCGTGAAGCGCATCGGGAAGGAACGCCGTTCCGCCTACTCCTGTACGCCGTACAGGCCCGCGTCAGCACCTCCCTCGAGCCTATCGGAGGACATCACCGCCATCCGCTGCTCTCCTACCCTCGAACCGCCACTATTCGGGTACAAGTCGGGCCATGATGACCGGATCGCCGCAAGGATCGCCGGGCGGCCACCCACTCTACGGCGTAGCACGTCGTGTTTCTCCACGTAGCTAGATAGCGCGGCGTGCATGTAATTCGCCTCCCCCTTGATCTATAAAAGGGGGACGAACCCCCCAGCCGCGGGGGGACGAAAAGGAGACATAGAACGGCGACACGCTCCGGACCACGGACCAAGAGCACGCCGTGCACTCACTCTCTTATTCTCCCACAACATCTTCGCCCACTCCACTAGGGACTTGGAAGCCACGCTTCCTCTCCCGCCTCGCTTGTAGCGGCCCCACTACGGGCACCCCGGTCTGCCGAGCAATATAGTGCCGTGAGCACACCACCTGCTGGACGTACGGCCCCCTCGGCGGAACCGGGATAAAAACCCTGTGTCACTTGTTGCTTAGCATCGACCATTGAGGGATAGACCTCGGCGCTATCTCTTGGTTAGTGTCGGGACCATATTCCGCACCGACAATCGGGACGGGTAATTCAACCCCGGTGGACTTGCTTGTTGAGCCACCGGGACATCCACAAATTGTCCTTCCATTGTCTCTTCGCAAGTGTCAAATTAAAAGGGTAAATGCCAGTGTTCATCCTTAAGAGAAGACAGTAGAGGTCATACCAGTGGATGGGGCATTGGCGGGTTACGCACTGAAGGCTGCTGGGCTCTGGTCTGAAAATGCACAAGAGATGATTTGTCAGAACTAGAGTAACCTTGTGATCAAGAAAGCAAAAGATTTTACCTCAACAAGAATTTTCTTGACAGTTCTCCTCCTCTTGGCATTTGGAGGAGCAACCAGAGACAAACCTTGCCTCCTGTCAGCAGCAAGGCTGGAGAGGTCGGGGTCTGTTGTAGCAAACCTGGCCATTAACTGAGCCAGAGTTGTGGACTTGAATCCCGTCTTTCGAGATTGGGCCTACAGCATTGTAGGTGATATTCCTAGCTCGAGGGGCATGCACTGTGTTCTGTGAGTAAGAAGATGAAGGTCAGAATCGTGATTAAAAGATATTATGTCTGAGTCAATGGTTCATCACATTACCTCTGAAGTTGGCTGAAAATCAGGCATCAACTCTGCACAGAACGAGTGCACAGGCTCATTGAAGATATGATCATGGAATTCTTGCCACCAGGAATTGAAGGTGGGATGAGCTAAGGTTATAGGCACAAAAGGCCAGGTGTAGACAGTGGGACTGCACACATAATGGAAAACCACCTTATCGTGCATAAGTTCTTTAATTTCCCTCTGCGGGCTTGAGGAACTCATGAAGGAACGACCTTGGGGGCATCCGGCCACACCCAAGTTGCCTAGCCATTACATTGGGCCGATAATATTCATAAGTATCGGAGTTCGGCCTCCCTCCATTGAATTCGGTGGCAAAGCATACATGGGCGGATTATGATGTTGAGGATCTCAAAGAATCTCCCATCCTGGCGTTCGATTCAAAGGAGAAGTCACAGGGGAAAATCAAAGTGTCATTGTCCGGATAAGGAAGCCGAGAGAGGATTCGAAAACCTGCGAAGAATAGCTCGAAAAGGCGGCTAATGTCCCGCCGAACAAGAACGATTGAAGCCGCTTCTCCATAATTCCGGCATCCTCTCGGTGGCTTGGGGCTCCCCGTCGGTGTGATTGGATAAGGGGGAAGAGCCCGGTGTTCAAATCAACACCAATGATCCGATGCATGTGGAGCTGCGGCCACATTTGAACAAACCACCAAGGACCGTTGGCACATGTTATCCTCGGCTAGTGTACATTTGGGTGACGAGTTTGGTGAAGCATATGGTACACACCGCCTAAGAGGAATTTTCCAAGGGGGAGGCGGTTGCCACCGGCCAAATGAGATGCCATTGTGATGTGATTCAGGGTAGGCTCATTGGCTTTGCCACAGAAGACAAATCGCACGACCACATATTCGAAATGCCCTGTATTCAACATCACCAAGGGGATTGTCTCTCATGTGCTTCAAGATGTAATTCTTGTATCCGTTCCCCGGCTTCACCCCCGTTTGCCGAGAAGAATTTTTGAATTCCCAAGGCTGAAAAAACCCCGTGATGTCAAGGCCGGTGATCATATACACATCGGCCGGGGTTGGAGACATTGGGCTATGGACAAAAAGGAAGGCATTGACGCCGTTTGACCAAAAGTGGCAGTGCTATCGGGAGGTCTTCATTCTTGGGGGTCTCGGCCACGGATAACTCCAAGCATTGAGCAATGCGGAGGGTATCCCAATTTTTGGTCAATCCACTCTTGTCCGCAAGAATCCTCTCCGGTACCAAGTTTTCCGACCGCGATTGGAGGTAAAGGCCGAGTTCTTGAAAGCGTCTTGCCACCGAGGAGGTGGGGACGGAGTTTGCTTTGAAGGGGATCCTCTGAGATTCAGCTGCGATGAAATCTTGAGGATCAGAGTTCCCTACGGGACCAAGGTAATAGGATCTCGAATTGGCCCCGGTGCGAATCAGAAGCTCAGTGGAAGGCTCCTGAAGAAAAAGCGGAAGAAGAAATCTCAGGTAAAATTGAAAACCTAAATGCCGAACGAAGCTTACGGGAGAGGAATTTACCTGAGCATCTTGGTTTTGAGCTGCCATTGGGGATTTGAGCTCGGAACGAGGGGATCTAGGGTTTGGATCTAGATGAAGATTCCGGCGGATTGCGAAGAACAGGTGTTGACAGATTTGATTTGAAAGTATTCGTGGCTGGAGTCAATTGCGGAACAAAATTACTTTTATCCCGCAATTGAAGGGGCATGTGTTAACACCAAAATTTGGTAAGGAGTCTGACTTGTGGGTCCGGCTCGATGAAGGGTCCGTCTGGTGGAAGGAAAGATCTTTTCGGAGATATTTGGCAAAGAGATTTGCGGTCGGCTATCTGCTCCAGTTCGGCAAAGGAACAGTAGAGCTGATTTTGCGGGATTGGACAGTGACGTGGCTCAATCAGGGAGAACGAATGGATGGATAGGCGACCAAGCTTAGAGATAAGTTAGGCAACGAATCCATTCGAGGTTGTACTTGACAGGGTATAAATATGACCCCTGAATGTATATAAACAACAATCATTCTTCAATACACACCGGCCTTATGCCAAACCCTAGAGTCCTTTTGTCGTGTCGTCGAGTTCTTCGAGAGGGTTCATCGATCCGTCGACCTCCGTGAGTACCGGCAACCTTGTATCATGTCTAGTATCATGCGGTGGATTTAGATCTGATGCAAGTAGTCTTGTTACCATGCTTCGTGTCATGCGGTAGATTCAAGCTTGGTTCAAGAGGGTTTCTTGTTAGGTCATGAGCCATGCGGTAGGCTAAGATCTAGCTCGAAGCTAGTTATCGGCTCTATTGGATTTTGGCAAGATTCAATAGATTCATTAAGTTACCCCGTGTTGCTTTGAGTTTTTACTTTATGTTTAAATTCATGTAACACACTTTTGCCCAATCTAGATAGATTTGGATCGGCTTTATCCTTTTGGGATCCTTGTACGAGTCGAGTTCGTATTTTAACACGTGGATCTTGTGCTTTCCGATAGCTGAAACCGAATCGATCTAGGTTGTTACGTGTTGCGGGTTCAAGCTTGCCAATGTTGGTATAAATCTTGAAAGAGCCGGGTTTCATGCGGTAGATGCGGGTTTTTGGGTTGCTTTGGAGCTAGTCATCCGGTGGATTAGATTTCAAATCAATCTGATGGATTTATTCACTTGGTAATGTTTGTTCCTTCTTCATGGACCCCGAATCGGCTGTTCAGCCGTATTCGGTTATGCTTCTTCACGAGTAGAACACGTGCGTTATTCATGCTTTAAATAATATGTGCTTTTAGCTTTCCATATTTAGATTGTATCATGCGGTGGATAGATCTATTTGTGGAAAGTGGTACGGTCTTCATGCAAGTTGTATCATGCGGTGGATAGATTTGTTTGATATCGTACCCGACGGGTTTTAAAGTACCTAGACATGCGGTAGACTAGTGCTTTGGATCTATGCATGCTTGTTTATTACATGATTATGTTCGTGCTTTACTTTATTCATTTGTTTAATGCTAATCATCATGGGGATCGGTCATGGCCTCGTGCATGTGTATCTTTGTTCAAACAAAGACCGATCGTTGTCATGCTCACGTCATCCATTCGGCAATGTTACTTTTTCCTTTCATAAGTTCCCGATTGGTTTCAATCTATTGGCAGATAGCTCCTTATAGCTATGTGTCATCCTATCTGGCTTCTTAGCTGTAAATATGGAACTTTCTGGTACCACCCGGCAAGTTCCAAACTTTGGTATCTAACTTCTTTATCTTTTGTTAATTTTCAGGAAAAATTGACTGGCACGTCTCGTGACTCTTTGCGCGTGTAAAGCTAGCTTGTTCGGCTTGCTGTGTGTTTGGCGCTAGGTGCACTTTTTGCGTCAACAGCATCCTGCAGACAGCCTGTTCGCTTGGCTGGTGCTGATTTGTTCCGAGAGAAAAGTACTGCTGGCTGGTTGTTGGTGGCTGGTTTGCTCTGAGACAAAACTACTGCTGGCTGGTGGCTGATAAACCAGGCGAACAGGCCGGCTCACTGCTACCGTGATGACACTTCGAGCTGCTGGTGTTTTTCAAATTGGATGATCACATTAATGCAAAAAAGGGTAAAATACTGTGCATAGAAAATATAGTTGAAAAAACGGATACAACTTGGCGCAGCAGGTTTTCCATAAATTCCACAGCCAATGGTTACTGCCTTACTGGGATCGACAAACGTTTTGTCTGCAACCGCTAATGCATAATCTCCAAACAATACAAGGATAATCTAAAATATATCCCGAACGAACTGAGGGCCTTTGAATTGCTTTATGCCGTTGTAATAAGATGCATGGAAGGTAGTATTATTTAAAAAAGAGAAAAGAATAAAATGGAAAAATTGATGTGGTGGGCCCTCCGGACCCGCTTGCCTTTTAACGGTAGCTGACTTATACTTTTCAGTTCTATCCCTGGTAGAATAAAAATGCAATAGTGCCTGCTGTCACTTCCTTTCTATGAAATCCAATAGTGGCTGCTGTCACTTCCAAGAATGCATCCTCGCCTCCAGAGCTCGCTAACAGTCTGACACCACCTGCAAATCCACCACAAATCAGCACTTCTCTGTCGTGGCTACAAAAATCCACCACAATGCAGTTGCTTCCCACATAAAAAAATTAGCCCCTTGCCTGCGGGCCCGCTGACACCACCTGCAAATCCACCACAATGCAGTAGTTTTCCGCCGTGGCAGACGCAAAGCACCCGGTGCTATAAAAAATCGCTGACACTATCCTCCTTCAAAAGCTGGTACGCGACAAACGTCCGAAGTCCTGATGCAGCCTGGCCAGTAAAAGCTCCCTTACACCATTACTAACGTCGTGATAACTCTCATCACCTGCCCGTCTGCTACGCGTGGTGTTATGGATGACCTTGCATGGTGATCGGACGGCTCCCCTGATGCTGGGTAGCAGCCACCGGTTGGTGGGTAGCTAGGGCCAGTGGGAGCAGGTTATTCTTGATATATATAGACACCTACACACATCACAAATCAACATCAATATATCAAAAACCACATTTATATATCACAAATGACCAAATTTGTTTGGAGTCCACAATATATTAAAATCACAATATATCAAGAACCACATTTATATATCACAATATCTCTTCCGTGCCGTATGCAGATTTTCGCAGGTAATGCTTCCTCAGTAACAGATAACCCTTCCTACATAAAATCATCCACTAATGTCAAGTTCATCTTAAGACAGTCTAGACAGATAGATAACATCTAACGAAATAGCATTCTTTAGTCATCAATGCAATGTGTTTCTGTAATCTGTAAATAAAAGAAGAAATAAATAGTGAAACACTATAATGGACTATGGAAAGCCCCTCTGACAATTTGTTTTGATCGACTACATTCCTAATATGCATGCATGAAGAACAGATGCAAGATAAAGAGATAAATTTGCATGCTTAAGTTTTACCTGTATATATCACGAACCAAAAATCAGCAACAATATATAAGTTGATAGTTAAGCAGGTCCATCACTTGCTGTAGCTATTTGCATTGATGCGATTGAATAGCAGTACATCCAGTAAATCATACAGTAAGTCTTATCTGAGAGAGTGCTATGGGGAACAAAGGCAGAAAGACAATGGAGAGCTATGGGGAACAAAGGAAGAAATACAATAGATTCCTCCATTTAAGTGGTTCTGGCTTCCTTGTTCCTGTATATATGTAGGCCGATAGTGATATAATAGATGAGCTACCTATAGCTAGCTCTGGTTTTTTTCAATTACTTTCGGTTCTTGTACATGTACTGTATATAATCAAGTAAAGCCTCCATGGCATATATATGACAGTCAGAACTAAATATATGCAAGTGAGAAGCATGCAAAAAAAATTGCACTCAGTATGTTTGAACTCAAGTTATATATTTTTTCTTCCATTCCATTTGCCTTTTGCAAAATAATTCTGTATGGGACCAATGATCTCCACTAAATTGTATTTATTGCAAGGCTAGATCATTGAATGGACACATATATTTATGATAATTAATGTGTTTAATCAACTAGGAGCTCTTTAATTTGCATTCTCAACTGAAGATCATATATACAGTTTTTCCAAAACTGATACTAATTTGTGTCATGCCAGATTTTTTAACAGAGAGTAGGAAAGATAAATTGCAAGCCTATGTTGAATTGGAACAGAGAGTAAGAAAGATAAATTGCACGGAATTGCTTTTAAGTTCACACTTGAGTAGGATAGATGCACATAGTTGATGAGTAAGTAGCTAATTAATCTCGCTCTCGAACCATACTACCATGCAAGACGCATCTACACATGCATATAGACAGGTCTCAGATCCTTGCTTGTGTTTCTTCAAATATCCAGATGCACACACATAATTAATATATCAGTGCCCATAAGTATAGTACTTGGCTAGAGATAACTATATGCAATGCACGATTCCAATCCTATCTTTTTCCCTGCAAATGTACATGGCTTGAATACAATCTTGTTCATTCCAATAAACAAACTGTAACAATATTAGACTATATTATTAATAATACCCTTAAATTGGGTTTTATGTATGTATTTAATTATATAATCATATAATAACGCTTAACCATGACAAGTATTTTAGTCCAGAAGTAAGCTATATGGAAGATATCACATTTAAAGAGTATGTGCCATTATTTTGGATAAGTTATATTAGTAATCACTAACGGAAACGCAGCCTCTACCGAGAGCTCTGCTCTGTGCCGAGAGCCAAATAAAAAACTCTCGGCAAAGAAGGCTTTGCCGAGAGTTTTTTATTTAGCTCTCGGCACAGAAAAAACACTTGGCAAACAGGCTTCTTTGCCGAGAGCCAAACAAATAGCTCTCGGCACAGAAAAAAACACTCGCCAAATATTTCTTTACCAAGTGCAATTTTTTTGACTCTCGGCAAAGAAAATTTAAAAAATCACTTTTTTGCCTCCATTTTTTTTCTATCCTCAACATACACTTATACAAAACTTATGCTCAAATTTGGCATAATGTTAACTTTGTTTGCTATATTTAACAATTTTACTTCTTTCTAGGTATTTTTCGCATACGTTAGATATGAACTGCAAATGCATGAAATTACATAGTAAAGTTGGTGAAAACATGATATTCATATTCATGAGACATATCTAAGATCATGTACATGAAATCAAGCCAGATTTCCGACATTTGGTTCTTCGATCCTGATGAAGATCGTAAGGTAGAATGGTTAAAAAATTGTATAAAAATCAAATGAAGTTTGAAAATCACAAAATTTGTCAAATACTCATGATATCATATGAGGAGGTTGTGAAAAAAAATTGAGTATGTTTTGAACACACAAACACGTAAGTTGTTTAGAAACCGGAACATCTCACGGTAAGTTTCTAAGAATTTGACCTAATATCACTAAGTTTGGAGTCTTAGAGAAATTCAAATTTGAGTTTGACTAAAATTTTTTTCTACAAGCAGTATACACCATAATTGGTGTTATGTTAGGTTTTGGAAAATTTTCACATCATTTTGCTATTTTTAAAATTAATTTTGAATAAAATTACCTCTGCCGAGAGATTTACTCTCGGCACAGATCAGTTCTTTGCCGAGAGCCGGATTTTTACTCTCGGCAGATCAGCCCACCACAGCCAAAATCGGCCCAACAGCACACCACAGCCCATATTCCCTCTCGCGTATATAAGGCCGCTGCCGCCCCCCTCCAAAACCCTAAGGCTCCGCCCCCTCCTCCCCCCGGCTCTTGCGCGCGCGCCGCCCCCATCCTCTCCCCCAACCGGTGCGCCCCTCCTCTCCCCCAACGCCGGCGCACCTCCCCTCCTCCCCCCGGCTCTGCGCCGCGCGCCGCCGCCCCTCCTCTCCCCAACCGCTCGCGCCCCTCTTCTCCCCCAACGTCGGCACGCTTCCCCTCCTCTCTCCCAATGACGGCGTGCGCCCCTCCCCCCCCGCCCTCCCCTCCCCTCCCCCTCGCTCGCCCCTCACCGGCGGTGAGGAGCGGTGGCGGGGTGAGGTGTGGTGGCGGCGCATCTCGAGGGCGGCAGATGCCGGAACCTCCGTCGCTTCCCTCCATCCTCGGCAGCTCACGGCTGTGCCACGGTGGCCGGAGATGGCGGCAACTACAGCGGGCGGATCCACGACGGCTAGATCTAGGGCGGCCGGATCTACGGCCAGCGGTTCCAGGTCCTTCCTCCCTCCCTCTCTGTTGGTGGTGGCAAGTCGATGTGGTGGTGGCGGCGACCGAGGCGCGGTGGCGGGAGGCGGGCGGTGGTGGTGGTGGTGGTGGGCGACGACGGTGGTGGTGGTGGTGGTGGAGGTTCTGGTGGTGGCCGGTGTTCGGCGGCGGCGGTGGTGTCGGGCGGCGGCGGTGGTGGCGGGCGGCGCCGGTGGTGGCGGCGGCGGATCCGGTGGTGGTGGTGGGCGGCGGTGGTGGGGCCGGGGCGGCCGGGCTGGTGGGCCCGCCGTCCCGGAATTTCTTTTTTTTTTGTTTTATGAAATTTGATTTGCCGAGAGCAATATCCCACTCTCAGCACACGTGTAACGAGAGTATCTGACGTGGCTCTCGGCAAAGGGCTCTTCGCCGGCCCGGCGGTGATGAGTGGGTCGTGCCGAGAGTAATCGGGCCTGTGCCGAGAGGAGCTCGCTCTCGGCACAAGCCCAGATTCCGGTAGTGAATATGGTCAGCGGAGAGAAGAAAAATGTTGCAACTTATTTAATGATCAAATATATTTACCCTGAAGATTATTTGACGAGATTATAGTCAAATAAACGATCAATCCTCTGTATTGCTATATAGTTAATCATATGTATAACACAGTGTAGGAATGGGAGAAACTTTGCAAATAAAAAGCCAAATCAACTTGGAATATTTCACTTTTGTGAAAAAATGTGAATCTAATGACTTGTTGATGTTGAGAATCATTAGTGATGATCATTAGCTTAATCATGTAATTAATATAGTGATTAGTTTATGTAATTAGGGAAGGGACACCTTTTCACTATGTGGGGGTGTCTCCTTCCGAATAGACATGACTCCTCCCAAGGGATGCCTATGCACCCCTTCATTATGTATAAATAGTGGGGTCCACCCCCTAATCAAACAATCAATACAATCATTTGTTTCAACACGTTATCAGCACGCTCTCTGAGCAACGCACGCACGCATACAGAGAGGCCAGAAAGGCCCTCACCGCCGGCAAACACAGGAGTTCATCCAAGATTATCCTACGGGAACAATCCAAATGGAGGAAGAACTTTGTTTGGTGGATAGTTGCACAACTAACACCATACTCAGAGAACTTAAATATTTCCAAACTCTCAAAAAGAGTAAAGGAAATGTCACAACTATCGCAGGACGCGATGCTATAATTGTTGGTTCAGGACGAGCCACAATAGTTCTCCCTATGGGTACTCAAATAGTAATTGAGGATGCACTCCTGTATCCCGATTCAACTCGTACCTTATTGAGTTACAAAGACATCCGTCGCAATGGTTTCCATGTAGAAACAAATAGTGACAACAAAGATGAATATCTATTCATCACTAAACATGACGGATATAACAAGCGACCGCTTGAGAAAATTCCTTCACTATCATCGGGATTGTATTACACATACATCAAACCCGTACAACATGTTGCATACAAGGTAATTTTTCAAAATCTTGATGTCTTCAAGATTTGGCATGATCGCCTTGGTCATCCCGCATAGGGATGATGAGAAAAATTATCGGCAATTCAATTGGTCACAAATTAACCACTTCAAAATTTCCCAAGCCCTCAGACTTTGTGTGTACCGCATGTGCCACGGGAAAATTAATTTTAAGACCCTCTTATCTTAAAATAAAGGCTGAACCACTACAATTTCTTGAACACATTCAAGGAGATATTTGTGGTCCTATACATCCATCAACAGGACCATTTAGGTACTTCATGGTACTTATTGATGCATCTACGAGATGGTCCCATGTATGTTTATTATCTACAAGAAACCATGCTTTTGCAAGGTTTATTGCTCAAATTATCAAGTTAAGAGCACATCATCCTGAATACGCAATCAAAACCATCAGGATGGACAATGCCGCTGAATTTACTTCACATGCCTTCAATGACTATTGTATGGCTCTAGGCATAAATGTGGAACATTCTGTTCCATATGTACATACACAAAATGGATTAGCCAAATCTCTTATCAAGATAATAAAGTTAATTGCTAGACCATTACTACGAGAATTGCAAACTACCAACATCATGTTGGGGTCATGCGGTATTACACGCCGCCGATTTGATTCAAATTAGACATATCGCATACAACACGGTTTCCCCGTTGCGGTTAGTACGTGGAAATCAACCAAGTATTTCCCATCCGCGAAAATTCGGTTGCGCCGTATACGTACCGATATCACCACCGCAGCGTACATCAATGGGCCCCCATCGAAAATTGGGAATATATGTAGGGTACAAATCACCGTCAATCATTAAGTACCTCGAACCCCTTACGGGGGATTTATTTCTTGCCGGTATGCCGATTGCATCTTCGATGAGGACAATTTCCGGCATTAGGGGGAGACAAGTACCAAACGGAATGCCGGGAAATAAATTGGAATACCACGGGTATCCGGTCCTATGATCCACGTACTATAGAATGCGAACGTGAAGTTCGGAAAATTATAAATTTGCAAAACATTGCGAATAATCGCGAAGCATTTACCGATTATAAGGGTGTCACAAAATCACATAATCCTGCCGCAAATGTACCGGAAAAGAGTAGAGATTCCTACTCAAGAACTCCCAAATCAAAATAAGAGGGGGAGAGGTACTGCAACGAAGGATAAGGCTATACAAAAGCCTCGCGGAAAACTAGGAAGGTCACTTCCACAACGATAAATGCGAGATCAACATCAAGTTGACGGACACCAATTGGATATTATAAATCCGGATGATATGGATGTTCAACGGATACATCACATACCTAGCACAAGTGCACAAAATAATATAAATGCTAGGGCATCGGAAGACCCGGACTCTATCGTTGTGGGAAATCATGATGAGTCACAAGGGGTACAAGAAATTTCCATTAATTATATTGATTCGGGAGAATCATACAATAGAAAGACTACAAATGTCGACATTTACTTTGCCACTAAGATTGCAAGTGAACTTCGCATTGATCCGAACCTAAGTCCATGGCAGAGTGCATCAAGCGCTCCGACTGGGTCAAATGGAAGGAAGCAATCAAGGCAGAATTAGACTCGCTCAAGAAACGAGAGGTATTCTCCGCAGTGATGCCTACTCCTCGTCATATTTTTCCTGTGGGATCAAAATGGATTTTCGTCCGTAAAAGGAATGAAAACAACGAGGTGGTGAGATACAAAGCGAGGCTTGTAGCACAAGGGTTCACGCAGAAACCCGGCATCGATTTCGATGAAACATATTCTCCAGTTATGAGTGGTATAACATTCCGATATCTAATATCATTGGCAGCACAAAAAGGTCTATCCATGCATCTCATGGACGTAGTGACAGCATATCTATATGGGTCACTTGATTCGGAGATATACATGAAAGTTCCGGAAGGAATTGATATCCCGAACAAGAATCATTCACGCAACATGTATTGTGTAAAACTTCAAAAGTCATTATACGGCTTAAAACAGTCGGGAAGAATGTGGTACAACCGACTAAAGGAATTCCTTCTTCAGAAGGGTTTTTCCAACAATGATGATTGCCCATGTGTATTCATCAAGAAATCCTCAACTGGATTCTGTATCATATCTGTATATGTTGATGACCTTAATATCATTGGAACTCAACGAGATATAGATGAAACACGCAACCATCTTAAGACGGAATTTGAAATGAAGGATTTGGGTAAAACCAAATTTTGCTTGGGTTTACGGACTTGAGCATCTCCCAACAAGGATTTTAGTACACCGGCACCGCTTATATCCAAAAGATTCTACGAAATTCAATATGGATAAATCATATCCATCTAAAACACCTATGGTCGTCCGCTCTCTTGAAATTGATAAAGATCAATTCAGACCTAAAGGTGAAAATGAAGAGGTATTGGGACCGGAGGTTCCATGTCTCGGTGCCATTGGGGCGTTGATGTATATCGCAAATTGTACTAGGCCCGATATTGCATTTGCGGTAAACTTGCTAGCTAGATACAACATGCTCCAACACAACGCCATTGGGCGGGAGTTAAGAATATCTTCGGATATCCCATTGGCACAATGGATCTTGGATTATTTTACAAAATTAACCAAGATAAATCATTAATTGGATACACATATGCTTGCTATTTATCTGATCCCCATGAAGCCGGATCTCGGACGGGCTTTGTATTCTTACATGGTGGAACGGCTATTTCATGGAAGTCATCAAAACAGACTCTAATAGCCACATCCACAAACCATTCTGAAATAATTGCATTATTTGAAGCATCACGTGAATGTATATGGCTTCGTGGAATGATAAAGCACATACAACAATCATGTGGTATAAGTTCAATCATGAACCCTACCATAATGTATGAAGATAATGCCGCTTGTATTGCACAAATGAGAGCAGGTTATATAAAGAGTAATCTTACAAAACATATGGCTCCTAAATTATTCTATCCTCATCAACTACAGAAGGTAGGAGAGATGGAAATCTTGCAAACTAAATCTTGTGATAATCTTGCGGATTTATTCACAAAATCATTACCAACATCATTATTCCGAAATATGTTTTTGGAATTGGTATGAGACAACTCAAAGACTTGCAAGAATCAGGGGGAGACTCTCTTTGATATAACCTATATAAATAATCATCTGATTAGTGTACTCTTTTTCCTGTATGAGTTTTTCCTCACAAGGTTTCTCATAAAAGGTTTTAATGAGGCAATAACAATACAAGAACATATCACCTAATTTTTCCATTAAGGTTTTAAGGGTGATATACAAGACATATTCTATGTCATATCTTCTCGTTTTCTCTAAGAGTTTTTAAGAAGATATAAATCCTTTCTCATATTTTCCTATTAGGTTTTGGAGAAGGATGTTCAAACATGATCCTCAGATCATTATTCTAATATATGAGTTTTTCCTTACCAAAGGTTTTCTCATACAAATATCTAACAAAGACAATAATGCTATATCATTTTCTCCTAATATTTTCCCACTGGGTTTTAAAGGAGTTTTAGTGGCATATACACACAAGATTGGTTTCTCCTCAAGATTTTCCCATAGGGTTTTGGAGGAGTTTTACAAGATAATATCCAAGGAAGATTGAAGTCAAATTACATCAAGATTTTGTGAAGCTATTGATCAAGGGGGAGTGTTGAGAATCATTAGTGATGATCATTAGCTTAATCATGTAATTAATATAGTGATTAGTTTATGTAATTAGGGAAGGGACACCTTTTCACTATGTGGGGGTGTCTCCTTCCGAATAGACATGACTCCTCCCAAGGGATGCCTATGCACCCCTTCATTATGTATAAATAGTGGGGTCCACCCCCTAATCAAACAATAAATACAATCATTTGTTTTAACAGTTGATATACGAAACATACATGCAAGTATAGATACAATAAATTCATAAATCTTGTCAACGACCGCAATCATGGATACCACATCGCTAAGTTAGAGAGCATCGATTACATTGTTGCACATAGATATTAAAGGTGCAAACTACAATTTACATTGAATGTTAATGAGAGTGTCTCCAATGGTGGAGTGAACCGAAACTTACACATCGTCTAAGTATATCATAATACTCCATCTAGTTCAAAAAAGCATAGTGATATGGAATGATTTCCAAATACAAATTCACAAGTTCGGTTTGAGGAGCACAAGCAAAGCCGGAGAATTTATATCCGTAGCCCAAAAAAAATTGCTTATCGGTACTCTCCCCGGCACCGATACTATGGCACACTACAAGTAAATGGAGTGATCGAGTACACTCAACAATTAATTTGCTTAATAGCAATTCACAATCGTGACGACCAAAGTACCTAGCGGTAGCAATTTGGAGGTAGAGGAAGAAGGAAAAGGGAGGAGTTACTGCGGATGGAGGAAGGGAGGTGGTTCTTTGTCTAGATCGGGAGGAGGGGCGCCATCGTTGGATCGATTCCGTGTGTGTGTGTGTGAAGCCGGCGGTGGCTCGAGGCGTGGTGGAAGAGGTCGCCGCCGTGGAGGAGCGAGGCTTCCGTCCTTGCGTCGCCGCCGCACCTCGCCGGGAGAGGGAGGTCGAGGCCGGGTCGGGGGAGGCCGCGCCGGGAGGGAGGTCGAGGCCGCCGTCGGGAGGAGCTCAAGGCCATCGCCGGGAGGAGCACGAGGCCGCCGCCGTCACGCTCCCGCTCCCGCTCACCGGACCGCCCCGTGCCGCTCTCGCCGGATCGCCCCACGCCGCCGCCACGTGGATCCGAGGTCCGAGGTGGGTGCGGGTGCGACCGGGGTGGGTGGTTGTTCGGTGGGGTGGGGGTGGGGGGGCGCCGGCGGTGGCGGCGGCGTTGAGTAGCGAGCGCGGGGCCGAGGGAGGAGTGCGGGCGGCGGCGTCCGAGGATGGGATGGGGAGGGGGGCGGGGGGGATGGGTTAGTAGGTCTAGGGTTTAGTAAATGGGACGGTGGCCGGTGGGAAACTGGGCCTGCTGCCTTTCCCGAGAGCCGCGGCATGACACTCGGGGAAGGGGTCTCTTCCCCGAGTGCCGGATCCCCTCTTCCCCGAGTGCTTCATATCTAACACTCGGGGAAGTGTGTCTTCCCCGAGTGCATCAACAAAGGCACACGGGAAATTACTTTTCTCTTTTATGTTTTTTTATCCATCTTTTTGTGAGGCCTTCCCACATTATTAGAAACTCCTTGCTCAAATTTGGGCTAAATTTTAATTTTTTTAGTATATTTCGTTAATTTTTTCGTTTTGTTGAATTTGTTTGCATACTTCAAATTTGAACTACAGATGCATTAAATAATATAATTTGGCCATTCAAAAAAATGATATTCATGATATTTGGTGTATATTGAGAATGTATCCAGGAACTCATATGAAATGTCGAGCATCTTGTTGCCATGACATGACGAACAACTTGCGGGAAAAGTGTTTCTAAATTACAGAAAATCCGAACAAAGTCCGAAACTCGCGAAACTTGTTGGGGCGTCGTGTTATCGTATGTATAGGTTGTGTGCAAGAATTGAGAAGATTTGGAGCAAGTTGGGATATCGGGTGCCTAAAATCCAGACATCTCCACGTGTGTTATCACAATGATCATATGTGGAGATGTCTAGGTTTTAGGCATCAGACGTCGCAACTTGCTCGAAATCTTGTTATTTATTGAACAATTATTGGTTACATTGATCTATTTGTGACTTGTGAAGTGAGTATTAACTATTTTGTGCAGAGAAACAATATGTACCATGTCATACCTAAAAAATAACGAAATATACCTAAAAAACTTGAAATTACCCCAAATTTGAGCAAAGAGTTTTAAATAATGTAGTAAGGCCTCACAAAAAATGGAGCAAAAAAAACTAAAAAAACAAAAATTAGTTCCCCGAGTGCCTCAGCATAGCACTCGGGAAAGAGACCCTTCCTCGAGTGCCAAAGCGGAGCACTCGGGGAAGAGGCTACCTTCCCCCAGTGCTATGGTGAAGGCACTTGGGGAAGAAATTTTCCCTACGGCGCCGTCCGTTTACGCCGTCAAATGCGACTTTTCTTTTACGTGTGCATCTCTTCCCCGAGTGTTGCCTAGCTTCCCCGAGTGTCTTTCTCTTTTTGGCACTCGGGAAAGCCTCTCTTCTCCGAGTGTAAGAGTGGCTTCCCCGAGTGAATTTCGCTTCTCCCGTAGTGCTACAAGGCAGCAGCAGCTGCTGCTTTGTCTCTTCGTGCTCCGCTGCAACGTGAACGCCATGGGCTGCCCGGTGGCATGGCGCTCAGCTCGCGAACCGAAACAGATCGACATCGTACGTCGGGTCGTCGATCGGCAGCTAAATTTGGCCACGGATATCTCTGGTTCTCTATCGATGGACACATTGGCCCATTGAGCAGTGGTGAGCACTGATGTCGTCGTTGTCAGTTAACAGAGGTGAGTTTGGCTGGAGACGACGACACAACTCATCACAAAATACTGTAGTCAATAGACCTGCAGATGGTGCACGCATATAATGACACGTTTATTTCGTAGTGTAGCTGGTGTGAGCAAGTTGGCCTTTGCCGACAGAAGCTCTGATCATTTCCCTCAGCAGATGATTTAGTTAGCTTCCTACTTTTGAAAACTTAATTTGACACAATGCAATTCTCATGCTGGTATGCTATGCAGACCGGTGGCCTTGTTGTATGATCATTTCCCTCAGCAGATGATTTAGTTAGCTTCCTACTTTTGAAAACTTAATTTGACACAATGCAATTCTCATGGTGGTATGCTATGCAGACCGGTGGCCTTGTTGTACACAGGCAGTTTCACTTCAGTATACAATATAATCTCAGATTCATTCTACTAGCTAATTACCCAGCTGCAAATATCAAAATCATACAAATTTTTGGTGGAAAATTTGAATTAGAAGATGTGCAACTCAAGGCCTGGTATGTGGTATCTCACCAGCAACAGATCGACAAGCTAGCTAGTATCCTGGAACTGTGTTACTGACCTTGAAAGTGGAAGGCTGATGGATCGATGCCGTGCCCCTAGAACAGGACACAGAAACGCTTCCACTTTCAAGGTTAGTATATTTTGGCCTCTTTAGGAGAGGTGTGGACGTAGCTTAAATAGTTGCGGCTATGGCTGGTCCAGTAATTAAAACGACTTCTCTAGTAGAGCTAAAGTCATTTTAGAAAGCGTTTGATAAATCGACTTTTTAATTACAATATAAGTAATTTTATAGTTAATTAATACTTGAAGGGGGAGGGGAAAATGGAGAGGTCACTTTTTTTCTTCTCTTTAGTACAAATATGAAAATGACGTTGCAAAGCGGTTTTTCCGCTACTGGGAGGTGCAACCGCCGTTATGGTTCGGCCGGTAGCGCTCCTAGATTCATGCGAGTCAACTGCAAAAGCGCCGACGCCGCTTGCTTCCCGTCCGCTGCCGTCCTGCCTCCCACTCAGCTCCGTTCCCTCAGGCAAAATTATGGCGCATCTTCAGGCACATTCCTAGCATCACCTGTGCCGCTGACCATCTCTCCCTCCTCCTACCCCGCTGCCGCTGCAAGCTCTTCCTTCCTCCCTCCATTCGCACCGCCGTCCTCTAACTCCATCCTCCATTCGCGACGCCTACCTCCGTCCTCCATTGGCGCCGCATCCATTCGCCCAGCGTCCAACTCCGTCCTCCATTCCTTCTGCCACCAACAACGACCTGCATTCGCGGCGCCTACATTCTCGCCGCAGCCACATCTTCCGGCGATGCACCCTCCCTCCTCGAGCTCGCGTTGACTACGACCTCCAACTGCTCCGACGCTGACACATTCTCCCTCGCCCAACTGTTCAGGCAGATTCATCCTCCCCAGCTCGACATTCCTGATGCCCGCTTCCTTCATTCCCCATCGTCTTCAACCTCTTGCAGTCTCACTCGTCCACCATTGGCGCCGCTCCCCCTCTCCAGATCTCGCTTCCCACCAATCTCTCTCTTTCTCTCTCTCTCACCTTCCCGCCGTCACCTCCTCCACTGACTCCCGGCTCGACTCCCTCCTTTGCCGATTCCACAACTCCTTCCCTACGGCCGCCACTCCTCATCACCTTCTCTACGGCGCCACCGCTCTTCTTTCTCCTTGCCTTTCCACTCTCCCTCTCTTGTTTTTCCTCTGTTCCAGTTCGTCGGCAACGAGTGCTGATGACTGATGTTTGCAAGCTGCCAAGAGGGTTGTGTAAATTTTGGTTAGCTCATGGTTTTGTAAATTTTGTGAGCTTAGTTAAGCAACTATATACAGTCATTTGCTGGCTTCATCTTATTGTATTTAGTTAATTCTTTCATATCAGCTTATTGTGTATGCCAATTGCTCTGTTTCAGCAAAATGCCTAGTCTGAACTCTCTGAACGTCTACAAAATTTTTGTTATAGATGTTTGCTGTTGTTAACAGGTACACCTAATAAGTGAGAATTGGAAAAGTTTGAAATGCGGTGCATTTGGTATAGGATTTGTTTAAGTTCAGAACTTTAGCATCTAAAAATATTACGTTGAAGTTCGTAGTTTCTTTTGTTCATGGTTAATGCAAAAATGCTAACCATTAAGAACGACCTGTAGTGCTACATCCAGATCTGAAATATGCCATTGCGTCATCCTCTGCCACTTTTCCCTTTCAGGTAGGGTGCTCTAGCCATGGGTGATCAGTCGCATTGTAATGATCATGCACAAGGCTCAATCACACCTATTCTTGATTCACTCAAGACTGTTGGCTGTCATGAACTTCTTCAAGCAGTTTCATCTGGATGTGTAGAAAATACAGATGGCGCAAATCAAGGTTCGTCATATATTTTTTTGGTCAAGTAATAGTCTGTAGTGGCAGCAATGTTCTTGACTAAATGGAAGGATTAACCTTATACACACTGCAGCCTGCATATATATTGCCACAACTACGATGGTTTAATGGACTTTCTGTTTTGTTTGAAATGTAAATCATTAAATACATTATAAACAATTGTATATTTCAGGTCTGGTTGGTCTTGGTGCATTGACAAGTAATGATCTATGCTCAGGCATGTGGAGTTTAAATACCCAATGTGCAGGTAACTGCTAATAAATTGCCAAACACAACTTGATGTGGAATAGTTGCTCAGTCGTATTGGACAGTATAAGTGCTGGTACATTTCAACCAAGTGCACTGGTGATACTATGAGTTTAAGTTGTTGTTTAATAATATTCCTTTCTATCGAAATATTACAATAAACAATGGATAATGATGTGTTCCATGTAAGCTGTTGTAAACCTATTATAATAGAGAAGTACACTGGTTATTCTAAACCTGTATAATACTCTGTAACATGGTCAGAACATTTCAAACTGAAAAATATATTTGCAGCAATTGTGACAGAAGTTAAACATATAATAAATTATGCTGCCTGCTATGTACTAAAATTCTCTATGACTGCAGTTGTTGATGAGTTAATTTACATACACACGTTTTCATTTGTGCGTTATTTATAGTTCCAAGTAACGTCCATATGGACATATCAAGACTGTGTGGTGGTGCTGGTTTGACAACAATTGATCCTTTGTCAACCATGTGGAGTGGGATCCCCGAATGTACAAGTGAGTATAATTCAGTTCTATCGATTTGTTGCAACACAAAGCACCACTAGCTTATTTCTTGTTATAAAACATGCTACACTGATGCAGTCTTATTTATATTCTTCTAACACTTAAAAAGTATGTTTGATCTGTGCAGGTGGAGCTAGTAACTTATTACAACTGATGATGAAAGCAAGCAATGGAAAATTGTGCCAAACGGATGATGTGGATTGTTCTGTTGAATATCCATTATCATTAGGTTATCCACCGGAAGAAGAATACTTTGGTGGAGTTGAATCACTGGACGATGCAGACTCTTCGGATGATGATGTGTCTGAAGACGATGCAACTGAAGCTGCAGAGAAAACCAACACTGAAAATATATCTGAAATTGATGATAGTATCAGGAAAGAAGATTTCCTTTCTGGAAGAGATAGCATATATGATTCTTGGGAGCTTGGCATTGATGATACAAACATGAATGAAACTGAAATTGATGGAGATATTGCTCAAGATTTCCAACTATTGAACTCTTTTGGTGCGTTGCCGGAATCATCTGAGCAAGGCCATTCCTGCTGTTTTGAAGCTAATGTGAACCCAAGCACAAATTTACTTGGTGGATGTGGCTGTCAGCATTTAGAAATCGCACAGGAAATATCTCAGAAACATATTGATCAGGTTAAGCATGGTTTCCAAAAAAGGTAATCATAAATCTTCCCTTGTTATTTATGTTGCTTAGCACTAACCAAAAATTTCATGAATTGATATCTTTATATATACACGACTAAGAAGTTGAAAGATGCAGATGCAGTTGACTGTCGTAACCCAAGGGACATGGGAGCCATAGAGATTGCGTTACGCACAAGGTGCCATAGGGTGACTGAGTGTATATTTGAACCTATCCTGGGAATGGTTTTTGATTCAAAGGAAGAAGCTTATGATTTTTACAACATGTACTCATGGGAACCGGGGTTTGGAGTAATTTACAACACAAGGAGGACATGCGGCCCCGATGACAACAAGTAATAGAAATAACCTGCAAGAAAGGGGTATGTGGTAGGAATAGGTTTTCTGCAAACTGATTTGAGTTTTTAAACTAATTACTGGTAATTAATACATTTGCCTCTGATAATGACAATGCAGGGTTTTTAAATGTAACTTTTATTTGTTAAATAAACTAGAGTTTTAAAATTAAACTTTATATTAATGTATTTTTATTATTAAAATTAATGACATTGGTTATTTAATTTAATTGTAACTTTTAATTGTTTTATGGTTGCAATATTTTAATATTAAAATTTATGACAAAATCATTAATTATGGACATAATTTTTTTCTGTTGTACACTATCGTTATTACTCCCTCCATCTATCTATCCGAGGCCCATTTGCACTTGACTCAAAGACCAAGGAAAAGAAATAAAGTCTCTCCCATCATTAATCTTCGGAGAAGCATGTGAGATGAATTTATTGCTCGCACAGATGCCAAAGTGACGATTTAGTGTTTTCCAATGCAAAAACACAAATAGGTCTTGCATAAATGGAATTTTCAGATTTCAAAATAGACCTTGGATAAATGGATGGAGGGAGTAGTATTCTATTGAACATAATTTGCTATTACTTGTACATATAACTTATTGTTTTATATAGTCGAATATGGATAGTGCCGGATATTGCCGAATACACATGGAATCGGATAGAGAAAAAATCGACAAAAATGAATTCAAATGTATCCACTCTACTACTACATTTGAATTTGAATATGGATACAGATATCCATATTTACATTTTAGCTGATACAAATATCGGATAATTCGTATTCTATTTCCATCCCTAGAGGTTGCGGCTGGTGCCATTCTATTTCATGATGGTATTCATTCCAACACTTTTCAACCATCCAAACATCTTCATTCCAATTTTCTCTATTCTCTCATCACTCTTCACCACTTTTTCCTTAATCTAAACACATCGTAAATTTTTCACTATTCATTCTAACTCTTTACTATTCCTTTTCAACGATGTGTACGGTGCAGGTCCTACGCTTCACCTGAAAAATTGCAAAGGAGTATTCATTAGTATTAATATAACTGAATGTATTTTTTTCATATTATACACTATTACTACCTCCGTCCTTAAATATATGTTGTTTAGGACAAGCTAGTTTGTGAAAAAAAACAGAGTATATATCTCTTGAATTAAATCAAAAAAATATAAACCACATGTTTTCTCCCGGAATTATTATCCACATTTTTTGGGCTACCATGATTTTCCTCCGATGGACTAGTAGTTGGTATATCTGTCCAATTTACCGGAATGACTGGAGTTGAATTAATAAATGACCGATAGTGTATATACGTATCAAAACATTTTGACTTGAAGACAAAATGAACTCCATATCTTAAAAAAACTCTTGTTCTATGAGAGGATTATGATATAATGATAACGTTATTTTATTACCGTTCCCCAAATCTTCCTGCGACGCTGTTTTGGGTGCCCCCGGGGAATCAAAGAGCCATTTTTACGGAGAATCTTCGCTTAGATGTCCATGAACAATATAACAGAGAATCTCACTGCTGCTGAATACTCACTCCGTTCCCAAATAGTATGAGCATTTCTAGCATTCAAACTCAAGGCATAACACAACTGCTAAAAGACTCATATACCCCTCATTTTATACTACCTACCAACTCTCCACCAGCCCACCTACCCATTTAGTTTTGTTCTATCCCTAGAAATAATTATATTATGATAAAAATTTATGAACCTTAGGAATGTTTATATAGTGGAATTGATGGAGTATGTACAAATGGTTATCACTATTCAACTAATGATAGACATGTACAGACATGGTCTGACATGCAGAATAGGGTCAAACAAACAATTTGTGGCCATGCAAATTAAACATACATATGGAAAGAGGAATGATTCAGGCTCATTTGTAAATACATTGCAACGCTTATACTCAGATTATTTTGTAGCAATACTACATGGAGGGGGGAAATGTGATTATTAGTGCATAGCATCCCTATCAGTATCGTGTGTTGTACTCCGTACAAGCTACACTTGTGGCAAAAGCTGTAAAGGAATCAAATCAGTACTATCGTTGGATAGAATTTGAAGAAAAAACATCTTGTGGAAGGACAATGGTTAGTAAAAATAGTCCATAATAAATACAGGATATAAAGTTCAACCACAATTAAAAGAAAAGGCCAACAGACTCATCCATAAACCAAGACCCAGTAGACAGATGAAAATGCACCAAATAACTGCAGTTATCACATTTAAGGTATTGTACTGACGTTGTGGCTGTTCTGGATCTGGAGTCTAGTTGTTGTTGGTTGTTCTGACGTTTGACATTGTTGAAGATTTGGGAAAATTCCATATGCTGCACTACAGCAACTTAGTGCACTTGTGTTTTGGAACCATAGAGTATATGGGCTTCATTCGATAGATTAAGCCAGCGAAGATCTCTGGTTCATACTATGATGGGGAGGCAAGCAAAACATCAGTTTCAGATCACAGGCAGGGAAAATGAAGAAATAAAGGAAGGTGACAGAACTGTGGTAAAGTCATAGATTGGAACTTACACTTGAGAAAGCACCATGAGAGTATGCAAGATCCTCAAGCCTGATCAGGAATTTGGCATCACAAAGACCCAACAATGTTCTGAATTTTGAAGTCCTGACAGCATAGAATAACTAGTTAGTGACAAATGATTACCGGGGAATTAAATCTCACGTCTTAAGAATGGAATATGTACCTTGAATTTCAATAGCAAAAAATCTAAACCACAAATGGCTTCCGATTATCTCATTTTGTACAGACTCAACCTTAAAAACGAACACGGATAACATCAGTTGCAAGGAGAGGTTAAAACCTACCATTTTTCCAAATGCAAATGTCAATTCTGTAGTTTTCGGTTCCCTTATCCGCATGATAACCGCAGCAAAATGCTGTTTTCAATAATTAGTTAGCAGAGAAACCAAAACATACATTTCTGAAACAACATATGCAGCATACAAATCAAAAGCATGCCAATGAACTAAATCAGGACACGACATGCCAATTTACTCTTGTTCAAAATGCTTAGCACCACACATGAATACGGCGTAACATGTCAAACTAGTTAGTACCTGAGTTATCATTCCCTTCACAAGCATCCAATGAGGTTGCTCATCAAATTTTTTAGAGAACGTAAGAAGTGGGCATGGGCCTCCATAGTGTGAACTGCAGTGAACATCACATTTTATGGTCAATACTTGATCCTGAAATGAAAGAAAATGAACTAAATCAGGACTTCATCCTCAGTATCACCTCAAGGGGGAACTATATAATTATAGTCTGAATGCGTATGAAAATTACAAAAAAATGCCATATTCAGCACTACATGCAGCATAATTGGGAAGCTACATGTTTGGGGATGGAATTTTGAATCCCACAGGAGTAATAGTTGCATAATTTTGAATTATAAACAAGTCATGGAAATGAAAAAATATATACCAAGTGCGTCATATAATGGGACACAGTAGATTCCAGAGGCATTGGAAGACTGCAACGGATAGAGATTTTAAGGTGAATAAGTTGGCAAGTGAAACTTATAAGCACCATCTATTACCAAAGCAAGAAAGAGAACCATAACGTATTTCTTAGTGGTACTTCAAAGTAAAGATATAGTCGCACTGCTTATCTGAAGTAGAAGTACTAGTGCCTTGGCAACTATCTTTTTACAGGAAAAGGTCATCTAGCAGAAAACACCACCTTCCAATCATACTACTTCACTTCACAGAGGTGTACTTTTAAAAAATGGATGAGCCAAGCCTTGTGCAGATCTAACATTTCGGTCACCATTGATACAATACTAGTGCATCTACTCTTTATTTGTCTAACTCAATATGTATATCATGTTGCAGAACACTATGTTATGCTACAGATTATAAAGTGTGCAATCTTATATAATGCTTAGAGAAATATACATGTACCCTTTGATACTTGATATGGATACTTGAAGCATACTATGCATGAATGCAGTTCAGTACCTAAAACTGGAGCAAATCTAATATGTTGCTATCTTAATCTTGAATATGACTGCAACTATCAGCGATTTAAAGCGGGCCTGAAATGATAGTCATTGATAGTGGGATAAAGGCAGGCCAATTCAATCAGCTGCAGGGCTGTGACCCTACATATTTAAAGGTAAGACTAAGCATTATGCAAATGCATGTGATGAAATCAACCAAAACAAGAGGAAAGATATATACAAATTTGTGCTCTTCTCATCTTTAGTCCTTTCGCCATTAACATGTACTCCATCTTCATGTGCACTGAGTAGCAGTTTAGACAAAGATTAATTCAGTTCTCCAAAATAGTGATACTGAAGGGAAACGGGGTGGCTACGCTAGCGCAAAATAAAATTTTCCCCGCAAAACAGGAACTGCTGCTGTCAGAGATCACGGGATTACCACTAGACGCGCAGATGCAGCAGAACCGTCTCGATGTAGACGAACGTGTCGAGGGTAGCAGGCAGTGCAGTTGCTCACGTCCTTCTTGACTTGCACGTGCGGCTCGTCCGCTCCAAGTGCTCCAGATGCAGCACCTCTAAGGTATCCACACGTACGGAGAAGGAAGCGACGCACGCCACACTGCTAGGTCCGCGAGTGCGACGAGGAGAGAGCATTAGCAGCGCGGCTGCTACTTTAGAAAGTTGTGTCTTTTCAGGAGGGGTGTGGTCCATATTTATTGGGAGGAAAACCCCCAACACCATCATCCATTAGCAATATGGGACTAATAGATGGTGTACCCCTTCCAACGCTAATGGGCTTTACAACATTTGTGGCCCATTAGGACTTTTACACCATAATGGATCAAATCCATCTGAGTCCACTAGTGGATCAAATCCAGTTGGCTCTAGGGCATATTTCCAACAGTCTCCCACTTGCACTGGAGTCAACTATGCAAGTATATTCATCCTCATTCGGCTTCCAACCCCTTAAGTGTGTGACCCTATAGGTTCACGTACACATAGACTTGACCCGAGTACACTACTCGATCAATAGTTGATAGCGGCCTCTAGCAAAACGTGTCAACTCCTATGCATACGTAAAGATCTTATCAGACAAACCATCACAACAATTCATACATGCTATTCCCTTTGCCTCACGATATTTGGTCTAGCTCCAAGCTGACCTCTCTTTCTCGACACTGTGATTCGGATCATCAAAAGGGGGTTAACCCTTAACCCAAAGACGGCCATGCATTTCTTGATCCGATCACTCGAGGGGGCCAGAGATATCTCTCTCAAGTAGAGGGGCAAATTCTATCTTGATTGACCATGCCTCACAAAGATGCTTCCCGACAAACCCGAAAGCCATCTTTATGACTACCCAGTTACGGAGTAGCGGTTGATGGCCCCTAAGTAGGTCAATTCACATCTTGAGTACATGCGACAATCTCAAGTCTAAGGACATAGCGTATACGTTGTGTAAACAGAGAACAAGGTCTCAAATTGGGTCAGTCCAGCCCCATGTCATACATGTGCCCACATTATTAGTTATACATCTCCATGTTCATGACTTGTGAAACATAGTCATCAACTAATTCATGTGCTAGTCATTAACTCATACTAGGGACAACTTTTGAATAACCATACAAGTAAAAGAGTTTCACAAAACAATTCACATAATTGCCAATCAAATACAAGTCGTCTTTCATGGATATTCAATAAAAGAACCAAGTGACATGGATATAATGAAATATAATCATCTCTATAATTCCTTATAGGACATATTTCTAACATTCTTCCACTTGCACTTGAGCTAATCTAGAATATATCTAATACCCATAGCTCTCATGTGCGCCTCATGCTTAGGTGTGGAAAGGGTTTTGTCAAAGGATCCGCAACATTCAAATCCGTGTGTACTTTGCATATCTTGATATCACCTCGTCTAACGATCTCTCGTATCAGATGAAATTTTCGCAGTACATGTTTATTCTTTTGGTGGTTCCTTGGCTCCTTTGCTTGCGCAATAGCCCCATTGTTGTCACAATAACTATCCAATGGGCTAGAGACACTCGGAAACACACCAAGTTCAGAAAGGAACTTCCTTATCCAAACACCCTCCTTTGCAGCTTCTGAAGCCGCGATGTACTCGGCTTCTATTGTAGAATCAGCCACTGTCTCCTGCTTGGAACTCTTCCAACTCACAGCTGCACCATTTATCGTAAATACGTATCCTGATTGCGACTTTGAATCGTCTTGGTCAGTTTGGAAACTAGCATCGGTGTAACCCGTTACAACAAGCTCCTCCTCACCTCCATAGACTAGGAACATGCTTTTAGTCCTTCTTAAGTACTTAAAAACATTTTTAACCGCTGTCCAGTGACCCTCACCTGGATCAGATTGGTATCTGCTTGTAACACTGTGTGTATACGAAATATCTGGAAGTGTACATATCATTGCGTACATAATAGATACGATGGCGGAAGCATACGGTAATCTACTCATGCGTTCCCGCTCATCAGTTGTCGAAGGACACTGAGTCTTGCTAAGATGTATGCCATGTGACATAGGCAAGAACCCTTTCTTCGCCTCTTCCATGTTGAACCTTTTCAACACTTTATCAATGTAAGTGTCTTGGCTTAATCCTATAAGCCTTTTTGATCTATCTCTATAGATTTTGATGCCCAAAATGTATGCCGCCTCACCTAAGTCCTTCATTGAAAAACTATTTTTTAATGAGGTCTTAGCGGACTCAAGCATAGGAATGTCATTTCCAATCGGTAATATGTCATCCACATATAAGATTAGAAATACTACGAGAGCTCCCACTTGCCTTCTTGTAAACACAAGGCTCTTCTTCACTCTGAATGAAGCCAAACCCTTTTACCACCTCATCAAAGCGAAGGTTCCAACTCCGAGATGCTTGCTTCAATCCATAAATGGATTTTTGAAGTTTGCACACCTTTCCAGCATTGGTTGGATCAACAAATCCCTCAGGTTGTGTCATATACACATCCTCAGTCAGATTTCCATTTAGGAAAGTTGTTTTGACATCCATCTGCCATATCTCATAATCGAAATATGCAACTATAGCTAGAATGATCCGAATAGATTTAAGCATCGCTACAGGTGAGAATGTCTCATCGTAGTCAACTCCTTGAACTTGGCGAAAACCTTTTGCAACAAGTCGAGCTTTATAGATGTGAACATTTCCATCCATGTCCCTCTTCTTCTTATATATCCATTTGCACTCTATGGGTTTAACACCATCTGGCGGGTCAACCAAGTTCCAAACTTGATTGTTATCCATGGAATCTATTTCGGATCTCATGGCACTTTGCCATTTCTCAGAATCTGGGTCCATCATTACTTCCGCATATGTCATAGGTTCATCATTGTCTAACAACGGTATGTCACGCTCTCCCACGATCATGAGATTGAGCTTATCGGTTGCGCGACGTGCCCTTTCGGACCTTCGTGGTTGTGGTGGTGCTTCTCTTGCCACGGGCATCTCAACTCGTTCGGCCTACATTAGCATCATTTGTGAAATCTTGCCCAACCGGCTCATCTTGAACTTCTTCAAGATACACCTTCGTCTACATTTTTCTCTTTTAAGAAACTCTTTCTCTAAGAAAACGCCGTTCCGAGCGACAAACACTTTGCCTTCGATTGGTTGTAGAAATAATATCCCAAGGTTTCCTTTGGATATCCCACGAATATGCACTTGTCCGATTTAGGTGTTAATTTATCCGATTGAAGTTTCTTCACATAAACCTCACAACCCCAAATTTTCGGAAAAGACAAGCGGGAGTCTTACCGGTCCACATCTCATATGGTGTCTTAACTACGGACTTAGAAGGTACCCTATTTAAGTGAAAGTTGTGGTTTCTAGAGCATAACCCCAAAATGACAATGGTAGGTCCGATCGGCTCATCATTGATCGGACCATGTCCAACAAGGTTCGATTACGTCGCTTAGATACACCATTTCTTTGAGGTGTTCCGGGTGGCGTAAGTTGTGGAACAATTCCGCAACTCTTTAGATGATCGCTAAACTCATGGATCAAATACTCACCTCCACGATCAGAACGCAAGGTCTTGATTTTCTTGCCACGTTGATTTTCTACTTCACTCTGAAATTCTTTGAACTTTTCAAAAGTTTCAGACTTGTGCTTCATTAAATAGACATAACCATATCTACTTAAATCATCAGTGAACGTTATGAAGTATTGGTATCCACCTCTAGCTGTCGTACTCATTGGTCCACACACATCCGTATGTATGAGTTCCAATAAGTCTGAGGCTCTCTCAAGAAAACCTGAGAAAGGCATCTTGGTCATCTTGCCTAGCAAACAAGCTTCACATGTCTCGTAGGATTCAAAATCAAACGAAGTTAAAAGTCCATCGTTATGGAGCTTCTTCATGCGCTTTTCACTGATGTGACCCAAACGACAATGCCATATGTAGGTAGGACTTAAATCATTAGGTCGAGACCTTTTAGCACTTATGTTACAGATAGGTGAATCATCAAGATTTAAAACAAACAATCCATTCACAATGGATGCACAAGCCACAAACATATTATCTTTAGAGATCACACAACCATTGTTTTCACTCGCAAATGAATAACCATCCTTCATCAAACATGAAGGGGATAAAATGTTTCGACTCAAACTAGGAACAAAATAACAATTATTCATTTCCAATATAAATCCTGACGGGAGGTGTAGTTGCATCGTTCCGACGCTCAATGCAGCAACTCTTGCATTATTGCCTACGCGGAAATCAACTTCTCCTCGTTCCACACTTCTACTTCTTATCATTCCTTGCATCGAGTTGCAAATATGAGCAACCGATCCAGTATCAAATACCCAAGAATTAGTATAAGAATCAGCGAGGAAAATATCTGTAACATAAACATTAAGTTTACCTAAAGTGGAAGTTCCCTTACTTCCCTTGCTTTTCATAGAAGCTAAGTACATCTTACAATTTCTTTTCCAGTGACCGATTTTCTTACAATGAAAACGAGTCGGCCTTGGCTTTGGACTAGCCTTGGGCGCTGGTTTGGCATTGGGATCTTATCCTTGGCCTTACCTTTCTTCTTCCAAGAATTGCCCTTCCTTTTAAAGATCGGCTTGTTTTGGATCACCATCACATGACTACGCCCGTGCTTTTCTTAACGTTATCATCTATTGGTAAGGGGGTGCCTAGAACTCCTTCCCTTTTCTCGGCTACGAGAACAATTCTCGATTATGAATCCAATTCGTAAAGTTTGTTCCGGTCAACTTGTCCTTCTCAAGGACCGAATGCAAGGTAAACGATGTGGTGTTGATAGGTGCCTTTAATCTACGACGGAATAATAAATGCAAAACACTAAGACAATATATCCATGATAGAGTAAAATAAAAGAATTTACTCCCACTAAAATCAATATCCCCACATTGATACTTAGTGATTCAGAATCCACAACTAACAAGTCTACTAGTGAGCTTTTGCGTCACCGCTAGTAAACAAGGTAGATCGGTAAGCAACTCTTTGCTAATCATATCACATATGACTTCTGTTGTTGGGTGACATCTCTATGTCTAGGCTCCCAACCTTTATGCCCCAAAATCCTTAACCGTTAAGATGACTTTGATAAGTAAACCAACACTTATGCGTGTAAGAATCCGATACAAACCCGTCTAGTCAAGGAAAACTAGTGGCACCCTAATTTCATAGACCCACCACTAATTGTACAAGACGTGGGACGGTGGCAAGTGTTGGGAGGGAATGTTAACTTAAAATTCGAAAGGGATCGTTCTACTCGTAACATCACACGCAAGAAAATAACATTATCGCATGTAAAAGTAGAACGGTAAGAACAAAATTCACACAGTTGTAACACGGTATGGCCTATTGTCACATGGTGATCTCCATCTCCATTGACCTGTACATCATGTTGATCTCCATCTCCATGATTTGTGTGTGTCATCCTCCATGTGATGAGTCCTCCAAGAACTATCTAACGCGTGCTAGTAATGAAAGTTACATAATCGCGTATTAGATCATCACAAATTGGTACGCAGACCATTACATTAATTTTGAAAATACACATGGCTCCAGCCGTATTGCCGTACACGTGACATGTAGGTCACGAATAAATTACACACATGCATCACATACACATATAGGCCATACCGATCACAAAACCTGCAAAACAGATTATCACAATTCCGACGTCCAAACTTAAAACACCCGAAAACCCATCTTGCAAGCCGAATTTGGCAAAACTAATTTCGCCGAGACCAGCAAAGCCGATTTATCACATGTGTAAAATTTTCTGTAGATCAATTTTCATATAGAAAACTTCTTCATCCGAGTTAACCACAAAAAGTTATGGCTGTTTTACCGAACAACATGTTTTCACGGTTTTCCGGCCGTATTGCATCCAATCTGCCGCCGCCACGCATCCCATGCGCTTGGCACTTGACCTAGCTTCGATTCGACCAATCCAATCGATCTCCTTCTCATTGTGACTGGATTTACGTGTATCACTTAACTCCGATGGCGGAATTCTGACCGGTAGGAGTAATTCGTTACACAACCATCACGTCAAGAACATGAAGCCGATCAAAACTTTGATCTACATCTGCATATCTCCATATGCACAAATCCCTAATCTAAAACTTAGCAGTTACGGCTCTGGTACCACTGAAGGGAAACGGGGTGGCTACGCTAGCGCAAAACAAAATTTTCCCCGCAAAACAGAGGCTGGCTGTCGTCGGAGATCACGGGATTACCACTAGACGCGCGGATGCGGCGGAACCGTCTCGATGTAGACGAACGCGTTGAGGGTAGCGAGCGGTGCGGTTGCTCACGTCCTTCTTGACTTGCACGTGCGGCTCGTCCGATCCAAGTGCTCCGGATGCGGCACCTCTAAGGTATCCACACGTACGGAGAAGGAAGCGACGCACGCCACCTTGCTAGGTCCGCGAGTGCGACGAGGGAGAGAGCGTTGGCGCGCGCGGGCGCTACTTGAGAAAGTTGTGTCTTTTCGGGAGGGGTGTGGTCCATATTTATTGGGAGGAAAACCCCCCACACCATCGTCCATTAGCAATATGGGACTAATAGATGGTGTACCCCTTCCAACGCTAATGGGCTTTACAACATTTGTGGCCCATTAGGACTTTTACACCATAATGGATCAAATCCATCTGAGTCCACTAGTGGATCAAATCCAGTTGGCTCTAGGGCATATTTTCAATGGATACTTGCATATAAATCAGTGTGACTATCAAAATACTACGCATCTTAGTTGGAAAAAGTAGCATTAAGTTAATGTTGGTGTAAAATTACAGGGCAAAGCGAGCAGAATAAATCAGAGTAATGTTGGTGTAAAATTAAATTACAGAATATATCACAGAGCCATAGTGAATATACATTGGTGGATAAAAAATGATAGTGACGAAAATTGCTTGGACGGGCAATGAATTAAATTCAAAATATCATAATGGTCAAGTGTAAAAATTGTAGATCAAGATTAACACAATCAGATTCAGATCCCAAATGTCAAAATGCTAGGATATGGTAGGATTGTTGCAGAAGTAATATTGTAGCAAGATGGGCAATAGAACTGCCAGTAGTCTGCTGTAGTGAAGGAATTTTGAAATCGATGTAATAGCTAACAAAATTAAAACCGATGACAGCTACAAATTCATGATTGGCATAGCACGACCATTTTGAACTAGATCCAGAGAAGGGGAGACCAACCTCTAGAAGGTCCGGCGAAGCAGAGGAGCAAAGGTGGACCTGCGGTGGAAAAAGGTGAAACCTCAGCAACGTAGCAGGATCTGTGTAGAGACAACGACGGATCTGCGCAGGAAGCACCGGGGAGTGAGGAGCGGCGGCGGGTGCGGACCGGCGGAAGATGCGGTGCGGCGGAAGGTGAGGAGCGGCGCTGGATGCGAAGCTGCGGCGGGTGCGGAACGGCCGAGCGTGCGGAGCGGCGCAGGATGTGGAGCGTGCCAGAGTGAGGACGCGGTGGAGGAGGAAGAGCGTACCTGGGCGCCGCTAGGGTTTCCTTCGTGCTGCGAGGTACGAAATGCCTCGGCTGCGAGGCTGACGGCGCGCGACGGCGAGCGGACGGCGAGTGTGAGGCAGGTCAACACAGATCGGTGTGAGGCAACATTCGCACGAATGTTAAAGCTGAATCGACGGCGCGCGATAACGAGAGGGGCACCTTCCGGTTGTGGAATTAGAATCGAATTGACAATTGAATTGCCAGTAGTCTGCTGTAGTTTCAGGTGAGAGAAGCTGTTTTTGACAACCCCTTTGATAGGTTTTTTTTTTTTTAAAAAAATTGGTGATTAAACCAATTTTTTAGGAAGCCACACCAAAGGGTAATAATTATATTTGAGAAATTAGCAGCTACTTTTTTTCTATTGATTCGATTTATTTTCAGTTGTGGAATTAGAATCGAATTGACACATATATATGCACCTCTATAAATTAATGTACCCACACGCAACAATCAGTAGTGTAGCCAAGGGAGGCTGGTAGGGGCCATGCCCCCCACCCCCTCTCACCCCCACCCACCCACCCAATCTTTGAGCACACATGCAGCATATACTAAATGCTAATGACCATCTTGTTATTTATTGAACAATTATTGGTTACATTGATCTATTTGTGACTTGTGAAGTGAGTATTAACTATTTCGTGCAGAGAAACAATATGTACCATGTTAAATTAATCTTAAACTAGTCCATCAACCCGTGCATCCGCACGGGTTGCAGTTTTACATATTGCTTGCTTAATAAGACATGTACAAAAAGACATACTCCCTCCGTCCCAAAAAATGTCATTCTAGGAATTTTGGGACAGATTATCAAGGAGGTCAAATGACCTAGATTGCCCCTATTTATTTGCAATATTATGTGCTACTTGATTGTTGCATGCCTACATGCACATGCAAACATGCCAAATTAAGTAAAACGTCATTCTTTTTGGAAAAATTTTGAATTCTAAAACGTCATTCTTTTTGGGACGAGAGGCAGTAAGAACATTATAAGCCAAACTCATTTACATGTATACTTTTGTTTTCCATCACAACACTGGCCGACCGATGATATGGCAACAACTCGGGAAAGTAGTGTCTTCCTCAAGTTTTTAGGTGATTATAGGCATGTTTGGATCACCTTTAGTCTCATGACTAAAATTAGTCGAAGCTAAAAAGTTTTAGTTACCCCTAGTTTGGAAGCAAGAGCTAAAGTGTATTAAAAGAGCATTAAAGTCTCTATTTCTCTCTCTTTCTCTTCTCTCTCTCTCTCCCTCTCTCCTCTCTCTCCTCTCCCATAGTGGACATGGCTTGGAGCTATTGGCAGCATGCATGTGGTCATTAATGAGGAAAGAGGAAGAGGAGATTTTAGTCCCTTTTAGCTCTCACACCCCCTATTAGCAAAGTTTAGCCTCAAGACTAATTTTAGCCTCATTTTAGCCTCACCTGTTTGGAAGCTTAGCTCTTACTAGAGACTAATTTTAGTCAAGCTAATTTTAGTCCCTACGATCCAAACATGCTCTATAGCTTATGAATGATTAAATTAGCCTCTATGATCCAAACATGCTCTATAGCTTATGAATGATTAATTGGTGGGAAAATAGAAAATTATAGTTACATTGTTTACGTAGTCAAAGCATTTTGCTTATCCCTCATAGAGTAATACTCCGTCCAATTTTTATCTTAGGCGTATGAGATTTTCTAGCTAAGATTTCTCTTTTTTCAGCATAAGGATAACAATAGTAATAGTAAAATAGACACATAGATTCAAATATTTATAGCGGGATAGGTTGGTAACCTGTATATAGATTTATGTTTAGATTATTACTTTAGAGTATTTTTATAATGGCAGAGGTGGTTAATTTAGATATAGATTTAGGGGTTACTCTAGGCTACTTCATAATGACATAGGTGGGTAATTTTTTAATAAAAAACATAATAGATCTAATGGTTATGATTGTTTGAGTCCATAGATTGATGGTCAGGTGTTTTGCTTTTTTTTTTAGAATTTCTACGATTCTTTTATTTTCCTAGAGTGTCCACCTGTACAACATGGAGACTTCAAAAGGAGTCTTCAATTATTATTAGTATTAATAAAAGATTGAGATTAGTCACTGGTATATTGTTCTGGGGCCCCCTCTATGCCGAAATCTTAGCTACGCCACTAGCGACAAATGTAACTATGACTTTTTTTTGAAAGTAACAACTATGACTCGAACCTGGAAGATTTCGAGACTCGAATATAGATGGATAGGTTCCACCAAACCTAACAAATTGAGCTAATTAATACTAAGCTAGGTGATTTGTTGTACGGACACATATTTGCGTACCTAAGGCACTCCCAACCCAGACTCTGCTAATAGTTTTAAACAGGAAGACTCTACCATAAGAAACCATACTCTCCAATGCAACTTTTATATCTGGAGTCTTTCCGATCATTCATCCCTGCTCCCCTCTAGATCTTCTACACACATTTTCTGTAACAAACCAGAATTTTGATTGAGTTTACCATGTATGAATTTTCACAAAAAATTTATAACTTTTTGTTTGAACATGTGTGCTACCAAATTTTATGCCAAATTGCTAGCCACTCATCTTAAAATTCCATATAAATTAAAACCAACTATAAAATTATTTTCAAATTATGGTATAATTGTGAGCTGGAGTTCTCAGATTGATTTTGGATTTCAATTGTGTGGTGTTTGAATTTGAAAGTAATTCAAATTCAAACTATAATTGAAACTATTTTCAAAACTAATTTGAAAAGAACTAACCTCTAACTTGGGCCCTAACCCCGTAACCGAGGTCTTCTAGAGGTCCCCGAGCTTTTTGCCTAAGGCCAAAATCTCGGCCCAGTTGCCTCAGCCCAGCAAGCCCGCTTCCCATCTTCCTCCTTCCTTTCACTGCCGTGTGGGTCCTGCTCGTCAGCCAGCCCTGTTGACCGTCTTCCTCCCTTCCCCTGTCCGTGCGCCTCTCACGCCATGCGCGTACGCGAGTGGATGGGATAGGCTCGCCGGCCTGGTCCGCGCTGGCACTCACGCCGAGCAGCGCACACGCCTAGTCCTCCGCCTCGTGTGCTCCGCCCGGGGAAATACCCCTTTTACCCCTGCACCGTGACGCCCATAGGCCTCCGCTCACCATTGGTGCACGGCCACGTCGTCATCATCACCCTGGCGCCCAATCGGAACCCCGGCCGACTCTTGCCCTCGCCCACCATTGACCGAGCGCCCAGGCGGGGACCAAAACCCCATCCGCTCCTTGCACCCAAACCAATTGGGATTTTCCCCTTTCTCCTTGCTTTCCGATTCACCGCAACGCTCTACGCTTTCCCAACCTCTCTGCTCCGCCCTAGTCCGTCACACCTCGTCGCACCGCTCTGCTCCTCTGCCGCGTGCTCTAGTGCCCCACACCCCGCAGCGTCTTTCTGCAGCTCGGCGCGCACACCCACGCTGATCCATCTAACCGTGAGCCGCGTCACGCCAAGGGTGCCGTCTCCGCTAACGACGAAAGCCGCGCCAAGCACCAACACGGACGACGACACCGAGCAGGAGCCGGCGTCGGGACCGTCAAGGACGACGACGGTCTCGAAGACAAGGAGCCGAGGTCCAGGCGTACCACGGCGCCGCGAACCCGAGGGAGCCGAGCAAGGGATCAACACCGTCGTCGTGAACCTCACCTGCCTGCCTACGTAGCGTCGCCACGGCCCCGCCTTGCTTCCTGCCTCGTCGTAAACTCCGGCAAGCCCCAGGTGAGCATCACTCAATCCACCTCTGCTTGTTCGGGTCTCATCCTGGACCTCTTGGTCTCAGCATCATAGCAACATAGTCGTCGCCGAACCGTCCTCTTCAGCTTTGAGCCTGTGATCTACTCTGCTCTGTGCACCGGCCTTCGCGCTGAGGAAATCGAGTGCGCCGCGACGCGCCGTCCTTCTGTTCTGCCCGGCCATCGTGTCGCGATTCTGTGCAGGCGTTGCGCTGCGTCTTCATGCCATTCCGCTCCGTGCCGCACTCCTGCTAAGAACCGCGTCATGCCGCTCAACCTTGCTCCGCGCTGCCACGCCTCGCCGCGCGCATCCTTGCCGCAAAGCCCCGCGACGCGTCGCACCGCCGCTCTACCTCGTGTCGCTGCCGCTTCGCCTTGCCTGCCTCGCACAGCCCTTGGTCGGCCAAGCTGCCACCGCATCTGTTCCCGGCGTGCCTGTGCTCTTTGTGTCTGTTTTCGCCGCACCCATGTTTACCATGGAGCTTTGGACCGGCCTTCGCGCCGAGATACTCTCTTTGCAGGTGAGCGTGTTGCCACCACCGCCGTAGCCAAACCGCACTGCCGGCCCACTCCTGCCGCGCCACCGCTTCCTTTGGCATTCTGTCAAACACCTTTCATGCGCCCCTTTTCTCTTGAGTGGCGCCACACACACCAGGCCACACACGCACAGCCACACGAAGCCGCAAAGGATCCCAGATCCAGGGAATCAGATGAGCCTATAAGAGTTTAGGTGCAAACCTGGACTTTCTCGCGTAAAGCCCCATGGGCTTCGGCCCACGAAAGCCTCCTGAGCCCAAGGGTTAACCAGGCCGGACCGAGAGAGAAGATGGTGGTTTTCCAGACTTTGGAACCTTGGGCCGAACTAGGCCAGCCTATTGGGCCACAAACACTTTGGGCCCAACTTCGGCCCACTAAACCTGCTGACTGCTGACGTCATGCTGACGCAATATTTTAATAAAATTATTTTCTCATTTATAAAAGGTTTTAATAAATGTTTTATAAATCCCTTTTCCTTAAAAAATTCATAACTAATTATCTGGAGTTCCGAAAATTATGAAACCACTTGCGTTGGTTTCATATTTCCGAGACCCTCGCTACTACCCTATCCTTAGCCTCTCTTGCCCTTGGACCAAACCCTTTTGCCCCGCATTCTTGGTGTAGAATTCGGGGACGCTGCCCGCCACTGTGCTAATGTGGGTCTGGGACGCCGAAGCCCCGCAACTAGCCATTGGCATGCCGCGGACAGGAATCCTACCCCATTATCTCATCGCCTACCTTTTTACACCTTTGCCTTCCCTTTTTGCTGCTTCGCGCATATCCTCTCTCGCTCCACTTGGCTTCGTGTAGTGAAGTGTGTACCGTGCCATGTGCTTGAAACCAGGAAGCCGCACGTGATGGACGGCCGTGTCGTGAGCAACCCCGGGCCACAACCTAGCTGCCTAGCCATGATCATTGCCGCATCACTAGTACATGTCGCGTGGCGCCCTTAAGCATGCCCTGTCACATCACCCCCAATATCGGTCACAAGTTGATCCTTTTATCTCCTCCGAGCTGTCACCATATATCTTGGCACGATAATGCCTTTTCTAGATAACTTTGCCTCACTCTGCTATCGTCTTCCTTTGTGCTACTGCTTTGATTATCCGGGAGCTAGTACCTTGCAAGTGCTTGATCTCAGCCTCTCCGCTTCTCAATGCGAACAAGATCACCTATGGATCTTAACCTTGAGACCTTTAACCCGGCCTTGAACTAACCCTGGTTCTAACCCTGTTCTCTAGTATAGAAAACTAACTTGTTAAAACTACTTTTGTTTTAAAACCAATTGCTCTGTTTTCATTAATTAAACTAGTGCTGCTTGTATTTACTCTGTAGTTTATTTGGATCTTCTAAATTGGTTCTTATCGGTGTTTTTGCATTAGATGAATGCTCGTTATTTATTTCCTCGTCGCATCTCGTGTAGGCTTGTGTTCTTGTTGAAGACCCGAGCTGCGACGACTGAGGAGACGTGTCTACCCTGACTCCTGCCTGAGAGGACGCTCAACCTCTACTACTCTACGACAACTACCGCGCAGGTGTCATGTCACTCCCAACCATGTAGAACCCATGCATGCTATTAGATGCTAGTGTTATATTTATGTTACTTGATTTGATGGATTGCATAGCCATTTGATTAGCCTTACCTTGTTATTTGATATATCCTGATTCCTTGCTTTACCTACCTCGGGACTAGCTACAGACCCCTAGCTAGTCCCATATACACACTATCCATACTTTTGTTGCTTGATTATGGATGGTTCTCTGGGTTTGGACTGAGATGTGGGAGATCTCGGTGTGTTCTGGCGTGAGTTCTGGGTGTGTTCTTCCTTGACGTGTTATTGGCGGGAGCGAGCCGTTTGGTTACTTGTGAATGCCTACCTTGGGGAGATGCGATCTGGCCTCTCGCGCGAGCGGCGTGTCGGACGGGATGGAGATGGTGAGTGCTCGCTCTCGTCCCATAAGGACCGAGCGTCAGTTGACCTTGCTTCATTGGACTTTTACCGTACAAACCGCCCGCCTTGTATTGGGTAGGGGTGCGGGGTGAGACTCGTAGTGGATAGCACCCTGCCTGTAGGCGGATCGGTGTGATCGTGATGGGAGACGACATTCCTCCTTAAAAGACTTCGCCCCGGCGAGGCCGGGGAAGGGTTCCACAACTTCGAGGGACCCCTCGCTGGCAGTACGAGCTCTACAGCAGGGGCTGCGCCAGACTCAGAGACGCAGGAGGGTACTATCCACTTAGTTGGACTCCAGCCGTATGGTAGAGTTTGGGACGACGGCCACCGTTTCCGGCTCTATTCGGGCGGGTACAGTTGTACAACCTCTGCAAAGTGTTTAAACCTATAGCTATAGTCCGTGTCCACTGGTTATGGACAGTCCTCTGATCTCTCACCTGACTAGACTCTTTTCTTGTGCTTCTTCTCTCCCCCGAGTGAGTGAGCCCGGCCTGAGGCCGTTGAGATGTAGGGATAGGAGAAGGTGGGCCCCACATCGCAGATGAGAGTTGGGAGCTGGATCGCGGGTGTGATTCAGTGCTTTGGTGTGGACTTCCCTTGTTGAGGGGTGTGGACCCCAGAGGTGTGGACCTCCCGGAGGTGTGGACCTCGTGGCTTATTCTGCATACCTTGATTGTTGCTTCCGCGCTGCTGCATGCATAGCTTTCTACAGCCAAATGTAGGTTTTATCCATGCATATTAGATTCAACCACCGCTTTTGCTCTTTGTTGGAAAGCTGACATGACCTACCCGCTTATCGGGTAGATGCTTTCGTTTCAGACTTGGTAACCGTCTACGACTACAACTTCAACGATGAAGGTGTGAAGACTAGAGTTGGTCCTATGCTCGAGTTTGCCTGTGGAGCTGGAGACGCTTCGCTTCGACAGATCCGCTGCGTAGGTGTTTTACCTTTCTTGATTCAGTCTCGTCGGACTTGTACCCGGCTTGTGCCGAAGAGTTGTACTCTGATGTTGTAATAATATTATGTTATTCTTCTTTTATTCCCGTGTTGTATGGATTTGTACCACTTGAGACAGGGATTGCACGTGATAGCCTCTTCCAGGGACTATCACGGAGGTGCAGAGAGTCGGGTTTCCGTTTGCGGAAATTCGGTTCGTTTCATTTTCTTCCTCCCTTCCCCTCGAAGGCGAGGTGCGCCCCGTGATGTAGTACTCGTTGCCTCGTTGAAGTAGGCGAGGCCATGACAGCAGATAATGCACACGAACTTGCTCTTCATCGATGAGAAATGGAACACAACCGTTCTCTGCTCCCATGGGTTGCTCTCGCATGCTGACGACGAGCCCGTCGGGGTCACCGGGGTGGCCACGTTTAGGAGCACCGTGGCCTCGGTCGTGGGTAGCGAGACCGATGGGGCAGAAAAGAGGAGTGGGCCGGGGCGGAGTAGCGGCGGCGACGCGCACCTTGTGCGGAGTAGAGAGGTGGAGCCAAGGTCATCCGCTGTCGCCGCGCCGACGAGGATGGAGGAGGGGGCACGCGCCCATGGCCTCGCGTCGCCTGCCATGGATGTGGTGGAGCGAGAGGGGAGGCCCACTGCTCCATGGGTGGTGGAGCTCCGTTGCTGGGGCCGTTCGGGGTCGCCAACGACGGGGCGACACGGATGCAGAGCGTGGACTCGTGCTCAATCTCCGTCGGGACGGATTTGGCAGGCGTAGGGAGCTCCATAAGGACGGATGCGGCGGGCGCGGCAATCCCTGTCGGGGCGCTCGTCGGGGCGGACGCGGTAGGAGCTCGTCGTGCCGGCGCGCGAAGGGATTCGGTCTTGGCCGACGGAGGCCACCTGCTCCAAGTGGAGCTCGCGCGGTGCGGGGCGAGGGCCGTGGCCGGCGGAGGCCACCTGCTCCCCGGCGAAGCTCGTGCGGCGGCGCGAGGGCCGTGGCCGGCGAATCCGGGGCTCCGTCGTGCGCGAGACGAGAGGGAGCACGCGGGTTAGAGGCGGCGGCGGGCGTAGGAGATCGGACGACTCTACCGTCTCCTCCCCAACGCGAGTCATGTGGTTTCTCGCTGCCTCGAGTCGCACGTAGACGCGACGTCTTATCAAGAAACACGGAGTCTTCATTTTTTCCTCTCTCCCCTCAATAAATGATCCACTACATTAGCAATTTGACTACATGGTATTATAATTAATTAAAGACTGTACCATGGAGTACGGGTTGACAAGTGCCCTATAGATGGCCAAATGGGCCGGGCACGATGGGCCTGCCCGAGAACGGCCCGAAAAAGCCCGGCACTAGAACGGCCCGCACGAAGGGGGTAGTGCATCGGGGCCGGCCCGCCCCGATGGTCGGACCGGGCTCGGGCCGCACCCTCGGCACGGTGGCCGGCATGGGGCACGACACGATTTTTGGGCCAGCCCGATGTCGGCCCGTTAAAATTATTCCCCTTCGTATAAAATCCACCAAACCCTAAATTCTTCTCCATTTCCCTCTCCTACCATACATCAGCCGCTAGCTCTTCCTCCCAATCCCCTCACGGCCTCACCGGCCACCACCGCCGGCAGAGCCTCCAGCCCTCCATCGCCGGCGGCCTCTCTCTCCCTCCTCCTTCAATCGGGCGGCTGCTCCATCCACCACCGCCATGGCCGTACGCCCGCGCCCATGCGCCGCCGCGGACCGCGCGAGATCCGCGCCGCGGCCAAGCACCGCCGCGGCCGGCGGGATCCGTGCCGCGGCCGGGGGCGCCGTCGCGGGTCGACCGGAGCTGCGCTACTCGGCGACCCCTCTCTCCCTCCTTCTTCAATCGAACAACCATCCCTTCTCGGCTCCTCCTCCGTGGCCGCACCGGCCACCACCGCCATGGTCGCGCGCCCGTGGCCCCGCGCCCCGCCACGCCGGCCGACCGGCCGCCGCCGCCGCAATGGGTGCAACCGGGCGCCACCGCAGTCACCGGCGGGATCCGCGCCGCCACAAGCCGACCGGAGCTACGCCGCCGGGAGCCGCGTCGGCCTCATCGGGCCCGATGGGCTACACGGGCCGTCGAGCCTTACCGTGCTTAGGGCCGGGCCGGCACGGCCCGAAGGGCATTAGGGCCGGGCCGGGCCGGCACTTCGGCACGGCGGTCCGACACGGCCCGGCACGAAAGACCATCGTGCCGCATAGTGTCGGGCCTGGTCGGGCCGGGCCAAGTCGGGCTAGGGCCGGGCTAGGGCCGGGCGGCCCGTTTGGCCACCTATAGAGTGCCCTTATACCAACCTTAAATAATATAGGCAAATCTTACACCCTCGACCATGCCGCCGGTGCTATGCCTGGGGTGGCAATGGCCAACGCTACCGTCCGGCGACCTCCAGACTTTCCACGGCGTCGCCGCCGGCCAGCTCGGTAACTTGGCCGCTCCATTCCGCCGCAGGACAAGCAGATAATGCGCGGCTGCGTGTGCTTGCTGGTTGAGTCAGATTGTTGATCACTGCATGATTATTTCCCGTTTGATTTGCATATATACATGGCTGCCCTTGAAGTCACTGTTCCGTAGACGTGGCACGTCGCCCAGTCGACGTTGACGAGATGCGGCCGGGGGAGCGCGCGGCCGTGCTCGCCATCGGCACGGCGAACCCGGTGAACTGCGTGCGCCAGGACGAGTACGCGGACTGGTACTTCAGAGCCACCGGGAGCGACCACCTCCCTCACACCTCAAGGCCAAGATTAAGAGAATGTGTACGTGTGCTCTTCGCGTCCTCTTCTTTCTTTGCTTCGAGATCGAACAATGGCTGTGCTCACAGCCATGATCACGGCACGCTCGCATTCGATTTCGTCAGGTGACAGGTCGGGCATCAGGAAGCGCTAGTTCCACCACAGCGGGAGGATGATCCACGAGCACCCCGTCCTGCTCGGCCGTGACGAGCTGCCTCGCTCAACGCGAGGCAGGACATTCTGGCGGCCGTCGTGCCGGAGCTTGCTGCGGCCGCCGCGGAGGACGCCATCTCGGAGTGGGGCCGCCCGGCGAGCGACGTCACCCACCTCGTCGTTAGCACCTGCTCCGGCGCCCACATGCCGGGCGCCGACCTCCGGCTAGCCGCCCTCCGGCCCACGGTTCGCCGCACCGTGCTCTACTTCCAGGGCTGCACCGCCGGCAGCGCGGCGCTCCGCGTCGCCAAGGACATCGCCGAGAACAACCGCGGCGCGCGCGTCCTCGTCGCCTGCGCCGAGCTCACGCTCGTCATGTTCCGTGCGCCCGACGAGGCCTGCCCCGACACGCTCGTCATGCAGTCCATGTTCGGCGACGGCGCCAGCGCTGCCGTCGTGGGCGCCGGGGTCGAGGAGTCCGTCGAGCGCCCGCTCTTCGAGATGGTCTCCGCTTCCCAGGACACACGAGGACGGCCACGCGGCGGGGCAGCTGAACGAGGAGGGCGGCTTGGTGTTCCAACCGTCCAGCGGCATACCGGCGCTGGTGCGCCAGAACATCGAGCGGTGCGTCGCCGATGCGGTGGCGCCCCTCGGCCTCCGCGGCGGCGGCGGGCGGAACGAGCTCTTCTGGGCGGTGCAGCCCAGCGGGTGTGCCATCTGGGACGGCGTCGAGGCGGGGCTTGCTCTGGAGCCGGAGAAGCTGATGTACGGCGAGCCGCGTGCTGAGGGAGTACGGTTACAGGTCTGGCGCGTCGATGCTATTCGTGCTGGACGAGCTCAGGCGGCGGCGTGTTGGCGGTGGATGGGACGACGTGCCGGCGAGAGGGATGATGGGGGTGATGTTGGGCATTGCACTACCGGAATCCGCGCGCCTGCCGAGAGCGCGATCCTCTCGGCACGGGGCTGTTTGCTCTCGGCACGGCCGTGCCGAGAGGGAGCTCTCGGCGAGCACTCCCGCACCGCCGGGCCGGCACGAGCGGCTCGCCGAGAACCACGGGCCAAACTCTCGGCACACCCGTGCCGAGGGCCCATTTAGCTCTCGTCACAGGCCCGTCCGCAACTGACGGCGTGAACTGCGGGCCCCACTCCTGTGCCGAGAGCCACGCGAAAGCTCACGGCACGGGAAGAGCTCTCGCCGAGAGCCCGTGGGCGGCTCTCGGCACAGGAGTGCTGTCAGGGGTCCGCTGGCGGGGGTGGGCCCCACCTCTTTGCCGAGAGCCTTATGGCCGGCTCTCGGCACAGAGCTGACAAGCGGGCCCGCGTTTGGCTCCTGTGCCGAGAGCTGGGCCCGCGTGCTCTCGGCACGGAGCTTTTCCGGGCGCCAGGGCGGTCCCTCCGTGCCGAGAGCTAAAGCCATTGCTCTCGGCACGAGCCCGCTTTGCCGAGAGCTTGGGCTTTGGCTCTCGGCACGGGTTGCTTTTTTTTTTTTCCGTAAAGCTTATGGTTACCCTCGTCACTTATACATCATCACGGGCAGTTAATATTCATCGCGCAGCGGTTAATATTCATCACGTGCAGTTAATATTCATCACAAAGGCGAGTTAATATTATCCATCACAAGCACATAAAACATAACCACCACATGGCAATTATCGAAGGTCCAAATGCACGTACAATTATCGAAGGTACATAGTCATCACATGGCACAGGCAAGTTTGGCTGTCGAAATGCAAATAAAAGTTCAGTAGTCCAGCAACTCACTGCGGTGGCTGATGCTGTGGCCACGACCCCCACCCAGACCCCGGTGGCAGCTGTGGCACCCCAGGCCAAGCGGACGGGCCACGCGGCATCCCCCACGGAGTCTGCTGAGCTGGCGGCGACATGTCGTGTCCTGGCGACGGGCCAAGCGGCATCCCCCACTGAGTCTGCGGAGCTGGCGGCGACATGTGTCCCGCAGGCCCGTCATTTGATGCCGCCGACAGATTCTGCATATGATTGAAAATCGAAATGATAATACAAGATTATGAGCATGTATACCAAGTCATTTTCAATTTCTACGTCATTCTAGGTTTGGCTAACATTATAAGTTATATACAACAATAAGAAAGAAATGAAAGTACAAGGTTTTCTAGCTCACCACGAGTAATTCTAGGTCATTCTAGTTTTTAAGCATCTATATCAAGTCGTTCTAGCTCAATACGAGAAACAAAAGAGCAAGCTAGGTTGGAAAGCAACTCACGGGAGAAAGAGCGGCCGGTCGAGGAGGTGGAGCGACCACACCGCGGTGGTGGAGGGAGCCGCACCGTGGCGCTACCACGTGGCCAAGGTTCGCATGTACCGGAGCATGGCGGCCATCCGCTGATTTTGGGACTCTTGCATCGCATCTAACCGCCTCTCGGTAATTCACGTGCAAATCATGCAGCTTGCTCGCGACTCTTCCGCTCGCCTCTCCCGCTCCGCCTTCTCTGCCGCAAGTTGGGCCTACAATATTTGATCCAAAAATTGGAATACAAGGAAACATATGTAAACATCAATGAAGGACGAATAAAACGAAATAACCCGGAAGGTAGCATTTAAGGTCTCCGTAACACCGGGTCGTCGTTCTATGGGCGGGGCCGAGCTCGTGGCCCCGTCTCGAGACCGAACCTCGCGAGAGAGCTCGGAACATCGCGCGGGACCGGGGAGAGAGTCGCCAACGAAGTACCGTCCATGTTCACGATGTTCATCGTGATGAGAGAGTCAAATGTCGAAAATTTAGCGTCATTTCATGTAATTGGTATTGAAGATGCCTCATGAACATGAATATCATTTTTCACTAACTTTACTTCATGATTTCATGTACTTCCGGCTTTCTTTCGCACTCGATCTAGCTCTCTCACTACCGGCTCGAAGAGGAAGCGTGGTTCTAAGCTCGGTGTTTCCCTCGCCATTTCATGTTCAAAGAGAAGCTCCTCTCAAGGTACCGGCAGATATCTTTCCCTACTAATACAAAAATTCTGGAATTAATTCATGTTCTCGGTTACTTTCTCATGTAAATGCGGACGAGCTTGGTCGCCTCTTTGAGGTCGACTTCGCGAGTTTTTTGGGAGGAGGAAGCGCGCCGCAAGAGCAAGGACGACGACTATGAGAAGGACCTCGGGAAGCTGACCGAGCAAGAGGACGGAAATCTAACGAGGATGGTGGTGGAAAGCCTGAAGCACGACAAATAGATGATAGAGGAGAGGCCTAATATGGTGTTGGATGAGAGGACGAAGGAGCTCAGGTAGATGTGCTTCAAGGAGAGGTTCAAGAGGAGGCAGCTGGCCCATGCACGGCCCCTAGCTAGTGAAAGATGACCGCTTGCGGATTCTTGTCTCTTGGATTTTGTTCGACTTGCAGATTTGGTCATGTAATTGGTCTTGAAGATGCCTCATGAACATGAATATCATTTTTCACTAACTTTACATCATGATTTCATGCACCTCGAGTTCATATCGGAGCTCTACTCTACGGTGAAAAACTAGCTAGCTAGAACGAAATAAAATTATTAAATACAAAATAAATATCTATTAAATACAAACTAGCCCGTAGGGGTGTAGGTTGATGAAGAAAAGGTTTGAATGTGTGAATTTGATTTTTTTTTTAAATTCTTTGCCGAGAGCCTTTGGCGTGCTCTCGGCACGGGTGCTCGTGCCGAGAGCCGAAGCGGGCTCTCGGCACATCTGACGGCTGGGCAAACGGCCGTGACGGCCGTTACGTTGCGCCGTGAGGTGGCGGCTGTGCCGAGGGCCCGCTCGCAGCTCTCGGCACGGCATCCTCCGTGCCGTGAGTGGGCGCCCGTGCCGAGAGGCGGCATCGTTCCCTCTCGGCACGAGAACTGCGTACCGCGGGTTCTTTCTGTGCCGAGAGCTGAACCCTTTGCTCTCGGCAAATCGTCTCTGTGCCGAGAGCTTGGGATCTGGCTCTCGGCACAGAAGCGAGCTCTCGGTAGAGGCCGCGTTTCCGGTAGTGTTGGGCCGGGGATCTCCGTACGTGGAAACCATGGTGCTGCGCGCGGCGAGCAGCGGCCAGAGTTGGAACGGGGTTCTGCGTTCGCCGTGGCAGTAGATTTGATCCATGGTCATGGATCACGCATGGCGTCATAGTTTGTCATATCTTACAGCTTTCACCAAACTATGATGGCGTCATGTAGCTCAATAGCAGGGTCCTTCCACCGAAATTTACCCATCTTGGTGAAGATCAAAACGAAAACAAAATGGTCAAAAATTCCATCAGAGTTATTTTCTCTTCTGTCATTAAGATCTATACCATATACTCCCTCCCACCTCCGTTTCATATTACTTGTCGTTTTGACTTTGTCTAGACGCATTCCTTTTGCTATGTATCTAGACATAAGTATATACAGGTGTATAGCAAAAGAAATGTATAAAAAAATCAAAACCACAAGTAACATGAAACGGAGGGAGTAGCTCCCAGTTATACAAGTACAATCATACAACACAACTGTTGAGGTTCATATGCATAACCGAAGGGAATAAAAGAGCAGCATTAGCACAACAGAGTTGTATGAAGTGCGGTAGGTAAGTACTAGAAAGACTAGCGCGGCACATGTAGTCCAGTGATTGATAGGAAGGGTGGAGATATTTTTTTTGCAAGATTTTAGGCTGTGGATTTTTTTAACTTTAGGGTATTTTTTTTTTTTGAAATGTAGGGAACGTGGATTGATTGTCACAGTGTTGGGGACTTCTTCACAAAATTTTAGACTGGGTAGATTTGTAGAAAGTTTAATTTCCTAAGATGCGGCTTAAATAAATGGTAATTCTGTAAAGCTTGAGGGGGCTTCGTTAAAATGTCAAAGTAGTGGTTTTTTTAAAGATGTGCATAACGTGTTTTTCATTAAGAAGAAGAAAAGTTTGGATATAGAGTTTGAACAAAAGAACAACAATTACAAAACAAGTGAAAAGGCCATAGGGCTAGAAAGGAAAAGATTACAATCTAATATGACCAAGGGAACCAATTCGGGCGAAACCAGCATGACCCCACCTCCACACTTCCTCGAGAATCGGCGGTGCAAGCTCGACCGGTTGAAGCGTGACCCTGTCATGGATTCGCGATTCCTCTCCTTCCATAACGACCAAACTACCAGAAGGGCCAAAGAGTTGAACCCCTTGGGCTGAAGCTTGTGTACCGGTTTCCTGGTACTTTACCACCACTCGAAGAAAGGTAACTCCACCTGTGGTGTCAAATCCTATAGCCCGAAGTAGCATAGAATCCTGAACCACATTTCGCGTCTGTAGACACACTCGACCAACAAATGATCCAAAGTTTCAACTTCCTGCGCACACAACACACAGTCATCCGAATCCCGCAGACCATGATGATGGAGCTAGTTCGAGGTCCAACAACAACCATGTAACACAAGCCAACCAAAGAAGCGGGACTTTTCTAGGTGCCTAGATCTTCCAAAGGTGGTCTGCACTCGCCAGATGAGTTCTCCCCACGAAGAGTGTGTGGTACGCAGCTCGAGGAGAACTCTCCTGAAGACAACCACTTCTAGATGAACCTATCCGGCTGGTCAAACAGGTGGAAGTCACACAATATGCCCCAAAGTGAAGCTATTGGCGGATGACCACGCACACAGTCTGGGTGAAGGAATGTCCCTCACCCAACGTTTACCTTGGAGGGCATCCCAAACTGTACGGGACCTTCTAGTTCGAGGTGGAACCGCGTCCCAGAGATCCTGTGCTAACTGACAAATGCAACAATCATTTAGCCAACAGTCCAACTAGAAAAGAGTGTGGAACCCATCACCTACTTTCATAGTTATCGAGCTGTCAATTAAATAAATCTTGCAACGACTTGTCAACCCAAAAAGTGTACACCGACCAAGTTTTGTCTGAGTCCACTCGTGTCAACTATAACCAGCGTAACCGTAGCGCAAAACCCATGAGCCGTGGGTTAGGGATGCCAAAGCCACTATATTGCTTTTGGGCAAGCCGCATTGACCCCAGCGACGATAAAATTTATTTTCGATAAAGTTTGCAGTGGATTTGTAAAATTTGCATATCTTTTGGCATACCTTTAAAGCTTGAGGGGGTTTCCATAAAACTGCTTAAGAGGTGGTTTGATCAAATGCAAAATTCACATAAGATTATCTGTGTGTGGGCTAAACTACATATTAATTTTGATAAAGTTTGAGGGATTTTGAAAGTTGGCAGTCCTTTTTGCATTCCTTAGAAGTACGAGGTGGTTTCCATAAAACTGCCCAAGAGGTGGCTTCACAAATGCTATTTCTGCAAAGTTCGAGAGGGTTTTCATGAAATTACCTGAGTGTGTGTTGGATGTCACTGTGACTGGTGCGCTGAATGCCTGTCATGCCGTGTTGATTGATATGTGCATCAAGTGTGGCCGTTCTGGGGATGCACATCTGTTGCTTGAGCAATGGCGCCATCAGGAGAGCTTTCATATTGCTTGGAATTCTTTGCTGGTGGCTAGTGTCAGAGATAGTGAGTATGAGAAAGCACTTTCAACCTTCCTTCAGATGTTTAGAAGCAGTGGTGTAGAATTCATGGATGAGTTCGTGTTGACTGTTGCACTTGGAGTATGTGGCGCTCTGGGTTTTGCTGAACTTGGAAAGAAAATGCATTCCTTTGCGGCAAAATCTGGGCTTCTGAATGGTTGTGGAGTTGGTAATTCTATCATCAGTATGTATGGCAAGTGTGGGGAGTGCGAAAATTAGAGGTGTGGAAGTAGGATGAAACGTTGTGCCTCTCAGCATCGGCGGTTGCGTGTTAAATAGGCAGGGAAGCTCCCCCTGCGTGGATTACAAGTTAATCATGGTGGTTTGTTACATGGCTCAAGATTACAACAGATCTTAATGATTACATCACAATATACTAACTAACTAGAGCCATGAGAACCAAACTCTATCGTGTACACAATTACATCCAGCCATATCTAGTTTATCTAACATCCTCCCTCAATCACAACCGTCCTAGGTTGAGACTGTGCTTGAAGTTTTCCAATTGTCGAACCGGCACTGCCTTCGTGAAGCCATCAACTATCTGATCTCCTGTTGGCACAAACTCAATTTTCAACAAGTTTCTTGACACTCTTTCTCTGACAAAGTGATAGTCAACTTCGATGTGTTTTGTTCTTGCATGGAAGACATGATTAGATGACAGATACTTGGCACCCATATTATCACACCATAGTCGTGCAGCCGGTGGACAGTATATACCAATCTCTTGTAACAAGGTCTGTATCCACATTATTTCAGCTGTAGCATTAGCTACAGCATTATACTCTGCCTCAGTACTAGATCGAGACACAGTTGGCTGCTTCCGTGCGCTCCATGACACTAAATTAGACCCCATAAATATGGCATAACCTCCGGTTGATCTCTTGTCATCTAAAGATCCTGACCAATCCGCATCAGGAAAACCACTGACCAACATCGAAGTAGATCTATTGATCTGCAATCCTATCTTAGTATCATGTTTACTATACCAAAGTATTCTCTTAACAACGGCCCAATGAAAGTCAGTTGGCGTATGCAAAGAATATGACAAACCTTATTAACGGAGAAAGAGATATCTGGTCTGGTAAGAGATAAATACTACAAAGCTCCTACCACACTACGATAATGAGTAGCATCTTTAGGTCCTAACGACACACCTTCATGAGCAAATAATTTTTCGCTAGTTGAGAGTGGAGTACTCACTGGTTTGCAGCTGAACATATTCACCTTCTTCAATAAATCTGATGCATATTTGTCTTGAGTCAGTAAAATACCATCTCGTGTTTCTCAATTCCTAGAAAATAATGCAGATCTCCTAGATCTTTCTGTGCAAAATCCTTCTTTAAGCTTTGCAGTACTCCAGTTGTTGCCTGTCTTGAGGAGCTTGCTACTATAATATCATCAACATATATAAGTACAAAATCTGTTACTCCTCCCTTGCTAAAATAGAACAAGGATGTGTCTACCTTAGATGCTTTAAAACCCAATTCATGTAGTTTGGTGCTTAACCTACCATACCAGGCACGGCGTGCTTGTTTCAAGCCATACAATGCTTTATCTAGCTTACTGATGAAATTGGGCTTACTTTTATCCTCATAACCAGGAGGTTGTCACATGTAGACCTTGAGGACCATGTGTGGTTCGAGGACTAGTGGATGGTCGCTTCCTGGTGTGATGAGTGATTGACAACGTTGTGTGGACTGATTCTTGGCTAAGTATTGCAGCTGCAGGTTGCGACTTGACTCGTGTTGGTGCAGGTGAAGAACAAGCACGAAAGGTCGTTGCTGGTGAGGCCTCCAGGTGTGGAGAAGACAAGTAGGCTTCGTTCGAGGGACCCGGTGGCCAGCGAGGTCAAGTGCAGGCCGCATGGTGGCAAGAACGGCAAGATGAACTCGAGGACGGTTTCTTGGTTGAGCCACAAAACCATGGTCGAACCGGGACTTCGTGGGAGCCAATTCATGAGTGGTGATTAGCAGAGGCTACATCAAGTTCGCGGGGTTTGCGGTGGTTCACCAGAAAATCACCGGGTTACTCAGCTGAGCCACAAAGCCGAGACCGAAGACCGGGCATGGCTGTCAGGCCAAAACTGTCCTGAACGGTTTGGAGAACCAGTCTGACCGGCTTGGGGTCGCAGCTCACTAGAAGCTTCGAGGCGGAGGACACGCGTCGTTATCGCAAGGCTTGCGTCGAGGCTACGCGAAGTGCGGTCGTCGGGCATCCGTCCGATGGTGCTACGAAGACAATTTCCCATAGTGCCCTTGGTGGGCGTGTATCCTAGTTTAGGCTTCAGTGGTATTTTAGTCTTTCGACTTGCCTCAATATAACCCAAGGGGTGAGAGGATGGCAGCCAACTCTTGGAACCCTAGCTCATTCGGTTTTCCTATTTTTCCCTTCCTATTTTCCTTAGGATTTCTATAGGACTAGCTTGAGAGCTTCATGGTGAGATCTTGTGAGAGGGAAGGATGATCAGGCGGAAGCTAGACCTTGTATGAACCTTTCATGGTATGTATAGATGATTCAGCGTGGTCCCTCAAGGCTTGATTGTGTTCCTCCCGTTTTTCCTTTTTGGTGATTTTCGAATTTCCGTTGAGAAGTTTTGGGGACGTTTCTTTGAGGTATTCTTGTGGATGTCACATATGAGGACCTTTTGCCTCTTTACTTGGTGATCTTGATCCAACAAACCCTTCAAAACGGCTTCGATTTGGGTGATTTCGGTGGTTTCCATGGGAAGGTGTTCTTGAGGGTTGACTTCCGATTCCTCTTGATTGAGTGAGTTTTGGGGACCGAGCTTCTAGCTAAAGGTAGTCTACGAGGTACCCCAACTATCCCAAAGTCTCACTTTGATCCGTGGAACGAATCGGGAGAACGGAAAAAGCCTTGCCCTCATTTGGTCTTGAGTCACCCCATCCATGTTGAAAGTCTGACATAGTTGAATAAATGCTTGGAGGTGAAGGTTCGGGTCCTCTTTACCGGTGAAGGGTGAATGTTGCACCATGCGGATTGTTGAGGTCTTGATCTCGAACGGTCTTCTGATCTCCTCAAGGTTCAAGATTGGTAGGTCGATGATGTCTGGGGTGCATAGCTCCCCAATCTTGCGCTCTTGCGGTGGTTGGTCACCCATCGGTGGAAGTCGATTCTCCCGAGGACTTTGAGGTGGTGAATTCTTCAGAGATTCCTCGCGATCCTTTGTCTCCCGACTCCGAATCTACAAAATCGAGTTTTTTAGCTTGATGTGCTTCACGTCTCCTTAGCCTCGTAAAGTTTTTCTAGATCATCCACAAAATTATCGGGTTTGTTGGAGAGGTAGCCGTCCATCTCCGTTAGGGTTAGCAATAAACAAAATATGCAAAAACTAGAAAGTAAAAACAAATCTATAAAAACTAGGGTTAGACAAACTAGATTAGATGTATTTTGAGGATGATCAAAATTTAGTAGATGCAAAAAGAAAAACAAAAAGAAAACTGAAAATTACAAAAAGGCAATAAAAAATCAAATCTTGATCACTTGTTCCCCGGCAACGGCGCCAGAAAAAGGGGCTTGTTGACGGTTAATAGTTATATCAAAGTTCGTTTATGACTTGCAAGTGGACAAGTCTCCCGTCGTAGTCAAGGGACCCTTCTTCCCTCGAGTGGTGAACCCAAGGTATCGAATCCGTGGGACAAATGTGTGACGCAAAAGTTGATCTAGTAAAGCCAAGTAACTCCAATCTTCGGTAAAAGAAACCCTAATGCATCTAGGTAAAAGACACGAAACTAATCTAATCTACTAAAGACCGGAGATAACAAAGTAAGATTGGGTAGATAAACCGATCTAGAGAGATCGGGATAAGCCTTTTGTTGAAGTTCCAAGCAAGAGAAGAAGTAGCAAATCGAATCTTATTAGATGCCTCTTTAAATCATGGTTTCCCGTCCAAATCCGAAAACATCCGCCTTTCGGAACCCCCGTTCGTCACAACGTATCCCTACTCATGCGGGGAGTCTAGGGCGAGTCAAAAGACAAGTCCGAAAGTGCATCTAGGCCCCTAAGTGGATTTTGGTGAATTGAATGACAAGGCGATTAAAGGACTAATGATTTTGTCTAAGATTGTGAGCAGGTTTTCTCTATATATTCATGAGCAACCATTGAAGTATTTTAATTATGGATGTATTTTATGGCTCACATTTTCAAAGACAAGTATATGGTGCAAGTCTTCATGAGTTTATTGAAAGAGAACAAGATGATGAGTGTACACACTATGGTTCTAAAATTGGAAGCTTGCATATCCGTTGTCAATTAAGATCAAGCATTTGAAGCAAGGTTTTTCAAATGAAAGGTAAATTGTGCAAGAAGCAAAGTGGAACTCAAAGTGGATTGGATAAGTGATGAAGAGATCAACCGAGGTGTCTAGGGTGAGGGACTAAGCAATCTTTGGGGCCGTAGCCAAGCCGCCATTCGTGTTTTTCTAAGGTGAAGGTCTAGAATCCGTGGGGTCTTCAAATATCATATTCAAACCTTAACCGAGGGAAGCTTTGCAAGTCATCAACTCGTTAAGATTGGCAACATGGAGTGACCATGGATCCAAGTGTGCATTCCTATGCTATATGGAAAGATCCTAAGTCACTAGCTCAAGTATGGACGTGCTCAAGTCAAAGGCTAAGATGAAAGCCCTCAAGTGGATATTGTTCAAGTATGGCAAGAATTGAAGTTGTTCAAGCTCAAGAGGTTAACGAAGCTCTTTTATTCCTTTCTTGAGTATAGGTATGCCGTACTATCAAGAGGGATGCATCTTAGCAAGTTGACCAAGTCAAAGTGCTCTTTAGTTGACCTAAGTGAGATCTAGCCTTAGAGTGTGCTAACAAACCCTACTAAACTAACCTAGGTCATTTCATCTTGGTGGTGAAATGCTAGTTTCTTTAAAAGAGGTTTTGGGGGTATCTCGGGCCTGACCGGTCTGACCGGTCAGAGGCACCCGTCTGACCGGTGCCGCTAGCCCAACAAGCCTAGTTTTTCGAACACCGATCGACCGGTGTGGGGCACCGGTCTGACCGGTGCCGCCCGGGGACTAACGGCTAGTTTTCTCCTTTGAGGGGTATAAATACCCCAAGCCTTCTTCAAGTGAGGGTTCTTTGTTTCTAGTGAGTTTGCTTGAGGTCCCAAGCCATTTCTAACTAGCTCTAAGCCTTAGTGGCTCTCCCCAACCATCTCTTTGTGAGATTTGTGGATTCAAGCCATCATCTTTGTGTTGGGTTGAGGAAGTGAGCTTAAGAGAGACCTTGTGAGCTAACAAGAGCAATTTCCATAGCTTGAGCACTTTGGTTTCGCGTCTACAATCTTTGAAGCATTTGTTACTCTTGGAGGTTTGCCTCCTAGACGGCTAGGTGTCGCCGGCTAGCTCCCAAGGTTGTGGTGAGCAGCGGGAAGTTTGTAAGGGCTGCGATCTTGCCTCTTCGTGGAAAAGATCACCTTAGTGGAAAGGAGGAAAGTGGTTGAAAGAGACCCGGCTTGTTGTGGGATTTGTCCCTTACAAGCTCCTCAACGGAGACGTAGCCATTCCTCGGTGGGTGGTGAACTTCGGGAAACAAATCCTTGCTTCTTCGTGTGGTTCGACTCTCTAAGTTGTTTATTCTAGCATATTACATTTGCTTCCGCTTCGATCTACTTGGGTGTGTTACTTGTGTGTGCAGGGCTCATTACTCTGCTTGTGATCATCTACAAAGGCCACACCATAAGTTCAGTTCGTGCTAGAAGCCAAGAGGTGCTTGAAGTTGTTTTTCGGGTTCTCTCGTGCTACACCGGTCGACCGGTGAGGCGCACCGGTCTAACCGGTGTCTCCGTGAACTCCGGTGCTCGACCGGTCGACCGGTCACCACCACCGGTCCGACCGGTGGAGCACCGTCAACTCAAGTGTTTGGGGAGAAAAAGTTTAAATTGGTCGTCTCGCCTATTCATCCCCCTCTAGGCGACATCAAGGTCCTTTCAAAGTCGAGATTCTTTCGGAAGATCCGGCGTGTACCTCTAGCCACCGCAGCTACAAGAACACCCTATGTAATCTATCTTGAGAATAGAATTGGAATAAGCAAAGCCGATCGAAAAACGAATCGAGGAAACACTTGATCGCTAGGAAAAGATTCAACTTGATAATTCAACTATAACAATGATACATACACAAGATCACCACCGGGATCCTTCCTTGATCTTGCTTCTAGCTCCGGGAACTCCGACGTGGTCTTCCGTGCAAGGTTCCCACGTCGGCTAGGGAAACCCTAGTCAACTAGCTCGACCCTCTCCTCTCCGAGATGGTGCCCCTCTCTTCTCTGCTCCTCGGCGGCCGATGACGAATTGTATGATCCGTGGCTCTTGGTCGGGGGGCTATAAATAGCCTCGATTTGCGGCTAGGGCAAAGGGGAGCCTCACCGGGACGTGGACGAGGGCCGGGCCGACCGGACCGGGCCGGCCGGCCCGGGCCCATCCGGGCCCGGCCCCGAGGCCTCCTTTGCTCTACGTCGGTTCCCTTGCTTCCCGGATGTTTCCCCTTTCGCATGTAGGTCCATGTCGTCGGTTTCTCTCCGAATTGGGCATAACTCCTTGTCTTGCAAGATTCAGCACTTTTACGGTCGGGTCCTCGGAGTTTGTCATCTTCTCGAATCGGGTCCCCGACTTCTTGGAGTTAAGTTTGCTTCATTGCATGACTTGTACGGGGCTTCAAAGTCTTGTCATAAGGTGCTTGATGAACTCATCCCGAAAGTCTTGCATTCAACACTAAAACCCTGCATAAACACTAAACTCCAAAACCGACATGCACACGTGAACTTGTTATACCACGGGGGTTAGTACCAATGGATAAGGTATAAAACTCATGCCAACACCGAAGGTAAACTCATGACTAGGTTGACGGATTTTCACCGTCAACATCTCCCCCATGCTTAAACCTTGCTCGTCCTCGAGTAAGCCTTCGATGGATATCATCATTGCCAAACAATGTTTAAACCTTGCACTTGATCATACATGAGAAAACATAATGCTCTCAAAATTTTAATTCATTAAAGTTCCATAATGTACTAGCCTTCATCTCTACGGAGGGTAGATTCTTATTAAGCTTATCCCACAAGTATTAACATGCTCACAAAGTTTAAATAGATCTCAGAATTTTTGAAATAAAGAATGAGATAAAGAAAAGCTAAACCAAGTTCACAAATTTAAATCATCTTGCATATTGCTCATGAACTCTCATCTCGCTTGTCTCTCAAGCCTATATATTCTACTCCTTTCCCTCTCATAACATATATGTGTGGTAGGCTTTATATGGAGCTTTGGGAAAGTTTAGTCCTAACAAGATTTTATAAATGAGGTGTTGTCAAAACAAGACAAGCTTCTCATGGTCTTACCAAGACTCGTCAAAAAGGTCATTGGAAAATAATGTTAAATCAAGGAGGGGAAAGAGAAAATACACACACTTTAGATGAGTGGACATGTGCAAATGGCAAAGAGTGATCCCGAGGCACAAAGGAAGTCCTCGTTATCGGATTGCACATGGTTGGAAAATGAGAATGGATCTTTTAAACTTGAAGCCTTGAATGCACTTTAGAGAACCGGGGAGTTCATTTTACGCATACTCGTTTTTTTCTTTTTCTCATTTTCTCCTTCTTTTCTTTCTTTCTTTCTTTCTTTCTTTCTTTCTTTCATTCATTCATTCATTTTTTTTTTCTTGTGAGACTTTCACCTTGGAAGTCACGTACATCGCCTTTGAATTTTCTTTCATTCATCATTTTTTAAATTGCTCCCCTTTGAACTCTAAAACTGCACCGTACCTACCTCCTCCCCCATGCTTAGACATTGCTCGTCCTCGAGCAAAGAGGCGATAAATAGGGTAGGTACCGGAAATATTTTTCCTTTGGAGAGATACTTGAAATCTTCAATGTTGGCACCGTCTTGCGATCTTCCTTGAATTGATGATCCATTCTCAACGATAGGTTGTGGTCAAGGAGGTAAACACAAAAGATGATATTTGGTTTTAAGGGTGGATATCCGGCGAGGTTTGTGAGATCTCCAATGTGGGGATACACAATGCACGGATAAAAGGCTAGCAAAAAGATAGATACGCAAAAACGGAATGACCAAATCTTCTTAGTCTCGGGCCAGAGAAATCATGGCCTGCAATAACTCACTCAAAAATAAATCTTGTACACTAAGGTTTATGCACTCAAATATATATTAGGCTTTGGATAGGTTGAGCAACACACAAGTGATATTTATGACAAGGTTAGTGATATTTTTGAGCATAAAAGACATCTTTAATCTATTCATAACTTGAGAGCACATAAAAGACTATGGGTCTTTATTTTAATCATAACATCCGCTAAAGATTAAGCTAGAATTTAAATAAATTCAGATTCGTATTTTAAGAGAGCACTAGCTTTAACATGCATAAATCAATTACAAAGATAAACAAAGCAGCAATTATAATCATATATCATGATGGCGTAAATTTTTGTAACTTTTCCAATGATATAATCGAGGTGGTGTCTTTATTAATAATGAAATCAAGTTGAAATACAAACTGAAAATAAACAAACACACTTGCTGAAATTTAAATAAAAAACAGAAAATATTACGCAAACACACACAAACAAAAGCTGAAAATTACAGAGAAAAAGAAGAGAAAAGAAAACTAAAGTTCCTAAATCTTCTAGTCCTCTGCCGGTGGTTGGTGTTGATGATCTTGATAGTAATACCCTTGCTCATAATATGGTTGGACATTCCCTCTGACGAATTGATTTGGCTCCACTAGGTGAAGGCGTCCAAGCTCATAGGCAATATTTGCATTGCCCTCACCAAGTTGAGCCGCGTTGGCTTGGATGGCTGCGACGTTTTGGGCGTTTCTTGCAACATACCCTCCAATTATGGCCATGCTTTGTTGTGGTTGGGGATATTGTGCGTAGGGCTCCGCGAAGTTAGCGTTGGGCACCACATAATTTGGTGGGGGTACCGGTGCACCACCCCCCATGCTTGCTCTTGTGCCCTCCGTAATAACTTGGCGGAGGAGGGATCCCGCCAAATGGTGGCACATTGGGTTGTGCTCCACTCGCTTGTGCGGAGGATGTTCCCTCCTCTACGATTCTTCCTCTTTTGTTTTTCATTGCAGGGACAAGGAGTCCCTATTCCAACCAATCTTCCCTCCCTTCGATGAAAAGCCTAAGCCTCACATCCGGGAGGGGTAGGTTCACCATGTCCAAACGAAAACCTCCTCTCTCATCCCCACTAATGTATTTGCCTTGGCGCAAATATTCAATGCCGAGAGAGGTACCACGCAAAAGATGGTCGGGGTTCCTTGCGATCCCCGGCCGTAAGGAGAAGGCCAACATGGAGAGGTAACACCCCGAACCGATATGTCCCGCCCCCGATGTTGCTTCACAACACCAACGGTTGATCATAAGGTAAGAGGGGTCTATTGGCTGCCTGGCAATTAAAGCCGAGTAGAGCCAATTCAACTCCGTGTCGGTCACCTTCGTCTCCTTCATCCTCCCCAATACCCTCTTGCACATCCAAGAGTGAAATATCCGGATAATGGGGTTTCGGATGCAATTGCGTTGTTGATGGGCTTCTCCGGAGATTAAATTCCAAAATCCCGCTAACATGCCGGGTGGCACGTCAACTTTCTCCGGAGCTCCCTTATGGAATCCAAGTAGCTCCCTAACATGCTCGTAGGGAACCACTTGTTGGACTCCCTCCAAACGGAATGATAAGCTTTGCACCCCATCATCAAGGATAGGTGCAATGGTCATCAAAATTTCCAAGGCGAACCCCTTGTGGGTGTCCGCCGATACTCCGTTGGAGAATTGCACCCATCCAAGGTGCCCCAACATGTAGTATATGTTGGTGCCAAAACCCAAGGTATAGAGTGCTTGGTCGTCGAACTCGACGTTGGGCACAAGCCTCTTCTCAAGACGAGAGAGCATCTCCTCCTCCGACGACGACAAGATGATGAAGCCGTACGAAGAATATATCGGAGTGTAAGGAGGTGGCGCGGTCGAACGGGTCGATCGTCGTGGTGGCGCGGGCTGCTCCTCCGTGTGCCCTTGAGGTTCGGTAAACCTAATGGACGTGCTCCTTGCAGCCCTCATACCACCAAGGAGGAGAGCATCGTTCCTCCTCGGTGGTGCCGTATCCGTCTCCATGCTCGGGAGACTCGAAAACCGAGTGCCTCCTCGAAGACGTCGTTGATGACGGCTTGGATGACGACGAACCCTTCTTCTTGGAGAAGAGACTTGTGGTTTTCTTCCACATGGTTGCTGCACTCTTTTCTTCTACTAAAACTCCGGGTTGCAACCGGTAACTAGGCACTAAAAATCTTTACTTCGGATGTGGACTTTGAGTGGATTAAGGATGTGGATTTTTTTGAGCTATCAAGCTTGGGAAGGTTGGCTATGTCTACGGAGGTTTTGGGCACACAAACTTGAACACACAAACAAAGGAAGGAGAGGGAAGCTTGCTCGCAGAAAACGGGAGCCGGGGGGGCTCCTTAAATAGGGTAGGCCGGCCGGCCTGGGCCGACCGGCACGGGGGCCTCCGTGCTCCTCCCCGCCTCGTCTTTCTTCCAAAGACGATCATTTCGCCTCCGCAACTTTCCCCGCCCGCGTGCTCCACGAGTTGCACCGTCCAAACGCTCTCGTCCACTCCTTTTCTTGCATTATTGGTCCTTCCACTTGATGCTTCATGCTTTGGGTCATGTCCATGCTCCCTAGCTCCACTTGCTTCACATGCCACCATGAAATTCTTGCAAAGTTGATGCTTGCTGCCCACCATGCTTGTCCTTTGCATGTGGATTTGGTGAAAGTTGATGAAAGGGAATCCAATGGTGCATGCATGATTAATTCAAACTAGATTGCCTCCATTTAGGTATGTTTAAGGTTAAGCACTCCTCTAATTCGAAATTTAAAATATTTTTCATAGCCATGCAAGAGCTCAAACATAAATTTAGAGAAGTTTTTAAACCATTAAAAACAAATGTAAGTCGAAAATATTTTCCGACTACGTTGATTTCGGTCTCACCGGTATAGTTTGCCTCCATCGGTTGAGAGCAAACTTTTCCCGGCTTGATCATGGGGGCATAGGTTTAGGTCCTAATTTTGGCTAAATAAGAGAGATTTTGAATAAAACAAAATTAGATGGGGCTTAGAAAAATTCTAATCCTAGAGAAACCAAGGATATAGATTTTTAAATAAACCAAAAGTTTTGATTTCTAGGTTCACGCGAGTCCTACCACGTGCTGAATTTTATTAACACCTAGATATAAGTCGTGGCTCTACTCGTGTGGTTTTAGCATGAAAAATAAGTCAATCTCAGCACCAAAATGAGGGTGAAAGGTTGAGTTAGGTTCTGAAATTATTTCGTTGTGGTTTCTCGAAAAGAAAAGAACAAACAAGCACATAGGAGGGTTCATGCAAGGGGTTTATGATAAAGCAAAACATTCAATCAAGAATTATGTCTCTAATATTGTTCAACCACTTCTAAGTATAATGTCTTTGCGTAATAAAATTCAAAACTAAATTATTAAAAATACTCGAAAAAACTGGAATCGGGTTGTCCTCCCGGTAGCTTATTCTTGACTCGACGAAACGGGTTGCCTCCCGCCTAGCGCTTCGTTTATAGTATATAGCTAGACTTCTTCACTTGATTACTTCGGAACAACGCTCTTTGCGGGCGTTGCAATCTTGGGTACCCACTTCCGCACCATCTTGGGCACGGGCTTGTTTTCCGGCTTAGTCATTTTTTGGTCTTCACAGTCGCTTCTCTTCCTTTGTTTTAACGGATGCAACACCTTCTTTGATTTTCTTTACGTTCATTTTTTTCGGCTTCTTCTTTTTCAGCTCCTCCTTTTGCTTTGGTTCTCCCTTCACTCCAATCATGTTGCATGCCTTGATTCTTGGACGGAACTTGAAGGAACTCCTTTCTCCGCCGATATCGAACATGATCTCCCCCTTGCCAACATCAATAGTAGCTCCCACGGTCTTTAGGAAAGGCCTCCCAAGGATGAGCGGCGGCTTCTCCCACTATCCCAGCTCGAGCACAACGAAGTCGACGGGGATGAAGTGGTGTCCGACCTTCACAGGTACATCTTCAGCAACGCCCAAGGGATAGCGAATAGAGTTATCTCCCAACTCCAAACATATACCTGCAGGCTCCATTGGTAGGCGTAGCTTCTCGAACACATCCCTCGGCATGACGCTCACACTTGCTCCAAGGTCGCATAACGCCTTCTCGAAGTTGAAAGAACCAACCGAACATGGAATAGTAGGGCATCCGGGGTCCTTTTGCTTCTCCAGCCCATTAGCAATAGCGACACTACACTCCTCGGACATCTTGACATGATCTACCCCGAGTGTTGCTATCTCATATTTATTTGCAAGTATGTCTTTAAAGTAACGAGAATATGTAGGTACTTGTAGGGCATCTAGTAATGGCATGTTGATGCTAAGTCTACGCACAACTTCCACAAACTTCTCAAAGTGGTTGTCAAGTTTACCTCGGAAGTAGCGTGGCTTGAGTTGCGGTATCCTCGTGTCTTCCTCCGGCATCTCAAATTCGGGTTCCTCGGTGACGATCCCCGTAACCTTCTCTTTAGCAACTCCTTCCACCTCGGTGGATGGTTTAAGCTTCCTTGCTCCCGCGGAACGTTCCGGATCTTCGGTCTCCTTCCCCGAACGCGTTTGAATGGCCTTCGCCGATTCGGGACTTTTGGGTTGTCCCGGAAGCTTCCCTTCATCATTAGTGAGGCGCCCCGCAAGTTGCCCAACTTGCGTCTCGAGCATCTTCATCATGTTGAGCACTTGATGATTGGACTTCCGACCTCCGTCACCTTGCTATCGATGTTCTCCAACACCTTGTCTATGGTCTTGAACTTGGTGACGGTGTCCTTGTTGATCTTAGCTTGCTCATCCATGAACTCCTTCAATTGTATACGAAGCGGAACCGCGTTAGGAATAGATGAACTTGCGTTAAATTGAGGTCTACCTTGCCCGTAGCGGAAGTTCGGCAATTCTCCCTTCCTCATGTAGTCGAGCACTTTGGCTTCCTCCGGACAATCTTTGCGGACATGGCCATACTCTCCACATTCTTCGCATGTGGACCTTGCTTCGGCGGCCTTCAAGTTTTGAGCCTCTTTCTTTTCCATCTCCATCTTCTCCAACCTCCTCATGAGAGAGTCGATCTTGCCTTCAAGTATGTTCTCCTTCTCCACTTGCAAGACTACTTTGACGTTCCCCGTGGGTTGAACCGGATGTAGGCGCCCGGACGACGCCCACGTGTCATTATCCGCGACCTTCTTGAATAGAGTGAAAGCTTCCGTCGGTGTAAGTTCGATGATGGATCCTCCCGCCGATGCATCGTTGATCGTCCTTGACGCCATGGTGAGTCCTTGGTAGAACTTTTGCACGAGGTCTTCCTTCGGGAACTTGTGATGTGGAACCGCCCGGTGTACTCATTGAAACGCTCGAATGCCTCCGAGATTGTTTCCGTAGGATATTGAACAAAGGTGGCAATCTTATTACGCAAGCTTTGAGTTTTACCCGGTGAGTAGTATTCCTTCATGAAAGCCTTCATCAACGTGTTCCAATTTTGCACCGTCTCCGCCGGTTGAGAGTGGAACCATTGCAAAGCCTTCCCGAGTAGTGAGAATGGAAAAAGCCTTGCCCTCATTTGGTCTTGAGTCACCCCATCCATGTTGAAAGTCTGACAAAGTTGAATGAATGCTTGGAGGTGAAGGTTTGGATCCTCTTTACCGGTGAAGGGTGAATGTTGCACCATGCGGATTGTTGAGATCTTGATCTCGAACAGTCTTCCGATCTCCTCAAGGTTCAAGATTGGTAGGTCGATGATGTCCGGGGTGCATAGCTCCCCAATCTTGCGCTTTTGCGGTGGTTGGTCACCCATCGGTGGAAGTCGATTCTCCCGAGGACTTTGAGGTGGTGAATTCTTCGGAGATTCCTTCGATCCTTTGTCTTCCGACTCCGAATCTTCAAAATCTAGCTTTTTAGCTTGATGTGCTTCGCGTCTCCTTAGCCTGTAAAGTTTTTCTGGATCATCCACAAAATTATTGGGTTTGTTGGAGAGGTAGCCGTCCATCTCCTGTTAGGGTTAGCAATAAACAAAATATGCAAAAACTAGAAAGTAAAAACAAATATATAAAAACTAGGGTTAGACAACTAGATTAGACGTATTTTGAGGATGATCAAAATTTAGTAGATGCAAAAAGAAAAACAAAAAGAAAACTGAAAATTACAAAAAGGCAATAAAAAATCAAATCTTGATCACTTGTTCCCGGCATCGGCCGCCGGAAAAAGGGGCTTGTTGATGGCTAATAGTTATATCAAAGTTCGTTTATGACTTGCAAGCGGAAAAGTCTCCCGTCGTAGTCAAGGGACCCTTCTTCCCTCGAGTGGTGAACCCAAGGTATCGAATCCGTGGAACAAATGTGACGCAAAAGTTGATCTAGTAAAGCCAAGTAACTCCAATCTTCGGCAAAAGAAACCCTAATGCATCTAGGTAAAAGACACGAAACTAATCTAATCTACTAAAGACCGGAGATAATAAAGTAAGATTGGGTAGATAAACCGATCTAGAGAGATCGGGATAAGCCTTTTGTTGAAGTTCCAAGCAAGAGAAGAAGTAGCAAATTGAATCTTATTAGATGCCTCTTTAAATTGTGGTTTCCCGTCCAAATCCGAAAACATCCGCCTTTCGGAACCCCCGTTCTGTCACAACGTATCCCTACTCATGCGGGGAGTCTAGGGCGAGTCAAAAGACAAGTCGAGATTCTTTCGGAAGATCCGGCGTGTACCTCTAGCCACCGCGGCTACAAGAACACCCTATGTAATCTATCTCAAGAATAGAATTGGAATAAGCAAAGCCGATCGAAAAACGAAATCTTCGAGGAAACACTTGATCGCTAGGAAAAGATTCAACTTGATAATTCATCTATAACAATGATACATACACAAGATCACCACCGGGATCCTTGATCTTGCTTCTAGCTCCGGGAACTCCAACGTGGTCTTCCGTGCAAGGTTCCCACGTCGGCTAGGGGAACCCTAGTCAACTAGCTCGACCCTCTCCTCTCCGAGATGGTGTCCCTCTCTTCTCTACTCCTCGGCGGTCGATGACGAATCGTATGATGCGTGGCTCTCGGTCGGGGGGCTATAAATAGCCCGATTGGTGGCTAGGGCAAAGGGGAGCCTCATTGGGACCTGGATAGGGCCGGGATGACCGGACCGGGACGGCCGGCCGGGCCCATCCGGGCCCGGCCCCGAGCCTCCTTTGCTCTACGCTCGGTTCCCTTGCTTCCCGGATGTTTCCCCCTTCTCGCATGTAGGTCCATGTCATCGGTTTCTCTCCGAATTGGGCATAACTCCTTGTCTTGCAAGATTCAACACTTTTTCGGTCGGGTCCTCGGCGTTTGCCATCTTCTCGGATCAAGTCCCGGACTTCTTGGAGTTAAGTTTGATTCATTGCATGACTTGTACGGGGCTTCAAAGTCTTGTCATAAGGTGCTTGATGAACTCATCCCGAAAGTCTTGCTTTCAACGCTAAAACCCTGCATAAACACTAAACTCCAAAACCGACATGCACACGTGAACTTGTTATACCACGGGGGTTAGTACCAATGGATAAGGTATAAAACTCATGCCAACACCAAAGGTAAACTCATGGCTAGGTTGACGGATTTTCACCGTCAATAGTCTTGCTCTTTGGTCCAGTAGCACTTCAGTGGCTGCGTGGGCTTGGCAAAAGAAGGTTGTGGAGGTGCACGAGTGAGATCGGGTTCATAGGCCGAATACTTGAATAGAATTTTTATCGGCTCCCATTTATTCCCCCCTCTCTGGTTCGCCGCTTCGGTCCTTCAAGTGGTATCAGAGCCGGTTACGGGTCTTGATTGACTCTAAGCAATCTAAGATCCAAGGATGGCGCACCAGGAACGAGGTTCGGGTCCTCCACACTTCGATGGGAAGAACTACCATATGTGGAGTAAGCGGATGGCGGCGTTCCTCCGTGGAAAGGGTCAGATCCTTTGGGATGTCACGGTGGACACAGGCTATGTCCAGCCGATGAACTTCCTCGCTCTAGGATCGAGGGACATGTTCGACGCCAACAACAAGGTGGTCGACTACTTGTTTCGTGCTTTATGTCAGCCTGAATTCGATCGGGTGCACACCAAGCACCTAGCTTGTAGAATCCGGTCGATGTTGAAGGAAGCTCATGTTAGGAATGCCCGGTGTTCGGGCTCGGATGTATGCGACCTACCGTAGAGAGTACGAGAACTTCACTCATCTCCCCGGTGAGTTCATCAATGCCTTATTTCGAGGTTCATGGTGGTAATGTGGATGTGCTCCCGTACGATGATCATGATAGGGTTGTCAAGCTCTTACACTCGTTGGATCATACGGTTTGGGGCGGAAAGTTCGAGGCCATTGCGGAGTCAGAGAAGTATGACACTCTGATCATGAACGAGTTGTTCTCGAAGCTCAGGTCGGCTGAGGTGGATCGGGGCATGATAGCCAAGATTGAGGGCCCGACTGACTCTCATAGTCTCTCCCTCATCAGTGGTTCGAAAGGAAAGGCAAACACTAACCCATCCACCAGGATGTTCTCCTTGTCCTCTTTGATGTCTATGCCAGATGAGGATTTCGACGTGCTTGGAGAGGACGAGCTGGCGCTGCTGACAAGGCGGTTCGAGAGGCTGCACGAGAATCGGGTGAACATGAGGAGGAACGCGAGGACATGCTTTCAGTGCAGCAAGCCGGGACACTTCATCGCCGACTGCTCGGAGAAGGTCGAGAGAAGGGACAGCTACAAGCACAAGTCGAAGACAGATGGCAAGTACCGGTCAAGGCATGATCACAAGAGCAAGCACAAGGGCAAGGACAAGGACGAGTGACGATCGAGGAAGAAGGAGAGCTGAGGAAAGGCCTGAGCGATGGTTGGAGCGAGCGATGTCGACTCTAGTTCCGCGTACTCCACCTCGAGCTCGAGCAGCAGTGAAGATGAAGGTGATCGTCGCAAGGGTAGGAAGTCATCCAAGAACCTAAGCGGGCTGAGCTGCTTCGCTAGAGATGGCTTCTGCACCATGGCGCTGAGCTCCGGCAGCAAGAAGAGCCACCAGAGTGACTCGGACTCCAACTCCGACGACGAGGTGCGTGATGAACTTCCCTTCTTGCGTCAGGAGAATGAACGACTTGGCTTGTTGCTTGATAATCGTGATGACATGCTTAGAGAGGCCAAGAAGATGAGGAAAGAGCTTAGGGCCTCGCTTGAGGATGCTAGGACTAGAGTGGCTGAGTTAGAAACAAATAACTTGGATGCTAAGCTTGAAATTGATTCTCTGAAAGCTTCAACTGTTGTTTCTGATGAAGTTGAATGCACTGATTGTCCTATCTTTCTAGCTGATCTTGCCTTGTTTAAGGAAAAGTATGCCTCCAAGTGTGAGGAACTAGATCTGCTTAGGGTTGAAGTGGTTGAGCTTAAGTCTAGACCTGCTTTGCTAGGTGCTTGCACTTCTTGCCCTGTTTTGTATGAAAAAATTGATGAGATGCTTGCTTACATTGTTTCTCTTGAGGCTAAGCTGAAAGAACCAATTCCTACTTCTTGTTCTACCTGTGAATTGCATGCCTTGAAGAATCTGGAACTTGCACATTATGTGGATCGTTTGCAAGATGAGAATGATGAGTTGAGAAAGTTGATGGGTTGGTTGTCTGGTCATGAGACTCAATTGAGGATAATGATCGAGACATATAAGCTCCAGGATGGTGAGGGACTTGGGGCAAACAAGGTTGGTGAGGGAAGTGGAGAGAATATCCCAGAGCCACCAAAAACCCACCACAAAAATGCTTTTGTCCCTAAACCGAACCATCTTAGGAACCGACTAGACACAACCCCAGCTCCACCCATGTTTCCTCCACAAACCAATGATTTCCAAAAGCCTATCAAATTCATGAGCACTTTTGGGAAAGTGTTCTTTGGGAAAGAGAGTGAGAAGACAAGTTAGGAGAAACCGGTTGAGAAGCCTAGTGAGGAGAAACCGGTTGAGAAGCCGAGTGGAGAGAAACCAAATGAACAGCCCCATCCCAAGCCTAAACCTAAGCCCATAAGGTTTCATTGTGGCTATTGTGGGAGAGATGGCCACAAGGATGAGTTTTGCTTCAAGAGGAAGCGAGAGGAGGGAATGGCGAAGGAGTGGGATAACAAGGACAAGTACCACCCCTCCAGTGGTGTACTTGAGCCTTGTGTGCCGATGCCCAGGGCCAAGGCAAGTGTGAGAAAAGTTCCGGCTTGGGGAGGGCGAAAAGCTGCAGGAGGTGTTGCAGGAGGAGTGAAACCGATCAGACCGGTTTGGAGTCAGCAGGGGGCAAGTTTGGTTTTCGTGCTTGTGAGGAGTCTCGGTTTGTTTCAGGAGGTCGTGGTTCTGGTGGTTGGTCTGGAGAGTTTGCAGGTGGTCAGTTTGCTAGGTGTTCTCCCCCTCGTGCTCAATACGGGGATGGGAGGAGTCATAGCTTTGAGTTGGAGAGGAGGGACGGTCCACAGTCTTCCTTTCGTGGTTTTGGTCCTCCTCCAGTTAGAGAGGGATGGTTCCCTCATAGTGGTTACCGTGGTGGTGTTCGTGAAGGTAGCTTTGGTAGAAGAGATGTTTTGGATCGTGCTAACCCCACTTTTGAGCAAATGGCTCGGCGCTGGTTTTACTCTTTTGGTACTGACCCCAGTGTTGAGTCGTTTGTTCATTCACGTGCTCGTTTTTGAATTTCAGGTGGGAGACTTGAAGAACATTTGGTTGATTGACTCCGGTTGCTCGAGGCATATGACCGGAGACAAGGGGTGGTTCTCAAGTCTCGTCCCGCTAGTGACAAAGAGGTACATCACCTTTGGGGACAATGGGCGAGGGCGTGTGTTGTCAGAAGATGAGATTAAGGTGAGTGACAAGATCACTCTCAAGTGTGTTGCTCTTGTTCAATCGCTTGGATACAATTTGCTTTCCATGTCCGAGCTGTTGGATGAGGGTTTTGAGGTGTTGTTTCGGCCTAGTGGTTCTCGAATTTTGGATTCTCGAAGGGACCTTGTCTGTATGATCGTTCCCGAGGGTCAGGTGTTTCGCGCTGATTTTTCTCATTCTTCTGGTGTTGAGCGTTGTTTCTTTGTTGGTTCTTCGAGTGAGTTGTGGAAGTGGCATAGGAAGTTGGGTCACTTGAGCTTTGACCTTTTGTCTCGCTTGAGTAAACTCAATTTAGTTCGAGGATTGCCACGGTTGAGGCTTGAAAAAGAGTTGGTTTGTGCGCCGTGTAGACATGCCAAGATGGTAGCCTCTTCTCACCCGCCTCTCACAAATGTGATGACTGAGCGTCCATGCGAGCTTCTCCATATGGACCTTGTTGGCCCAGCTCGTGTGCGATCTGCGGGTGGGAAGTGGTACGTCCTTGTTGTGGTGGACGACTACTCTCGGTATGTGTGGGTGTTTTTTCTTGAGGAGAAAGGGGAGATATTTGGTTTTGTTCAAGATCTTGTCTTGAGGTTGAGGAACGAGAGGCACGGAGATGCCATACGAGCAATCCGCAGTGACAATGGCTCAAAATCCAGAAACTCTCGTTTTGAAACCTTTTGCCATGACTTGGGTCTTGAACACCAGTTTTCGAGTCCGTATACGCCTCCCTAGAATGGTGTTGTGGAAAGGAAAAACAATACCTTGCGTGAGAGTGTTGTGGAAAGGAAAAACAATACCTTGCGTGAGATGGCTCGGACGATGCTTGATGAGCATTGGACTCCGAGAAGGTTCTGGGCTGAGGTGGTGAATACCGCGTGCTATGTTTCGAACAGGATTTACCTCAGAGTGCATAGGAAGAAAACCTGCTACGAGTTGATGCATGGTCGCACACCCCAGGTGAGTCACTTCCATTTCTTTGGTTGCAAGTGTTTTATCCTTATGAAAGGGAGGAAGTTGGATAAGTTTGAGGCTAGGTCGGTCGATGTTATTTTCTTTGGTTATGCATCTCACTCTAGAGCATATCGTGTGCTCAATCTTGAAACTAACCAAATCCTGGAAACTTGCGAGGTAACCTTCGATGAGACACAGCCACGTAGTCAGCTTGTCATTGAGTGTGCAGGTGATGATGAGCTTGGCGAGGAGATCTTTCAGGAAGAGGAGCATGAACATGGAGATGATGAAGATGGCGATGTGGTGCCCGCGGCTGAGCATGTACCTACTACTTCGACTACAGTGATGGACGGCCCCTCTCCCACACCTACTACGACAAACCAAGATCAAGGAGAAGCAACTGTTCAGGGGGAGGTAGCATCAAGGCGAGAACCTCCCCGACGAGTACAAGTGGATCACCCAGCTTCAAGGATCATCGGCGACATGAATGAACATACTACACAGTAGAGGGTTCGGAACAATTCTCATTTCGCTCATGCTGCATTTGTTGCCACGTTTGAGCCCAAAGACATTGGACGCACACTATCGGATCATAATTGGGTTAATTTGATGCATGAGGAGTTGGAGAACTTTGAGAGAAATCATGTTTGGGAATTGGTTGACCCTCCTCCAGGGTGTAAGCCGATTGGGACAAAATGGGTGTGGAAGAATAAAGATGGAGAGAAAGGTGAAGTGGTGAGAAACAAGTCAAGGCTTGTTGCTCGGGGGTTCGGGCCGTAAGGAGGGGGATCGACTACGAGGAGACCTTTGCTCCCGTAGCTCGTTTGGAGGCGATTAGGATCCTTCTAGCCTTTTCCGTGGCTAAAGGGTTCAAGTTGCACCAAATGGATGTGAAGAGTGCCTTCTTGAATGGTGTGTTGGAGGAAGAAGTGTATGTGAGGAAACCACCAGGGTTTGAGAGTGTGAAGTACCCCCATCAGGTGTACAAGTTGAGGAAGGCACTGTATGGGTTGAAGCAGGCGCCTAGAGCTTGGTACGGTAGGTTGAGGGGGTTCTTGTTTCAGAGAGGGTTCGAGATGGGGAAGGTCGATCAGACCTTGTTTCTACTCAGGCAGGGCAGAGATATCCTGATTGTGCATGTGTACGTGGATGATATTGTCTTTGGTGGCTCGTCTAACTCTCTTGTTGCAAGGTTTGCAGAGGATATGAGCAGGGAATTTGAGATGAGCATGATGGGTGAGTTGCACTTCTTCCTTGGGCTACAAATCATGCAATCAAAGGAAGGAACATTTGTGCACCAAGCTAAGTACACCAAGGACATTGTGAGGAAGTTCAAGATGGAGGACTCCAAGGCCATGGCAACACCTATGAGTATGAATACACCTCTTGATGCAGATGAGGAAGGTGAACACGTGGACCAGAAGGAGTACCGGAGCATGATCGGGTCACTCCTCTACTTGACGGCGACGAGGCCAGACATCCAGTTCTCGGTATGTCTGTGCGCTCATTTTCAAGTGTATCCATGGTTGATAGCTATGTTTTTGAAAAATGTCACATGTATGCTCTCTTGTGAGAAAGTGTCTTTATATGATCTTAACATGTTCTAGTGGCTTGGCTATGTGTAATTTGTGGTTGGATATCTTATTTTGATCATATGAGGTGAAAGGCTCATTTGCCATCATGAATGTTTAGCCCTCATGCTTTATCTTGTGGATGGGCATAAGTTCCTTTTTGTCGCAAAGGCATTTCATGTACCAAATATGAATCTGAAAATGAAATGTAGATTGCTTGGAAAATGTGCTTCCATGTCATATGTGCTAAATTTAAATTGCTTTGGGTGCTAAACCGTTGCATGATGCCTACCAATGAGAAGTCTCATATATAGAAGTAGGCACATGACTCGGTGGCTTTGACATGAAGGTGCTTGTGGGTGTTTGTGATGGTCTTATGATTAGAATGGTTGTTCTAGCATGAAGTTTGTGTGGCTTTGCCATTTTCACATGTTTTGCTCATGTTTAGGACTTTGCTCATGATAGGGTACTTTTTCGCAAAATTGCTCAATCCTATCTTAGCTTTGTCTAATGGTTGTGAAACTTGGTAATCATGAAGTTAATGTCATTACGAAGCTGTAGAGTACCTAACTTGCTCATTTGGATATGTGTAGCATCTTGTGATGCATTTTGTATACTTGAGAAGCTCTAGGTTGCATAATTTCAAATTTGAGCCTTGATTCATGCATTGGCAACAAGAGGGAGAAAGAAAGGTGGAGAAAAGTTGCATTGCATCCCTGGAACCTATCCCAAGAGTCAAGGGGTAGCTTGTGCATTTCTTTTGCATTTTTGGCTTTTGGGGGGTGTGGTCTGCTGTACCAAATCGGTCTGACCGGTTTTGGTAACTGGCCTGACCAGTTTTGGTGGAACCAGCCTGACCGGTTTTGGGAACCGTTCTGACCGGTTTGTGCCTAGGGTTGGCACTTGTTCAGGGGGAGCTCTTGTATGCGTTGGTGGTTTGTGCTCTTTGCTTGAGCATAGTTTTGTCTTAGATGTGTCGAGCCATTGCCCTTTCTTAAGGGGTCCGAGACTTGTCTTCTTCAAGTGATCTTGCTCTTTGCCTTTCTTTAGCTTTTGATCGCTTGTTGGAGTTTCTTTTTATTCGTTTCTTTTCTTTTTCCTTTTCTCTCTAATTCATATATGTGTGTGTTTTCAATGCACTCATCAAGGGAGATTGAGGACCATGTGTGGTTCGAGGACCGGTGGATGGTTGCTTCCTGGTGTGATGAGTGATTGACAACGTTGTGTGGACTGATTCTTGGCTAAGTATTGCTGGTGCAGGTTGCGGCTTGACTCGTGTTAGTGCAGGTGAAGAACAAGCGCGGAAGGTCGTTGCCGGTGAGGTCTCCAGGTGTGGAGAAGACAAGTAGGCTTCGTTCGAGGGACCTCGTGGCCAGCAGGGTCAAGTGCGGGCCGCATGGTGGCAAGAATGACAAGATGAAGTCGAGGACGGTTTCTTGGTTGAGCCACAAAACCAAGGTCGAGCCGGGACTTCGTGGGAGCCAAGTCATGAGTGGTGATTGGCAGAGGCTACATCAAGTTCGCCAGGTTTGCGGTGGTTCACCAGAAAATCACCGGGTTACTTGGCTGAGCCACAAAGCCGAGACTGAAGACCGAGCGTGGCTGTCAGGCCAAAACCGGCCTGACCGGTTTGGAGAACCGGTCTGACCGGTTTGGGATCGCAGGGCGCCGGAAGCTTCGAGGTGGAGGACACACGTCGGGATATTGCGTCGAGGCTACGCGAAGTGCGGTCGTCGGGCATCCGTCGGATGGTGCTACGAAGACAATTTCCCAAAGTGCCCTTAGTGGGCGTGTATCCTAGTTTAGGCTTTAGGGGTATTTTAGTCTTTCAGCTTGCCTCCATATAACCCAAGGGGTGAGAGGATAGCAGCCAACTCTTGGAACCCTAGATCATTTGGTTTTCCTATTTTCCCTTCCTATTTTCCTTAGGATTTCCATAGGACTATATTGAGAGCTTCATGGTGAGATCTTGTGAGAGGGAAGGATGATCGGGCAGAAGGTAGACCTTGTATGAAGCTTTCTCAAGGCTTGATTGTGTTCCTCCCGTTTTTCCTTTTTTGTGATTTTCAGAGCCTTTTTCTTGGAATTTCCGTTGGGAAGTTTTGGGGGCGTTTCTTTGAGGGATTCTTGTTGGATGTCACGTATGAGGACCTTGTGCCTCTTTACTTGGTGATCTTGATCCAACAAACCCTCCGAAATGGCTTCGATTTGGGTGATTTCGGTGGTTTCCATGGGAAGGTGTTCTTTAGGGTTGACTTCCGATTCCTCTTGATTGAGGGGGTTTTGGGGACCGAGCTTTTAGCCAAAGGTAGCCCACGAGGTACCCCAACTATCCCCAAAGTCTCACTTTGATCCGTGGAACGAATTGGGATATCGATTGCTTGGAGTTTTGAGTTTTTCCCACGGGCTGTGTTCTTCTCGACTGTCCAGGCAAAAACCGGCCTGACCGGTTTCCCAAACCGGTCTGACCAGTTTAGCCCTGTGGGCTGTCATGAAGAGTTTTTGAGAAAGAGAGTCTCTGTCGTGCTATGACTTCTTTTCTTCAAAGAAGGAAAGGCTCTTGAGGTGTTTTGGGTCTCCGAGGGTTTTGGGGGACTTCTGGACAGAACCGGCCTGACCTGTTTGCTAAACCGGTCTGACCGGTTTCCCCTGCCTGTTGAAAGGCTAAGTCCCACAAAAGCGGTCTGACAGGTTTCTGAAACCGGCCTGGCCGGTTTTTCTCTGGCAGAAAGTGCTTGAGTTGTTTTTGCGCTGCGTGTTGTCCAGTGGTTGTTGGTTGAGTCTTGCTCCTAGGTCCAGTAGCACTTCAGTGGCTGCGTGGGCTTGGCAAGAGAAGGTTGTGGAGGTGCACGAGTGAAATCGGGTTCATAGGCCGAATTCTTGAATAAAATTTTTATCGGCTCCCATTCACTCCCCCCTCTTTGGTTCGCCGCTTCGGTCCTTCAGACCTCCTCTTCTAAGTTACCATGGAGAAAGGCATTTCGAACATCAAGTTGTCGCAAGCTCCAACCTCTTGAAACAACAATAGAAAGAATAGTCCTAATAGTAGGCATCTTAATTACGGGTGAGAAAGTATCTTCATAATCAATACCAAACCTCTGGTTGTACCCTTTTGCAACCGGGCACGCCTTGTGTTTATCCGAGGTTCCATCAGCCTTGAGTTTCTTTTTATAAACCGATTTAGAATCTATAACATTAATACCTTTCCTAGGTGGAATTAAATGCAATGTTCCATTCTTCATAAGAGCATTATATTCAACATCCATGACCTCCTTCCATTCTTTGCTACTCAAGTCTTCTTCTAAAGTTTGTGGTTTACCAGTAGAAGAGAAACAACAATAATGAACATGACCATCAATATATACCTTAGGTTTCCGAATACCATCCTGAAGTCGTGTTCTTGGCCAGGGACGTAGAGACGGTGGCGTTTCTCACACTGATGTTGCTGAAGAGGGCGATGGCATCGTTGTAGCCACAGGGAATGTCGCAGGGCTACTTGGTGCAACAGATCCATCTCCTGGCGCACTGGATCCAGCTCCCGACCGTGCGGGCGACGAGGTCGATTCTCCCCCGTGCACGTGAGGCGGACTGGCAACACCGGACTAGTGCGGCGTCAACGTCGGGTGGGAGGCGCCAGCTTCTTGCCGCGTGTCATCATTAGGTTGGAGCGGGGTGGTGTCCGGCGCCTGGAGACCGGTTGGCGCTGCCCCCGGTGCTGATTCTGGCAGCGATCCCGAGCCTGCCGCAGGGAAATCAACCCCGGGACCTGAGCTGAAGCTGGGAACTGTTGTTTCTTCCTTTAAATCAATAGTTTCTTCACCAAAATTTGCAGGAATAGCACCATTAGATATGTTATCACCTACAGATTCAACCCCAGATGAATTGCGCAAGGTCGGTGGCAAAAGTAAAATTTCAGATCGTAGTCTAGCTCATGCATTTGAGTGTAACTTCGAGAAGGGAAAAACGTTTTCATCAAAGACAACATTTGTAGAAATATAGACACGGTCAGTAGATATATCTAGGCATTTAAACCCCTTGTGTCGATTGCTATAGCCACGGAATGCACACTCCTTTGATCAAAATTCAAGTTTATGCTTATTGTATGGCCTAAGATTTGGCCAACAAGCACACCCAAAGATTCGAAGGGATTTGTAATCTGGTGTAGTATGAAACAATCGATCTAGGGGTGTGCTGTACCGAAGGAGTTTACTAGGGGTGCGATTGATCAAATAGGTGGCAGTGAGGAATGCCTCATCCCAAAATTTAAGTAGCATGTGCTCTCGAGCTAGAAGAGATAGGCTGATCTCAACAATATGTCTATGTTTTCACTCAGTAGCCCCATTTTGCTGATGTGCATGGGGACACGACACGAGATGAGAGATGCCAATCTTGGAGAAGAAAGAGTTGAGTTTTTCATACTCTCCTCCCTAATCTGTTTGCATAGCAATGATTTTCCGATCAAAGAGTCGTTCCACAAGGCTTTGAAACTCATGGAATTTTTAAAAAACTTCGGATTCAAATTTAAGGAGATAAATCCATGTGAATTTGCTAAAATCATCAATGAAGCTCACATAATATTTATACCTTCCTACTGAATCGGGTGCAGGGCCCCAAACATTTGAAAACACAAGTTCCGAAGGATGACTAGAGACACTAGTTGACTTAGGATAAGGGAGTTGATGACTCTTTGCTTGTTGGCAAGCATCACACAATGAGTCTTTATTTTAATCAACAAAATAAGGAAGTTTATAAGTTCTAAGAACTTTCTCAACTATAGAAATCGAGGTGTGCCTTAGGCGACTATGCCACCTATCAAAAGACACTTTATTGACACCAAAAGCTTGCTTTGCACCCGTCATAGGAGGAAGGGGATACAACCCCTTTCGACATGGCCCTTCAAGAAGTGTGTCCTTCATGTCCCGATCCTTTATGAGAAACAAATTGGGGTGAAATTCTAAAAACACATTGTTATCACATGCAAGTTTGTGAACTGAAACAAGATTTTTCTTTGTGGACAGAACATGAAGGATATCACAAAGTTGTAGATTACGATCTGGGGTATGAATTGTAGATTGACCAACAATGGGCATACATGAACCGCTTGCGGTATGGATCTGGTCAGCACCATGATATTTCTCACGAACAGCTAGCTTGTCCAACTCGCTCGTGATGTGATCCGTGGCACCCGTATCGGTGTACCAATTTGTGTCGACGTTGTAGGCTCCACCCATTGCAGCGGCGACGTGCTTCTCTTCAGGTGAGAAGTCTTCTTCAAATTGGTGCCAACACCTCTCAGTGGTGTGGCCGACTTTGTAACAGACCTGGCAGCGAGGACGAGAGGTGCTGCCAGATCCTTGGCCACCACAGCCAAAGTTGTCGCGCCCACCACTGTTGCCTCCTCCTCCGGAGTTGCCTTGGCGTGGGTTGTTGGAAAAGTCGTTTCCTCGACCTTGGCCATGGTTTGCACTACCACAACCACGGTTGTTGCCGCAGGCATTGCGTCCACCACGATTGGCCGCATTTGCCGGCAATCCGGAGCTGCTGTTGCCCCAGAGTTCCATGTGAGTCTCAAAAGCAAGGAGTTGTGTATAGACCTCACTTACAGTGATAGTCTCCTTCCTCGCAAGAAGGGTAGAGACTATGGGGTTGAAGTTGATACCGTCCCGGTGGGGATGTACTCGACGAGCTCTTCTTCCTCAAGCTTTCTGCTGGCCGCCGCCATCTCATCTCCAAGCGTGCGCATCTTGCCAACGTACTCCGTGACGGTCTGGTTCCCCTACTGCGCCATCGCGAGTGGGGGCCGTGTGTTCCCGGCCCTTGCTCGGTTCTGCAACGAGTACATAGCCTCGATCGTAGTCCAGAGACCCGCCGCCATGGTTTGGGCAGCGACTTGAGCTAGCACCTCTCGTGCCAGGGAGCCGAGGATGAGGCTGAGGACCTGTTGGTCCCTCACGAACCACTCCTCGTAGGTCGGATTAGGGATCTTGGCTGGCTTGCCATCTGCATCCTTCCCATCTATCTAGGCGATGGGGGATGGTGTTGCACTGGTGAGGTGCCCTTTGAGGCGCAATCCACGGATACAGATAGGACTTGCGCCTTCCAGATGGAATGATAGGACTTGGAAAGTTTTTCGGTGATAGCAGCACCTACCCAGGGATTCATCATGGCTGTCCACAAAGCCATGGCGAAGGAGATTGGTTTTGGTCTAGGGTTATGGAAAGAAGGATCGATTTAGGCTGGATTTGTGGGTTAGGCTCTGATACCATGTGAAAATCAGAGGTGCAGAAGTAGGATGGAACGTCCTGCCTCTCAGCATCGGTGGCTGCGTGTTAAATAGGCAGGGAAGCTCCCCCTGCATAGATTACAAGTTAATCACGATGGTTTGTTACATGGCTCAAGATTACAACAGATCTCCTAAATTACATCACAAGATACTAACTAACTAGAGCCATGAGAACCAAACTCTACCGTGTACACAATAACATCCAGCCATATCTAGTTTATCTAACAGGGAGTCGGATGATCCAGTCAATTTCTTTGAGTGGATGACTTATCGGGACTTGTGTCACACCCGATTTTCCGAAGGAAACCAAGTGCATACCTATATGCATGCCATGATCAAGTTTCATGCATATAGTGACATATAAGTGTATACAGAAACAGTATCACGTAAGAAAAAGAAAGATTACCAGAGATTTACGCTTTATCCTGGAAACGAAGGCTCCAAATATCACAAGCGATCGGCGGGGGTTGCGTACGCCTAGCACCAGCAACATCTTCACAAGACTTAAGAGTAGCTTCCTTCTTCTGAGCAAGGGTGAGCACTTGTTGTACTCAGGAAGTGTGAAAAAAGATATGAATGCAAAGGCTTTATAGTGGACTGGGCTATAAGCATTTAGCATTTTAGTTGATCAAGTTTTATTATCACCTGATTACTAATAAATTATAAGTTTATACCAACCCACATCAAGCATAAGGTATGAGATACAAAATAATCATATGGCAAGCATAACCATAACACATATCGCAATTTAAGTCCATCTTCGGTTCAGTCATGTGAGGGTCCAGGCCGCTCTTGACCGTGAGCACGTCTAATCGATTAGTTTTACACTCTGCGGAGGTTGTACATCTTTACCCACAAGTCGCGTAAAAGTCCCGAAGAACTTTAGACCCAACCATGCGATGCCGGCCAAGCATCATAGCATAGGGACACTACGAGGCTGTTACAAAGATCCCCAGATGCAGGCTGCCCGCTAGGTTACCTGATTAGTGCAGCGTACAAAGCTCCCGGAAGAGTACCGTGTCTTAGCCAAGCCCACACCTCGCCCAAGCATGTCCATACGCCATCTACCGTCAGCCCCCAACCCTTATCAGGTAAAGCATACCTAACACCTAGTTCTCTAACTATTAAGCCAAGACAGAGCCATATGTCTTGTGGTTGTACTGTTTTCCTGGGTGGTTCTCCATGTTCCAATTAATCATATGATCTTGTATTAACCAGAGATATATAGCATCCAAGTAAAGTATGTTCATCATTGTTGTTCATTAGAACCACCATATCCCAAGGTATAGCAACTAAGCATAACTACCCAACATAAAGATAAATCCGCTTGATCAAGGCACCAGATAAATAACACTAGTCAAACCTTAAATATGGGGCCCATCATATTAATGCAATGTCACACCGATTTCCGAAGAGGAACCAAGTGCATCTCATATGTGCGCCAGGATCAGTTCACACACATATGATAGACAAAAATGAGTGAAATATCATAAACAGTATTCAAACGTATTTCAGAGTTTAACCACTTATTACACTCATGCGGGAGACTCGAAGGTCTCTAACAACGGAAAACGATAACTACTCGTCGAGTCCTCGTCTTCCGCTCCCACATGCACTTGATCGGGGGGTCCGCAAGCCTCACAGCTCATCGAAGTCGTCATAGAACTCCCCTCCAAAGTTTTCCTCTGAACAGCGATAAGCAAGGCTGAGCACACTTATGGTTGGAGCTCAGCAAGTGGGGGAAAATGCAAGGCTATCAAGGATAGGCTAAGGTTTTGCAGCGGTTAGCATTTTAATGTTGGTCAAGTTTTAATTAAAGAACGCCTAATTACTATGTGTAAGTTCGTACCAACCCACTTAAGAAAACTTAAGTACCAAATCAACCCAAGCTCAACGAGCTTCACCAACCACGATTTATCTCGTCTTTAAGTTTATTAATCATGTGAGGGTCCAAGCCGCTCATGACCGTGAGCACGGCTGATCGATCAGTTTTACACTCTGCAGAGGTTTGCACACTTTACCCACAGTTCGCGTAAAAGCTCCGAAGAACTTTAAACCCAACCATGCGATGCTGGCCAAGCACCATACCACACTTCCGAGGTGTGATTGCATAGGTACGCTATGAAGCCTTTACAAAGGCATGCAAAAGACTAACGACCCACATAGTTACAGATCAGGGCGGACCATAACCCTCCCTAATGGTCAGCACCTTAGCAAAGGCTGCTACCCCAAAAGGACCGAGCTATACTCCTGCAACCCGGATCCCCCTCTGCTCCTTTCGGAAAAGGGCCACTAGTACGATCACACACCTAATTATTCGGCTAAGGTCAGAGCCATGTGACACTGTGGTTGCGCATGTTTTCTTGGGTGGTTCTCCATGTTCCGATTAAATCAAGTGTTCTTGCATTACCCAAAACATTAACTATAAGCCATATATTATTTCCATAAAAGACCCATTTATCCAACCCATGTTGAGCAACTAGAGTTTTGTACCCAAAACTCTATTTAAAAGGGCTAGGTCAAGGATCAGGGTAAAAGATCTAGGTAAGTCCTTAAAAAGGTTTTCCCGTCAAATTAATGCAATGATATCATAAAAGTAAACATTACTTATAATGCAATTATATAGGACAAAAAGAGAACATGCAGGGGAGAGGAGACCACTTGCCTTCCTCAACTACAGCAAAAACTTCCTCCTCTTCGAACAAGCGCTCCCCGATCGTCCCCGAGAGGTGGCTCGGATGAAACGAGCACGATATCTACGATGCACGCATAAAGCATACAATAAATAAAACAGATCACCAATCAATCTTAAAGACTGAAAACATGCTACTAAAGCAACGGGCTCGCCGAGACGATCGCAAGGACTACTAGAATGCTAAAAACGGAGCTATAACGGAGAAGTTATGCTAAAAACAAGATATAAGGACTAATGCGATAAACTAACCTATACAGGGACCTAACAGCAAGAAAACAGGGGCTAAAACGTAATTATACTTAAAAACAGAAGGTTTAAATTATATAAAGGGGTGTTAAGGACCTCGGGTAGGGTTTTCTAATAAAACAGGGGCTTAAACATGAATTTCGGGATTGGATTGAAAGGATCTTATGGAGTGGAAGGACCGGCTTGTGAAAATAAAAGAACCGGGGGGTCTCTTTTAAAGAATTGCCCCCGGTTGACCGTTATCTACGGGTTTGATCCGCGGGTCCAACGGATCGGGGCCGTGGATGGCCGATCCGACGGCCGGCCACGCCCGCACGCGGCCGGGGGCGGCGCTCGCGCGGCGGCGGCGCGCACGGCGGCGGGGGTCGCCGGCAACGACCAAAACTAGTGCTCCCGGCCACGAAATCGCGCGGGGAAAGTTTCTACGCGTAGGCCGGGGTCGATGCGAACTTAACCACGCGCTTGCACGGGTGAAACGGGCGGCGACCGAGGCGCGGCGTCCATGGGGGCGGACGGCGGCGGCCGGCGGCGGCGGCGCGCCCTACGTTCGGGCTAAAGTGAAAAGGAGGGCGGGGGATATGGTCCTTACAAGTGTGTAGGAGCTCCGGGGGGCGAGGATTGGATGGAGAAGGCGGCGGCGGTGGAGTTCAACACGGGCGGCCGATCCTCACGGGCGGCGACGGCGAGCTTCGATTGGGGCGCACGGGAGCCGGCGGGTTCGATTGGGTTCAATAATTAGTTCACACATGCGAAGGAGAAGCGAACGGGAGGGACCGGGGAGCTTCATCGACGACGGAGGAGCATGGGCAGCGGCAATGGCGCGGCGGCCGGCAATCCAACACGGTGGCGCAAGCGGCTAGGGCACGGGGGAGGCGCGTAGGCTTGGTGTGAAGCGAAGGGGGGAGTGCGGGGGTGCTGCGGGGGCGCTTAAATAGGCCGGGGGAGCTCCGGGAGGCGGTTCCCCGGCGGCATGGCCATCAATGGCCACGGCCTTGATGGGGGATTAAGGGGAGGGGGAGGATTAAGAGGGGTAGCCGTCGATTGAAGAGGGGGGAGTGAAGGGGGGAGCTTCATTGCGGCTTAAATGCGGCGCTTGAAGGCGAGGGGCGCGGGGGGAGGCGGCCGGGAACGGCCGCCGCGCCGCGGGGGGGGGGCCGCGGCCGACCCGGGGGGGAGGTTGGGGAAAGGCCCGACGGCGGGCCCCCGCCCGTCGGCCGACGGGCGTAAAAAGAAAAGGGAGGAGGCGGCCTGGGCCGGCGGGGAAGGCGGGCCGGGCCACTTGGGCCGATGGCGCGCGCGCGAGGAAAAAGAAAAGGCCTGCGGCACCGGGTTGCTTGCGGGGTCGAAGGGATGTTGGGCCGGCGGGGAGAAAAGAAAAAGAGAGGAAGAGGGAGAGGGAAAAAGGATTTCCTTTTTTTTAAAATTTCTTTTCAAATTTATTTTTCAAACATTCAAACTTCAATCAAACAAAAATCCATGCATTCGAATCATGATGCACAAACACTTATTATTTCTAAATTATTTTAGTGATGTTTAAATATTTTAAAAGTCAATTTGTTTATTAATTTATTTATGTCCTTAAAGGAATTTAAACCTAGCCATTTGTTGCTAAGTTAATTTAGTGATGGAATTTTAGGGTGTTACAAATCCTACCCCCTTAAAGAGAATCTCGTCCCGAGATTTAGGAAGATTAGAGAAACGGAGGGAATTCTTCCTTAAGTTCGTCCTCTCTTTCCCAAGTAGCCTCATCCTCTCGAATGGTGACTCCATTGTACCTTACACATCCTAATGACCTTCTTTGCGAGTAGCCCTTTCGGAGGTATCCAAGATTTTGACTGGGTGTTCCTTGTATGTCAGATCATCCTTTACCTCAAGTTCCTCCAATGGTAACTGCTCTACTCTGACCTCACTTGTACACTTTTTCAATTGAGACACGTGGAACACATCATGAACACCTGCCAAGCGTTCGGGTAACTCCAACCGATAAGCTACTTCGCCACGTCTTTCCAAGACTTGAAAAGGTCCGATAAAGCGAGGTGATAACTTCCCTCTGATATTAAACCTTCGAAGACCTCGGATAGGTGACACTCTAAGATATGCATAATCTCCGACTTCAAATATCACTTCTCTTCTCTTAGGGTCTGCATAACTCTTTTGCCTAGATTGAGCAATCTTGAGATTTTCCCGAATTATCTCCACTTGTCTTTCTGCCTCCTTTATTATTTCTGGACCAAAGAGTTGACTCTCCCCTGTCTGGTTCCAGAACAATGGCGTTCTGCACTTCCTTCCATACAGAGCTTCAAACGGTGCCATCTTGAGACTACTCTGATAACTATTGTTGTATGCGAATTCCGCGTATGGCAAGCTTTTATCCCAACTTCCACCATGTTTCAAGGCACATGCCCTTAACATATCTTCTAAGATTTGATTCGTCCTTTCAGTCGACCATCTGTCTGTGGATGATATGCTGAGCTGAAATTTAACTTCGTATCCATAGACTCATGTAATTTCTGCCAGAATCGGGACGTGAACTGAGTGCCCCGGTCTGATACTATCTTCTTTGGAACCCCATGCAAACATACTATCTTTGATATGTATAGTTCGCTAACTTTGTTCCCGAATACGTGGTCTTTACCGGTATGAAATGTGCAACTTTGGTTAATCGTCCACTATTACCCATATTGAATCATATCCATCACGTGTACGTGGTAATCCCACTATAAAATCCATACCAATCTCTTCCCACTTCCATTCGGGTACCTGCAAAGTGGTTGCGGTAACCCCTTTGGTCTTTGATGCTCGCTTTTACCCTTTGGCATATATCACACGGTGCCACATGAGCCGCAACATCTTTCTTCATACCGTACCACCAATATTTCGTTTTAAATCTTGGTACATTTTGGTACTTCCTGGATGTATAGAGAGGGTGAATCGTGTGCTTCTTTCAATATAGACTCACGAAGATGTTTGATTTCCGGTACACGATCCCGTTCTTAAACCAAATGGTTCCCTGTTCATCCTCTCTCGAATTCGGAACTTTGCCTTGTTCAATCAACTTCTTATATCCCTTAATCTTTTCATCATCCAATTGTCCTTTTCTAATCTCTTGTTCAAGAGTTGACTCAATTTCTAAGGTCATACTTTCGCTTGGTGCAGCTATCCCTAGATTGAGTTGTGCCATTTCCCAACACAGTTCCTGGGGCATTAGTCGAGCTACTAACATGTTTGCTTGACCCTTACGGCTCAAGGCATCTGCCACCACATTGGCCTTTCCTGGATGATACTGTATATCCAAATCGTAGTCCTTAATCAGTTCTAACCATCTACGCTGCCTGAGATTGAGATCTCTCTGGGTGAAGATGTACTTCAAGCTTTTGTGGTCTGTGAATATCTGACACTTATTTCCAATCATATAGTGTCTCCAAATCTTCGATGCGTGCACTATAGTCGCTAACTCTAGGTCATGGGTAGGGTAGTTTTGTTCATGCTTCCTTAGTTGCCTAGAAGCATATGCTACCACTTTTCCTTCCTGCATCAGAACACATCCTAGTCCTTGCCTTGATGCATCACAATACACATCAAATCCTTTGTGTATATCAGGCATTATCAGTACTGGTGCGGTGGTCAGTTTCTTCTTTAACTCTTCAAAACTAGTTTGGCACCTATCATCCCATTTAAACTCCTTTCCTTTCTCCAACAAAGAAGTGAGTGGTTTCACAATCCTCGAGAATCCCTCTATGAACCGTCGGTAGTAGCACGCCAAACCAAGAAAACTCCTAATCTCCGGTACATTTTTAGGTGGATTCCAATTCAAGCACATCCTGAACTTTACTCGGGTCTACAGCGATTCCTCCGTCAGTGATAATGTGCCCAAGAAAAGAGACCTCCTTCAACCAAAAATCACACTTGCTGAATTTGGCATATAACTGATGCTCTCGAAGTTTCTGCAATACCACTCTCAAGTGCTCCTCATGTTCCACTTCATTACGAGAGAACACTAGGATATCATCTATAAATACTACCACAAACCTGTCCGGATATTCCATGAAAACCTTGTTCATCGGATACATAAAGTATCTTTGGAGCGTTGGTCAATCCAAAGGACATCACTGTGAACTCGTATAGACCATATCTTGATGTGAAAGCTGTTTTAGGAATATCCTCCATACGGATCTTCAGCTGATGGTAGCCAGATCGCAGATCTATCTTAGAGAAAACTTTCGTCCCTCTCATTTGATCGAACAGATCCTCGATCCGGGGTAAAGGATATTTATTTTTGATAGTGACCTCATTAAGAGATCGATAGTCTACACACATCCTCCTAGATCCATCCTTTTTGTCTACGAAGAGTGTGGGGGCTCCCCATGGTGATGAACTAGGACGGATAAACCCTTTACTTAACAATTCCTCTATTTGTTTCTTTAATTCTGCCAAATCTTTAACATCCATTCTATACGGTCTTTTGGATATAGGAGCAGTACCAGGTAAGAGTTCGATACTGAATTCAATGTCTCGGTCAGGTGGCATACCTGGTAAGTCATCAGGGAATACATCCGGGTACTCATTCACCACCTTAATATCCTCCAGCACTTTTCCTTTCATTGAATTCACTAACTCCTTCCCAGTAGGTGACGGTGTTGCGATAAATTCTATTCTGTCCCCTTGTGGACTAGTCAAGTGAACCGATTTCTCCGGCACCGGATAACCCCATCATACTTTCTTAACCAATCCATCCCTAATATTACATCTATGCCCTAATATTTTAGGACTACCGGATTGGATGGAAAGTCTATCCCCATAATTTTAAGGTTTACTTGTGGGCACAGATGACTGGCTTTCATATCACCGCCCGGTGAACTAACAAGCAACGGTTTCTTCATTGGACTCACAGGCATATTATGCTTTGCTACGAACTGATCAGTAATAAATGAATGCGTTGCTCCCGAATCAAATAATACTGTAGCAGGTACGGAGTCGATAGGGAACGTACCAAGCACAACCCCAGAAGCGTCTTGTGCCTGCTCCACAGTCATGTTGTGCACCCTGCTGCGCACATAATTTTGCTGTGCTTTGTTGCCTGGAGTACCTGCATTTCCGGGGCGCGCTGGAGTTGATGACTGTCCAACTTTCTGAATATTACTCCTCTGGGGAGTCTGCATTCCACGTTTAGGACAGTTATTAGCATAATGTCCCAACTCGCCACATTTGAAGCATCCATTAGGCTGCACAGGAGTGGTGTTTCTTGCCGGTGCACCCGGGGTAAGAGCTGGGCGGTTCTGTTGGAAGTTTGGGGTGCGAGGAGTTTGCGGGTTGAATCGTTGAGGCTGCTGGAAAGAACGCTGCAGCTGCATGTTCTGTGGGTGCTTTCCACCATGTCCTCCAGAGCGGAATGGTGTATTCTGTTGATAGCTGTAGCGTGGGCGGGTATGGCTGCTGGACTGACCCTGGGATTGAAACTTACGTTTCTACTCCCCAAGCTCTCTGCGTTTGTTCTCTAGGCCAATTGCCTTGTTTAACAGAGTAGCGAAATCTGGAAAGGTATGGCTCTGGAGCTGATAATTCAGTTGTCCTATCAATCCATCAAGGAAGCGTTCTTGCCTTTTCGGGTCTGTGTTGACCTCGTCTGGAGCATAACGAGACAACTGAGTAAACTTGTCAAGGTATTCGTTTACAGACATATTGCCCTGTTTCAGAGCAAGGAACTCTCTCTGCTTAAGCTTCAATACCCCATCAGGGATGTGGTGGGCGCGAAAAGCATCTCTGAACTGCTGCCATGTAATGGTGTTAGGCGCAGGGTGAGCGACTGTGTAAGCATCCCACCAATCCGATGCTTGCCCTTCCAGGCGTCCAGAAGCATAAAGGACCATTTCTCGGTCATTACACTGAGCCCTCTCCAACTTTTTGGTAACGGTTTTCAACCAATCGTCAGCATCTAGCGGATCGGTTGAGTGGGAGTAGGTGGGAGGGTGGTGGCTCATGAACTCTTTATGCTTGTCTCTCGGAGCGAGGTGGTGGTGGGGGAGGTGGCGCCCGCGGCTGATTTTGCCGGGCTTGTATGTTCTCGCACTGCAGCGGTGAGGTTTTGAATCGGTGCATACGGGGGGCGGCGAAAAATTGCCGGGTAGCGGGATCCATTGCGGGATTGGGCGGGGGAGGTGGCACCGGGTTTTGCTGGTTAGCTATATGTGCCCGAACAAGCGGGTGGAACGTCCTGTCCTCCTCCTGACCTGGTGTTTACCATCTGATTGTTAGAGAAAGATATTTCAGATAAGAATATCGAACTGATGTATAAAGAAGTAAGTTTGAATTAAGGAATCAGCATGATTTTCTTTTCTGTGACAGATTCGGTTGATCCCGATAAAACAGCTGTATCCCATAGTATCCTTCTTCAAAAATTATGAACTTTTGCCAGGCCGTGTAGAACATATTTATGAAACTAACCCCACTGGTTTTATCTCATTTAGAAATCCACAACTTGAGATAAAATTCGAACACCGCAGCTGTGCTAGCATGGTTTTACAGATTCTGTTAGCCCCATTGTTCTGTTTATAACTCTCTGTATATTAATCCTTTAGTGCTGAATTTTGGACAGAGATTGATCCACAAAATTTGTGAACTAACCCAACTGGATTTAGGTCAATCGGAGTTCTGTAGCTTGAGTTATAATAAAAACATTGCTGTGCTGTAAAGGAGCTGCGCGAACAGATTTTGTACGATTGATTTGGTTTGATAGGTAAGGTAGAAGACAACTTGGAATTGAACCCCAACTAACCATTAACTTAACATGATTTTTTTCTTGTTGCATTTGTGGCCATCACTCCACAATACAACTCACTCACACAAAGATCCAAATCAAACATGGTTCAATCAACAACTTATTACAATCGTTCGTCCTCGCGAGAACGTCTACCGGAAAAAACAAAAAGAGGGTGGATATCCTAGTTCCTATTCCACCGAAGACTAGTGGTTGCTGCTTTGGAGTGCCGTATCGAAGTCTTTTGCGTGGAGGCGAACGGGAAGGACAAGATGCTTTCGCTTCGTCGGGTGGCTGCTGTCCTGCCAGCTGGGCTTCCAGCTGAGCTATTCTTGCCTGTGCATTCTGTAGTTCCTGATGTGTCCTATCCAACTCTGTTGTCGCTCCCTCCAAGTCTGTGTTAAGAGCTGCCGTCACTCTGGCAAGTATATCAACACGGCTATCTCGGAAATCCCCCATAGGTACCACGGTGTTTTCTGTACCACTGACTCTGCTGGGGACGAATCGGAAGTCCGTGCCTTCTAAGCGATCGCGGAATGTGTTGCTGATAGACCATAGTGCTCTTCTTGCGGCATCGTTGATAGCAGGCGCTTCGAGGCAAAATGTCTTGTGCGGGGGGTGGATTGTACGGGTCCTCCATCTTCCTGCCTGTGCCGTGGCAACCTTGACATGGACCTCTGTGGTATAATAATCTCTCATCCCCGGCTCTACATAGTGGTTGGTGATGTACAACGGTCTCACTGCATACTCTATCTCCTGCAACAATTCCTCCAATAGCTCACGGAATGGAGCGTCCGGGCCGACGTAGGCGTGCTCATGATACTCAGCCCTGTGATACCTATGCTCATCACCTTGCTGATCTCCATTTTCATTGTTATTGTTGTTGTCCTCATTCTGATTATCATTGTTGTCTTCTCCATTGCCCACAACACTGTTGTCATCCTCCAATCCTTCTATGTCCACATCTTCTTCTTCTTCTTCTTCACTTTCATCCTCATTTTCATCATCTTCTTCATCGGAACTATCTTCACGCTACTAGAATCATCTCCGGAGTTATCCGGATCATTACCTCGCAGCATTTTGTTCAAGCTCTTCTTCCTCTACCACATTAGGTTTCCGGCACGGCCTTCAACCTCGGTGGAATTATTATGTCTCTATCCGCATCAACCTCTAGAAAAATTCCATCATACAACCGTGGATGTTCCTCTCGCATCATCATCTTCAAACACGATTTCCCTCGGATCCTCCTCATCATTTTCCCGATGCCGCACTTCATGATATCCTCGCTCCACTCGCTCGGGACAGAATCGTACCCGATAGTCTCCAACCTCCCTGTCGCATCTCCTCCGGTGGGCCTCCTCCGGACCGCCGGGTAGCATGGAGCCACCGCCCCGAAGGAAGGCAACCACCGGTGCTCTTGCGGGCAGTCCGACGAGTCCTGGCCATCTGTTAAGAGAAAGTGAACTCAGCATAGAGGAAATCAAAATGATGCAAATTTTCAACAAAAGAACAAGAACAAATTAGATTTTTATGCGAAAATAAGGTGGTTTTGAAAGATGACAGAATGATCTAGAACATGAATCCTTAAATTTCGTCCATTTCTAACTAAGGCTGCGTTCCTACAGTCAACCTGGCTCTGATACCACTCTGTCACACCTGATTTCCGAAGAGGAACCAAGTGCATCTCATATGTGCGCCAGGATCAGTTCACACACATATGATAGACAAAAATGAGTGAAATATCATAAACAGTATTCAAACGTATTTCAGAGTTTAACCACTTATTACACTCATGCGGGAGACTCGAAGGTCTCTAACAACGGAAAACGATAACTACTCGTCGAGTCCTCGTCTTCCGCTCCCACGAGCACTTGAGGCGGGGGTCCGCAAGCCTCACATCTCATCGAAGTCGTCATAGAACTCCCCTCCAAAGTTTTCCTGCGAACGACGATAAGCAAGGCCGAGCACACTTATGGTTGGAGCTCGGCAAGTGGGGGAAAATGCAAGGCTATCAAGGATAGGCTAAGGTTTTGCGGCGGTTTAGCATTTTAAGGTTGGTCAAGTTTTAATTAAAGAACACCTAATTACTATGTGTAAGTTCGTACCAACCCACTTAAGGAAACTTAAGTACCAAAACAACCCAAGCTCAACGAGCTTCACCAACCACGATTTATCTCGTCTTTAAGTTTATTAATCATGTGAGGGTCCAAGCCGCTCATGACCGTGAGCACGGCCGATCGATCGTTTTACACTCGCAGAGGTTTGCACACTTTACCCACGGTTCGCGTAAAAGCTCCGAAGAACTTTAAACCCAACCATGCGATGTCGGCCAAGCACCATACCACACTTCCGAGGTGTGATTGCATAGGGACGCTACCAAGCCTTTACAAAGGCATGCAAAAGACTAACGACCCGCGTAGTTACGGATCGTGGCGGACCATAACCCTCCCTAGTGGTCGGCACCTTAGCAAAGGCTACTACCCCAAAAGGACCGGGCTATACCCCCGTTGACGGTGAAAATCCGTCAACCTAGCCATGAGTTTACCTTCGGTGTTGGCATGACTTTTGTATCTTATTCATTGGTACTAACCCCCGTGGTATAACAAGTTCACTTGTGCATGTCGGTTTTGGAGCTAAGTGTTTACGCGGGGTTTTAACGTTGAAAGCAAGACTTCGGGATAAGTTCATTAAGCACCTTATGACAAGACCTTGAAGCCCGATACAAGTCAAGCAATGAAGTGAACATGACTCCAAGAGCCCAAGGACCAAGCCCGAGAAGATGATAAACTCCGAGGACCGAACCGTAAAAGTGTCGAATCTTGCAAGACAAGGAGTTGAGTCCAATTCGGAGAGAAACCGATGTCAAGGGCCCACATGCAAAAGGGGAGAACATCTAGAAGACGCGGGAAGCAACACCGGCGAAGCGGAGCCACGAGATGGGCCGAGTTGGGCCCGGGCCGGCCGGCCCGCCCCTTTTGGGGCCCAATCGGCCTCCCCTTTGACCTAATTGCTTCTCGGGCTATAAATAGCCCCCCGACCGAGAGCCACGCAGAACGGAAGTCGTAATCCGCCGCCGAGGAGCGAGAGAAGCTTGAGGGACACCATCTCGGAGATGAGGGTCGTGCTAGTTGTCTAGGGTCTCCCTAGCCGACGTGGGAACCTTGCATGGAAGACCACGTCGGAGCTCGAGCGAGGATCAAGATCGAGGGAGGGCCCCGGTGGTGATCTTGTTCATGTAATCATTCATGGTGAAGTTTGTAAGTGAATCCGATTTCTAGCGATTATGTGCCTTCTCGATGATTTTGTTTTCTTCTTGGTTTTGCTTCTTCTACGATCTAGTCTATAGCTAGATTGCATAGGTGCTCTTGTAGCCGCGGTGGCTAGAGGTGCATACCGGACCGGCCAAGTGATTTCAACTTGTTCTATCGAACTCGCCCTAGACTACCCGCATGAATAGGGATACGTTGTGACAGACCGGGGGTTCCGAAAGGCGGGCGTTTTCGGAGTCGGATGGGAAGGCCACGATTTAAAGATGCTTTTAATGAGATTCGCTTTTCTATCTTCATCTATCTTGTTTGGAGCTACAACATAAGCATGATCTAGATTCTCTAGATTGGTTATCTCTTGCTTTCTCTTGCTACCTCTTTAGTAGATTAGATTAGATGTGTTTTCTTTATGAGTTAGTAGATTAGATGCAACTTATCTTCATAAGATAGCTTTTGCTTTACTAGATTGAATCCTTGCGTTGCACATTGTTCCACAGATTCGATACCTTGGGTTCACCACTCGAGGGAAGAAGGGTCCCTTGACTACGACATGAGACTTGTCCGCTTGCAAGTCTAAACGAACTTTGATACAACTATTAACCGTCAACAAGCCCTTTTTTCGGCGCCGTTGCCGGGGAACAAGCAATCAAGATCCAATCTAGTATCGCTTATCTTTCAGTTTTTGTTTTGATTTTCTTTTGCATCTCTTATGTTTGATCATCCCCAAAAATAAAAAAAGAGTCAATCTAATCTAGTTTTGATTAACCCTAATTTTTTTGTTAGATTTTGTTTTATTGCTAACCCTAACTGGAGATGGTTGGCTACCTCTCCAAGAAACCCAAAACTTTTTTTGTGGATGATCCGGGAAAACTTTACGAGGCAAAGGTGACGTGCAACACATGCTAAAGGGTTGGAAACCCTAGATTCAAGTCAAACTTGAAGGACCATCAAAATCTCTAAGGGAATCACCACCTCCAAATCAAGACGCCGGAAGGCCGTTCAAGATCAACGAGGACGGAGAAGATGGAGATAGAGAAAGAAGCTCAACACCTAAAGGTCGCCAAGGCAAGATCCACATGCGGGGTGTTCATCGTGATGAAGATGTTAGAGACGCAAGTGGGACAACTTGCTTGGGACAACCGATTGGTGACAAAGAAGAATTTCGAGAGACAACTCCAAGGTCCCAAGACGACGAAGGCTACTCAAACTCATTCGGGAGAGATGAAGGATCACACTAGAGACCATGAAGATCACGACCGAAGGACCGGAGTTCGAGATGCCGAGCCACAAGGAAGTTGTTGCATCCGTCAAGACCAAAGGACAAAGCCACCGTGAAGACAAAAAAAATGACTAAGCCGAAGTGGGTATCCAAGATTGCAACGCCCGCAAAGAGCGTTGATCCGGAGTAATCAAGTGAAGAAGTCTAGCCACGGACTATAAACGAAGCGCTAGGCGGGAGGCAACCCGTTTCGTCGAGTCAAGAATAAGCTACCGGGAGGACAACCCGATTCCAGGTTTTTCGAGTCTTTATAATTCAGTTCTGAATTTTACTACGCAAAACCTTAGACTTAGAATGGTTGAACAATATTAGAGACATAATTCTTGGTTGAATATTTGCTTGATCATAAACCCTTTACATGAACCATCCTATGTGATTGTTTGCTTCTTTTTCGAGAAACCACAGCAAAAAAAAAATTTCAGAACCTAAATCAACCCTTCACCCTCATTATGGTGCTGTGGTTGACTTGTTTTTCATGCTAAAAACACACGAGTAGAGCCACGACTTGTATCTAGATGTTATTTAAATTTCAGCATGTGGTAGGACTCGCGTGAACCTAGAATCTTGATTTTTGGTTGGTTTAAAAATCCATATCCTTGGTTTCTCTAAAGATTAGAATTTTTCTAAGCCTCACTTAATTTTATTTCATTCAAAATCTCTCTCATCTAATCAAAATTAGGACCTAAACCAATGCCCCCATGATCAAGCCGGGAAAAGTTTGCTCTCAACCAATGAAGGCAAACTATACCGGTGAGACCGATATCAACGTAGTCGAAAAATATTTTCGACTTACATTTGTTTTTAATGGTTTAAAAACTTCTCTAAATTTATGCTTGAGCTCTTGCATGGCTCTGAAAAATATTTTTAAATTTCGAAATTAGAGGAGTGCTTAGCCTTAAACACACTTAAAGGGAGGCAATCTAGTTAACCTAACCATGCATGCACCATGATACATCACGGGATGCCCCTCCAACATATTTAAACCACATGCAAAGTACAAGCATGGGGGGGGGGGCAGCCAAGGCTTTGTTTTGTAGGAATATCATGGATGCATGTGAGGCAAGGGAGTATGGAAGTGAGTCAAAGCGAAAACATCAAGTGGAAGGAGCAATAATGCAAGCGAAGGAGTGGACGGGAACGTTTGGAAGGTGTACGCGATCACGAAGCAACATGAATGCACTAGAAAAGAACCGAGCCAACGGGAGGAGAGAGGTAAGTCTTTCATCCGACTCTTTGTTTGTGTGCTCTAGTTTGTAGGCCGGAACCACCTTAGACTTAGCCATCCACCGCGTTTGTTTCGTGCAACAAATCACATCCTTAATCCACTCAAAGTCCAGACTCCAAAATAATATTTGTGTACCTTGTTACCGGGTGAAAACCCCGGATATATATTTGTGAGGGAGAGCGCTGCAATCATGGAGGAAAACTACAAGCCTTTTCACCGAAGAAGAAGGGATCATCGTCGTCTAAGCCATCATCGACAACCTCTTCGAGGAGGCACTCGGTTTCCGAGTTTCCTCGGAGTATGGAGGAGGACACGGCACCGCCGAGGAGGAACCACACTCTTCTCCTCGGTGGCATGAGGGCCACACGAAACTCATCTATGAGGTTCACCAAACCTCGAGGACATATGGAGGAGCCGCCCGTCCAACCTCACCACTTGACACAACCATCCGCTCCACCTCCATGCGCTCCGTGGCATTCCAATGGGTTTATCATCACGACGGAGGAGGAGGAGAAGCTCTCTCACCTTGGGTAGAGGCTTGTAGCGAACGTCGACATCGACGACCAAGCTCTCCACATATTGGGTTTCATACGGGACACCGGTGCAATTCTCTAACGGAGTGTCGGCAAACACCCACAAAGAATTCGCCTAGGAAATTTTCATGACCAAGGCGCATACCCTTGATGAAGGAGTGCTGAGTCTCTCATTCCATTTGGAGGGAGCCCACAAGTGGAGAAGAAGAAAGACACCATCGGAAGGGTAACCTTGATCAATGATGCTATTTCTAGCACCTTGATGGGGTAATCTCCTTTCATCCATGGGTTGCAATCGATCTTGAGATGTAATCGAACTTTGTTGGATTATCTATCTATCATCTTGTGTTGGAAATACTTTAATGCTTAAGGTTAGCTACCATGCCGTAAAGGAAGTAAGGGCTCTATCCTTCCTTGGATCCATTCAACACAATCCCCGATAAATTAGATTGGCTTTCATGTTTGAAACGATTACATGTTCTAGTATCATAGACCCATGGGCGAGTGTCCCCTATTTTCAAAAGGGAGCTCCGGAACAAGTGGATGTGCATGAAGGCACATGGGAAGGTTTTTGGAGTATGATCACGGGAAGAGACCATCAACGAAGAAATACTATCCGGAACCCCATCATCCAAGTGTGTCACTTTTGTGCAAGTGGATTTTTGGGAGAACAAGAGAGACAAAGATAACCAACACGAAGTTGAATTGGCTTTACTCGGCTTTAATTGCCAAGTGGCCAATAGACCCCACTCACCTATGATCAACCGGTGGTGTTGTTAAGCAACATCGAGTTCGGAAGATATTGGTTCGGGGTGTTGCCTCTCCATATTGGCTATCTCTTTAAAACCGGGTATTACAAGGAACCCAAATCATCTCCTACCCGGGACTTCCCTAGGAATATATGAAGAAAGGAAAATGTAAGAGTGAAGATGAGAGAGGAGGCTTCCAAGTGGCCTAGGTGAATTTGCCCCTTCCGGATTGAAGATTAAGACTTTTCTTGAGGGGAAAAGATCGGTTAGAGGAAGGACTTCTTGTGCAAAAAAAATAATAGAGAAGGATTAGGAGAAGGTTTTTCTACGACCCAAGAAGGAGGTGCACAACAAAATTATGTCCCACCATTGGGAGGAACCCCGGCGCCGCCGAGTTACTACGGTGGTGTACCAATGCAAGCATGGGGGAGTGCTGCAGCCATACCCCCACCATTTTTTCGGTGCCCAACGTAGCCTTCGCGGAGCCATTTGCACGCCTTCCTCAACCACAACAAAATGTGGCCACCATTGGAGGATACGCTGCAAGGAACGTGCAAATTATTGCAGCCATCCTAACTAATGCAAACCAAATGGGTGAAGGAAATGCAAACGTCGCTTATATGCTTGGACACCTTCACCTAGCACTGTCAGACAATTCATATGAGGAGTAGTGCATTACAAGTAAGGGTACAACAACCAAGACTATCAATATCAACCACCGGCGGAAGATTAGAGAGAGGAGGAGCTTTAGTTATCTTTCCTTTACCCCCTTTTCTTTAATTTTCAGCTTGGATGTGCCTATGTTTGCGTAGTATTTTCAGCTTTGCTTTAATTTTCAGTTTTTAGTTTAATTTTCAGCGTGTGTGTTAGTTTTTATTTTCATCATGAATAATGTCGCCACCAAGTTTTTACCATTAGTAAAGTTACAAGGTTTATGCCATGATGATATATGATTATAATTGCCGCTTTGTTTATCTTTGTAATTGACTTATGCATGTTTGAACTAGTGCTCTCTTAAAAATACAAATCTGAAATTATCTAAATGCTAGCTTAATCTTTAGCGGAGGTTATGATTAAAATAAAGACCCATAGTGTTTTATGTGCTCTCAAGTTATGAATAGATTAAAGATGTCTTTTATGCTCCAAAATATTGCTAACCTTGTCACAAATATCGCTTGTGTGTTGCTCAACCTATCCAGAGCCTTATGTATATTTGAGTGCATAAACCTTAGTGTAAAAGATTTAATTTTGAGTGAGTTACTGCAGGCCATGATTTCTCTGGCCCGAGACTAAGAAGCTGGTCATTCCGTTTTTGCGTATCTATCTTTTTGCTAGCCTTTTATCCATGCATTGTGTATCCCCGCATCGGAGATCTCACAAACCTCGCCGGATATCCATCCTTAAACCAAATATCATCTTTTGTGTTTACCTCCTTGACCACACCCTACTGTTGAGAATGGATCATCAATTCAAGGAAGATCGCAAGACGGTGCCGACATTGAAGATTTCAAGTATCTCTCCAAAGGAAAATATTTCCGGTACCTACCTTATTTTTCGCCTCTTTGCTCGAGGACGAGCAACGTCTAAGCATGGGGGAGGAGGTAGGTACGGTGCAGCTTTAGAGTTCAAAGGGGAGAATTTTTTAAAAAAATGATGATGAATGAAATGAAAAAAAATTCGGCGATATACGTGACTTCCAAGAAAAAAAATATATATATAATGAATGAAATAAAGAAAGAATGAAAAGAATGAGAAATATGAGAAAGAGAAAAAATATGAGTATGCGTAAAGTGAACTCCCCGGTTCTCTAAAGTGCATTCAAGGCTTCAAGTTTAAAAGATCCATTCTCATTTTCCAACCATGTGAAATCCGATAACGAGGATTTCCTTTGTGCCTCGGGATCACTCTTTGCCATTTGCACATGTCCACTCATCTAAAGTGTGTGTATTTTTCTCTTTCCCCTCCTTGATTGAACATTATTTTCCAATGACCTTTTTGACGAGTCTCGGTAAGACCATGAGAAGCTTGTCTTGTTTTGACAACACCTCATTTATAAAATCTTGTTAGGACTAAACTTTCCCAAAGCTCCATATAAAGCCTACCACACATATATGTTATGAGAGGGAAAGGAGTAGAATATATAGGCTTGAGAGACAAGCGATATGAGAGTTCATGAGCAATATGCAAGGTGATTTAATTTTGTGAATTTGGTTTAGCTCTTTTCTTTATCTCGTTCTTTATTTCAAAAATTCTGAGATCTATTTAAACTTTGTGAGCATGTTAATACTTGTGGGATAAGCTTAATAAGAATCTACCCTCCGTAGAGGTGAAGGCTAGTACATTATGGAACTTTAACGAATTAGACTTTTGAGAGCATTATGTTTTTTTTTCATGTATGATCAAGAGCAAGGTTTAAACATTGATGGGCAACGATGATATCCATCGAAGGCTTACTCGAGGACGAGCAAGGTTTAAGCATGGGGGAGATGTTGACGGTGAAAATCCGTCAACCTAGCCATGAGTTTACCTTCGGTGTTGGCATGACTTTTGTATCTTATTCATTGGTACTAACCCCCGTGGTATAACAAGTTCACTTGTGCATGTCGGTTTTGGAGTTAAGTGTTTACGCAGGGTTTTAACGTTGAAAGCAAGACTTCCGGGATAAGTTCATTAAGCACCTCATGACAAGACCTTGAAGCCCGATACAAGTCAAGCAATGAAGTGAACATGACTCCAAGAGCCCAAGGACCAAGCCCGAGAAGATGATAAACTCCGAGGACCGAACTAGAAAAGTCTTTGAATCTTGCAAGACAAGGAGTTGAGTCCAATTCGGAGAGAAACCGATGTCAAGGGCCCACATGCAAAAGGGGAGAACATCTAGAAGACGCGGGAAGCAACACCGGCGAAGCGAGGCCACGAGATGGGCCGAAGTGGGCCCGGGCCGGCCGACCCGGCCCTTTTCGGGGCCCAATCGGCGTCCCCTTTGACCTAATTGCTTCTCGGGCTATAAATAGCCCCCCGACCGAGAGCCACGCGAACGGAAGTTGTAATCCGCCGCCGAGGAGCGAGAGAAGCTTGAGGGACACCATCTCGGAGATGAGGGTCGTGCTAGTTGTCTAGGGTCTCCCCTAGCCGACATGGGAACCTTGCATGGAAGACCACGTCGGAGCTCCGGAGCGAGGATCAAGATCGAGGGAGGGCCCCGGTGGTGATCTTGTTCATGTAATCATTCATGGTGAAGTTTGTAAGTGAATCCGATTTCTAGCGATTAAGTGCCTTCTCGATGATTTTGTTTTCTTCTTGGTTTTGCTTCTTCTACGATCTAGTCTTTAGCTAGATTGCATAGGGTGCTCTTGTAGCCGCGGTGGCTAGAGGTGCATACCGGACCGGCCAAGTGATTTCAACTTGTTCTATCGAACTCGCCCTAGACTACCCGCATGAATAGGGATACGTTGTGACAGAACGGGGGTTCCGAAAGGCGGGCGTTTTCGGAGTCGGATGGGAAGGCCACGATTTAAAGATGCTTTTAATGAGATTCGCTTTTCTATCTTCATCTATCTTGTTTGGAGCTACAACATAAGCATGATCTAGATTCTCTAGATTGGTTATCTCTTGCTTTCTCTTGCTACCTCTTTAGTAGATTAGATTAGATGTGTTTTCTTTATGAGTTAGTAGATTAGATGCAACTTATCTTCATAAGATAGCTTTTGCTTTACTAGATTGAATCCTTGCGTTGCACATTGTTCCACGGATTCGATACCTTGGGTTCACCACTCGAGGGAAGAAGGGTCCCTTGACTACGACGGGAGACTTGTCCGCTTGCAAGTCTAAACGAACTTTGATACAACTATTAACCGTCAACAACCCCCGCAACCCGGATCCCCCTCTCGCTCCTTTCGGAAAAGGGCCACTAGTACGATCACACACCTAATTATTCGGCTAAGGTCAGAGCCATGTAACACTGTGGTTGCGCATGTTTTCTTGGGTGGTTCTCCATGTTCCGATTAAATCAGGTGTTCTTGCATTACCCAAAACATTAACTATAAACCATATATCATTTCCATAAAAGACCCATTTAACCAACCCATGTTAAGCAACTAGCGTTTTCTACCCAAAACTTTATTTAAAAGGGCTAGGTCAAGGATCAGGGTAAAAGATCTAGGTAAGTCCTTAAAAAGGTTTTCCCGTCAAATTAATGCAAAGGTATCATAAAAGTAAACATTATTAAATGCAATTATATAGGACAAAAAGAGAACATGCAGGGGGAGAAGACCACTTGCCTTCCTCAACTACAGCAAAAACTTCCTCCTCTTCGAACAACTGCTCCTGATCGTCCCCGAGAGGTGGCTCAGATGAAACAGGCACGATATCTACGATGCACACATAAAGCATACAATAAATAAAACAGATCACCAATCAATCCTAAAGACTGAAAACATGCTACTAAAGCGACGGGCTCACCGAGACGATCGCAAGGACTACTAGAACGCTAAAAACGGAGCTATAACGGAGAAGTTATGCTAAAAACAAGATATAAGGACTAATGCGATAAACTAACCTATACGGGGACCTAACAGCAAGAAAACAGGGGCTAAAACGTAATTATACTTAAAAACAGAAGGTTTAAATTATATAAAGGGGTGTTAAGGACCTCGGGTAGGGTTTTCTAATAAAATAGGGGCTTAAACATGAATTTCAGGATTGGATTGAATGGATCTTATGGAGTGGAAGGACCGGCTTGTGAAAATAAAAAGAACTCGGGGGTCTCTTTTAAAGAATTGCCCCCGGTTGACCGTTATCTACGGGTTTGACCCGCGGGTCCAACGGATCGGGGCCGTGGATGGCCGATCCGACGCCCGACCGGCCACGCCCGCACGCGGTTGGGGGGCGGCGCTCGCGCCGGCGGCGGCGGCGCACGGCGGCGAGGTCGCCGGCGACGACCAAAACTAGTGCTCCCGGCCACGAAATCGCGCGGGGAAAGTTTCTATGCGTAGGCCGGGGTCGATGCGAACTTAACCACGCGCTTGCACGGGTGAAACGGGCGGCGACCGAGGCGAGGCGTCCATGGGGGCGGACGGCCGGCGACCGGCGAGCGGCGGCGCGCCCTACGGTTGGGCTCAAGCGAAAAGGAGGGCGGGGATATGGTCCTTACGGTGTGTAGGAGCTCCGGTGGGCAAGGATTGGATGGAGAAGGCGGCGGCGGCGCGGAGTCCAACACCGGCGGCCGATCCTCACGGGCGGCGACGGCGAGCTTCGATTGGGGCGCACGGGAGCCCGTGGGTTCGATTGGGTTCAAGAATTAGTTCACACATGCGAAGGAGAAGCGAACGGGAGGGGACCGGGGAGCTTCACCGACGGCGGAGGAGCACGGGCAGCGGCAATGGCGCGGCGGCCGGCGATCCAACACGGTGGCGCAAGCGGCTAGGGCACGGGGAGGCGCGTAGGCTTGGTGTGAAGCGAAGGGGGGGAGTGCGGGGTGCTCTGGGGGCGCTTAAATAGGCCCGGGGGAGCTCCGGGAGGCGGTTCCCCGGCGGCATGGCCATCAATGGCCACGGCCTTGATGGGGGATTAAGGGGAGGGGAGGATTAAGAGGGGTAACTGTCGATTGAAGAGGGGGAGTGAAGGGGGAGCTTCATTGCAGCTTAAATGCGGCGCTTGAAGGCGAGGGGCGCGGGGGAGGCGGCCGGTAACGGTCGGCGCCGCGAAGGGGGGGCGCGGGCGACCCGGGCCGGGAGGTTGGGGAAAGGCCCGACGGCCGGCCCCGCTTGTCGGCGACGGGCGCAAAAAGAAAAGGGAGGAGGCGGTCTTCGGGCCGGCGGGGAAGGCAGGGCCGGGCCACTTGGGCCGATGGCGCGCGCGCGAGGAAAAAGAAAAGGCCTGCGGCCCGGGTTGCTTGGGGTCGAAGGGATGTTGGGCCGGCGGGAGAACGAGAAAAAAGAGAGGGAGAGGGAGAGGGAAAAAGGATTTCCTTTTTTTTAAAAAAAATTCTTTTCAAATTCATTTTTCAAACATTCAAACTTCAATCAAACAAAAATCCATGCATTCGAATCATGATGCACAAACACTTACTATTTCTAAATTATTTTAGTGATGTTTAAATATTTTAAAAGCCAATTTGTTTATTAATTTATTTATGTCCTTAAAGGAATTTAAACCTAGCCATTTGTTGCTAAGTTAATTTAGTGATGGAATTTTAGGGTGTTACATGCAAGCATGTGAAATGAGTGATTAAACATAATTCTTAGGACAAAAGATCAAGGACACACTTGCCTTTAACCAAAGTAGTTGCTCAGAATGTCTTCACCTCTTGCTCTTCAAAACTTCTCGGACAACGTTCACTCTACTCGCATCAATCATCGGGCGCAAACATACATAAAGCAAACAAACAAGCATACTAAGAACAAAGCACCAATCAAAAGAAAACTTTAAAAGAACGCACTAAAGGATAGGCTCTATTAGGTGGACCACTAAAGAACACAAAGTGTGCTTGGAAGGGAAAGGCTTGGTTAGCTTTAAAGAGATGATTGTGGAAGATTGAGCAACACATTGAGATAGAGCTCGATTCTATTGGTTACGCAAGCGCAAGGAACGCTGAAAACAAAACTAAGCTCGAATCTATCGTGAGATCATTAACAAACAACAAGAGACTACGCTTGGCATAATTTAATTAAGAAATCATGTGAAAGAATATTTCAGAGAAATACTCTATGGTACCATTAAACAAGTTACATTTAATTAAAGAAATCACGATAAACTTAATCATGTTTTATTTATAACATTCGAGTGGAAGTTATGTCAAATTAACAATTACTTTAGAAGGATAAAACAAGTATAAGATATCTAGACGAGTAACTTTATGTCACGTGTTCAACTAAACATATTTAATATTCAAAAGGCATTTATGATATCATTAGGCATATTAACTTTATTATGGAAACCGATTTTTAACGCTAAGCATCTTTTATTTAAAGAAAGCTAGTTATAAATAGGAATTAACCAAATTAGATCTTAGCTTATGAAAATCGGGATAGAACCTAGTCACTTTTATTGAAAAGTAATGGAATAAATATTAGTCAAGATTAACATGCAACTTTAGTGTTAAAACAAGTAACAGGTGATACACGAGCTAACGTACAGGTTATGGTGAAACGAACTAGAACGGCACAAACGAAGTATCAACGCACAAGAAAACCTTAAGGTGGGTTTAGGAAAACTAGTCTACGAAGAGAACTAGACCGAGGGGCAACAACTGAGCAAAAGGTAAGCTAAACTAGTTGGTAAAGGAACCGATAACAAGATTAGCTCTAAAGAAAGGTATAGCTACGAAAGATTGGGCATAAGAACATAGCTGATTTATAAAAAGACAACCTAACAGAGATGGGATAGACATCAACTAGCTAGATGCTGATAAACAAGATTCTAAGATAAACATGAAACAAGAGTGATAAGATTACTTGATAGGCAAATGAGCAGTGCAAACTACTCACACAGATAAAGCTACCAAGCTAAGCAGAAACTCTAAGGCTTGATTAGATGCACACGGTTTAACTTGGGCTAACACTAGAAAGGTCTAGAGCTTTTGATAAACTTGATCAAAAGAGATACTAAGATAAAGCTGATACCGAACGTCTAACGAATTATTTGCATCTATGATAGAACAAGATTATGAGCTAGGTTCTTTTTAATTAACAAAATATGTGTAAGGATATTTCATAAATAAAATACCCTATGTTGACATTAAAGCAAAGTAAACTTTATTTACAAAAACGGTGTAAAGAACTAATCAAGTTTTATTTATAAAGATTCATATATGAATTAATCAATTAAATATTTAATTTAGAAAAACTAAACTATAAGAATAATCTAAACGAAATTTTGTAATTTGAGTAGATCATATTATTATTAAAAACATTATGGAACTGACATTAATCATATTAACATTTATTATAAAAGCCGACGTAAAAGCCTAATCAGATTTTAATTAGAAAAGATTAATTAACATTTAAACAAATTAACATTTGTTTTACGAAAACTGAGATAAAGATCTAATTAAATTTTATGTACAAAAACATGTGATAGAAACATTAATCAAATTAAATTTGCTTATGAAAAACGTTGTATAGATCTATATTACTTTTATTTATAAAAGGCATGTATAACTAGTCATTAATCATAATTAATATTAATTTTATTTTCAGAAAACAAAACATGATGAAAACTTACCACTAACGCGTGCTTTACATTATTATGAACCTAACGTAACTTGAACGGGTGAAAACAGAGCAAAAACATGGAAGATATGGACTTTTAAAGATGTAAGGACCTAGTTGTGAAAGATTAGAAACCTATAGGGGCTTCACTGCGACAAACTAGGGGTATATACATAATTTTGTATAAAAACCCGAGGACTTACTTGCAAAGGTTCGAGGGTGGATGGAATCTAGGGTATCTAATCTTTTCAGGGGGCCTTCTGCAAGATTCACAAGACACATAGGTTTAGATTTACGGTTACAGGATTCTTCAGGGGCCTATGCGCAAAACTACCACTCATCTTCTACCTCTGTATCGGAACACCGAAGGATCGGATGGCGACTAGAGAGGGGGGGTGAATAGGAGCCGGTAAAAAAATTCTTCCCGAAGAACCCGGCCTATGTCCTAGTCAAATCCCGGTCACACACAAGCGATAGATCGAATCACACACCAATCGCCAAGACAACGAGGTTACGGATCAACCTCTAGCCTTAGGAACGATTCCTTGAAGCACACGCGGAAGCACGAGAAAGGAAGGGAGGAACCGAAACAAGAAGCAAAGCTCACGGGCTGCGGCGAACCGTCCCGGCCGGGAGGGGCGGACCGACCGCACAGCCTCGCGGAGCGTCCGGCCTGGCTTGTCACGGACCGTCCGCGCCAACACCGCGGACCGTCCGGCCCTACGCCGCGGACCGTCCGTTAAATCACACGAGAACCAACGAGAAGCACACCACGAACCATGGACCGTCGGCCGGGGAGCACGCGGACCGTCCGCCGAGCACCCGCGGACCGTCCGCCCCTCGCTCGCGGACCGTCCGAAACTCCGTCCAACCGAAACTCAAAATTGCGACGGATCGAAACGAAAGGCGAGCAAGAACACGAAGAACACGGGACGAACACGAGCGGCGTGGACCGTCCGCCGGGAGGGCGCGGACCGTCCGCGAGGCTCGGACGGAGCGAGAAAAACACCCGACCTCGAAAGTCAACTCCCCCAAATCATCATCGGATTTCCCAAACGGTTGAAGGTTGTGGAGACAAGGGTTTGGGGACTTGAAAAGCGTCACACAAGGATGCTATAGCCCAAATCACCGGGAATCGCGAATCCTTTGAACACCACCAAAAGCTAGAGCACCGAACGAAAATCCTCGAATCGAAGTGGTTTCCGGCGTTTGAGGGCACAAGATCAATCACAAAGATGCACGAGACATCTATCCATGTTTCCCTCAAAGAAATCCGGGAGAAACCCACTCAAATCCGCGGAATCACACCGGGAACAAAGGCACGAAAACAAGCACAAAAAGGCCATGAAAAACACAACTCCGAATCTTCTATACAAACCGGGAAAGATTCACAAGGTCTAGCATGCCGCCCTAGCATCCATCCCTCTCAACAAATCTCTCATGAAGCTCTCATGCTAGCCTAGAGAAAATAGAGAAGAAAATAGCTACGAAAATGAGAAATGGGAGGGAGGAAATGAAACCCTAAGTCGCGGAGAGAGGGAGCCATCCACACACACTCATGGCTTATATATCGTGTCCCGCCGGAGTGGTAAATGACTCAACTACCCCTAACTTAACTACGGCGATACAACCCACGCCGGGGCATTTAGGTAATGTTTGTGGGTCTTGCCATCGGACGGCCACGCCTTTGCCGCACCCCCGCGTCCTCCCGACGCAAGCCATGCGATCCCGCCGCGTGTCCTCCGCCTCGAAGCTTCCCGACACGCCGGATCCCGTCTCCGTCGTGTTGGGCCCTCGGACTTGGTTTTCGGGCCCAAACCAAGAAACCGTCCTCCGATGGTTTTGTGGGCAAACCACCAAACCCCGCGTGCTCGGTCCGGCCTCCCGCCAAACCACTTGACTCGACCGCCACCGTGCACCGGCTCGATTGTCCATGACTTTGTCTTGCTCGTGTCGCCACCATGTGGCTCGCACCCGATCCCGCTGTCCACCGGGTCCCTCGAACCGAGCCTACTTGTCTCTCCATCTCCCGGAGGCCCCTCAAGGCTGAAGACCTTTCGCACCCGTTCTTCACCTCGCAACAACACGAACTAGGCCGCGGCCTACACCTCGGCACTAAGCCAAGAGTCGGTCCAACACCCGTTGTCAATCACTCATCACCGAGGAGCGGTCATCCATCGACCACCGGGACACTCCCTGGTCCTCAATCTCCCCCTTGATGAGTGCATTGACAACACACAACGCGAAATGAAATTCGAGAGAAAGAAAGAGAGGAAGAAGAAAGAAAAACAAAGAAGCTCAACTCATGACCAAAACGAACGAAAGGCAAAAAAAGGTCACAAGCCAAGCAAAGCACAAACTCCACACCGAAAACAAGCAAGAAAGCTCCCCCCGAACAAATGCAAGCTCCCCTTGAACATGTGGATGCAAACTTCCGAATTTTAGCTCACCTCTTCGAATTTTCATTAAGCTCACCTCTTCTCCCCCTTGTTGACAATGTATGAATCAAGGTGAAAATGCGGAAATGCAAAACAAAGCATATAAACATCTACATGAGCTTCTCAAATAGACCAAATCTAGTGTTAAAGGCTAAAAATGAGACAAAGATCACACATATGAATCATAGCATAGTAAAAGCATCACCACAAGTAATATATGAAAATACAAGCATTGACAAAGCAAATTTTCAGATTTGAGAAATTATATCAAAAGATGGCTCACTTCAAATGTAAAAGCCTATCCATGTCATATTCGAGCCAAAAACATGCATATCATCCAGAGATCATACAAGGATATCCAATTCTCAACAAAAGATCATTGCAAACACCCATAAAGCAAAGCATGTCATGTTAAAGCTCATGAGCCATGTGTCCACTTCGGGGAGACTTCTCCACCGGTGAACATGATGCAACATGTTTGGCACCCATGTGTGAAAGATAAGACATTTTAAGCATAAACATGGTGGGTAGAGCATTTTTCAAGCATACACACTTCTTTTCAAGATTAATTCATTTCATGGTACATGAAGTGCCTTTGCGGCAAAAAGAAGCTTATGCTCCCCCATGAATGCAACATAGGCTAAACATTCACAATGATATTCGGCCTTTGGCCCAAAAGCAAGAAAAAGACATCCAAGCACAATCTAAGCATAGAAAGCACATTTAGACCAAACCATGACATGGATACACTACTACACATGAGTGGAGCACATTTCCTCAAATTTAGTCAAGATTAGCATTTGATTCAAAAAGAGCTATCTCACAACATATACATCTCAAATATTCCAAGAGCATGGCCTCACATAGCCATTTCGCCACACATATGACCAATATCTCACAAGTAGCCAAAGAGACTCAAATAAGGCATATGAAAGAAGCTCATCATCCTAAAATGCAATATGAGACAAATGCAACATGATATATAACAAGATGGCTATCCTACCATGGTTTATACATCAAGCAAAGCATGTATATACATCAAAGTAAACATGATATGATACATATGGTACAAAAAAAAGGAAATCCCCCAAGAATCAACTAGAAAGGGCAACAAACCCCAAGTTCCCCCCGCAAGCGCACAAATGTAGCTTGGTCGAGAGGCTTTGTGAAAATGTCTGCAAGCTGATCTTGGGTAGGAACATGGCTCAACACAATGGTCCCTTTCTCCACATTGTCTCTCAAGAAATGGTACCTCACCTCTATATGTTTGGTTCTGGAGTGAAGCACGGGGTTTTTAGCTACGCTTATGGCAATCGGTGCTATCACAAAGAAGTGGGATCCGGGTGCACTCCTCACCAAAGTCTCTCAAAGTGTATGAAATCCACAACAGTCGGGAACAACAACTCGCGGCCGCAACATACTCTGCCTCGGTGGTAGACCGAGCTACACTAGGCCGCTTGCGGGAAGACCACGAAACCAACGAAGACCCAAGAAAGCGGCAAGTACCGAAGTAGACTTCCTCTCGACTCGACAACCGGCAAAATCCGCATCGGAAAAACCATGAAGAGAAAGAGTCAAGGAGGAAGAATACCAAAGGCCAAGACCGAGGGCGGATCGTAGGTACCGAAAATCCTCTTGACGGCCGTCGATGTGATGTCCTCGGCGAGGCCTAAAAATGAGAGCACGGACACACACTGAACTGTATGTCTGGCCTCGTCGCCGTCAAGTATAGGAGGGAGCCGATCATGCTCATGTACTCCCGCTGGTCCACTGGTTCTCCATCCTCGTCCACATCCAAAGTAGCCGTACTCCCCATGGGAGTCGACATCGGCTTCACATCTTGCATCTGGAACTTCCTCAGCATGTCTTTCGTGTACTTGGTCTGGTGCACGAATGTTCCATCCTTCACTTGCTTGATTTGCAGCCCGAGAAAGTACTGCAACTCGCCCATCATGCTCATCTCGAACTCCCTGCTCATCTCATCTGCAAACTTGGCAACAAGGTTATGTGACGAGCCACCAAAGACAATATCATCCACATATATCTGAACAATCAACAAGTCATTTCCATCTTGAGGAGAAACGAGGGTCCTATCCACGGTACCCATCACAAACCCTCTCGCTAACGAGAAAACCTCTCAATCTCCCATACCAAGCACGGGGCGCCTGTTTCAACCCATACAGAGCCCTTTTCAACCTGTACACCCTGTGTGGGTACAACTCACTCTCAAACCCCCGGTGGGTCGCTTCACATACACCTCCTCCTCTATGACCCCATTCAGAAAAGCACTCTCCACATCCATTTGAAACAACTTGAACCCTTTAGCCACGACAAAGGCTAGAAGGATTCGAATTGCCGCAAGACGGGCCACGGGAGCAAAGGTCTCCTCATAGTCGATTCCCTCCTTCGACTAAACCCCCGAGCAACAAGTCCGGACTTGTTCCTCACAACCATCCCATTCTCACCCTCTTTGTTCTTCCAAACCCACTTGGTTCCTATAGGATGGCAATTTGGAGGTGGTTCAACTAACTCCCACACTGGTTCCTCTCAAAGTTTGCCAACTCCTCATGCATAGAATTGACCCGGTTTGCATCGGATAAAGCGTGTCCAATGTCCTTGGGCTCAAAGGTAGCAACAAAAGCAGCATGAGCAAAATGAGAGGAATTCCTGGACCTTGACCGTGTAGTACGTTCGTCGATGTCCCCAATGATCTTCGACAGGGGATGCACTTCTTGAATCCGCCGGGGAGCCTCACGCCTCGAGACTACCTCCCCCTCAACTTCAGCTTCTCTCGCCTGGTCCTCTTGTCGCACCATCGTTGTCCATGAAGTAGACGGTCCACACTCCATAGTGGTCGTAGGGGAAGTAGTGGGTACACACTCAGCTTCAGGCGCATGGTTCTCTCCATCATCATCTCCAGCTTCATCCTTCTCCTCTTCAAAGAGGTCCTCGGCCATCTCCTCATCACCTGCACATTCAAAGCCAAGAGAGGTACATGGCATTGTCTCGTCGAAGGTTACCTCGCAAGTCTCCATGATTTTGTTAGTCTCAAGGTTAAGAACTCTATAGGCCCTAGAATGGTTAGCATATCCAAAGAATACACCATAACTAGACCTAGCCTCAAACTTGTCGAGTTTTCCCTTCTTAAGAATAAAACACTTGCAGCCAAAGATTCGGAAATGACTCACATTGGGTGCCCGACCATTCATCATCTCATAACGGGTCTTCTTCTTGAAAGCTCGCAATAAAATCCTCGTTAGAGACATGACAAGTTGTATTGACCGCCTCCGCCCAATACCTCCTAGGAGTCCCGTGCTCATCGAGCATCGTCCTAGCCATCTCACAAAGAGTCCGATTTTTCCTTTCCACAACTCCATTTTGAGGGGGCACATAAGGGGTCGAATAGCGATGTTCAAGACCAAGATCACGACAGAAGGCATCAAAACGAGAGTTCTTGAACTGCGAGCCATTATCACCGCGGATAGCTCGAATAGCATTCCCATGCCTCTCGTTTTTCAACCTCACAATCGGATCTCGAACGAAACCAAATGTCTCACTCTTGTCTTCCAAGAAAAACACCCGGGCATAGCGAGAGTAATCGTCCACCACAACAAGGACATACCACTTCCCACCCACCGAGCGAACTCGAGCCGGCCCAACAAGGTCCATATGCAACGGCTACGTCGGACGCTCGGTCATGATATCGGTCAGGGGTGGATGGGGAGTGGCTACCATCTTGCCATGCCTACACGGAGCACAAACCAAATCCTTCTCAAGCTTCAACCTCGGCAATCCTCGGACAAGGTCAAGACCACTCAAGCGGGAAACCAAATCCAAGCTCAAGTGTCCCAACCACCTATGCCATTTCCACAAATCGAAGAAGGACCAGCCATCAAAAAGCGAGCGGGACCCAAAGAACGAGAGAAATCAGCCACGAAAATCGACCCTCGGGGATGATCATATAGACAAGATCACCTCGAGAATCCGGACAAACGAGACTCACTAGACTTGAAACGCACCTCAAAACGCTCATCAAGCAACTGAGAAACCGAAAGCAAATTGAAATTCAAAGACTTCACAAGAGCAACCCTCTTCAACGTTACCTTGTCACTCACATGCACAACATCCTCTGAAATGATCCTTCCTCGTCCATTGTCCCCAAATGTGGTGTACATCTTTTCCTTCACTGAGTTGAGGCTGGAGAACCAATTCTTATCTCCGATCATGTGTCGGGAACATCCGGAGTCGATCAACCAAATGTTCTCCAAGCCTCCTTCCTGTAGTCAGAAACAAGAACGAGAATGAGCCAACGACTCGACACTGGGGTTAGCACAAAGAAAGTTGAACCGGTGTCGAGCCATCCGCTCAAAAGAGGGGTTAGCAAACACCATTCCCTTGCCACCAAACTTCCCTTGTCCCATGGAAGGAGTACGAGCACCACGAGGGGGAAAACGTGGTCCATAGTTCCTCCGGAACCCAAAGCCGCGATCATCTCCCCTAAACCCGTATTGAGGACGAGTAGGGGGACGTCTAGCAAAACCACCACGAGCAAGACCAAACCTCTCACCAAAGACGTACACCATCATCTCTCCTATCAAACCTCTCACCACCACCTCTCCGTGGGAACCTACCACCCCGAGCTCCAACTCTACCAACACTCTTCACACTTCCCACACCCCGTGGAAGTGGCACTCTAGGCTCGGGAATACCATGAGACCGGCGATACTGTCCGGGTTTGCTTGCTCCCTAGCAAGCCTCTCATCCCTCTTCCTCTTGTAGAAAAACTCGCTAGGTGTCTCTCCTAGCCACAATACTCACATCCGAAGGGGATGGGTTTTGGTTTTGGCTCTGGCTTTTCTCTAGGCTTCTCACCCTTCTCACTCACAAACTTCACCGGTTTATGGAAGTCATTTGTCTTAGGTGGGAATTTGGGTGGATCTTGGGTTGTGTCAAGCTTGTTGCAAAGGTGGTTGGGCTTTGGTGTGAAAGAGTTCTTGGGTGCTTTTGGAAGTGGGACTTGGATGTCTCCGATCACCTCAAACTCGGGGTTAGACTCAACACACTTCTCATATACACTCTCCCCACTGTTCTCTCCCACTTTCTCACCCAACTTCTCAAAACCCAAACCACGACCATCAGCTCTCTTGAACTCCTCAATCATGATTTTCAATTGAGGTTCCCGCCCGGGACAACCAACCCAACACCTTCCTCAAATAATCATTCTCCTCATAGATGACATCCAAACGGGAAGTAAGTTCAAGATTGCACAAAGTAACTTCATCACGGCTAGTGCATGCATTGACAACAGGAGATTTCAAAGAAGCTTCTAAAGTGCTAATAGTAGAACGAGCATCAACAAGCTTAGCATGCATAGTAGGACATGATTTACAAGCACCAAGCAAAGTTGGTCTATCCTTAAGCTCATCATACTCGGTCCTAAGAGCATCTAGTTTAGCCAAAGTGGAAGCATTCTTCTCATTAAGCAACTTGATCTCATTCAACCATGCATCACACTCAAGACACTCAACATCATCGGGAGTAGTAGGAGCAAGTTTCAAAGAGTCATTCTCAAGTTTCAATTCAAGCAATTTGGACTCTAACTCTCCTACTTTCTCACTAGCATTCTCAAGTTGAGCCCTAAGATCTTTCCTCATCTTCTTAGCATCTCTCAACACACTATCACGGTTGTCAATCAAGCCATTCAACCTAGTAATCTCAACAAGCAAAGAGTCGGGGTCACGATTTACCTCATCCTCCGAGTCGGAGTCGCTCGTCTTCCTTCTCGCTCTTCTTGTTGCTCGAGCTATGGGCCATCCCACAAAAGCCTTCAAGCGCCACACGGCTCAACCCACCGAGGTTCCGCTTGCACTCTTCTTGCCCTTGCGCCTCCCGGCGTCTTCATCTTGCCTTGTCCTTCTTGTAGCCGGCCACCATGGCTCTTGCACCGGCCACCATGGCTCTTGCTTTGTCCTTCTTGTAGCCGCCCTTGCTCGGTCGCCGCTTGTCCTTGTCCTTGCTCTTGGACTTGCCGAAGTGCTTGCCCTTGGAGGAGTACTTGTCTTCATGCCTCGGGTGCGCCTTGTACTCGCTCATCTTGTACTTGTTTTCCTTCGCTTCGGGCACTCGGCGACGAAGTGTCCACGCTTGCCACACTTGTAGCATGTCCCCGAGATCCGCCTTGCATTCCTCCGGCTCTCATGCGGTCGATCAAACCTCCTTGAGAGCAAGGCCGCCCTCCTCCTCGCCCAGCACATCAAACTCCTCATCCGGAATAGACATAAGAGAAGACAGGGAAAACTAACGACGGGGAAGGGTTAGCTTTGCCCTTTGATCCGCCCACAAGAGCAAGACTATGATCGGTCGAGCCCTCATGCTTGGATTGCAACTTCCGTCAACCTCAACCGACTTGAGCTTAGAAACGAGGTCATCCAACTCAATGGTCAAATATTGCCCGGACTCCTTGATGGCCTCAACCTTAGCACCCCAAACATTTGGTTCCAAGACATGCAAGAGCTTCAAAGCTTGATCATGCTCGTTGTAGGGGAAATCCTCAACATTAGCCTTCATGTTGTTCACGATGGCGGTGAACCTCTCAAACATCGCATCAATCTCCTCACCGGGAAGTTGAGTGAAGTTCTCATATTGCATCCGGTAAGAAACAAAGAGGCGAGCCTTCACGTGATTATCACCACCGTGAGCAACCAACAACTTCTCCCAAATTTGCCAAGCAAGATTCAAATGGAGAACACGCTCAAACTCAGGATCACACAAGCTCCTGACCAAGTGATCAACGGCTTTTGCATTTGCCTCATACTTGGCCTTAGCACTAGCATCGGTCACCATAAGAGTATGGATGTTGACCGGAATAGCATAGGTCTTGTCAAGCACAATGAAATCCAACAACTTGCCACGAAGAAAGATCATCATACGAGCCGCCCACTTGTGGTAACCCTTCCCATCGAAGTGCGGCGGACCGCTCCGCTCAACGTATGCCATCTTAGGATTCGAGACTTGTTAAAGTCGCAAAGAATCCGGCACCAATCTCTCGATACCAATTGAAGGATCGGATGGCGACTAGAGAGGGGGGGGGGGGAGTGAATAGGAGCCGGTAAAAATTTTTCTCAAAGAACCCGGCCTATACCCTAGTCAAATCCGGTCACACACAAACGATGGATCGAATCACAAACGAATCGCCAAGACAACGAGGTTATGGATCAACCTCAAGTGCTAGGAATGATTCTTGAAGCACACGCGGAAGCACGAAAGAAGAAGGAATCGAAACAAGGAACCAAGGCGTCGACCTCGGGCGAACCGTCCCGGCCGGGCGGGGCGGACCGTCCGCTCGAGCCACGTGGACCGTCCGGCTGTTGCCGCGGACCGTCCGCACCCACACCACGGACCGTCCGGCCCCGCACCACGGACCGTCCGAAAAGCGACCGAACCTCCAGAGACGACCCCGAGTAACGGACCGTCCGCGGGGAGCACACGGACCGTCCGCAAGGCACCGCGGACCGTCCGCCCGCCGCCGCGGATCGTCCAAAACCACTTCCAACCAAAACTCAAAACCAAAGAGGATCGAAAGCGAAGCCGAGCAAGAACACGAAGAACACGTGAAGAACACCGTACGCGTGGACCGTCCGCCCGGCCCTCGCGGACCGTCCGCCGTGCACGAACGAACCGAAAACCGCTCGACCCCGAAAGTCAACACCCCCAATCCATCACCGGATCTCCCAAACGATAGAAGCAGTTGAGACAAGAGTTTGGGGACATGTAAAGCATCAACCAAGGATGCTATACCCCAAAAATTTTGTCTCCTAACTCCCTAAATCAACGGGAATCGTGGATCCTTTGAACACCACCAAAAGCTAGAGCACCGAACGAGAATCCTTGAATCGAAGTGGTTTCCGGCGTTTGAGGGCACAAGATCAATCACAAAGATGCACAAGACATCCATCCATGTTTCCCTCAAAGAAATCCGGGGAGAAACCCACACAAATCCGCGAAATCACACCGAGAACAAAGGTACCAAAAACAAGCATAAAAAAGACCACGGAAAATACAACGCCGAATCTTCTATACAAACCGGGGAAAGATTCACAAGGTCTAGCATGCCGCCCTAGCATCCATCCCTCTCAACAAATCTCTCATAAAGCTCTCATGCTAGCCTAGAGAAAATAGAGAAGAAAAATAGTCCAGAAAAATGAGAAAGAGGAGGGGAAAATGAAACCCTAAGTCACGGAGAGAGGGAGCCATCCACACACACTCATGGCTTATATATCGGGTCCCGCCGGTGTGGGAAATGACTCGACTACCCCTAACTCAACTACTGGCGATACAACCCACCCAGGGGCATTTATGTAATGTTTGTGGGTCTTGCCATTGGATGGCCACGCCTTTGCCGCACCCCGCGTCCTCCCGACGCAAGCCATGCGATCCCGCCGCGTGTCCTCCGCTTCAAAGCTTCCCGACACGCCCGGATCCCGTCTCCGTCGTGTTGGGTCTTCGGACTTGGTTTTGAGGCCCAAACCAAGAAACCGTCCTCCGATGGTTTTGTGGGAAAACCACCAAACCCCGCGTGCTCGGCCCGGCCTCCCGCCAAGCCCCTTGACTCGACCGCCACCGTGCACCGGCTCGATCGTCCATGACTTCGTCTTGCTCGTCTCGCCACCATGTGGCCCGCACCTAGTCCCGCCGTCCACCGGGTCCCTCGAACCGAGCCTACTTGTCTCTCCATCTCCCGGAGGCCCCTCAAGGCTGAAGACCTTTCGCGCCCGTTCTTCACCTGCAACAACACGAACTAGGCCGCAGCCTACACCTGCGCACTGAGCTAAGAGTCAGTCCAACACCCGTTGTTAATCACTCATCACCGAGGAGCGGTCATCCATCGACCACCGGGACGCTCCCGGTCCTCGGAGGAGTACCAGAAGCGGCACTTCCTGATGTACCACAGTGCGAAGCTGGCGGCAATGTATGGCATCCTGACGGCAGGAACACTATCTTGTAACAAAACCCTATGCAGGAACACTACTGTGAGCCTGTGTCATTACTGGAGTCTTCGTGTCCGTGTCGAGCACACCAAGACCACTGGATGTCGTGGAAAGACTGATGATCTGTGGAAGAAGAGATAAATCCCTTGTGGAGGCACACCACATTGGCCTAACTTGTGCCTTGAGGCTTGACCGCTTGAGTACCTGAGCCTTTGTGGTTGTGTTTTACTGGAGGGTGTTTATCTCTAGGACATGTGATTAGCTGTCTGGGTGCAAGAATACTTGTAGCAACCATTTTGGTGCCCGCGTTCCAAGCGTGCATTGAATTCGGTGTTATGTGAAACGGTACAGTTCTGCTTTCGAATTTGGTGGAGGATTCTAAACCTGTGAAATGCAGTATCACGTTTGTGATTGGAAAATGCAGTACCACGTTTTCAGGGGAGGGGGGAATGTTCCTGCAGAGAGTAGAGGACGCCGGAATGGTTCTGCCATTTTTGGCATGCTTGCAGTTTAGGTAATATTCATGTAATGAGGTCATGTACATCACGATGAGATTCTTCACAAGCCTAATGCCCTCTGCTAATGTGTTTGCCTATGCTGTTTAGCTTTCAGCACTTCTTTTCGTTTTCTCCATGTTTCTATTTGCAATTGCCTTCAATTTGCAAACTAGCCTTCCCATTTTGCCAAGGTCATGCTGAGATGAACTTCTGCTCGACCCACAGCATGGAATGTAGTATGGCATCTGCCTAATCCATGGAGGATATATGTTTCTGTTCAAGGCGTATTCTGCGAAGTACATTTTCCTGTTCGCAAAGCTTTGTTCACTCTGTCTTATGTAAAAACCATCGAAACTTCCTGTTCGTTCACATTCATCTCACTCGCCAGAATGTTTCAAATTTGAATCCGGCTGATATAAGAATAACTTTATGTAAGATATCAAACATCTTCACATTGGGCGACAGACAAAATTATTGTTCAAAATGGATGATCATCTTGGAAGCAGGAAACATGTGTGGATCGAAATCAAGACGAGACGGACAGCTTGCCTGCGCTGCTGCAGTAGCGCCAGGCCAAGTAAGCGCAGAGGCAGCCGCCGGCGACGAGCCTGTAGCGAACATGGCCTCATATGCCATTAGTCCAAGTATGATTTTGGTGATTCATGACAACATGATCAATGAGACTAACAATATTGTTTAGCATGTCTTTGTAGACATTTCTAGGTCCCAAGGATGCAAAAATACCATATGCCAAATTGAGAAGATAGTCTATTTTTCAAGGATCAAAAACAAGAAAGGAAAGAAAAATAAATGACACCGCTGGATGAACCGACAGTACCATCGGTACATAGCGTCGACGTAGTTGGTACACTGCGTAACAGGCCAAATGAAGTTGACACCGTCGGATGAACTGACGATCCAGTTTCTAGATGCGCCGGATGAATTGCAGAGGAGGAGGAGCGAAGACAGTAGCACCGGATGATCTGACGGTCTGAGTGTGGACACCGTCGGTCTATCCGACGCTTCGTTTGAATCAAGACAGAGACACGCCAAGACTGGAGATTCAGCACCGAATGAACCGACAGTCTCGAAGATGCGTACAATAAGGTTTTGGCGAGGAGTCCTTCAGCACCGGATGATTCGACGTACCGTCTGTGTATAGGGAGCAGTTGTGTCAGCAGATCTTCAACGGCTAAGTGACGTGGAGGGCACCGGATGAACCGACACCTAGAAAAAGCATAGCATCAGTTCATCCGACGCTACCTTTTTCAGTGGCCGTTAGCCAACGGCTCTTTGGATGTCTTGGGCTATTTATACCCCCCTTCACTCACCCATTTGAGGTTGCTGGATTGTGTGGAAGTGCAGAGGAGTTCAAGACACCTAGAAGATCATATCCAATCCATCCAAGTGCTTAATTACTCATCCATAGACTTGCATATGCTTAGTGTATGTGCTTAGTGGTAGGCTTAGCTTAGAGCTGAGTGAGTGCAAGGTTGTGTCAACCTTTTGAGTTGATTCTTGAGTGAATCAAGGTGTACAAGGTTCGCCGGAAGCCTTGGGGCCTAAGTGGCTTACCGGCAATCGTCATCGACCCTCCGTCTTGGTGTGGAGTGGCGAGCACACTTTGTGCGGGGGACGTGGAGACCTCCTTTCTTGGTGGAGAAGCTCCTTAGTGGAGGCGGCATCAAGGTGACCAAGGGAGCTTGGCAAGTGCCTAAGTGGCTAGCCTTTGTAGCGAGTCAAGTGAAGCTCTTGGGAGAGACTTGGTGACCGGAAAGCAATACTCTTGTGTGAGTGCTTCAACAACGTGGACTAGAGGTGGCTTAGTGTCTATCGATACCACAGGATAAATCACGTATCAAAAGTTTGCTTCCTCTCATCCCCTTTACATTTCCGCATTACTCTATTGCAATCTTTGCTTGCCTTTACTTTACTAGAGTAGTATCTTGCTAGGATTGGCTATAGGTTGCAAACCTTTTTTTGGGATGAGAGTTTCACACTAAAACAACCTTAGTTGCACAACTAGATAGTATGTTCTAATATATCTTTATGCAAAAGTAGTGAAAGCAAAGGTTAAGGTTTTTAGTTTGACTAATTCGCCCCTCCCTCTCTTATGCTACGAGCATCCGATTCCTTAACGAGCCCCGCCGCCGCGAAGCCTGTGCGCACGCAAGCGCGCACGCGTTTAATATAGTGCCCAGCGGTGTAATGTCACTTTGCACGTGTCGGACGTCAACGACTTGTCTGCATGGCCGTTGTCGTCGTCGCCGGCGGCCGGGACGAGCACGTTGTCGACCGAGGCGCACGCCCGGTCGTACGAGCTGTCGTCGCCACCGCCCGCGGGGAGGCCCCGGAGGCTCGTCGGTGTCGCCACCAGCAGCTGGTCTCCGCCATCCTCCATGTCGGAGTCGTCGCTCCACGCCAGCAGCCTCCTGTCTAGGGTCGGCATGGTGAGGCGTCGCCGACGAAGTTCCCCTGCCGCCTCTTGCCGCTAACTGCAATAATGTCTTGATAGCATCCTGGACCGGTAATTATACTGGGCCGCACGTCCTGAATGGCCTGCAGCCAGCCCTACCCAACCCGGCCTAGAGCTGTGAGTTGGGTCGTGCAGTACCGGCCCGACCCGGCCTTCTCATGCCTCGCGACGCGTTGTTTTCAAGACTTCTAGGCACGCATGCCATGCTGGCATGACAAGTCTTTTACTTGGCCCAAACATGGCACGTGACGTGCCTTCGTGCCATGCTGGCACAAGAACGACCCTCACAATACCACAAAGTTCTAACTAATATTAAGGAAAAAGGTATATTTAAGAAAGCATCATAAGAAATAAAATTGGGGAAGATATTATTTAGCAATTTCATGTTAAATTAGTACACTGCCTTGTTAAAAACCTTTCACCCCACTATAACACTCCCCGGTAAGAAAAAGAGTATTCTTCGTCCTCTAGTTGATGTTGTTGTCGTGCATCTGCTGTCTCCAGTTCTTGAAGCATGTCAGTGCCTCAACCATCTCGGGATTGGTGGGTGGGTGAAGAGTTGATGGGTAGTATAAAATGAGGGGTATAGATGTCATTTTTTCCACTATTATTTGTTAAGTTTGAATGCTTGGAATGCTTATAGAAAGGAACCGAGGGAGTACCAGACAATTGTGTTGTGTCGTGCTGTACCGTCCATCGGGCAGAGATCCTAGGCACGACACGACCCTAAACCCTAAACCCTCGTGTTCGTGTCGTGCCGGCATGGCCTAAATAAGAGCTCTTGTTACATTTTTATAATACAACTAGAGATCTGAATTGAATCCAAAAATTAATCTACCCACGAAAAGTACACTAAGATATTGGAATAAATCCTACACCTCCCAACTCATGGATCCATTCCCGGTCAAATCGGTTCGCCATGGCAGAAAGTAGCAGGGATGCCAAATGGTCAAATGGAGCAGATGATGCTCTGCCATGCTGGTGCCCTGTCATCGGCTGAACGGATCCATTTTCAAATTGTACGCGTGCCAGGCTGGCCAGCGCCCGGCGGCGTTCTGACTGGCAGATCGTCTGTAATGCCAGTTGCCAGGCACGGTCGCCCCGGGCCCCGGCCGTCGAATGCCACCTCGCCGCCGACTCGCCGCACCACGTCGGGAGTGGAAGCTGCCTCAGAGCACACGCGCCATGGGACGTGAGTACGTGACGACATGGCAGCCGCGGAGTGCAGAGCGGCCGGCACTGCTTGCGCGCAAGGCAGCGGGTGCGTGCCCTCCAGGGCGCTCTTAGCGTTTACTACTCTATATAGCATTGTCCTCTTCTGGCCTTGCTCGCCAGCTCGCGTCGCGGCTCCTTGCCGCCGGACACGGAGACGGAGACCGGGTTCGTTTACCGTCCACCCCGTGACCAGCTGAGGGCCATCCAATCCGCAACGGACGGCCCCGAGTACACCCGATGCTGACTCCAGCCAAGCGAACTGAGCCGCGCGGCATCCGGCGTGAGTGTAGTGATACCGCGGCGCTCGCTGCCTCGCCGGCTGGCTGTTGGAAATATGCCCTAGAGACAACTGGATTTGATCCACTAGTGGACTTAGATGGATTTGATCCATTATGGTGTAAAAGTCATAATGGGCCACAAATGTTGTAAAGCCCATTAGCGTTGTAAGTGGTACACCATCTATTAGTTCCATATTGCTAATGTACGATGGTGTGGGGGGTTTTCCTCCCAATAAATATGGACCACACCCCTCCTGAAAAGACACAACTTTCTCAAGCAGCAGCCGCGCTGCCAACGCTCTCTCCTCGTCGCTCTCGCGGACCTAGCAGTCCGGCGTGCGTCGCTTCCTTCTCCGTACGTGTGGATACCTTGGAGGTGCCACATATGGAGCACTTGGATCGACGAGCCGCACGTGCAAGTCAAGAAGGACGTGAGCAACTCGCACCGCTCGCTACCCTCGACGCGTTCGTCTACATCGAGACGGTTCCGCCGCATCCGCGCGTCTAGTGGTAATCCCGTGATCTCTCGACGAGGCAGCGGTTCTCGTTTTGCGGGGAAAATTTTGTTTTGCGCTAGCGTAGCCACCCCGTTTCCCTTCAGTGGTATCAGAGCCATAGCTGCTAAGTTTTAGATTCGGGATGTGTGCATATGGAGATATGCAGATGTAGATCAAAGTTTTGATCGGCTTCGTGTTCTTGACGTGATGGTCGTGTAACGAATTACTCCTACCGGTCGGAATTCCGCCATCGGAGTTAAGTGATACACGTAAACCCGTCACGGCGAGAAGGAGATCAATTGGATTGGTCGAATCGAAGCTAGCTCAAGTGCCAGGCGCATGGGATGCGTGGTGGTGGCAGATTGGATCTTTACCGGCCCGGGAAAAACCAGAAAACATACTGTTTGGTAAAACAGTCATAACTTTTCGTGGTTAACTCGGATGAAGATGTTTTCTATACGAAAATTGATCTACAGAAAATTTTACACATGTGATAAACCAGCTATGCTGGTCTCGGTGAAATTAGTTTTGCCAAATTCGGCTTGCAAGATGGGTTTTCGGGCGTTTTAAGTTTGGACGTCGAAATTGCGATAATCTGTTTTGCAGGTTTTGTAATCGGTATGGCCTATATGTGTATGTGATGCATGTGTGTAATTTATTCGTGACCTGCGTGTCACGTGTACGGCAATACGGCTGGAGCCATATGTATTGTCAAAATTAATGTAATGGTCTGCGTACCAATTTGTGATGATCTAATACGCGATTGTGTAACTTTCATTACTAGCACGCGTTAGATAGTTCTTGGAGGACTCATCACATGGAGGATGGCACACACAGACCATGGAGATGGAGATCAACATGATGTACAGGTCAATGGAGATGGAGATCACCATGTGAGAATAGGCCATACCGTGTTACAACTGTGTGAATGTCGTTCTTACCGTTCTACTTTTACATGCGACAATGTTGTTTTCTTGCGTGTGATGTTACGAGTAGAACGATCCCTTTGTAATTTTAAGTTAACATGCCCTCCCAACACTTGCCACCGTCCCACGTCTTGTACAATTAGTGGTGGGTCTATGAAATTAGGGTGCCACTAGTTTTCCTTGACTAGACGGGTTTGTATCGGATACTTACACGCATAAGTGTTGGTTTACTTATAAAAGTCATCTTAACGGTTAAGGATTTTGGGACATAAAGGTTGGGAGCCTAGACATAGAGATGTCACCCAACAACAGAAGTCATATGTGATATGATTAGCAAAGAGTTGCTTACCGATCTACCTTGTTTACTAGTGGTGACGCAAAAGCTCACTAGTAAACTTGTTAGTTGTGGATTCCGAATCACTAAGTATCAATGTGGGGATATTGATTTTAGTGGGAGTAAATTCTTTTATTTTACTCTCGTCATGGATATATTGTCTTAGTGTTTTGCATTTATTATTCCGTTGTAGATTAAAGGCACCTAGCAACACCACATCGTTTACCTTGCATTCGGTCCTTGAGAAGGACAAGTTGATCGGAACAAACTTTACGAATTGGATTCGTAATGTGAGAATTGTTCTCGTAGCCGAGAAAAGGGAAGGAGTTCTAGGCACCCCCTTACCAATAGATGATAACGTTAAGAAAAGCACGGGCGTAGTCATGTGATGGCGATCCAAAACAAGCCGATATTTAAAAGGAAGGGCAATTCTTGGAAGAAGAAAGGTAAGGCCAAGGATAAGATCCCAATGCCAAACCAGAGCGCCCAAGGCTAGTCCAGTCGCCAAGGCTGAATATTTTCATTGTAAGAAAATCGGTCACTGGAAAAGAAATTGTAAGTTGTACTTAGATTCTATGAAAAGCAATGGAAGTAAGGGTACTTCCACTTTAGGTACACTTAATGTTTATGTTACATATATTTTCCTCGCTGTTTCTTATACTAATTCTTGGGTATTTGATACCGGATCGGTTGCTCATATTTGCAACTCGATGCAAGGAATGATAAGAAGTAGAAGCATGGAACGAGGAGAAGTTGATTTCCGCGTAGGCAATAATGCAAGAGTTGCTGCATTGAGCGTCGGAACGATGCAACTACACCTCCCGTCAGGATTTATTATGGAGTTGAATAATTGTTATTTTGTTCCTAGTTTGAGTCGAAACATTTTATCCCCTTCATGTTTGATGAAGAATGGTTATTCATTTGCGAGTGAAAACAATGGTTGTGTGATCTCTAAGGATAATATGTTTGTGGCTTGTGCATCCATTGTGAATGGCTTATTTGTTTTAAATCTTGATGATTCACCTATCTGTAACATAAGTGCTAAAAGGTCTCGACCTAATGATTTAAGTCCTACCTACATATGGCATTGTCATTTGGGTCACATCAGTGAAAAGCGCATGAAGAAGCTCCATAACGATGGACTTTTAACTTCGTTTGATTTTGAATCCTACGAGACATGTGAAGCTTGTTTGCTAGGAAAGATGACCAAGATGCCTTTCTCAAGTTTTCCCGAGAGAGCCCCGTACTTACCGGAACTCATACATACGGATGTGTGCGGACCAATGAGTACGACAGGCTAGAGGTGGATACCAATACTTCATAACATTCACTGATGATTTAAGTAGATATGGTTATGTCTATTTAATGAAGCACAAGTCTGAAACTTTTGAAAAGTTCAAAGAATTTCGGAGTGAACTAGAAAATCAACGTGGCAAGAAAATCAAGACCTTGCGTTCTGATCGTGGAGGTGAGTATTTGAGCCATGAGTTTAGCAATCATCTAAAGAGTTGCGGAATTGTTCCACAACTTACGCCACCTGGAACACCTCAAAGAAACGGTGTATCCGAGCGACATAATCGAACCTTGTTGGACATGGTCCGATCAATGATGAGCCATCGGACCTACCATTGTCATTTTGGGGTTATGCTCTAGAAACCGCAGCCTTTCACTTTAAATAGGGTACCTTCTAAGTCCGTAGTTAAGACACCATATGAGATGTGGACCGGTAAGACTCCCGGTTTGTCTTTTCGAAAATTTGGGGTTGTGAGGTTTATGTGAAGAAACTTCAATCGGATAAATTAACACCTAAATCGGACAAGTGCATATTCGTGGGATATCCAAAGGAAACCTTGGGATATTATTTCTACAACCGGTCAGAAGGCAAAGTGTTTGTCGCTCGGAACGGCGTTTTCTTTGAGAAAGAGTTTCTTAAAAGACAAAAATGTAGACAGAAGGCGTATCTTGAAGAAGTTCAAGATGAGCCGGTTGGGCAAGATTTCACAATTGATGCTAATGTAGCTGAACGAGTTGAGATACCCGTGGCAAGAGAAGCACCACCACAACCACGAAGGTCTGAAAGGGCACGTCGCGCAACCGATAAGCTCAATCTCATGATCGCGGGAGAGCACGACATATTGTTGTTAGACAATGATGAACCTATGACATATGCGGAAGCAATGATGGACCCCGTCGTATGGACCTTCCCGGGCCCACTACCTCGGTGGGTACCGGGACCGACTACTCGGTGGGCTCCCGAGACTACCCGTCTTACGCTACATGGCACCCGAAGGCGTGGAGCACAAGGACTACACAGAGTAGTACTCGGTTAGGGAGCCGTACGTGTTCCGCACTATATAGAGGATTCCTAGACGTACTCGACTAGTACTCTCTCCCTACTCCGACTTGTAACCCCCGCCTCCCGACTATATAAGGCGAGGCAGGGACCGATCCCCTCATCCAATCTCCTCTCATACAACTCACGGCGCACCATTGCACCATCTTGTAATCGTGCCCTATCAATCCGGAGCTACGCGGCATACGGGACGTAGGGTATTACGCACCTCGCGGCCCGAACCTCGTCTAAATTGTGTGCCACGTGTCTCTTCCTTCGAGTTACCGATCTCGGCGAGTCACAATCATCTACTTCGGGTACTCCCCGTAGTAGGTTGCCGGTCTAAAACACCGACAGCTGGCGCGCCAGGTAGGGGCTCTCGCTCGAGATCACATGGCGAACTCGACGGCTTCCGTCTACTTCAAGCCAACCGTCGCCTTCAACCGCGGCGACACCTTCGTCTTCGGCGCCTGGGTCTGCACTGCTGATGGCGCGGGCTCCTTCCGCCGCCCGCCGATCATGCGGCCCAACTCGAAGACGAGCCTTGTGATGCTTCCCGAAGTTGTCACGGGCGAACTCGCCGCAAGTTCGGTGAAATTTCGCTCTTCAACCACCACACCGACTTCGAGCTCGAGTCCGTCTCCAACTCGAACCCGACGTCGCCATGGGCCATCGCATGCGAGCCGGCCTGTTCAGCCATCGCAGGCGGCCACCTCACCACTCGAGCCCTCCGCATGCGGCCCCCCGCACCCTCGCCCGGGCCCGCACGGGGGGCTCCCACTTCGCGCCGGGCCGGCAAGGAGCCCGTACCCGAGTACAACTCGGACTCCGACGCCGTCCCCAACCGCGCTTCGGACTCCGCCCTCTCTCCGAGTTCTACTCGAACCCGACTACGAGTTCGACTTCGGGTCGACCCCGAGGAGCCCGAGTCCGAAGACGACCCCACCGAGCTTCCCTTGTCGGGGCCGCCTCGGGGCCGGTTATAAAATCAACGCCGGCCGGGAGATACGTCCATGCGGCCGGACCGCAAGCTCGCCGACCCGGCAAAGGAGGACTCACGCTACGTCGCCTACATCGACTCGCTACCGTTCCAAGAGGGAACACCGCTAGCCCGGCCGACTCAAACACACCAACCGATGTGGCACCCTCGAGTCCGGCCTTGGCACCCCCCGATCGCCAAGTCTTCATGGCCGCCGGCGACACCCCCGGACCTTCGTGCACGGGCCGAGGACAGATACCGGAGGACATCTCTGCGGACGAGCCGTCTAACAATGCACTCGCAGATGAGACCGTCGCCAACGGGGACGCTCGACGCGAACGCAACAGAAGCGCAGCGAACGACGCCGGCAGCTCGCAGACAACCTCCCCATCCGCAACCTTGCGAAGCTCTCGAGGCGGTCGAGAGCAGAGTACACACCACCCCCCGAGCAAGTGCCTCATGTCGATCACAACGATCGCACGCCGTGCCAAGGGCATACGCGCCGGAGAGGTCATCGCCAAGCTCGCCGAAGAAGCCTACTTCATGCGGGTCGACAACGAGTCAACCAACCTCCTCCGGCTAAACCCCGCGACAACGAAGCTACTAGTCACGCCGCCAATGCCGGCCCCAACCGTACTCGAGCCGATCTTCCGGCCTACCCAAACCGCCGCCGCTCCAACGCCGGCGGGCCTTCACAGGCAAGATCAAGGCAACCGAGAAGTTGTTCCCCACCGCGCTCCGGCCGGTGGCGGCGGCAACGATCCCGACGGAGGCGGCAGCCGACGGCGGCGGCCTCCAACCATGGGGCCAACAGAGAGCCGGAGGCGGCGGCGGCCGCGGCGACCGAGGCCACGCGAACGACCACACCTCCGGCACCTCGCACGGCGGGTACGACGCTCGCCGAATATTGAGGAGCCGCGGCGGAAGAAGTCGACCACCGCCGCCGAGGGCGACGGCTTCCCCGCCTTCTCACCTCGACTTCGCAACCTCGCTCCTCCCCGACAAGTTCAAACCTTTGGGGATCACCAAGTACGACGCGAAGCAGATCCTATCCGGTGGCTCCGATGCTACGCCCTCTCCATCGAGAATGCCGGCGGCAACAACGACACCAAATGCCTCTACTTCCCCTTCGTCTAGACCAGGCACCACTCACATGGCTCGAGTCGCCGGACAAGCACTCGATCGACAAGTGGGACCACCGGGCGAAGGAGCAGTTCACGAGTAACTTCGCGGGCGCCATGGGCCGTTCGGGTACTCGCATTGACCCGGCCATGATCAAGCGAGAACAGGGCGAGACCCTCCGCAAGTACATGCGCCGCTTCTTCGACAAGCGCGCTACCGTCGTCGACGTCACCGACAAGGAGGTCATCGACCTCTTCCCAGACGGCCTCTACCATCGCCGCACCTTCGAGGACTTCGGTCGTCGCCGCCCCAGTCCATCCCCCACCTCAAGGACATGATCACGTCCCGGGCGGATGAAGAGGACAAGGCCAACGCCAAGTACGACGCCATCCGCGGCAAGTCCAACGAGCAACCGGGCGGCGGCGGCGCGGAAAGCAATGCAAACCAAGGCGGCCGCAACAACAACAACAACAACAACTACTCGGGTCCCAACCGCAAGCGCAAGCTAGACAACACCGTCGCGGCTATCCAGCCGCCCGCGAAAGGGAACTCGAAGAAGAACTCGGCGGGTTCAAAGACCCGCCGAAGGAGAAGTGCCCATGGCATCCAAACGGCAACCACACTACCGAGCAAGGGCTACCGGCTCGTGCATGCACTCAAGGATACGCCGGAGCCACCGCACCCTCACGACCAAAAGGGCAAGAAGAAGGACGGCGACAACAACGACTTCCAAGAACCCGAGAAGACCGTCAACGTCCTCTTCGGCGGATCGCCCGGACAGGCGGGAGCGAAGGCTACCCGTCGTGAAGTGATGTCCATCGAGCCAGCGGTTCCGACCCCTCTCAGGTGGTCGGAGGTACCCATCACCTTCTCCCGCGCGGACCAATGGACCAGCTTCTCCGAACCAGGACGGTTCCCTCTCGTCCTAAAACCAACGGTGGCGGGCTCCAAGCTCAACAAGGTGCTCATCGACGGTGGAAGCGGGCTCAACGTCCTCTTCACCAAAACCTTGAAGAAAATGAAGCTCGACGTCACCCCCATGCTCACCAAGAGCATCACGCCCTTCTACGGCATCGTCCCGTGCAACGCGGCTATCCCACCGGGCTCGGTGGTGCGCCGCTACCTTCGGGGCGTCTCGGGACAACTACCGTACCGAGTACATCAAATTCGAGGTCGCGGATTTCGAGACCTCTTACCACGCCATCCTCGGCGCACCGGCCATCGCCAAGTTCATGGCGGCGCCCCACTACACCTACTTGGTACTCAAGATGCCAAGTCCAGCCGGTGTACTCTCCCTCCAAGGGGACTTGAAGATCTCCCACGACTGCGACACAGAGGCCGTGGTGATCGCTTCCACGAACCAAGTACCCAACGTGATGATGGAGGTCTACGCAGCCGTCGAAGAAGCTTGCCACGAGCGAACTCGACATCCCAGAGAAGTCTGACAGTGCCAACAAGCCTCGCCCACCCGAGGAGGTACTCGTCGGGACGGTCGACCTTGGAACAAAGCGACCCCAAAGAAGACCACCACCATCGGGGCCGGCCTCGACCCCAAATAGGAAGACGCGCTCATCAGCTTCCTTCGGGCTAACCGCGACATCTTCGCGTGGAAACCGACGGACATGCCAGGAGTGCCCAGGGAGCTGATTGAGCACTGCCTTAACGTCGACCCAAAGGCCACCCCTAAGCGACAACACCTCCGACGTTTCGCCGACGACGACGGGACGCCATCAAGAAGGAGCTCGCCAAGCTACTCGCACCGGCTTCATCGGAGAAGTCTTCCATCCCGAGTGGCTCGCCAACCCCGTCCTCGTCCGCAAGAAGAACTCGAACGAGTGGAGGATGTGCGTCGACTACACCGACCTCAACAAGCATCGCCCCAAGGACCCCTTCGGGTTGCCGCGGATTGATCAAGTCATTGACTCCACGGCGGGCCGCGACCGCTCTCTCGCTTCCTCGATCGCTACTTTGGGTACCACCGGATCGCAATCAAGGAGGAAGACCAGAAAAGACCGCGTTCATCACCCCGTTTGGCGCGCATCGCTACACGACCATGTCATTCGGGTTGAAGAACGCCGGCGCTACCTACCAACGGTCCATCCAGCCTCGCTTCAAGCGGCAACTCAACAAGAACGTCGAGGCTTACGTTGATGACGTGGTTGTCAAAACCAGGGACTCCGTACCCTCATCGACGACCTTGAAGAGACCTTCGCATCGCTACGCGAGTACCGCCGGAAGCTCAACCCGAACAAGTGCGTCTTCGGCGTTCCTTCGGGCAAACTACTCGGCTTCATCATCGCCCAACGCGGCATCGAAGCCAACCCCCGAGAAGATCTCCGCCATCACCAGCATGAAAGCCCCCACGAGCATCAAAGACGTCCAGAAGCTGACGGGGTGCATGGCGGCACCGAACGGATTCATCTCGAGGCTAGGAGAACGGGGCCTCCCCTTCTTCAAACTACTCAAGCATCACGAGAAGTTCGTGTGGACTCCGAGAGGCGGATCAAGCCCTTGCCCGACTCAAGGACTTCCGTCAAAGCCTCCAATCCTCACGGCTCCTCACAAGGGTGAACAAGCCATCGCTCTACCTAGCCGCGACTACTCACGTGGTCGCATCGCCATCGTTGTCGAGCGGCAAGAAGACGGCCACGCTTACCCGGGCCCGGGGCCGCCCCGCCTACTTCGTCGGCCGAGGTTCTATCGAGTCCAAGGCTCGCTACCGGCCCGTGCGAAGCTCCCCGTACGCTCTACTCATCACCTCGCGGAAGCTACGACACTACTTCCGTGAGTACTCGGCCTCCGTCGTCACCGACTACCCGCTCGGCGACATCCCGAGGAACCAAGACGCCACCGGAAGAATCTCCAAGTGGGCCGTCGAGCTCGGCGCCCTCACCATTGACTTCAAGCCACGCACGACCATCAAGTCGCAAGCACTAGTCGACTTCATGTCGAGTGGCGGGAGAACCGCCTACCTACTCCCACCGTGCGACCGCAGCATTGGGTGATGTACTTTGACGGCTCACTCAACCTCGAGGGCGCAGCGCAGGGGTACTCCCCGATCTCTCCAACGGGCGAACAACTCAAGTACGTCCGCGCATCTTCCGGAAGGTCTCAAACAACGAAGCCGAGTACGAAGCCCTCCTACACGGGCTCCGCCTCGCAGCCTTCACTTGGCATCAAGCGGCTACTAGTCTACGGCGACTCCGAAGTGGTCATCAACCAAGTCAACAAGTCCCGGGACCGCAACAAGGAGAACATGGACGCCATCGCCTAGAAGTCCGCAAGCTCGAGAACAAATTCTATGGTCTCGAGTTCCATCACATCGTCCGCGACAACAACGTTGCGGCGGACGTCCTTTCGAAGCTCGGATCCACCCGCGCTCAAGTACCCGCGGCGTCTTCGTCCATGAGCTTCACACGCCATCCATCCCGGAGCCGGCGCCACCGACCATCGCCCCGGCCCCATCCACCACCGGGCAAGGAGGTCATGATGATCGACGTGGACCGGAGGCAACCCTTCATCGACTACCTCGGGCCGAGCGAGAAGGTCCCCTCCGACAAGAACGCAGCTCGAACAACTTGTCCGCCGCGCCAAGTCTTACGTCCTCGTCGGAGACAAGCTTTACAAGCGGGGCGCATCTTCCGGAGTACTCATGAAGTGCGTCCCTCGCGAAGAAGGCAAGGACATCCCGGAGGAGATCCACAAGGGCGTTCGCGGCAACCACGCGTCCTCACGCACGCCGGTCGGCAAGGCCTTCCGCGAGCTTTCGACCGGCCCACGGCCCCGGGCGACGCCGAAGAACTCGTCGAAGGTGCCAAGGATGTCGCACTTCGCCAAGCGCAACATGTCCCGGCCTACAAGCTAGTCTCCATACCGCCAACCCGGCCCTTTGCCCGCCGGGGGCTCGACATGATTGGGCCACCGCCAACCGCGCCAAGAGGATTCAACGAAGTGGTACCGGTGGCTATCGACAAGTTCACCAAGTGGATCGAGGTCAAGCCGGTCACATGCCCCAAGGCCGACAAAGTACTCGACTTCCCGGATGAACTCGTACACCGCTATGGGCTACCCCACCGCATCATCACGGACCCGGGGTCCAACTTCAACAACCACCAGCCCGGGGAGTACCGCGAGAACAGCCGGAATCGACGTCCGATACGTCTCGGCCGCCCATCCACGGGCCAACGGACAAGTCGAGCGCGCCAATGGGATGGTGCTCGACGCCCTCAAGAAGCGGCTACACGACGCCGCTAACTCCAAAGGGGGCAAGTGGATCAAGGAACTACCCAACGCACTGCGGGGGCGCGGACTCAACCATCCAAGCCAACGGGGCAATCCCCCCTACTTCCTCGGTCTACGGCTCCGAAGCCATCCTCCCCGCCGACGTCATATGGAACTCGCCGGTAGTAGAGCACTACGACGAAGGCGTCTCGAAGACAACGAGACGAGTTGACATCGACGGCCTCGAAGAAGCTCGCCGCGCCGCCCTCGTCCAATAAGCAAGGTACCCGGAGGGTATCCGAAGCTACCATGATCGCAACGTCAAGGAACACTCCTTCAACGTTGGAGATCTTGTCCTCCGCCGTATCCAGAACACCGAAGGACTTCACAAGCTCGGCTCCCCCCGGGAAGGCCCCTTCACCGTGGCAAAAGTGACCAGGCCGGCTCCTACCGCCTCCAAACACTTGAAGGCGGAGACGTCAACAACTCGTGGAACGTCGACCAACTCGTCGATTCTACGCCTAGTCTACACGACTACTCCGGGTTCAAGTCCAATCGACTACATCAACACCCCTCACCACAAGCGACCCTCCGGTCCCGGCTCCGAGCCTCCGGACTACTCTTCTCCAGGGTCCCGGCCGGTGCGGCTACCTACGGACCATGGGCCGCGACGAGCATCAAGGACTCTAGCGGCGGTCTACCAAGAGACCACACTCCAAGATCCGGCCGCGTGGCTACTTACGGATCTATGATCCGGCCTACACGGCTACCTACGGATCACTTGCCGCAAGCGGCTACCCGCTCCAGCCGCCACTTAGCCGTAAGCGGCCTCCGGTCCAGGCGACTACTTTGTAACTACGGCCCCGGCCACCCGGGTGTACTTCTTCGCAATAAAGATTGATCGTTCATCAACTTATTTACCGCCTACTCCATACAACGGGACCACTGAAGTCGAGTACCACTACTCGCACCTACTCCACGATGGGCGCTCCGCACTCGAGATCGCGACTACGAGTACTCATTGCCGGAAAATTTCATTTCATTGATACTTGAACAATTCATTACAAGTGTTTTCCCCGTACAACTATGGCTACTAGCTACCTATGCGGGGCTACCGGAGGTTCGGCTTCTCGGCAACCTCGCTCCGCAATGGGAGCCATCTCGCTCCCGGCCAGCTCGCATACCGCTCATCGGAGCGTTGGCGGCTACCCCGCCGGCGACCACCTCCACCGGAGCCTTCGGGAAGTACGACTTCATGAAGGCCAAGACTTGTCTTGGGATCGACTTGGCCATATGCTTGACGTAGGCGGCCGGCCGGCTTGGCACTTCACGGAGTCGATCCACCGGAGGAGCGATCTTGGGGCCGCCCGGTGAGGCACCGAAGCCTCGCGATCGGGAGAGCGGCTTCTTCAAGATCCTTCACCGGTCCCGCGCGTTGCCTCGCAATCTTCATTCAACTTCGCAAAGATTTGTAGCGCTTGACGAGATCTCCGTCGAGGCAATCCGCAGCTCCATGTGCTTCTCGCACTCGAAGGCAAGTTCCTTGTAGTCGAGCTCGAGTACCGGCGGGCTTCCTCCCGCTCCCGTAGAAGAGGTTCTTCATGCTCACCTCCGAGGCCTTCACCGCTCCACCGGCCCTCAAGCTCGCAACACAAAGCAACGCAACAAGGTGGGTCGACGCTTATCGGCTTTCAACAAGTACTCGACAAGTCGAAGGATGTACCTTTATTCTTGTTGCGGAGGCCCTTGTTCTTCCGCACCAAATCGTCGCCTTTCGCCTGCAGCTCCATGACGTCATTGTGGTACTTGGCGAAGGCGGCGTCGAGCTTTGATTGCATGGCGGCCGCGTGTTTCCGCGACTTCACGAGCTGCTCCTCCGGGGCCTCGGCTCGGAGCACGGTGTCACCGTAACCCCGCAAAGCAGGTTCGACTTCTCGCGGGATCGCTCCGCAACGTCCCGCACAAGACAATTCAAGTCAAGAATAGTACTCAATGACAAAGGATTGACTACTCGGGAGGCTACGGCTACGTACCTTCATCCATTGCTCGGCTTCACGGGTCGCCTCCGGGTGCTTGGCTACCGTCGCCGGCTCGACGAGATCGTCCGCCGAAGTTCTATCCCGCCACGGCTACTCGAGGTAGCCTCCATCATCGGCGCGCAGCGGATGGGCTCCGCGTCTTGGATCTTAGGGGGAGCGGACAACCACCTCCGAGCAACCTCTCGGCGACGTGGTGACCGCCTCTCCCCCGGCGGACTTCTCGATGACCTCCCCCACGGGCTCGGGGGCTCCTTCTCGCGCCCCTCCGGGGCCTCGCGGTGCCAACTCCCGCATTGGCACCCCCGCGGGGATGTCACCACCTTCGGCGCCCGCCACCGCACGACAAGTGCATTAGCGCCTACGACTACTCCTCCCGGAGCTCCGCAGCCTTCACGAAGGGTACTCACCTTCGACTACGACCGCCTCCCGGCCGCAGGGCGCTTCGGCAGCCGGGGGCTCGGCCGCGGCTTGGGCATCGGGAGCGGCCTCCTCGGCGGGCGGCGCGACCTCTTCCGCCACCGCCGACGAGGGCTCGTCCCCATCCCGGCCTCGCATCCGTGGATTTTCTCGTGCACTATTCACGCGCAGGGTCGTCGGACAAAGATCGACTACCGCAAAGCAACTACTACTCGTGAGGACATGGTACTTACAAGTTCGACCGGACGATGGTCACGGCCGGAGCACCGAGGATGCCGGCAATATCAACCGGGCCCCCCCTCGGCGGGCGCCTCTTCCTCCGCCTCTCGCGGCCATCGCCTCCTCCACGGCGGCGGCGGCCGCGCGGACGTCTCCTCGCACTCCGAGGCCACCGCCTCTCCGACGGCGGCGACCACGGGTCCTCTCGCTCTCTTCGGGAGCGGGGGCCGGCGCTCCGGACCGCGCCGAGAGTTCTTCAACAGTGGGGGCTGGACTACGACCTCCAGCCGGTTCCCCCACCGGGTCCCACACGCCCTCGTCGCCCTCTTCAACGGGCTCCGTTGGCAGCACCTCCTGCACACAAGGAAGACTACTCGTCAGCAATGTACTCGAACAACGGGTACTCGACTACTCTGCTCAAGACGACTTACCTCCTGAGGCGTGGTCTCCAAGACCTTTATCTTCTTCGTCACCCGCTTCCTGGCGGGGTTGCGCGGCTTCCGCGGCGGCGCAGCAAGGCTAGCCTCCAGGCTAGCCGGAGGGTCTCGAACCAGTGGCACATGAGGCAAGCCCGGGCGGCTAAACCTCGACCGCACCCGCGTAAGCGGTCCCGCGAGCCGTCTCTTCGTCTTCGTCGTCGTCGTCGGAGGAATCTTCCACGATGACGGTGTCGTCGCCTTCACCGACTTCGCGGCGCTCCTTCACCTTCCCCTCCACCGGGATCTCGATCCCGCTCGGTGGCGGCTGCGGCTCGGAGACGAACCGCTTCACATCATCCTGCGCAAAGACACAAGACGTCAGCAACTCTACTACAAGTACTCACTACTCGACGAGGGGAGTACGACTACTCACCTCCTTGGGCGGGCGCGCGGCGGAGTACTCCTCGACCGGGCACGCCGTGTACGGCGGCATGTCCTTGAAGATCCGCGACAACCTCTCGACGATGTCGTTGTCGTCCCGGCTCGCCCCCGGCATCCGCGACGTGTCGTCGTCGCCGGCGTACTCGAAGCCCAGGGTCTCCCGAGCCATCGGCCGGCCGGATCTTGCGCTTCATGAAACCGAAGGCCACGTGCTCGGCCCTCGGTCCCGCCTCCCCGAGCACCTTGATGCATGCTAGCGGCTCGGGAGCCGGATCCCTTCTTGCATGGTGGGCTCCGTGTTCCACCAATCACGGTGCCGGGCCGCCGCCCGCTCGGCTTCGGCGCAGCCGGGGTGGTGGTTCGTGATGTAGAACCATCCGGTCTTCCGGTCCGTGTTGGAGTCCACGAGCTTGTACGCCGTGCACGCTCCGCGGCGTCCTCCCTCGCCCGGATGCCGGCCCCTCCGACTACTCCGGGGGTTGGAGGCACCGGGTTGCGGCTTGACGCGGAAGAACTTCCGAAGAGCACCCGGGGCGGCTTGATTCCGAGGAAGGCTTCGCGAAGTGGATGAAGACCGACGTGTGGAAGATGCCGTTGGGGTTCGGTGTTCAGGTACTCGATCCCGTAGTACCCGAGCAGCCCCTTGAAGAAGTCGCCGGGCCGGGAGCGCAAGACCGCGCTCCACGAACCGCGAGAACATCGGGATCTCGTCTTCGGCCTTCTCCATCGGATACGGATCTCCCGCGGCGGATCTCCACATGTCGACTTCCTTCTCCCTGATGAACCCACTTGTTCGGCGGGGGTCGGCGAGTCCTCCGTCTTCACCTTCGATTTCTTCCACTCGCGGCTTGGATCGGCACGCGGTGGAGACATGGGCGGCGCGCGCTCCGGTGGCGGCCCGCGGCGGCCTCTCGCACGGCTCCTCTTCTTTCCCGGCGGCCTTGGACGCCTTGGACGGCGACGGCTTCATCCTCCAAGTACAAGGTGTCTTCACTCGCATCCGCTCGGGGGCTACCCTAAAGGTCTCGGGTGGCGATGCGCTCGGATCTACTACGGCGGCAGCAGGCGCTGGGAGTGGATTTGCTTCAAGATTCAAATGGAATGACTGCGGCTCGAATGGGTGAAAACCCTAAGGGTTTTGGCTTCTATTTATAAGCCAAAACGGCTCCGTAACGGGCGGCTGGATAAGTCCACGCGCGGCTGACTCAGCGGCTGCGCGTGACTCTTCGTATTCTACTAGTCGACGCGCCTCACCTCGGGGGCTCGGCTACTTCTACTCGACTACCTGGGAAGCGGCTAGTCTCAAGAGCATCTCAGGACACATTCTCCAAGAAGACCCTTCAATTCGAGAGGAAGTACTCGACTCAAGGCTCGGAGGCTCCGTGCCACGTGTCCTTCGGTTTTTTCTCTCTCCGGATTTTTCGGGATTTTCTTGCCAAGACTTCGGATGGACCCTCGGCCAAAGCCCGCGGCTCGGGCCTCGGGGGCTACTCCATGTGGAGTGCGGTTTTGCAAATCGCACCTCCATGACAGCCTCCGGCTTCAAGACAAGACGAGCATTTTTTGAAGACCTTCGAAGGCGGTTTTCAAGGACGCTTGGGACTACTCGAGAAGACTTCAAGATTGCTCAAACATCGACCGGAATACATTCCGGCCTCGGGATGCTTCGACTACTCTTGAGGACTTTTGACTTGTAGCACTCGGGGACGCTTGAGGACTACTCGTTAAGGCCGTCAAGACTACTTGAAGCTATCCTTCTCGACTACAAAGTACTCGGGGGCTTGTCGTATGGACCTTCCCGGGCCCACTACCTCGGTGGGTACCGGGACCGACTACTCGGTGGGCTCCCGAGACTACCGGCTTGCGCTACACGGCACCTGAAGGCGTGGAGCACAAGGACTACACAGGAGTAGTACTCGGTTAGGGAGCTGTACATGTTCCGCACTGTATAGAGGATTCCTAGACGTACTCGACTAGTACTCTCTCCCTACTCCGACTTGTAACCCTGCCTCCCGGACTATATAAGGCGAGGCAGGGACCGATCCCCTCATCCAATCTCCTCTCATACAACTCACGGCGCACCATTGCACCATCTTGTAATCGTGCCCTATCAATCCGTAGCTACGCAGGCATACGGGACGTAGGGTATTACGCACCTCGCGGCCCGAACCTCGTCTAAATTGTGTGCCACGTGTCTCTTCCTTCGAGTTACCGATCTCGGCGAGTTACAATCATCTACTTCGGGTACTCCCCGTAGTAGGTTGCCGGTCTAAAACACCGACGGACCCGGATTCCGAGAAATGGCAAAGTGCCATGAGATCCGAAATAGATTCCATGGATAACAATCAAGTTTGGAACTTGGTTGACCCGCCGTATGGTGTTAAACCCATAGAGTCCAAATGGATCTATAAGAAGAAGAGGGACATGGATGGAAATGTTCACATCCATAAAGCTCGACTCGTTGCAAAAGGTTTTCGACAAGTTCAAGGAGTTGATTACGACGAGACATTCTCACCCGTTCGGATCATTCTAGCTATAGCTGCATATTTCGATTATGAGATATGGCAGATGGATGTCAAAACAGCTTTCCTAAATGGAAATCTGACTGAGGATGTGTATATGACACAACCTGAGGGATTTGTTGATCCAACCAATGCTGGAAAGGTGTGCAAACTTCAAAAATCCATTTATGGATTGAAGCAAGCATCTCGGAGTTGGAACCTTCGCTTTGATGAGGTGGTAAAAGGGTTTGGCTTCATTTAGAGTGAAGAAGAGCCTTGTGTTTACAAGAAGGCAAGTGGGAGCTCGTAGTATTTTTAATCTTATATGTGGATGACATATTACCGATTGGAAATGACATTCCTATGCTTGAGGCCGCTAAGACCTCATTAAAAAATAGTTTTTCAATGAAGGACTTAGGTGAGGCGGCATACATTTTGGGCATCAAAATCTATAGAGATAGATCAAAAAGGCTTATAGGATTAAGCCAAGACACTTACATTGATAAAGTGTTGAAAAGGTTCAACATGGAAGAGGCAAAGAAAGGGTTCTTGCCTATGTCACATGGTATACATCTTAGCAAGACTCAGTGTCCTTCGACAACTGATGAGCGAGAACGCATGAGTAGAATGTCGTATGCTTCGGCCATCGGATCTATTATGTATGCAATGATATGTACACGTCCAGATATTTCGTATGCACACAGTGTTACAAGCAGATACCAATCTGATCCAGGTGAGGGTCACTGGACAGCGGTTAAAATGTTTTTTAAGTACTTAAGAAGGACTAAAGGCATGTTCCTAGTCTATGGAGGTGAGGAGGAGCTCGTTGTAACGGGTTACACCGATGCTAGTTTCCAAACTGACCAAGACGATTCAAAGTCGCAATCAGGATACGTATTTACGATAAATGGTGGAGCTGTGAGCTGGAAGAGTTCCAAGCAGGAGACAAGTGGTCGATTCTACAACGAAGCCGAGTACATCGCGGCTTCGAAAGCCGCAAAGGAGGGTGTTTGGATAAGGAAGTTCCTTTCGAACTTGGTGTGTTTCCGAGTGTCTCTAGCCCATTGGATCTTTATTGTGACAACAATGGGGCTATTGCGCAAGCAAAGGAGCCAAGGAACCACCAAAAGAATAAACATGTACTGCGGAAATTTCATCTGATACGAGAGATCGTTAGACGAGGTGATATCAAGATATGCAAAGTACACACGGATTTGAATGTTGCAGATCCTTTGACAAAACCCCTTCCACAGCCTAAGCATGAGGCGCACATGAGAGCTATGGGTATTAGATTTATTCTAGATTAGCTCAAGTGCAAGTGGAAGAATGTTAGAAATATGTCCTATAAGGAATTATAGAGATGATTATATTTCATTATATGCATGTCACTTGGTTCTTTTATTGAATATCCATGAAGGGCGACTTGTATTTGATTGGCAATTATGTGAATTGTTTGTGAAACTCTTTTACTTGTATGGTTATTCAAAAGTTGTCCCTAGTATGAGTTAATGACTAGCACATGAATTAGTTGATGACTATGTTTCACAAGTCATGAACATGGAGATGTATAACTAATAATGTGGGCACATGTATGACATGGGGCCGGACCGACCCAATTTGAGACCTTGTTCTCTCGTTTACACAACGTATACGCTATGTCCTTAGACTTGAGATTGTCGCATGTACTCAAGATGTGAATTGACCTACTTAGGGGCCATCAACCGCTACTCCGAATCGGGTAGTCATAAAGATGACTTTCGGGTTTGTCGGGAAGCATGCCGTGAGGCATGGTCAATCAAGATAGAATTTGCCCTTCTACTTGAGAGAGATATCTCTGGGCCCCTCGAGTGATCGGATCAAGAAATGCATGGCCGTCTTGGGTTAAGTGTTAACCCCCTTTTTGATGATCCGAATCACGGTGTCGAGAAAGAGAGGTCGGCTTGGAGCTAGACCAAATATCGTGACGCAAAGGGAATAGCATGTATGAATTGTTGTGATGGTTTGTCTGATAAGATCTTTACGTATGCATAGGAGTTGACACGTCTTGCTAGAGGCCGCTATCAACTATTGATCGAGTAGTGTACTCGGGTCAAGTCTATGTGTACGTGAACCTATAGGGTCACACACTTAAGGGGTTGGAAGCCGAATGAGGATGAATATACTTGCATAGTTGACTCTAGTGCAAGTGGGAGACTGTTGGAAATATGCCCTAGAGCCAAGCTGGATTTGATCCACTAGTGGACTCAGATGGATTTGATCCATTATGGTGTAAAAGTCCTAATGGGCCACAAATGTTGTAAAGCCCATTAGCGTTGTAAGTGTTACACCATCTATTAGTCCCATATTGCTAATGGACGATGGTGTGGGGGTTTTCCTCCCAATAAATATGGACCACACCCCTCCCGAAAAGACACAACTTTCTCAAGTAACGCCCGCGCTGCCAACGCTCTCTACTCGTCGCACTCGCGGACCTAGCAGTCCGGCGTGCGTCGCTTTCTTCTCCGTACGTGTGGATACCTTGGAGGTGCTATATCCGGAGCACTTGGATCGGACGAGCCGCACGTGCAAGTCAAGAAGGACGTGAACAACTGCACTGCCTGCTACCCTCGACGCGTTCGTCTACATCGAGACGGTTCCGCTGCATCTGCGCGTCTAGTGGTAATCCCGTGATCTCTGACAGCAGCAGTTCCTGTTTTGCGGGGAAAATTTTGTTTTGCGCTAGCGTAGCCACCCCGTTTCCCTTCACTGGCGTCTGGCGAGCTCCCGACTCCCGAGCTCTGCACCGTGCACGAGGTAGTATTGGCTCGACCCGGCCGCAAATTCTCGAGTGCTTCAGCAGCCATGGAGAATTGGATGCTCTCTGTTGTGTTGTTGTCGCAGCTGACCTCCACACCACATCTCTCGGCTCGGCTCGTCTCGTCTCCTTTCCTCTTTGCGTCCATCGCCATGGCGAGCTGGAGGCAGCATGGAGCCGTGGGAGCAGCGGGTTGTGGGGAGGCAGGGCAATTTGGGGATAAATCACTCCTGAAGTAGTACTGTTGCAAGAGTTCATACGACGTTTGATAATATCAAATCGGTTAGCTAGCAACATATCGGAGTGGAATTGGAGGAGAATCAGCAAGGACCAAATAGTCAAGTATACAGGTAGCAAGGATTGGCAGGTGAATGAGTGATTAGCTAGAACAGAGATAAATGTCTAGAATGACCATGCATTCTTAGACATCTTGACGCTTTCAGTGTCCATATATATCTGAAACTAGCTATAGTTTGAGTTTGTTCTCAAGAGACACGTTCTTCATATCCCAATGCATGTCCAGAAACAAGTCAGAATCTAGTCTGGAATTCAACGACACGCGTGCTCCATCCAGGGATTGCTGCTTTTGGAACGAGCTCCTCAAGTTTCCTCCGGCAGATCCCACGTGTACACGTAGCCGAGAACCGGGAAGACGATGGACCCGACTAAGAAGACGACGGCGAAGCCCACCTCGTCGGCGTTCGTGCACCGCGCGGCCATCGGCACGGCGAGGAGGACGAAGATCGCCAGACCCACGGCGTTGGAGAACCCCTGCATGCGCGGCAGAAGAATCCAAGCCATCAGCTGCTTATTCGTACTGTTATTATTAGTTATTTGAGCTAGCTGTAGTGTAGCAGGTGGACGGGGTTGCGCGCTGCTTAGTTGTCGCTTACCCTGATCGCGCTCGCCCATGCGGGGATACGGCGGCGCCAGCGCGTGCGAGGCTCTTCCGGTGGCTCCGGCGACGGCGGCGCGACGGTGCCTTCTTCTTCTCGCAAGAGATATAGGAGGTCGTTGTAATCCACCGCCCATTGCTGTGTCGTCCCCATGGCCGGCGGCAGGCAAGGCGGCTGTCTAGTCTGGTCGGCGCGTCTCGGGGCTCTTGTGATCATATAAAATTCGTAGATTGATAGATTTGTGTAACCTAAAAAGTTTATGCCCAGGGAGAAAAACCGTGACCGTGTCAATTGTCATTGTCAAGTTCGCTTCTGTTTCGCGAAGAAACAGAGCCACCGGACCCACCCTCAACCCCAACTTCTCATCATGGGCTAATTCCCAACCTTTCCCCGGCAAATCCTAATCCAAGCTGAAATCAGTTTACCACAAAACATCACACTGAAATTTATGATGACTCAGAGCAACTCCAACAGTTTGTCAAACCAACTTGGCATCCATCTAATTTTGGCAAAACACTGGTAGGGAGAGGGGTTTAAGTCCCGGTTGGAGAGGGGTTTATATCTCTCAAGTCCAACCGGGACTAAAGTTCGGAGACAAAAGCCCCCCTAGTCCCGGTTGGTATTACGAACCATGACTAAAGAGGGGGGGGGGGGGGGGGGGGCACACCAGCACCTACACCCACCCCCATTAGTCTCGATTGGTAATACCAACTGTCGTATGGGCCTACTTGGGCCCACTACCTCGGTGGGTACCAGGACCGACTACTCGGTGGGTCCCTGGGACTACCCGGCTTGCGCTGCACGGCACCTGATGGCGTGAAGCACAAGGACTACGGAGGAGAAGTACTCGGTTAGGAAGCTGTACATGTCCCGCGCTGTATGGAAGACTCCTAGACGTACTCGACTAGTACTCTCTCCTTACTCCGACTTGTAACCCTGCATCCCGGACTATATAAGGCGAGGCAGGGACCCCTCTCTGATCATCTCATCTCATGGCGTACAATTGCATCATCTTGTAATCGTACCCAATCAATCCAGAGCTACGCAGCATACATGACGTAGGGTATTACGCACCTCGCGGCCCGAACCTGTCTAAATTGTGTGCCACGTGTCTCTTCCTTCGAGTTACCGATCTCGGCGAGGCCACATTCATCTACTTCGGGTACTCCTCTTAGTAGGTTTCCGGTCTAAAACACCGACAGCTGGCGCGCCAGGTAGGGGCTCTCGCCCGAGATCACATGGCGAACTCGACGGCTCCTGTCTACTTCAAGCCAACCGTCGCCTTCAACCGCGGCGACACCTTCGTTTTCGGCGCTTGGGTCTGCACTGCTGATGGCGCGGGATCCTTCCAGCGCCGCCTCACCATGCCGCCCAACCCGGAGACCGGCTTCGTGACGCTTCCTGAAGTTGTCACAGGCAAACTCGCCGGCAAGTTCGGCGAAATTTCGCTCTTCAACCATCACGCCGACTTCGAGCTCGAGTCCGCTTCCAACTCTAACTCGACGTCCCCATGGGCTATCGCATGCGAGCCGGCTGCTCAGCCATTGCATGTGGTACCTCCACCCCGCGAGCGCTCCACGCGTGGCCCCCACAACCCCTGCAGGGCCCGCACGGGGGCTCCCTTTTCGCGCCGGGCCGGCAAGGAGCCCGTACCCAAGTACAACTCGGACTCCGACACCGCCTCCGGCCATGCTTCGGACTCCAATCCCCTCTCCGGGTTCTACTCGGATTCCGCATACGAGTTCGACTTCGGGTCGGACCCAGAGGATCCCGAGTCCGAGGACAACTCTACTGAGCATCCCTTATCAGGGCCGGCCTCTGGGCTGGTTATAACATCCACGCCTGCCGGAAGATTCGTCTACTGGCTAAACCGCAAGCCCGCAGACCTGATAAGTGGAGACTCACGCTACGTCACCTACATCGACTCGCTCCCGTTCCAGGAGGGAACACCACTCGCCCGAGCTGACTCGAACACCCCAACTGAGGTGGCAAACTCCGAGTCCAGTCTTGGCACCCCTGATCGCCAAGTCTTCATGGCTGCCGGCGACACCCCCGGACCATCTGGGACGGCTACAGACAAGTACCTTGAAGACATCTCCGCAGATGAGCTATCTGCTGACGCACCTGCAGACGAGACCGCCGCCAACAGGGACGCTCGACGTGAGCGTAACAGGAAGCGCAACGAACGGCGTCGGCGGCTCAGAGACAACCTCCCCATCCGCAACCTTGCGGAAGCTCTCGAAGCAGTCGAGAGCAGAGTACACACTACCCCTGAGCAATGCCTTATGTCGATCACAGCGATCACACGCCAGGCTCAGGGTATACGCGCTGGAGAAGTCATCGCCAAGCTCGCTGAAGACGCCTACTTCATGTGGGTCGACAACAGGGTCAACCAGCCTCCTCCCGCCAGGAACCGCGACAACGAAGCTACAAGTCGCAGTGCTGACCTCGGTCGCAACCGTACTCGAGCTGAGCTCCCGGCTCAGCCCAACCGTACTCGCGCGAATGTCGGCGGACCCTCACAGGGTGGCAACAACAACCGCGAGGTCGTCCCTCACCGCGCTCCTGCCGGCGGCGGCCGTGACCCTGACGGCGGCGGCAGCGACGACGGAAGCTCCAACCACGGAGCCAACAGGAGAGCCGGCGGCGGCGGCAATCACGGCGGTCGTGACCACGCGAACAGCCACGCCTCTGGTGCCTCACAGGGCGCCTATGACGCCCGCTAGAAGATTGAGGAGCTGCGGCGGAAGAAGTCAGCCACTGCAGGCGACAACGACAGCTTCCCCGCCTTCTCACCTCGACTTCGCAACTTGCTCCTCCCCGAAAAGTTCAAGCCTTTGGGGATCACCAAGTACGACGCGAAGCAGGACCCCATCCAGTGGCTCAGGTGCTACGCCCTCTCCATCGAGAACGCTGGTGGCAACAATGACACCAAGTGCCTCTACTTCCCCTTCTGCCTGGACCAAGCTCCACTCACATGGCTCGAGTCGCTGAACAAGCACTCGATCGATAAGTGGGACCAGCTGAAGGAGCAGTTCACCAGCAACTCCGCGGGCGCCATGGGCCGATCGGGTACTCGCATGGACCTGGCCATGGTCAAGCAGGAACAAGGCGAGACCCTCCGCAAGTACATGCGCCGCTTCTTCGACAAGCGCGCTACCGTAGTCGACGTCACCGATAAGGAGGTCATCGACCTCTTCCAAGACGGCCTCTACCATCGCCGCACCTTCGAAGACTTCGGTCGTCGCCGCCCCAAGTCCATCCCCCACCTCAAGGACATGATCACATCCTGGGCGGATGAAGAAGACAAAGCCAATGCCAAGTACGACACCATCCGTGGAAAAAGCAAGCAGAACGCGGGCGGCGGCAGCGGCAACAACGGGAACCAAGGCGGTCGCAACAACTACTCGGGTCCCAACCGCAAGCGCAAGCCAGACAACACTGTCGCGGCTATCCAGCGCGCTGCGAAGGAGAACTCGAAGAGGAACTCCGGCGGCTTCAAAGACTTGCTGAAGGAGAAGTGCCCGTGGCATCTGAACGACAACCACACGACCGAGCAGTGCTACCAACTCAGGCATGCACTCAAGAGTACTCCAGAGCCACCGCACCCTCACGACAAGAAAGGCAAAAAGAAGAACGACGGAGACAACAATGACTTCCAGGAACCTGACAAGACCGTCAACATCCTCTTCGGCGGACTACCCAGCAGGCGGGAGCAAAAGGCTACCCGTCGAGAATTCATGAGCATTGAACCAGCAGTCCCGACCCCTCTCAGGTGGTCGGAGGTACCCATTACCTTCTCCCACACGGATCAATGGACCAGCTTCTCTGAACCAGGACGGTTCCCTCTCGTCCTGAAGCCAGTAGTCGTGGGCTCCAAGCTCAACAAGGTCCTCATCGACGGTGGAAGCGGGCTCAACGTCCTTTTCACCAAGACCTTGAAGAAAATGAAGCTCGACATCACCCATATGCTCACCAAGAGCAACACGGCTTTTTACGGCATCGTCCCCGGCAACGCGGCTATTCCACTGGCTCAGTGGTCCTGCCAGTTACCTTCGGGGAATCTCGGGACAACTACCGTACCGAGTACATCAAGTTCGAGGTCGCGGACTTCGAAACATCCTACCATGCCATCCTTGGTAGACCAGCCATCACCAAGTTCATGGCGGTGCCTCACTACACCTACTTGGTGCTCAAGATGCCAAGCCCAGCAGGTGTACTCTTTCTCCAAGGGGACTTGAAGATCTCGCACGACTGCGACACCGAAGCCGTGGAGATCGCCTCTACAAATCAAGTACCCAACGCCATGATGGAGGTCTACGCCGCGTCGAAGAAGCTTGCTACAAGTGAACTCGACATCCCTGAGAAGTCCGACAAATGCAACAAGCCTCAACCAGCTGAGGAGGTCCTAGTCAAGACGATCGACCTCGGGACAGGCGACGCCAGCAAGACCACCACCATCGAGGCCGGCCTCGACCCCAAATAGGAAGACGTGCTCATCAACTTCCTCCGGGCTAACCGCGACATCTTCGCGTGGAAGCCAGCGGACATGCCAGGAGTGCCCAGGGAGTTGATTGAGCACGGCCTCAACGTTGATTTTAAGGCCACCCGCAAGCGACAACACCTCCGACGCTTCGCCGATGACAGACGGGACGCCATCAAGAAGGAACTCGCTAAACTACTCGCGGCTGGATTCATCAGAGAAGTCTTTCATCCTGAGTGGCTCGCCAACCCCGTCCTCATCCGCAAGAAGAACTCGAACGAGTGGAGGATGTGCGTCGACTACACCGACCTCAACAAGCACTGCCCCAAGGACCCCTTCGGGTTGCCGCAGATTGATCAAGTCATCGACTCCACGGCGGGCCGCGACTCGCTCGCTTCCTCGATTCCTACTCCGGGTACCACCGGATCGCAATCAAGGAAGAAGACCAAGAGAAGACCGCGTTCATCACCCCGTTTTGCGCGTCTTCGCTACACGACCATGTCCTTCGGGTTGAAGAACGCCGGCGCCACCTATCAACGAGCTATCCAGGCTCTGCTTCAAGAGGCAACTCAACAAGAACGTCGAAGCCTACGTGGATGACGTGGTCGTCAAGACCGTAAACTCCCGTACCCTCATCGACGATCTTGAAAAGACTTTCGCATCCCTCGCGCGAGTACCGCCGGAAGCTCAACCCGAACAAGTGCGTCTTCGGCGTACCTTTGGGCAAACTACTCGGCTTCATCATCGCCCCGGCCGCGGCATCGAAGCAAACCCCGAGAAGATCTCCGCCATCACCAAGCATGAAAGCTCCCACGTGCATCAAAGACGTCCGGAAGCCGCCGGTGCATGGCGGCCTTGAACAGATTCATCTCGAAGCTTGGAGAACGGGGGCTCCCCTTCTTCAAACTACTCAAGCACCAAGAGAAGTTCGTGTGGACTCCAGAGGCGGACCAAGCCCTTTCTCAGCTCAAGGACTTCCTATCGAAGCCACCAGTCCTCACGGCTCCTCGCAAAGGCGAGCAGCTACTGCTCTACCTCGCTGCGACTACTCAGGTGGTCAGTACTGCCATCGTTGTCGAGCGGCAAGAAGACGGCCATGCCTATCCAGTCCAGCGCCCAGTCTACTTCGTCAGCGAGGTCTTGTCAGAGTCCAAGGCACGCTATCAGCCTATGCAGAAGTTCCTGTACGCGGTACTCATCACCTCGCAGAAGCTACGACACTACTTCCAGGAGTACTCGATCTCCGTCGTCACCGACTACCCGCTCGACGACATCCTGCGGAACCAAGATGCTACTGGAAGAATCTCCAAATGGGTAGTCGAGCTCGGCGCCCTCACCATCGACTTCAAGCCACGCACAGCCATCAAGTCGCAGGCGCTAGTCGACTTCATGGCGGAGTGGCGGGAGAATCAGCTACCTACTCCAACCGTGCGACCAGAGCATTGGGTGATGTACTTCGACGGCTCACTCAACCTCGAGGGCGCGGTGCGGGGGGTGCTCCGATCTCTCCAACGGGCGAACAACTCAAGTACGTCCCAGATCTTCTGGAAGGTCTCAAACAACGAAGCCGAGTACGAAGCTCTCCTACACGGGCTCCGCCTCGCGGCTTCACTAGGCATCAAGCGGCTACTAGTCTACGGCGACTCCGCAGTGGTCATCAACCAAGTCAACAAGTCCTGGGACCGCAACAAGGAGAACATGGACGCCATCGCCTAGAAGTCCGCAAGCTCGAGAACAAGTTCTACGGTCTCGAGTTCCACCACATCGTCCGCGACAACAACGTTGCAGCGGACGTCCTGTCGAAGCTCGGTTCTACTCGCGCGCAAGTACCAGCGGGTGTCTTCGTTCACGAGTTTCACGCGCCATCCATCCCGGAGCCGGCGCCATCGACCACTGTCCCAGCGCATCTGCCCGCTGGCCAGGAGGTCATGATGATCGACGTGGACTGGAGGCAACCCTTCATCGACTACCTCAGTGAGCAGAAGGTTCCCTCGGACAAGAACTTGGCTGAGCAGCTCATCCATCGCGCCAAGTCCTACGTCCTCGTCGGAGACAAGCTCTACAAGCGGGGCGCATCTTCCGGAGTACTCATGAAGTGCTTTCCAGACAAGAAGGCAAGGACATCTTGGAGGAGATCCACAAGGGCGTCTGCGGCAACCATGCGTCTTCTCGCACGCTGGTCAGCAAGGCCTTCCGGCGAGCCTTCTACTGGCCCACAGCCCTGGGCGACGCCGAAGAACTCGTCAGAAGGTGCCAAGGATGTCAATACTTCGCCAAGCAGCAACACGTCCCAGCCTACAAGCTAGTCACCATACCGCCAACCTGGCCCTTTGCTTGCTGGGGGCTCGACATGATTGGGCACTACCCACTGCGCCAGGTGGTTTCAACAGAGTATTGGTGGCCATCGACAAGTTTACCAAGTGGATCGAGGTCAAGCCGGTTACATGCCCCAAGGCTGACAGAGTACTCGACTTCCTGGATGAACTCGTGCATCGCTACGGACTACCCCACCGCATTATCACAGACCTGGGCTCCAACTTCAACAACCACCAGTTCTGGGAGTACTGCGAGAACAACGGGATCGACGTCCGATATGTCTCAGTCGCCCATCCTAGGGCCAACGGACAAGTCGAGCGCGCTAAAGGGATGGTGCTCGACGCTCTCTAGAAGCGGCTACACGACGCTGCTAACTCTAAAGGAGGCAAGTGGATCAAGGAACTACCCAATGCACTCTGGGGGCTACCTACTCAGCCTTCCAAGCCAACGGGGCAATCCCTTTATTTCCTGGTCTACGGCTCCGAAGCAATCCTCCCTGCTGATGTCATATGGAACTCACCAGCAGTGGAGCACTACGACGAAGGCGTCTCCAAAGATAGCAGACGAGTTGATATCGACGGACTCGAAGAAGCTCGCTGCGCTGCCCTCGTCCAATCAGCAAGGTACCTGGAGGGTATCCGATGCTACCACGACCGCAACGTCAAGGAACGCTCCTTCAACGTTGGCGATCTCGTCCTCCGTCGTATCCAGAACACGGAAGGACTACACAAGCTCAGCTCCCCCTGGGAAGGTCCCTTCACCATGGCAAAGGTGACTGGGCCGGGCTCCTACCGCCTCCAGACACTTGAAGGCGAAGATGTCAACAACTCGTGGAACGTCGACCAGCTCTGTCGGTTCTACGCCTAAGTCTACACGACTACCCTAGGGGCTCAAGTCTACACGACTACATCAAGACCCCTCCGCCGTAAGCGGCTTCCGGGTCCTGGCTCCAGTCTCCGGACTACTCCTTCGCTGTAAGCGGCCTCCGGGTCCAGGCACTAGTCTCCGGACTACTCTTCTCCAGAATCCAGCCCATGCGGCTACCTACGGATCCTGGGCTGCGACGAGCGACAAGGACTCTAGCAGCGGTCTACTGAGAGACCATGTACTCCTAGATCCAGCCTATACGGCTACCTACGGATCTACTACTGTAAGAAGCTACTCGCCCTAACACCACTTAGCCGTAAGCGGCCTCCGGGTCCTGGCGACTACTCTGTAACTACGGCCCTGGCCATCCAGGTGTACTTCTTCAGTAATAAAGTTTGATCGTTCATCAACTTCTTTACTGCCTACTTCCCTCAACGGGACTACTGCCAAGTACGACTACTCGCGACAACTCCACGATTGGACTCCGCACTCTGAGATCGCGACTACGAGTACTCATTGATGGAAACTTTTCTTCATTAATACTTAAACAATTTCTTTACAGTTGTTTTTGTACATCAATTGCTACGAGCTAACCATTACAGGACTACTGGAGATTAAGCTTATCGGCTACTTGCTCCGCAATGGGCACCATCTGCTCCAGCAGCTCCGCATACTGCTCATCTGTACAGTTGGCGGCTAGCCCGCCAACGACTACATCCACGGGCGCCTTCGGGAAGTAGGACTTCATGAAGGCCAGCACCTGGTTCGGGATCGACTTCGCCAGATGCTTCACGTAGGCCGCCAGCCGGCTGGGGGCTTCCTTCAGTCGATCCACGAGCGGTGCTATCTTGGGGCCGCCAAGAGAGTCTTGCGATGGGAAGCGCGGCTTCTTCAAGCTCCTTCAGCTGGGCCCGCAGCGCCTCTCAGTCCTCGTTCAGCTTCTGCAACGATTTGTAGCGGTTGACGAGGTCACGATCGGAGGCAATACGAAGCTCCATGTGCTTGTCGCACTCGAAGGCAAGCTCCTTATAGTCTGCTCGAGTACCTAGCAGGCCTCCTGCTCCCGGTAGAAGAGGTTCTTCAGATCCGTCTCTGAAGTCTTCAACTGCTCAACACGGGTCTCAAGCTCTGCAAACAACAAGGCACATCCTGTTAGACTACCTCTCAACCTCCAACAACTACTCAACAAGACAAGTGGTGTACCTTTGTTCTTGTTGCGGAGCGACTTGTTCTTCCGCACCAAGTCGTCGCTCTTCGCCTGCATCTCCTGGATGTCATTGTGGTACTTGGCGAAGGCGGTATCAAGCTTGGACTACATGGCAACCGCGTGCCTCTGGGACTTCACGAGTTGGTCCTCCAGCGCCTCCGCCCGAAGCACCGCGTCGTTGAAGCCTTGAAGCATGTTGGACTTCTCGCGGGACCTCTCCACGACGTACTGCACAGACAACATATGTCAGATGAGTACTCAACGCTAAAGGATTGACTACTCAGGAGTTACGACTACTCACCTTCATCCACTGCTCGGCCTGACGGACTGCCTCCAGATGCCGAGCCACCATTGACGGATCGACCAAGTCATCCGCCAGCAGCTCTACTCCGCCGCGACTACTCGTGGCGGCTTCGGTCATCGGCGCAGAGCGGATGGGCTCCGCGTCTTGAATCTCCGGGGAGCGGACGACCACCTCCAGAGCGGGTTGTGGTTGCGTGGTGGCCTCCCCTCCTCCGGTCGCTGTGGCGGCCTCTCCAACGGTCACCTCCATCAGCTCGGGGGTTCCTCCAACAACCTCCTACACTTCTGGTGTCAACCTCTCCATGGGCACTGCCGCGGGGATTTCGCTCCCTTCGGCTTCAGCGCCTGTCAACGAGAAGACAAGTACATCAGCGTCACCTGACGACTACGACTACTCTTTGGGGGGGTACTATAGCTTCGACAGAGTACTCACCTTCGACCACGCTGGCTTCAGGCAATGTAGCCTCAGCAGCCGGCGCTACGGGCTCCGCCTGAGGGGCGGGAGTGGACTCCTCGGCGAGCGGCTTCTTCTCCCGCCACCGCTGTAGAGGGTTCATCCCCCTCCCAGGACAGATCTGTTGATTTCCTGCAGAGCACACAAGTTGGTTGTCAATCAAGTTCGACTACTACATCAACTACTACTCGGGAAGATCCAACACTTACAAGCTTGACCGGACTACCGTCACGGTCGGGGCGCCGAGGATGCTGGCGATGTCCACCAATCCAGCCTCGGCGGGCGCCTCCTCTTGCGCCTCTGTGGCCGCTTCCCCCCTCTGCAGCAGCAGCAGCCGGTGCAGCGCTCTCCTGCGCTTCCGCGGCTACCACTTCTTCCGCAGCAGCAGCAGCAGGCTTCGTGCTCCCCTGAGGAGGAGGGGGCTGGCACTCCATCTACGGCAAGAGCTCTTCGACAGTGGGGGCTGGGCTACGACTCCCAGTGGCTTCCCCCAGTGTGTTCCACTCGCCTTCGTCGCCCTGCTTGACGGGCTCTGTAGGCGGCACCTCCTGCAAGCAAGGAAAGCTCAGTCATCAACAAGTGAACTCGAGACAAGGGTACTCGACTACACTACTCAAGATGGCTCACCTCTGGGGATGTGGTCTCAGTGACCTTCAACTTCTTCGACACGCGCTTGCGGGACGCATTGCGCGGCTTCCGTGGCGGCGCGACCAGGCTATCCTCTAGGCTAGTCGGTGGATCCTGCACGAGGGGGACGTGAGGCAAGCCAGGACGGTTGAACCTCGACCGTAGCTGGAAGCGGTCCTGCAACGTCTCCTCGTTGTTGTCCTCGTCGTACGTGTCCTCTACGACAACGGTGTCGTCTCCTTCACCGACCTCCCGCCGCTCCTTGGCCTTGGTCTTCCCCTCCTCCGGGATCTCGACTTCCTGAGGGGGCGGCGGCGGCTCGGAGACGAACTTCTTCAAGTCGTCCCGCAAGGCACAACTCATCAACGCGACTACTCACAAGGAATGGGTCCTCGACACGGGGGTACGACTACTTACCTCCTTCGGCGGGCGCGCGGCGGAGTACTCCGAGACGGGGCACGCGGTGTACGGTGGCATGTCCTTGAAGATCCGCGCCAGCCTATCGACAATGTCGTCATCGTCGACTTCTTCTCCAGGCATCCGTGATGTGTCATCGTCGCCGGTGTACTCGAACCCAAGGGTGTCGCGGGCCATCAGTGGCTGCACCCTGCGCTTCATGAAGCTGAAGGCCACGTGCTCGGCCCTCGGCCCCGGCTTCCCTCGGCGCCTTGATCCGCGCCAACAACTCGGGGAGCTGGATCCCCTCTTGCATCGTCGGCTCAGTGTTCCACCACGGGCGGTGCTTGGGCTGCTTCCCGCTCGGCTTCGGCAACCCTGGGTGGTGGTTCGTGATGTAGAACCACTTCGCCTTCCAGTCTTGGTTGGAGTCGATGAGCTTGTACGAGAGGTACTGCTCGGCGGCGTCCTCCCGCATCTGGATTCCCGCTCCTCCGACTACCCGCGGGTTGCTGGCGCTCGGTTGCGGCTTCACCCGGAAGAACTTCCGGAACAGGATCCAATGGGGCTTGATCCCCAGAAACGCTTCACAGAAGTGGACGAAGACGGCGGTGTGGAAAATACCGTTGGGGTTGAGGTTGAGGTACTCGACGCCGTAGTACTCCATGAGCCCCTTGAAGAAGTTGCTCGCCGGGAGCGCAAGTCCGCGCTCCGCGAAGCGCGCGAACCAACACCAACCGAGACTAAAGGGTCTCGTTTCTCTTTTTTTTAGTTTTCGATTTGAGCGTATATTCTAATTGTTGTCTAACCTGTATATTCACATATACGTATTTGAACTTGTATATAGGTATATACCAGTATATATATATATACCATATAAGCAGTTAGATTAGACTTATATATAAATTAAACCCTATATATCTACATATATAAACTTATAAAAGTATATACACATAATATTTTATACACATGAAAATATATAGTATTTTCTTAAACTAGTGTATATACATCAAAACCCCATATAGTATATTCAAAATATCATTCAGTTCAAATTTCTTGTCTCATTTAGCTTTCCTCGGATTTGAGTCGGTCAATTGGATGGTTGTCATAACGATGTTTTCCTTGTGGATTAATCACCTCGTCCACGAGGAATCCCACGCGATGTCACACCCTGAAATTTCCAATTTCAGGATGTGAATATAGAGAATAATTAAATAACAATTTTCTCATAATTTTAAAAAAATTCGACATTTATTTTCTTTACAGGAAATGTAGTATAGGATAAAACCTTTGTTTGATTTTCTAAATTAAATAAATGATTAAGTGTTGCATTCATGCCGATGTATCTTGATACTTCTTGAGTGCAAAAGGTTTCAAAAATACGTTTAGGTGTTGTCCAAACCCTTCCGAGAATTTTCCGGATTTTTTTGGAATTTATTCTCATTTTCCTTGAGCTATTTCTATTTATTAGAAGGCTCTAAAATCCTTTTTCAAGAGCTCCAAATATTTTATTTGGATTGCTCGTGACCCGAAGTGTCTCTGGGAATTTTCCTGAAATTTTTGGAATTTTCCGAGTATTTTTGGTGCTTTAAAGCAATTACTAGATCTTTCTGGAATTGTTTGTGCATTGAAAATTAATTTCGGAAAAATAAAAAAACAAACTCTATCCTGTCTATCTGGGCCGAGCCCGAAGGCCCGACCCATCTCGCCCTCCGGCCCGGGCCGCGGCCCGCCTTAATGGGCCCGGACCCGGCCTTGGCCAGTGTCCATGGCGGACACGACCAGGACGCCGCTGCCGGCTATCCTTGGCGTGCGCACCAAGGGAGTCTAGGGCTCCGCGCCTAATAAAAGAAGAGCGCCTCAAGCCCCGCGCATGCCCTAACCCTAGCCGCTCGCCTCGCTTCCCCGCGCGGCGTGCCGCCGGCCTTTGCCGAGCCCGCCGCCACCGCGGTCCGCCGCCTCGGATGCTCGCCGGAACCAACCAAGGTCGCCAGGAGCACCGCGACGCCGAGCCGGACGTACACCACCGCTTTCCGTCGCCGGAGGAACGCTGGAGCGCCATCACCCTTGAAGTCGAGCCGCCGGCCACCCCGAGCTTCGCCGCCGGCCGGATTCCGGCCGCCCCTCCACACCCCTGCTGTAACATCCTGGAATTTTCTCCGGAATGTTAGCAATGCAAAAATGTGGATTTCAAAATTTCGATTTGAAATTGAGTGCATAATTAAAATATAAGGATGTCTTCTATGATCCTCCCCTGAAAATCTTAGATTTAATTTGAGCAAAATCATAAAATTTAGGAAATATAACTTGCTAGTGTGAGAACCTTGGAGTTTGATGGGATTTATTTTGCATCTTAATTGTGTGGGATTCAAATTTGAATTCTAATTCAAATTCGAATCATAGTTTAAATAGGAGCTAAGGTTTAAGAAATTAGGAAAGGAGCCTTTGCACCTTGGGCCGCATCTCAGAATTCTAAGTCCCCTAGAACACCCCCAAGCCCTCTTAAGCCGCAGCCCGCCTGTGCATTTCGGCCCAACATAGCCAGCCGGCCCGCCTGCCCTTCACCTCTCCTTGTTTCACCGCCATGTGGGGCCCGCCGGTCAGCTCTACTTTTCCCTCACCTTTTCCCCTTCCTCTGCCGATCCCCACCGTGACGCAGGGGCGCCGCGCAAGCAGCCGGCGCGCCTCGCACCGAGCTCGCCCGCGCCCTCCCCTTGATGCCGCCGCGTGGCTAGGAGCACGGAAGCCGAGGAATCCCAGTCGTCCGCTCCTGTGCCTCGAAACCCTAGGCGCCGCCTTATAAGTAGCAGCCCCGGCCCAATCCTTCCCCGATTCGCGCCACCATGGGAATCCCCAATCCATCCACCGTCGCGCCGAATCGGAGAGGGAGGAGGAAGGGGAGGAGCCGGAGTCGGCGGGGGGTGCCATTTGTGGAGGAGCTCGACGTCGCCGCGCCGCTAGACCTCATGTCGCCGGCCGGCCTGCAGGCTAGGCCGCCGGACGGGGGGACACGCCGTGCTGGAGCCACTGCCCCGCTGTTCGTGAAGGAGAAGAGAAGGGGGAGAGGGAGGCCGCACCGCCGCGCCGCCGCCGATGCGGTCGAAGGCCGTCGCCGCGCCGCGAGACCACCACCGCGTCGCCGGCGCCCGCGGCGAGGCCGCCGGAGGAGGGGTCCCTGTGCGTAGCCGCTGCGAAGCCGGAGCAGCCCGAGCCAGGGACACCGACGCCCAAGCCGGAGCCGTCCGTGGTCAAGTCGCCCCTTCACCGAGCCAGACCTGCTGGAGACGGCGTCGTGCGGCTCTGCTTCCCCTGCAGCAAGCCGAGCTCCCAATCATCTTCCTCTGCTTCACCACTGCCTCGCCGTGTCCAGGAACGCGAGGTGAGAAACCCCCTCGACCTTGTTGTGGACCCGGCCTTCGAGCCGAAGCTGGACCGAGCCTTGTGAGCTCGCTGCTTGTGTGTTACCTGTTGTCCCGCACCGCGCCGCCGCACAGACCCGCCGTCGCTTGAGAGCCGGCCATCGAGCCGAGCCGGTCGTTTGCAGGTGCCGCTGCCTACCGCAACGCGCGCACTCCCTTGCATTGCAATCGTGTCATACCTTTGTATGACGAGCGCACGCCGAGTTCTGGCTCGCCGTCGGTACCCACACGCTTAGCACCACCGGCGAGCGAAGGCCCTGCCTTTCTTGGGCCAGGAGTCGGGTGAGCACAGACCTTTGTCGTGTGCACTTCCCCGCTTGCCGTCACCCTGTTTATGTCCCTTGTCGTGCATATGTTGTCGGCGTTGTGCCATCGCCACAGCTGTGCCGCCGACCTTTTACCCGCACACACCAACACCGGATCGAGGTCCTGTCCTTCCTGGCCAAACCTGTGCACGCGCACTCACGCACACGCGAGGTCGTTCGCCGGCGTATGTCCCCAACCAACGCCGCCGGGCCGTTCCTCGTCGTTTTCCCTTTCTCTGTTCCCTTGCCTAGTGCACGCCATCATTTTTGCGTCGCCGCCATGGCCGTGTCGTTGGCGTTCGGCACGCACACAAACACTTGCAACCGAGGGCCGAGCCCCTACTTCGCCTATCTGTGACCATGCTCGACGTTCCGTCGTGCCGTCACCGCGAACCCCAACACACCGGCGCACGTGTGTCCGTCGAGCCCTCGACCCCAAGTTCGAACCTTTTTGGCCACTTCGACCCCGAACACCGCCTTGCCTAAATCGCTAGTTGAGCTCTCGTCTCCGTGTCGTCGCCATGCACGTGCCGTCGGTTTTGTGTCGCCCCCGTGGCCACGCCGCCGACGTTCACACAAATGCAAAAAGGTACACCCGAGGAGTCGAACCCCTCTCGCTCTCTCCGTCCAACCGCACACATACCCGTGCGCACACTCACGCTCGATCTCCGCACGTATTCGTGTGATCCCCACCGGCACCGCGAAGAGTTTGCGTCGGTGAGCCCCATCTCGCCCCGCTCTGCCGCCGCCGCGAACCCCAACGCGTCGGCGCACGTTGTTCCCCGAAGCCATCAGATGCGAGGTCGAACCATCTTGGCCGCCTTGATCCTCATCACCTCCCAGCCTTAGCCTGGTCGTCGCTCTCCTTTCTTTGCGCCGTCACTGTGGCACGCCGCCGCAGTCGCGTTGTCGCCATGGTCACGCCACCGCCGTTCCGGCCCACCGCCGTGGCCTGGATGCCGGTATGCGCAAGCGTTCGCCCTTGCCTTGTGCAACAACACACGCACGTGCCCGTGCCTAGCCGCGCAACCATGCATTCACTTGCCTGGAGAGGTCAAGGCCAAACCTTTGGCTCCCTTTCGCGCCAGACCTTGTCGGCACTCCGTCCCGCCACGGGACGCGGCTTTGCCGCCGATGGAGATCCTTCCTCCTCGGGAGTGCGAGCACCAACTCGATCCCGTTCTTGCACACTTGCTCGGCACATGAGCGCGCCAACCCGTCGTCGCCTTCCCCCACCTCGAGCGAAACCAAAGCATCCGGATCGCGACCACCTCGTCGCTCTACTTCACCTCGCCGCCGAGAACGTCCTTCCGCCTAGACGCACCGGCGTCGGGCCAAGTCGGTGCACGTGTTCGTCCGCACATACGCACGCGAGCGAACACCCCGACGTGCCACCACGGAGCTCGCCGCCGTGGCCAAGCCACCGACATGCCTGCGCGCTCAAGTGAGGACATGGACGTCGCCTTTGGCCGACCAATGCTCACGCACGCGAGGGCTAAGGCCTCGCCTTTTTGTGGCCAGACCTCGTTTGAACTCAAACACACGCCGCCGACCTTCTCATCATCGCCAGGAAAGCCCCGTTCTTGACCGTGATCTTCTGTTCGCAAGACGACGTCCCCGCCGCGTAGTGCATTGTCTCTATCAACCTTTGCCGCGCCGGACTGCTCTCTTTCGCCGCCGGCGTTCTGCTCACGCACACCCGCACCCACGGGAGTCGAGCCCCGCTCTTCCCGTGCACGCGCATGTTCACACGCACGCACGCCCTCGCAAGCGAGCCGCCACGCCGCCGCGGACACCCCGGCCGCGACGCCGCGGAGCTCGAGCCGCACCGAGCCATTTACCTTCGCACCGTCGTGCTCGTCCGGGAGCTTCATCTCACGGCCGCACGCTCGTGCATGAGCTCGACCAAGCCGTCGCCTTTGCTCTCCTTGCTCGAGTCCGGTGAACACGCTCATGCGTTTGAGCAGAACCCGACTACCGCTCGCCCGTCGCGACCGGAACCCCCGTCATCAAGAGCATCATTTATACCGAGGCGCGCGAGCGCCGAACCAACTCGTGTACGCGTTCGCTCTCGTGCACGTGAGTGCGTACAACCTCATCGGCGCCGACCACCCAAATCTTGTCGCCGAGACCTTCTCGCTTTGCACCACGCGCCAAGCTCGCTCTCCGTCACCATCGTGCCGAGTTTCCGACCAAGGCAACCCTTTTCTTTGCCTAGATGAATCCCTAGGTGTACCGCAGCCGCGTCGAGTCGTGTGAGGTCGAGTCACCGACCAACCTCGCCGCCGACGAGCCCCTTTCCACCCGTCGCTCCTCTGGGACTTACCATCGAGCACCTGGCGCCCACGCCATAGCCCCGTAGGGGATAGTTGCATACACACGCCCGCACGCCTTCGTTACCGTAGTGGATCCTGTCGGATCTAGTGCGGTCGACCAACCTCAAAAGCACCACACCTCTCAGCCGCGAGCCGCAGCAGATCCGACCGAGATCGTTTGTGGCAGCCACACCTTCGCCCATGTGGGCGCCACTTGTGCATGGGTCGGCTTATAGCTACCTATGTGGCAGCCATTTGAGCTCGAAGAGCTAGCTTGCGGCCAAACTCGTAGATAGCTTAGAGCCCTTTTGAGCCTCGCCGTAGTTAGCTTATAGTAAAGTGTATTGTGTATGCGTATTTTAATTTCGTAAATCTATTTTATCTTTGGAAAATCCTAGAAAATCCATTTCAACTCCGAAAATTGTGAAACCTTTTCCAAAGCTCTTCTAAAATTATAAACTCCGTGTTAGGATAGTGTTCGCTCTCCTTTGGCTCTTAATTGTTGTTCATTTGGAGTTAATTGCAATAGGACCCGCCTTTATTTTGATTACGCGTTAATAGGAGCAGCTGGAGCCGGGAGCCGAGCTTGGAGATCGACTACACCTACGACTACACCACCGACGACTACTCGCACGCGGTGTTCACGCCCGACCGATTTCGATATACCTATTAGGCATTGCTATGTAGAATTGCTAGCGCTTTACTTTATATGCATGATGATGAACCTTGCAACCGCCTTCTTTAATTATCCCGTCCTTGATTGTCCTACCACTATATATGTATATAAGCGTCTATAAGCGCCGAGCTTCGCGATGCATGTGTTTGGGATGGGAATAGTCGAGAGTGTGGTGAGCCGTGGTTGCGGTCGGTTAGAGGAGAGTGGCTCCCTCTACCTCGTCGATCCGATTGCAATCATTGAGGTGCGAGGAGAGGAAGTTCTCGCATCGACCCTAGATGGAGATAGGTTGTGGAGACGGGGCCCCGGGGTACCGTGTGGTTCCGAGCTATTTTTGAGAGATTGGTTTGGGACCTATACGGAGATGATTTCTGTTTATGCTTGCCTGCGCCGCATAGGAAACCCGAGCTTCTACCTTGCCTCTTATCTTACCCTTTAGAAGATAGGCCACTTAAAGTTGCATACGGTCGGTGACGTGAACCTATCCCACTCCTTGGGGATAGACTTTGAGTGTGCGAGGTTACGAGTTCGATTTCGACAACAAACACGGATGGATGGTACGACCGAGGGGATGCGTCGCTTCGCTCAAGGATGCCTGTGGGCGTGAAGAACAGAAGATGGAGACCCTTCCGAGATGCTAGCTACCGCCGCGTAGAATTTTACTCTGATTCGGCCTTGAGGCTTGTAATGTAGTACTCCATTTTGGACATGTAATAAATTAAGTACTAATATTTGTGTGATGCGATGTGCGGTTGTGATTCACCTACCGTGAAGAGATCCGTACGCGATAGCTACCGATCCCGGGACTATCGCAAAGGTACAGGGACTCGGGTTTTCCTCACCGAAAATCCGGGGTCGTTTCGTGTGGTATCGTAGCCGTACTTGACCGTAGCACGTATCCCTAGAAATGGCCGATAGTAAATAAGGATTCTATACGTTTCCTTCCTTTATATAAACCCCTTGGATTATTTTATAAAAGCTTTCCCCCCCTTTGAAAAGCTTCTTTCTTACCTACGAGCTTCAACTACTCTCACGAGGGCACGACCTTTGGTCGAGAACTTGTCCCGAACACGATGAAGTGGAGCAGGTGTTGAAACGCCATACTAGGCACAACCCCTCGGAGATCTTTTAATGATAAACTAGATCGTTGATGTGCTCGCGACCTCTGAGGCCTGAGTCACCCTCGAGGAAGCTTATATGTGTATCTATCATGTTTGCTGAGTGTTTGGCTCTTAATGGAGTTTATTGAGTTTTGATGCATCTTCTCATTGAGTGATAGGATATATAATTAGTGATATTTTCATGGTTGTGTCTGACTCATTGGTTGGTGAGTGACGTTGTCTAGAGTTTTGCTTCCCTGGTCGTGTTTTCCAAAATGTTATTGATCTGAAGGGCGAGTCGCCTGCTGGCACGCTTTGAATAAGCTGCCAAGGAAGAGGAAGTTCCACAGGATCGTGGGCGTGCCGCCGCCACCGCCACCCGAGGACCCTGAAGTTGATGACGAAGAGGAGGAAGCTGAGCCCGAACCGGAGTAAGGCCAGCCTGAGACGGAGCAGCTGCCACCGCCACCACCCAACTTGTTGGACATGATGGCCCTGCAGACTTAGCTGATGCAGAGGATGGCGGAAACCATGGAGCATCGAAGCAATGGTGGGAACCGCAATGCCCTGCCAGGGGTGGACCTCACGAAGAAATCGAGGGGTTCATCCGCTTGAAGGCCCCCACCATCGGCTACTCGGACAAGCCGCTCGATGCTGACGACTGGCTGAGGAAAATTGAGACCAAGCTCGACCTCACTGTCTACACCGGCAAGGAGTGTGTCGCCATCGCCGCGCACCAGTTGGATGGTTCTGCAAGTCTTGATAGGACAACTACACCGCCAGCCACCTGAACCCAACTTTCATCAATTGATTGGAGTTCTGTGAGGCGTTCCGCAAGCAGAACGTGCCCAGTGAGAGGATGGTCCAAACGACTCAAGAGTTCTGCACCATGACACAGGGTGCGATGAAAGTGGAGGAGTACGAGCGCCACTTCATGAAAATGATGCGCTACGCTCCCGAGGACACCAACCTCGAACAGAAGAAGCGGTTCTGGTTCCTGCGAGGCCTTCACCGCGGCCTTTGCCAAGGACTGAAGGCAAGTGAGCACAAGACCCTACGACACCTCATGAACTGCGCCATCGCGCTCAAGGACGAGAGGAGTCATGAAGGCGAACAGGAAGAGGATAGGAGATCAGGACCACATCGACTGATCGTTCCAGAAGTCGAGAGATGGGTCAAGCAACATGAAGAGAGGGAATTTCCACTCATGGACTAACCAACATGGAAGCAACTTCGGAGGAGGCAACAACTACTACTCAGGGGAAGGGAGCTTCAACTACCAGCAACAGAATGGAGGATACAACCGTCCATGGCTGAGCACTCTGAGACCCAACCCCGGAGATCACCCCGACTTGCTTCGCCTGTGGCAAGCTTGGGCAAGATCTTCCAGTGCCCCGACAAGAAGACCGCAGCTATGCCCGCAAAAGCACCGATTCCAGGAGGAGGACATCCTCGCCTACTCTTCGACAATCTACAAGCCGTGGAAGGCTTACCCACCCGAAGAAAGGAAAAGTTACCAACGCTTCCGCCACCGCGATCGGAGAGTTTTAAGTTAAATCGCATCGGCTCTAACTCTTTTTGATGCCGGAGCAACTCGTTTCTTCGTTTTCTCATCTCTTCAAAAACCGGGAGTCGCTCTTAATCTCGGGGACGAGATTCTTGTGAGGGGGAAGTTATGTAACATCCCGGAATTTTCTCCGAATGTTAGCAATGCAAAAATGTGGATTTCAAAATTTTGATTTGAAATTGAGTGCATAATTAAAATATAAGGATGTCTTCTATGATCCTCCCCTGAAAATCTTAGATTTAATTTGAGCAAAATCATAAAATTTAGGAAATATAACTTGCTAGTGTGAGAACCTTGGAGTTTGATGGGATTTATTTTGCATCTTAATTGTGTGGGATTCAAATTTGAATTCTAATTCAAATTCGAATCATAGTTTAAATAGGAGCTAAGGTTTAAGAAATTAGGAAAGGAGCCTTTGCACCTTGGGCCGCATCTCAGAATTCTAAGTCCCCTAGAACACCCCCAAGCCCTCTTAAGCCGCAGCCCGCCTGTGCATTTCGGCCCAACATAGCCAGCCGGCCCGCCTGCCCTTCACCTCTCCTTGTTTCACCGCCATGTGGGGCCCGCCGGTCAGCTCTACTTTTCCCTCACCTTTTCCCCTTCCTCTGCCGATCCCCACCGTGACGCGGGGGCGCCGCGCAAGTAGCGCGCGCGCCTCGCACCGAGCTCGCCCCGCGCCCCCCCCCCCCGATGCCGCCGCGTGGCTAGGAGCACGAAGCCGAGGAATCCCGGCCCGTCCGCTCCCGTGCCTCGAAACCCTAGGCGCCGCCCTATAAGTAGCAGCCCCAGCCAATCCTTCCCTGATCCGCGCCGCCATGGGAATCCCCAATCCATCCACTGTCGCGCCGGAATCAGAGAGGGAGGAGGAAGGGAGGAGCTGGAGTCGCTGGGGGGTGCCATTTGTGGAGGAGCTCGACGTCGCCGCGCCGCTGGACCCCATGTCGCCGGCCGCTTGCGCAGCTAGGCCGCCGGACGGGGGGGACACGCCGTGCCGGAGCCACCGCCCCGCCGTTAGTGAAGGAGAAGAGAAGGGGGGAGAGGGAGCCGCACCGCCGCGCCGCCGGCCGATGCGCTTGAAGGCCCTCGCCGCCGCGCGGAGACCACCACCACGCCGCCCGCTGCGGGCGAGGCCGCCCGAGGAGGGGTCCCCGTGCGTAGCCGCCGCGAAGCCGGGAGCGACCCCCGAGCCGGGGACACCGACACCCAAGCCGGAGCCATCCGTGGTCAAGTCGCCCCTTCACCGAGCCGGACCCGCCGGAGACGGCGTCGTGCGGCTCGCTTCCCCCGCAAAGCAAGCCGAGCTCCCAATCATCTTCCTCTCGCTTCACCGCCGCCTCGCCGTGTCCGGGAACGCGAGGTGAGAAACCCCCTCGACCTTGTTGTGGACCCGGCCTTCGAGCCGAGGGCCGGACCGAGCCTTGTGAGCTCGCTCGCTTGTGTGTTACCTCGTTGTCCCGCACCGCGCCACCGCGCGGACCCGCCGTCGCTTGAGAGTCGGCCATCGAGCCGAGCCGGCCGTTTGCGGTGTGCCGCCGCCTACCGCAACGCGCGCGCTCCCTTGCCTTGCAATTGTATCGTACCTTTGTCCGACGAGCGCACGCCGAGTTCCGGCTCGCCGTCGGTACCCACACGCCGAGCACACCACCGTCGAGCGAAGTCCCCGCCTTTCTTGGGCCGGGGAGTCGGGTGAGCACGGACCTTTGTCGTGTGCACTTCCCCGCTTGTCGTCACCCCGTTTATGTCCCTTGTCGTGCACATGTTGTCGGCGTTGTGCCATCGCCACAGGCCGTGCCGCCGATCTTTTACCCGCACACACCAACACCGGATCGAGGTGCCGTCCTTCCCGGCCAAACCTGTGCACGCGCACTCACGCACACGCGAGGTCGTTCGCTGGCGTATGTCCCCAAGCAACGCCGCCGGGCCGTTCCTCGTCGTTTTCCCTTTCTCTGTTCCCTTGCCTAGTGCACGCCATCATTTTCGTGTCGCCGCCATGGCCGTGTCGTCGGCGTTCGGCACGCACACAAACACTTGCAACCGAGGGCCGAGCCCCCTGCTTCACCTATCTGTGACCGTGCTCGACGTTCCGTCGTGCCGTCACCGCGAACCCCAACACACCGGCGCACGTGTGTCCGTCGAGCCCTCGACCCCAAGTTCGAACCTTTTTGGCCACTTCGACCCTGAACACCGCCTTGCCTAAATCTGCTCGTTGAGCTCTCGTCTCTGTGTCGTCGCCGTGCACGCGCCGTCGGTTTTGTGTCGCCCCCGTGGCCACGCCGCCGACGTTCGCACAAATGCAAACAGGTACACCCGAGGAGTCGAACCCCTCTGCTCTCCCCATCCAACCGCACACATACCCGTGCGCACACTCACGCTCGATCTCCGCACGTATTCGTGTGATCCCCACCGGCACCGCAGAAGAGTTTGTGTCGGTGAGCCCCATCTCGCAGCGCTCTGCCGCTGCCGCGAACCCCAACGCGTCGGCACACGTTGTTCCCCGAAGCCATCAGATGCGAGATCGAACCATCTTGGCCACCTTGATCCTCATCACCTCCCGGCCTTAGCCTGGTCGCTGCTCTCCTTTCTTTGCGCCGTCACTGTGGCACGCCGCCGCAGTCGCGTTGTCGCCATGGTCACGCCGCCGCCGATCCGGCCCACCGCCGTGGCCTGGATGCCGGTATGCGCAAGCGTTCGCCCTTGCCTGGTGCAACCACGCACGCACGTGCCCGTGCCTAGCCGCGCAACCATGCGTGCGCTTGCCTGGAGAGGTCAAGGCCAAACCTTTGGCTCCCTTTCGCGCCAGACCTTGTCGGCACTCCGTCCCGCCACGGGATGCGGCTTTGCCGCCGATGGAGATCCTTCCTCCCCGGGAGTGCGAGCGCCAACTCGATCTCGTTCTTGCACACTTGCTCGGCGCATGAGCGCGCCAACCCGCTCGTCGCCTTCCCTACCTCGAGTGAAACCAAAGCATCCAGATCGCGACCACCTCGTCGCTCTACTTCACCTCGCCGCCGAGAACGTCCTTCCGCCCGGACGCACGGGCGTCGGGGAGAAGTCAGTGCACGTGTTCGTCCGCACGTACGCACGCAGGCGAACACCCCGATGTGCCACCGCGGAGCTCGCCGCCGTGGCCAAGCCACCGACATGACTACACGCTCCGGTGAGGACATGGACGCCGCCTTTGGCCGACCAATGCTCACGCACGCGAGGGCTAAGGCCTCGCCTTTTTGTGGCCGGACCACGTGTGAACTCAAACATGCGCCGCCGACCCTTCATCGTTGCCAGGAAAGCCCCGTTCTTGACCGTGATCTTCTGTTCGCAAGACAACGTCCCCGCCGCGTAGTGCGTTGTCTCTATCAACCTTCGCCGCACCGGACTGCTCTCTTTCGCCGCCGGCGTTCTGCTCACGCACACCCGCGCCCGCGGGAGTCGAGCCCTGCTCTTCCTGTCCAAACGGTGCACACGCATGTTCACGCGCACGCACGCCCTCGCAAGCGAGCTGCCACGCCGCCGCGGACACCCCGGCCGCGACGCCGCGGAGCTCGAGCCGCACCGAGCCGTTTACCTTCGCGCCGTCATGCTCGTCCGGGAGCTTCATCTCACGCCCGCACGCTCGTGCATGAGCTCGACCAAGCCGTCGCCTTTGCTCTCCTTGCTCGAGTCCGGTGAACACGCTCACGCGTGTGAGCAGAACCTCGACTACCGCTCGGCCGTCGCGACCGAAACCCCGTCATCAAGAGCATCATTTATACCGAGGCGCGCGAGCACCGAACCAACTCGTGTACGCGTTCGCTCTCAAGCACGTGAGTGCGTACAACCTCATCGGCGCCGACCACCCGAATCTTGTCGCCGAGACCTTCTCGCTTTGCACCGCGTGCCAAGTCGCTCTCCGTCACCGTTGTGCCGAGTTTCCAACCAAGGCAACCCTTTTCTTTGCCTAGATGAATCCCTAGGTGTACCGCAGCCGTGTCGAGTCGTGTGAGGTCGAGTCACCGACCAACCTCGCCGCCAACGAGCCCCTTTCCACCCGTCGCTCCTCCGGGACTTACCATCGAGCACCCGGCGCCCACGCCGCAGCCCCGTAGGGGATAGTTGCATACACACGCCCGCACGCCTTCGTTACCGTAGTGAATCCCGTCGGATCTAGTGCGGTCGACCAACCTCAAAAGCACCACACCTCTCGGCCGCGAGCCGCAGCGGATCCGACCGAGATCGGTTGTGGCGCCCACACCTTCGCCCATGTGGGCAGCCACTTGTGCATGGGTCGACTTATAGCTACCTATGTGGCAGCCATTTGAGCTCGAAGAGCTAGCTTGCGGCCACCGTAGATAGCTTAGAGCCCTTTTGAGCGTGCCGGTAGTTAGCTTATAGTAAAGTGTATTGTGTATGCGTATTTTAATTTCGGAAATCTATTTTATCTTTGGAAAATTCTAGAAAATCCATTTCAACTCCGAAAATTGTGAAACCTTTTCCAAAGCTCGTCTAAAATTATAAACTCCGTGTTAGGATAGTGTTTGCTCTCCTTTGGCTCTTAATTGTTGTTCATTTGGAGTTAATTGCAATAGGACCCGCCTTTATTTTGATTACGCGTTAATAGGAGCAGTTGGAGCCGGGGAGCTGAGCTCGGAGATCGACTACACCTACGACTACGCCGCCGACGACTACTCGCACGCAGGTGTTCACGCCCGACTGATTCTGATATACCTATTAGGCATTGCTATGTAGAATTGCTAGCGCTTTACTTTATATGCATGATGATGAACCTTGCACTCGCCTTCTTTAATTATCCCGTCCTTGATTGTCCTACCACTATATATGTATATAAGCATGTATAAGCGCCGAGCTTCACGATGCATGTGTTTGGGATGGGAATAGTGGTTCTTGGCGTGAATGGGGTAAAAAACGGCGGAGAGAAGGCGTTTTGGGTACTTTGGTGGGGGTGAGCTCGAGACAACCGATCCGGGATCGGGGATAGGGGTGCACTCCTCGGTGTATCCCTACATTGACGGTTTTCGGAGCCTAGGTGTTGGGGTTTTACTTGCGGATGGAGGACATGAGCTTGCCCCGATCTGAAAGCGAGTGGATCAACCTTGTCGATAGGACTTTCGTACACACCACCTCGCCGAGAGTGGGGATAGGGCCGAGTTGAGCTCGGCAAGTGCGGAACCATACCCGCTTAGGAAGGATAGAGGGTATCCGTGGGGGAGCGGTGGGGGTGAGACCACCCTCTCGGAGCGTCTCCCGTGTGGCCACACGGGAGCATTTCACGCTTCCGGTGCAATTCCCTTTGCGAGGGGGATCGCTTTGAGGGCCGGATGCAGGATGGGACCGAAACTACCGAGAGTTCGCACGGTAGGATGGGCTCGGTTGGCCGATCACCATCGGGTACCATCCCGAGTTGGGTACGGGTGTACACGCTCTGCAGTTTTGATCTATACGTATAGCCACGTCCTCGGTCATGGACAAACCTTGAAGACATGTTCGTTCCTCATGTTTTGGGATTTCTACCTCCCCCTGTAGTCGAGAGTGTGGTGAGCCGTGGTTGCAGTCGGTTAGAGGAGAGTGGCTCCCTCTACCTCGTCGATCCGATTGCAATCATTGAGGTGCGAGGAGAGGAAGTTCTCGCATCGACCCTAGATGGAGATAGGTTGTGGAGACGGGGCCCCGGGGTACCGAGGTGGTTCCGAGCCGTGTTTGAGAGATTGGTTTGGGACCTATACGGAGATGATTTCTGTTTATGCTTGCCTGCTCGCCGCATAGGAAACCCGAGCTTCTACCTTGCCTCTTATCTTACCCTTTAGAAGATAGGCCACTTAAAGCCGCATACGGTCGGTGACGTGAACCTATCCCACTCCTTGGGGATAGACTTTGAGTGTGCGGGTTACGAGTTCGATTTCGACAACAACACGGATGGATGGTACGACCGAGGGATGTGTCGCTTCGCTCAAGGATGCCTCGTGGGCGTGAAGAACGAAGATGGAGACCCTTCCGAGATGCTAGCTACCGCCGCGTAGAATTTTACTCTGATTCGGCCTTGAGGCTTGTAATGTAGTACTCCATTTTGGACATGTAATAAATTAAGTACTAATATCTGTGTGATGCGATGTACGGTTGTGATTTACCTACTGTGATGAGATCTGTACGCGATAGCTACTGATCCCGGGACTATCGCAAAGGTACGGGGACTCGGGTTTTCCTCACCGAAAATCCGGGGGTCGTTTCACCGCCGTTGGTGAGCATCCCCACGAGATCCCCTTCGGCTCCTCTCCGTTTTCCCTTCTCACCCGAGCTCCTAGGCCGCCGAGTCACCGACGATTGGAGCCACCGGAGCCGACGGTCGTCTCGGTCCGCAGGTAGGGGATGACTCCGCCGTTTTGCACCCGGCCCCCGAGTAACCCCGTAATCCGTTTTGTTTTTTATGTGTCTTGTGCTTTTCATAGTTTAACCCCTAGATCTAACGGATCCTCACCACTAGATCCAATCTCGTCATCTTTTTTAGATCTAACCCTACGGCTTTATTCTTTTCGCGAGCACTTTTGGTTGTGTCTCGGGATTCTTGTTTGCTAGCCCCCGATATCTATAGTTATTTGCGGATAGGTCCCCGCAGTCTTATTTTCACCATATATCTTATGTTTTAGATCCGTTTTTATTCATTCAAGTTGCGTTAGGTTCATAATAATGTAAATTACCCATTAGTGGTGTGTTTTCATCATGTTTGTTTTCTGAAAATAAATTTAATATTAATTTTGTTAATACTTATCAAACATGCCTTTTCTAAATAAAAGCTATATAGATCTCAGTACACCGTTTTTCATAATCAAATTTAATTTGATTAATGTTTCTCTCACATGCTTGTGTAAATAAAATCTAATTAGATCTTTTACTCGGTTTTCCTTAAGTCAAATATTAATTTGCTTAATGATTAATTAACTTATGATAATTAAAAGTTGATTAGGCTTTTACTCCGGCTTTATAAATAAATGTTAATTTTGAATAAAACCAATGTAATGCTGTTTTAATAATAACATGATCTACTCACAAAATTACGTTTAGATTATTCATATGGTTTATCTTTTCCAAGTTAAATGTTTAATTGGTATAATTTAAACATAAACATTTATGAATAAAACTTGACTAGGTTCTTTCTTCTATGGTTTTGCAAATAAAGTTTAGTTTGCTTTAATGTTAACTTAAGGTACTTTTCTTTATGAAAATACCCTATGCATATGTTTTGCTAATTAAAACAAACCTAAGCTTATAGTCTTTTATGTTCATAGATGCAAATCGTTCGATAGACGTTCTTTATCAAGCTCTATATGAGTGTTATCTTTCCGGTTCTTGCTCAATCTTCCACAACAATCTCCTTAAAGCTAACCAAGTCTTTTCCCTTCCAAGCACACGCTTTATGTGCTTTAGTGATCCTTAACATCGATCCTATCCTTTAGTACGTTGTTTTAAAGCCGTTCTCTTTCATCGGTGCTTTGTTCTTAGTATGCTTGTTTGTTTGCTTTGTATGCTTGCACCGATGATCGATGTGAGTAGATTGAACGTTGTCCGAGAAGTTGGAAGAGTATGAAGATGAAGACATTCGAGCAACTACTCGGTTAAAGGCAAGTGGTCCTTGTGCCTTTGTCCCAATAACTTTATTAATCACTATTGCATGTGCCTTGCCTTAATTTGATGGGTTCCTACTAAGGATGATGACTAGTATTATTTTTACCATTTCCTTGTATAACCGGGTTGTTTAATTAATCTTGATGGTAGATGATGCTTAGCTTGCTCAACTCGGGATAGTAATTATCAACATGGTTACCCTTTTATGCTCTATGTTCCAATGTTATATCTTTGGTGCTTAATATAAGATCATCCGCGTTAATCGAACATGGAGAACCACCCGTAAAAACCGTACAACCATAAGGCACATGGCTCGCCTTGGTCGAATAACTAGAGACTTTAGTGTTGTAACAACCTTACCCGAAAGGGACAAAAGGGGAGGCGTTGACAAAGTATAGACTCGCTCTAGCGGGGAGTTGGGTTTGTTATGTTATGGTGGGGTATTGACCCGCTAGGGAGCTTTATGCCCCCGCTTCGTCCCGAAACCTAGTGGGCGTTGCTCATTGGAGGATCTTCGTAAAGGCCTCGTAGTGTCCCTATGCAATCACACCTCGGTAGTGTGGTATGATGCCTAGCTAACATCGCATGGTTGGGTCCAAAGCTCTTCGGAGTTTTTACGTGACTTGTGGTGAAAGTGTACAACCTCTCGCAGTTTTAAACTAATCGATTAGTCGTGCTCACGGTCAAGAGCGGCCTAGACCCTCACATGATAATTGAACTTGAAGATGGACTTAAATCGTGTTCTCCGGTTATACTTGCCATATTCTTGACCCACTAAAATGCTAAATGCTCATAGCCGAGTCCACCATAAAGCCTTTGCATTCATATCTTTCCCCACACTTGCCGAGTACGACAAGTGCTCACCCTTTCTATAAACAATGTTGCTCGAAGGAGGAAGCCGCTATGAAGTTGTTGTGAAGATGTTGTCGGTGTTAGGCTTACGCAACGCCCGCCGATCGCTTGTGAAGTTTGGTGCCTTCGTTTCCGGGATTAAGCGTAAATCTCTCGATAATCTTTCCTTTTCTTATGTGATACCGTTTCGTATACACTTATATGTCACTATATGCATGAAACTTGATCCCGGCATGCATATAGGTTTGCACTTGGTTTTCTTTGGAAAAATAGGTGTGACACGAGAGCTTCTTGAATTGCCAAGAGACGATCCTTCTTAATGAGTGCGTCCCTTTTTATAATCCTTTGTAATTTGCAAATAGGTTGATATAATACAAAGCAAGCAATTAAATATACAAAAAAGGATAAAAATGATGTATTATTAATAGGTTTATTTTACTTACACTATCATCATCCGTGTTTCCACCGTGATCGTGTATAAACTCACAAACGTAGTACCCGCATAAATTATTTCCTTGATCTTGTCTCAAACACTAATTGGAGAGGAGAACAGTAATATGAAATTGTAGTGTTATACATTTTAAATATTCCCAATCCGAAGTTGTTATTTGTATACGTACCGGAAAATCATACACCCATATAATTTTGGGTTGAAATGCTCCTCTCGTGCTTTGCAATGAACATGGTCCAAGCTCCGAGCAAAATAATAAAAGATAAAATATGTTAGTATAAAAGCTAAATATATATATATTGCATTAAAGAAAATGTCTTAGGTAGAATTATTACTCATGGAATACATCTTCAAGGTCTTGGTATTCCGAGCGGTCTTTTCTCAATGAGTCATACACATTGATATTGCAATTGTCGATACCGATTATGAGTAGAACCCGGTGGAATCGTATGCATCCTCATGGAGATTAGAATTGACTAAATAGAATTAGCAATGATAATTAGATGACAATCGTACTTACTTGAAGTTGTAAGGCAGTAGTATAAGGTTCTTGTAATGAAACTCATCTAAGTGCCTAAAAATGGTCTCGACTGTTGTTTTCCGTTGGTTTTTAATCTCATCCGCGTTAACTTTTGATGGGTCCGTGAAAGCAATTCTTGAGTAACCCTTCTTTCCCATCTCAATAAGTTGCATGCTACACAAGAAGAGTCAAATGTTAATTATTAGATCGACAAATGTAATAAAGTTATTTATAAACATATGAAAATATGTCACTTACAGAGACCAGGCCATCATAAGATTGGTATTCGAGGCCGTCCGGATGGTAAATTTCATAGATATCGGCGAATCAACGCCGTGCCGCCTTCTCGTTTTGAAGGGCAAAATCTCCGTGTCTCACGAGCATACCAAACATCTCCATGCCCTCACCGACTTCTTCAAGTACCGGTCATGAAATCCGTGCATCTTAGTTGGGAGCTTGTTGACCAATTCTCGGCTTCACTAGAGGTTTTTCTAGCTCAAAGCGCCATCTAAATTCTTGATTTTTATCCGCCGGGTAGGTCTTCAAGGCCGATAAGACCACTAATAGGCAGCTTTGTTTGTTCAAAAAAGCTAATGACCCGAGCGCAGTTCCTCTTCACCCATGTCGTCAATAGCGTTTTGCACTTCGGAGTGATTCCCGCAAACAAGTCGGCTTGATGGGTTGTGGATGCGGTGTATTTGCTCGATGTTTTCGGCGGTCCCCGACGTCGACGTAGGAATATCCTCGTTCTTGTCCGGGGGTAGCGGTCCCCGACGTCGACGCAGAATCTCCTTGTTCTTGTCTGTGCTGGCGGTCCCCGATGTCGACACAGGTATTTGCTCGATGTAACTATTCGGCAACCCTCGTTGTTTCTTCTTAGCATAAGACTTGTCCACCGAACACTCATAGTCTGTTTTCATTGGCCGTTTCCTTCTCCTTTTGGTTTCCTTATCGTCTATGAAAGCCTTTAGTCTCTCCTTACGACCTTCATTTTTTTGGCCTCCAGTTCTTCCTGTTTTCTTCTTTCTTTCATTTTTTCAAAGAAGTCCTTGACTTCTTTTCCGTACGTACCCATCTATTTCTTCATCCGTCTTTGACTCGGCTTTTTCTTTGCTGTTCATTTTCATTTCTTCTTTAGTGGTTGCACTGACCTAAAAGATTGTGCTCGAGAGCTTGTGGCGAGTGGTTGTTGAGGTGAATTGGGAGGGTTTGTCATCATCGTGATCGCTGGAGCTCCGTTCACCCGAATTGTCATATGGTTGTTGCGGAGAAGGTGAGCGAGCAGGTAGTGCCGATGACGGCCCCGGAGACGATGGTCGCCCCGCTCGAAGTGGCCTCTCGGAGATCCATCATTCTCGAGGATTATGACGATGTAACATTTTGGCCATAATATGATACCGTGTAGCGCATCCTTAAGTGTCTTTTCCCCGTCACCTCCTAGGATATCTATCTCTAGCTCCTCAAAATCAGGTTGACATATCCTCTCTGCGCTAACTGAGGCATAACCAGGTGGAATCGACATGCCGTGGCTCATCTGTCCAGGAAATTGTGCAAAAGCACTTCCGTCCGCCACCTGAGAATAAATATTTAATTTGCTATTATTAGCATTGTGAATGTAAGTCCACAAAAATCAAAGTAATATATATGATCAATTATTGAGGTAATAAAAGCATGAATTAGACATACCTTCATTTTGATGTTGCCGAATGGCTTGTGAAGCTCACATCCGGTGCGCCGACGGATGTCATCCACGAGGTACGCTTGGCTCGTCCACTTGAACTCCTTCTATTGCCCTTTGCTCTTCGGGAACCGTCGCGGAAGCACAACCGGAAAAGTGAGCGAAGGAACTTGTACTAGAGGCAAAGTCCTTGTGTTGGGGCCATCTCATTTACGGCGGCGGCCACTCGCCGTTCAATATCTCGCCGTCAACTTTTCTTTGTGTTCTTTAAATATTTTTTTCTAACTCTTGCCGTCGTTCCCCCTCTTCGCGCTCTCTTCTTCTTTTGCGGCTTCGATAGGTGGCAATGTCTCCCCTGAAGCCAAATTTCCATGGTACCACTCCGAAGCCCCTGAACCGTCCTGGGTGTTCTAGGTTCTTGAGCGCCATAGTGAGCTCATCGATCTCTCTGTCAACCTTCACTCTGCCCGCTCTGACATCTTCAAGTATTTTCAATATTTCAAGTGTAGTCTCTCGTAACGAGGGTGGGTAACCAAGGGTACCAAATTCGGAGTTAATTGTGCTTCCATGAGCATAATACCAATTCTTCACTCGCTCGGGCCAATCAACGACCGCTGGTATGGTACCTTGTGCGAGAAGGTCTTCTTCCATCTTCCGCCACTTGGGAACTGCAAATGCATATCCACCTCGACCAAGATGATGGTCGTGCTCCTTCTTAGCACGACTTTGCTTCGCTCGTGCACTCTCCTTGGAGAAATCTTCACTTTTCTTGTATTCCACAAAGGACGTCCCGATGTTCTTTTAACTTGGGATATTCAATCCAATTTGGAGTTCGATTCTTCTTGATATAATCTTTATCGAGTTGCTGTTTGAACTTCTGAAATTGTGTTCCATCCTCGTGAGAGTCCAACGCTTCACATTGGCTGGTTCAACACCTTCAGGAAGTGTGAAGTGTTTTAGGATTTCATCCCACAACAAATTTTTCACTGAGTCTGGAACCACGTGTGGATTATCTGCTTTTCCCTTCCATTCTCTGTAGCTGATGGGCACGTTGTCCCTTACAATGGCCCCACACTGTGACACATACTTGTCCTTCATTTTTTTTGGAGCACATGGTTGGCCATCATCTGATACTTCTGTGATCTGATACATGACATGGCCGGTGAGTACTTGTGTACGCCCTCTCTTTGTCTTTTTTGATGTGGTGGCTGAAGCCTAGATTCGTTATTTAATTAATTAGTACATAAGAATTGAGGTTAGAAAAATAATAACTATGAAGTTAATGCATGAGATATATATATACCTCTTGGGAACATTCAATACTTTCATTCACAACACTTTCCTCATTGTTTCTAGAATTGTCCTCAATATTAGCCGTTCGACCATGAAAGGGGCAAAGCAGGTGTCCTCATTCAAAGGTATGTTCAAGTACATGTCCGCCTGACTACACTCCTCCTCGGTGAAGGTTGCAATTGTACCACTAGCTATAATGTCGACCATAAAGTTGTCATGGTTGCCATCCATCTGGAATAAACAAAACTTTTCTATGAATTTCTAGAATAAGCAACAAGTTTTTCTATGAATTTCTAGAATAAACAACAAGTTTTATATGATTTTCTAGAATAAAAAAGAATTTTCTATGAATTTCTATAATAAACAAGAATATTCTATGAATGTATGTAATTTTCAACAATTTCTAAAACTTTCTAGATTAAACAAGTATTTACTAAGAATTTCTTTATTAAACAAGAACTTTCTTTGAATTTGTAGAATAAGGAACAAGTTTTTATATGAATATCTAGAATAAGTAACAAGTTTTTATATGATTTTCTAGAATAAACAAGCATGTTCTATGAATTTCTATAATAAACAAGAATATTCTATGAATTTATGTAATTTTCAACAATTTCTAAAACTTTCTAGATTAAACAAGTATTTGCTAAGAATTTCTTTACTAAACAAGAATTTTCTTTGAATTTGTAGGATAAGCAACAAGTTTGTATATGAAATTCTAGAATGAACAAGTATTTACTACAAATTTTCTTGAATAAACAAAGTCAAAATATTTCTACTAACCTGTGGATGGACGATGCTTGTTGATGGCGGTGCCGTGTGGGAGAATGACAGAGGTGACGGGAAGTCACTTGTTCGAGATGACGCGACAGTCGTCGACTTCAGAAGTACCAAACTAATTAAATTGTATATTAGAAATCAAATACACAATTAAGAACTCAAAATGACATATATATTAGAAAAAAATTATGAACTCAAAATTACATATATATTAGAAAACAATTAAGAACTCAAATACTCAATTAAGAACTCAAAATTACATATATATTAGAAAACAATTAATAACTCAAATACTCAAAACTACGATATTGTATATTACAAAACAATTAGATTTTGGTACACAAATATACACACAAAAATATACAAAGCATTACTATTTAATTAAACTAAAAAACACAATTAGATTTTGATACACAAATATACACACAAAAATAAAATTTCATATAATTAATTTCATATAGGGGTACAAGTTTCTAATTAATTTTCTTTCTATTCCTATAATAAAATTTCATATTAAAAATTTACACACAATTATAATTTATAATTACTATCAAAATATAAACTAAATCAAATAAAATTAATTATAAATGCTTTCGACGCCGCATTTCATGGGCCGACGTTAGCAAGGCAAAACCCCCCGCGCCCCGCCGGCCATCGGGCACACGCACGCCCGGCCCGCGGCGCACGGAGGGGGGGGGCAATCGGAGGCGGCGGCGGCGGCGTGGCATACCGGCGGCAGGAGGCCACCACCGAGGAGGAGGGGCCGACACGCGGTCGCCGCCGAGGAGAGGAGGGCCGGCGCGCGGCCGCCGCCGAGGAGAGGAGGGGTCGCCGTTGAGGAGAGGAGGGCCGACGCGTGGTCGCCACCGAGGAGAGGAGGGGTCGCCGCCGAGGAGAGGAGGGCCGCCGCGCGCGGTCGCCGCCGAGGAGAGGAGGGGTCGCCGCCGAGGATAGGAGGGCCGGCGAGGTCGGCGAGTCGGGGAGGGCCGCCGCGTCGCGCGAGGGCGACCGCGTTGGGGACGAAGATGCACATCGGGGACCGGGGAGGTTGGACGTCGCGCGCGGCCGAGCCGCTCGCCGGCGGCAGGAGACGGTGCCGCGTGCGTGTCGGGGAGGAGAGGCGCGTCGGGGAGGAGCGGCGCGGCGTGTCGGAGAGGAGCAGCGCGGCACGTCGGAGAAGAGGGGCGCGTCGGGGACGGGCACGGCGAGGAGAGGCGGCGGCGAGGACGGGTGCGTAGAGGAAGAACAACGTGATTTGGAACCCCCACCTTTTGTCACACTTCGTATTACCAACCGTGGCAAAAGACCCTTTAGTTTCGGGTCGTATTACGAACCGAGACTAAAGACTCCCCTTTTGTCACGGGTGGCCTCACGAACCGTGACAAAAGGAGCATTTCGCGTGAGATTTCGAAGGCGAATTTTCGCCCTTTTTGTCACGGTTGGTGTTACCACCCATGACAAAAGGGGGGCCTTTAGTCTCGGTGGTAACACCACCCAGGATTAAAGGGGGAATTTTGCGCGGGAAATTAATATTTCTCTTTTCCTTACTCATTTATCTCATTCTTTTTCTATGAACATTAAAAAATTCATTAGTCAAAATATTTGAGCCATGCAAAATTATATTATGTTAACAAAAAATACATACTTTTCTATGCACTTATTTCAAGAGTTGAAACAAATATTACTGTTTTTTGTTTACAATTTGAAGGGGAAAATAAATTAAATTGAAAATATTAGTAAACCTACTTAGAAAAATCTCTAGTTTAAATAAATTTATGAATTCGCGTACTGTCTTTGAATGATCAACATACTCATTTCCTTGCTCATTTATCTCATTCGTCTCATTCGCGGGCTTTTTCTCTTTTCCTTGCTCATTTATCTCATTCTTTTTGCTTTCAACATTTTAAATAAATCATTAGTTAAAATATTTGTGCCATGCAAAATTATATTATGTTAACACAAAAAATACCTACTTTTCTATGCACATATTATTTAAAGAGTTGAAACAATTATTACTATTTTTTATTTCCAATTTGAAGGGGAAAATAAATTACATTCAAAAATATTAGTAAACCTACTCGTAAAAATCTATGTTTCAAACAAATTTATGAATTCGCGTATTGTCTTTTTGATATAATGATCTATATAACTACAACGGCTTACGTATACGTACGGATGTCAACTAATGGTTATTACAAGGCACGACATTAATTAATACCTCATGGTCCCAAGTCGAAGCCGGTCGGCTTCTAGATTTTGAACCTTTGCTTCAAACACATTTATAAATTCGCGTATGAATTCAAACACATGAATTCATAATAAAGTACATAATTAACAATAATTGATAATAAGTTCATAAAGGTTCACATAGCTAGCTAATAATTAATACAAGTTCACATAATAGGGTACGGTACAAAGCCCGATCCATGCATGCATAATGTTACCGATGCAAAGACGCGCTTGCGGATATGGAACATGGTTAATGTCCGCAATCCTCCACCCTAGAACTCCATCAAAATAAGCTAGACCGCGTACTAGTGCACTCTCCTCCGCTTGCGGAGGAGTGTCACAAACACCACTCGCAGACATCAAACAATGGAGCCTCGGGTTCGCTAGCTTGTAGAAAGTTAGAATTGCTTGACACTTCCAATTGTTGGTGAAAAATGGCTCCCCGCCATAGTAATCCACCCCAACTCTTTCCACGACTTGATTTAGAATCGCATGAAAGCTAATTGAAGCATAGGTAGAACCGAGTGATCCCGCACACAATCGATGATGATGAGATATATGTGCCAAAAACAAAATAATTAATAATGAATAGAAATTTGTTTATATATAAATGCATATTACCACAACTTGATGAGCCCCCGCAAAGCCTCTCTCGTAGTCCGAATCACAGTTCCTTCACCCGTCTCGAGTTGACTTAATTTAAAATAGGAAAGGTCCGACACGAAGCACCCAACATTATTCTCGGGAGCCGTTGTAGACAATTCTCCATGGCGTCCTCTCTCGGGTTAACCGAATAGGTGATGTTTTGCCAACCGTTGCAATGGCAACCATCGGGTGTGGTGCGCCCGCCGGCAACCGGGCCGTAGTCTACATATCGAGCGGGTACAGAGAAAGATATATACACTCTTGCCATGTGCTCATCAACGTGCTCGGCTTGCACTATAGGAGGAGTACCATTCATATCCCCGATAATGTCTCCGAGCCATATGATATTGTTGAGAACCTACAATAATTATATATGTAACTAAAATTACAGATTTTAGATGTGAAATGAAAACAAGTTCTATGTAAAGAAAATTAATTTCAATTCCTATATTACCAAGTTAGCTACACGTCTTGGATCACCCATTGGCAAGGTAATCTCGCGGTGAAAGTGCAATCCCGGACGTAGAGGCAACGGGGCCTCCAAACCACCTCCACGGCCTCCGAGACCCGCACGGCCAATGCCACGACCACCACGCCCGCCACGCCGATGGACTATGCTACGGCCACGGCACCATTTCCAACACCACTTGACGACGACATTGTTATCTCAAACTACATCCAAATCAAAATAACACACATTATTCACAATAAATAGGATTAATTTGCATATATACATTGGATTAAATTATGCATAAATAGAAAAACAAAAGGGAACTACTACTGTACATAACCTTTATGAACCAGCAACTTAGAAGACCTAGATGCTCCGTGAACTACAACAGTCTCACCTCACCGTCATATGCATGTGACTCTCCCACTTACAGTACTACACATGCACTACACCTCCTATCTAGCTACAATCCAACATCGCGGAGCGCGGGCGGTCCCCATGTAGCCCGCGATGTTAAACCGTAGCTAATTAGGATGTGGGGATCCGTATCAAAAGCAAGAAAAAAAAAGAAAATGCTTACATTTGTTGTCTATAAAACTAAAAAAATACTTAATAAAAGAATTTAATCTTCTATTCCTCCTATAGCAACCTAGAAATAAAAGGGGCCATAGAATTCAACACTATATATTATTAACTCTATGTACACATACCTACATATATATATATTGGATTCAATATATGCATAAATAAAAACAAAAGGGGATAGAATTCGACACTATCATTACTGTACATAACTCAGAAGACTAGATGCTCCGGGAACTACAACAGTTTCACCTCACCGTCATATACACTCGACTCTCCCACTTACAAGTACTACACATGCGCTTCACCTCCTATCTAGCTACGGTCCAACGTCACGGAGGCGGGCGGTGCCCACGTAGCCCGTGACGTTAAATTGTAGCTAATTAGGACATGGGGCTCGTATCAAAAACAAGAAAAACAGAAAATACTTAAATTTATTGTCTATAAAACTAAAAAAATACTTAATAAAAGAAATTAATCTTCTATTTCCTCCTATAGCAACCTAGAAATAAAATGGGCCATAGAATTCAACACTGTATTTTTTAAACTATATTTACACATACCTACATATATATAGATTGGATTCAATATATGCATAAATAAAAAAACAAAAGGGGATAGAATTCAACACTATTATTACTGTACATAACCTTTACGAACCAATGACTCAGAAGACTTAGATGCTCTATGAACTACAACAGTCTCACCTCACTATCATATACACCTCACTCACCCAGTTACAGTACCACACATGTGCTACACCTCCTATCTAGCTACAGTCCCACCTCACAGAGCTGCAGGCAGTCCCCACTGTCGGTGTTTTAGACCGGCAACCTACCAAGGGGAGTACCCGAGGTAGATGAATGTGGCCTCACCGAGATCGGTAACTCGAAGGAAGAGACACATAGCACACAATTTAGACAGGTTCGGGCCGCGAGGTGCGTAATACCCTACGTCTTGTATGCTGCGTAGCTTTGGGTTGATTGGGTGTGTTTACAAGATGGTGCGTATATGAGAGATAGGGGTCCCTGCCTCGCCTTATATAGTCTGGGAGGCAGGGTTACAAGTCGGTTTGGGGAGAGAGTACTAGTCGTGTACGTCTAGGAGTTCTCTACATGGATCCGGACATGCGTAGCTCCCTATCCGAGTACTGCTCCACCGTACACACCATCAGGTGTCGTGTGACCCAAGTCGAGTAGTCCCAGGGGCCCACCGAGTAGTCGGTCCTGGTACCCACCGAGGCAGTGGGCCCAGGGAGGTCCATACGACAATGTCACACCCGATTTCCGAAGAGGAACCAAGTGCATCTCATATGTGCGCCGGGATCGCTCACACACATATGATAGACAAAAATGAGTGAAATACCATAAACAAGTTTACAAACGTACTTCAAAGTTTAACCTCTTATTACACTCATGCGGGGAGACTCGAAGGTCTCTAACAACGGAAAACGATAACTACTCGTCGAGTCCTCGTCTTCCGCTCCCACGGAGCACTTGATCGGGGGTCCGCAAGCCTCACGGCTCATCGAAGTCATCGTAGAACTCCCCTCCAAAGTTCTCCTCTGAACAGCGATAGGCAAGGCTGAGCACACTTATGGTTGGAGCTCAGCAAGTGGGGGAAAAATGCAAGGCTATCAAGGATAGGCTAAGGTTTTGCAGTGGTTAGCATTTTAATGTTGATCAAGTTTTAATTAAGGAACTCCTAGTTACTAGGTGTAAGTTCGTACCAACCCACTTAAGAGAAACTTAATAGCCAAAACAACCCAAGCTCAACGAGCTTCAACAACCACGATTTGTCTCATCTTTAAGTTCATTAATCATGTGAGGGTCCAAGCCGCTCATGACCGTGAGCACGGCCGATCGATCGCTTTACACTCGCGAGAGGTTTGCACACTTTACCCACGGCTCGCGTAAAAGCTCCGAAGAACTTTAAACCCAACCATGCGATGCTGGCCAAGCACCATACCACACTTCCGAGGTGTGATTGCATAGGGACGCTACGAAGCCTTTACAAAGGCATGCAAAAGACTAACGACCCGCATAGTTACGGATCGGGGCGGACCATAACCCTCCCTAGTGGTCGGCACCTTAGCAAAGGCTACTACCCCAAAAGGGCCGGGCTATACCCCCGCAACCCGATCCCCCCTCTCGCTCCTTACGGAAAAGGGCCACTAGTACGATCACACACCTAATTATTCGGCTAAGGTCGAGCCATGTAACACCGTGGTTGCGCATGTTTTCTTGGGTGGTTCTCCATGTTCCGATTAATTCAAGTGTTCTTGCATTACCCAAAACCTTAACTTTAAACCATGTATCGTTTCCATAAAAGACCCATTTATCCAACCCATGTTAAGCAACTAGCGTTTTCTACCCAAAACTTTATTTAAAAGGGCTAGGCCAAGGATCGGGGTAAAAGATCTAGGTAAGTCCTTAAAAGGTTTTCCCGTCAAATTAATGCAATGATAACATAAAGTAAACATTAATTTGTAATGCAATTATATAGGACAAAAGAGAACATGCAGGGGGAGAAGACCACTTGCCTTCCTCAACTACGGTAAAAACTTCTTCCTCTTCGAACAAGCGCTCCGATCGTCCCCGAGAGGTGGCTCGGATGAAACAGCACGATATCTACGATGCACACATAAAGCATACAATAAATAAAACAGATCACCAAACAATCCTAAAGACTACAAACATGCTACTAAAACGACGGGCTCGCCGAGACGATCGAAAGGACTACTAGAACGCTAAAAACGGAGCTAAAACGGAGAAGTTATGCTAAAAACAAGGTTTAAGGACTAACCCGCGATAAATTAAACTACTCGGGGGCCTAACAACAAGAAATCGGGGGCTAAAACATAAATATACTTAAAAACGGAAGGTTTGAATTATTAAAAGGGTGCTATGGACCTCGGGTAGGGTTTTCTAATAGATCGGGGGTCAAAACAATAAAAACATGACTTATGTGCAAGGATCTTTTAAAGGTGGAAGGGTTCGGACGAGAAAAGTAAAGAGCTCGGGGGGTTTTTCATAAAATGGCCGGCGGCGCACCGCGTGGACCCGGGCGGGGGCGATCCGTGCCGTCGATCTTGGATCGGGCGGCGGGGCGCGGTCGTAGACCGGCGCCGTGGACCAAGTCCACCGGTCCACGCGTGGACCGAGGCAAGGGGGGGGTTCATCCTTTTAATGCGGGCCGTTGGGCCGTGATCTACGGTTGTGGTCACGTGTGAGCACCCGTCGGCGGCGCCGGGCCGACCCGCGGCGGCGCCCGGCCGGGACCTCGCGGAGGTTCGCCGGCGATTGCAAAAAGGGGCTAGGGGCCACGGTTTTGGACGGGAAAAGGCTCTACGCGAAGCCGGGGCGACGGGTGGACTACACGGGTGGCTAGGAAGGTGGCTCCGGCGGTCGTGTTGGCTAGCACCGCAAGGGGGCGGGTCGCCGGCGGCCGGTTTGCGGCGGTGTGCCCTACGACTCAATGTAAGCGAAAAGGAGGGCGAGGAGATGATCCTTACGGTGTATAAGAGCTTTGGTGGGCGAGGAATCGACGAATGAAGCGGCGGCGGTGGAGATCGGCGCCGGCGGCCGGCTCCGATGGGTGGCGACGGCGGCGAGCGATTAAAGCGCTAGGGACCCCGCGGGTTCAAATTGATGCACGAATAAGTTCACGGATACAAAGGGGAAGTGAAAGGGAAGAGTTGAGGAGCTTCACCGACGGTGGGCGGCGACGTGCGACGGCAATGGCGCGACGCGCGCACGGTCACGGCGGCGGCGCAAGAGGCTAAGGCACGGGAGGGCGTTGGGACTCGGTGTGAAGCGAAGGGGGGGTAGCGGGGTGCCCTGGGGGGTTTATATAGGGCTGAGGGGCGCCGGGAGGCGGTTCACCGGCGGCCATGGCCATTGATGGCCACGGTTTGAATAGGAGTTAAGGGGGGAGGGGGTTAAAGAGGGTAACAGCCGAATTAAGAGAGGGGAAAATGAAGGAGGGCATCACTGCGCTCAATTACAAGGTTTTGATGGCGGGGGAGTGATGGATCCGGCCGGTAAGCGGCCGGCGGCCATGAAGGGGGCGCGGTTACCCCGCGGCCGGGAGGTAGGGGAAGCCCGACGGCCGGGCCCCACCGTCGGTCCTTCCGCGCAAAAGAAAAAGGGGAGGCGCGGTGCCGGGGCCGGTGGGATGAGGAGCTGGGCCGCTGGGCCGGTTTGCTTGCGCGGGTAAGAAAAAGAAGAAAGGCCTGCCGGCCTGGGGGCTCGCGGGCCGGGCTAGAAGAAAAGGAAGAGAGGGAGAGAGAGAGAAGGGTTTGTCTTTTTTTTTTTCAAATTTCTTTCAAATTCATTTTTCAAACATTCAAACTCAAATCAAACATAAATCCATGCATTCAAATCATGATGCACAAGCACTTATTTTCTCTAAATTATTTTAGTGATGTTTATTTATTTAAAAGCCAATTTGTTTAATGATTTATTTATGTCCTTAAGGAATTTTAAACCTAGCCATTGTTGCTATAATATTTTAGTGATGGAATTTTTAGGGTGTTACAAATCCTACCCCCTTAAAGAGAATCTCGTCCCGAGATTCAGGAAGATTAGAGAACAGCTGAGGGAATTCTTCCTTAAGTTCGTCCTCTCTTTCCCAGGTAGCTTCATCCTCTGAATGGTGACTCCATTGTACTTTGCACATCCTAATGACCTTCTCGCGAGTAGCCCTTTCGGAGGTATCCAAGATTTTAATTGGGTGTTCCTTGTATGTTAGGTCATCCTTTACCTCAAGTTCTTCCAATGGTAAATGTTCTACTCTGACCTCACTCGTACACTTTTTCAATTGAGAGACGTGGAACACATCATGGACTCCTGCCAAACGTTCCGGTAACTCCAACCGATAAGCTACTTCGCCACGTCTTTCCAAGACTTGAAAAGGTCCGATAAAGCGGGGCGATAACTTCCCTCTGATATTAAACCTTCGAAGGCCTCGGATAGGTGACACTCTCAGATATGCATAATCCCCGACTTCAAATATCACTTCTCTTCTCTTAGGGTCCGCATAACTCTTTTGTCCGGATTGAGCAATCCCGAGATTTTCCCGAATTATCTCCACTTGTCTTTCTCGCCTCTTTTATTATTTCTCGGACCAAAGAGTTGACTTTCCCCCGTCCGGTTCCGGAACGGTGGCGTTCGCACTTCCTTCCATACGAGCTTCAAACGGTGCCATCTTAAGACTACTCGATAACTATTGTTGTATGCGAACTCCGCGTATGGCAAGCTTTTATCCCAACTTCCACCATGTTTCAAGGCACATGCCCTTAACATATCCTCTAGGATTTGATTCGTTCTTTCCGTTTGACCATCCGTCCGTGGATGATATGCCGAGCTGAAATTTAACTTCGTATCCATACACTCATGTAATTTCGCCGAATCGGGACGTGAACCGAGTGCCTCGATCCGATACTATCTTCTTCGGTACCCCATGTAGATAGACTATCTTTGATATGTATAATTTCGCTAACTTTGTTCCCGAATATGTGGTCTTTACCGGTATGAAATGTGCGACTTTGGTTAATCGTCCACTATGACCCATATCGAATCATATCCATCTCGTGTACGTGGTAATCCTACTATGAAATCCATACTAATCTCTTCCCACTTCCATTCGGGTACTTGTAGTGGTTGTAGTAACCCCGCCGGCCTTTGATGCTCTGCTTTTACCCTTTGGCATATGTCGCATAGTGCTACATGAGCTGCAACATCTTTCTTCATACCGTACCACCAATATTTCTGCTTTAGGTCTTGGTACATCTTGGTACTTCCTGGATGTATAGAGAGAGCTGAATCATGTGCTTCTTTCAATATGGATTCACGGAGATGTTTGATTTCTGGTACGCAGATCCTGTTCTTAAACCAAATGGTTCCCTGTTCATCCTCTCTGAATTCTGGAACCTTGCCTTGTTCAATCAATTTCTTATACCCCTTAATCTTTTCATCGTCCAGCTTGCCCTTTTCTAATCTCTTGTTCAAGAGTTGACTCCATTTCTAAGGTCATACTTTCGCTTGGTGCAGCTATCCCCAGATTGAGTCGTGCTATTTCCCAACACAGCTCTTGAGGCATTAATCGGGCTACTAACATGTTTGCTTGACTCTTACGGCTCAAGGCATCTGCCACCACATTGGCCTTTCCTGGATGATACCGTATGTCCAAATCGTAATCCTTAATCAGCTCTAACCATCTTCGTTGTCCGAGATTGAGATCTCTCCGGGTGAAGATGTACTTCGAGCTTTTGTGGTCCGTGAATATCCGACACTTGTTTCCAATCATATAGTGTCTCCAAATCTTCGTTGCGTGCACTATAGCCGCTAACTCCGCATCATGCGTAGGGTAGTTTTGTTCATGCTTCCTTAGTTGCCTAGAAGCATATGCTACCACTTTTCCTTCCTGCATCAGAACACATCCTAGTCCTTGCCTTGACGCGTCACAATACACATCAAATCCTTTGTGTATATCAGGCATTATCAGAACCGGTGCGGTGGTCAGTTTCTTCTTTAGTTCTTCAAAGCTAGCTTGACACTTGTCATCCCATTTAAACTCCTTTCCTTTCTCCAACAAAGAAGTGAGTGGTTTTACGATTCTCGAGAATCCCTCTATAAATCGTCGGTAGTACCCTGCCAAACCGGAGGAAACTCCTGATTTCTGATACATTTCTAGGTGGAGTCCAATTTAACACATCCCGAACTTTACTTGGGTCTACAGCAATTCCTCCGTCTGTGATAATGTGCCCAAGAAACGAGACCTCCTTCAACCAAAAATCACACTTGCTGAACTTGGCGTATAACCGATGCTCTCGAAGTTTCGCAATACCAGTCTCAAGTGTCCCTCATGTTCCACCTCATTCTGAGAGAAAACTAAGATATCATCTATGAATACTACCACAAACCTATCAAGATACTCCATGAAAACCTTGTTCATCGGATACATGAAATATGCTTTGGAGCGTTGGTCAATCCAAAGGACATCACCGTGAACTCGTACGGACCATATCTTGATGTGAAAGCCGTTTTAGGAATGTCCTCCATACGGATCTTTAGGCGATGGTAGCCGGATCGCGCATCTATCTTAGAGAAAACTTTCGCTCCTCTCATTTGATCGAACGGATCTTCTATCCGGGGTAAAGGATATTTATTTTTGATGGTGACCTCATTGAGAGATCGATAGTCTACACACATCCTCCTAGATCCATCCTTTTTATCTACGAAGAGTGTGGGGGCTCCCCATGGTGATGAACTAGGACGGATAAACCCTTTACTTAACAATTCCTCTATTTGTTTCTTTAATTCACCCAAATCTTTGACATCCATTCTATACGGTCTTTTGGATATAGGAGCGGTACCGGTGTAAGAGTTCGATACCGAATTCAATGTCTCGGTTGGGTGGCATACCCGGCGAGTCATCGGGGAATACATCCGGATACTCATTCACCACCTTAATATCCTCCAAAGCACTTTTCCTTTCATTGAATTCACTAACTCCTTCCCGTAGGTGACGGTGTTGCGATAAATTCTATTCTCGTCCCCTTGTGGGCTGGTCAAATGAACCGATTTCTCCCTAGACCGGATAACCCCATCATTCTTTCTTAACCAATCCATCCCTAGGATTACATCTATGCCCCAGGATTTGAGGACTACCAGATTAGATGGAAAGTCTATCCCCATGATTTTAAGGTTTACTTGGGGGCACGGATGGTCGGCTTTCATATCACCGCCAGGTGAACTAACAAGCAAAGGTTTCTTCATCGGACTCACGGTGCATATTATGCCTTGCTACGAACTCGATCGGTAATGAATGAATGCGTAGCTCCCGAATCAAATAATACCGTAAAGGGTACGGAATCGATAGGGAACGTACCAAGTACAACCCCGTAAGCGTCTTGTGCTCGCTCCACGGTCATGTTGTGCACCCTACTACGCACATAATTTTGCCGAGCTTTGTTGCTTGGAGTGCCCGCACTTCCGGGGCGTGCCGGAGTTGATGATTGTCCCACTTTCTCGAATGTTACTCCTCCGGGGAGTCCGCATTCCACGCTTAGGGCGATTATTAGCATAATGCCCCAACTCGCCACATTTGAAGCATCCGTTGGGCCGCACCGGTGTGGTGTTTCTTGCCGGTGCACCCGGGGTAGGAGCCGGACGGTTCTGCCGGGAAGTTTGGTGAGCGTGGGGTTTGCGGGTTGAACCGTTGAGGCTCGCCGGAAAGAACGCCTGCACCGCATATTCGGGGGTGCTTACCACCCCCGCCCTCCGGAGCGGAATGGTGTATTTTGATGGTAGCCGAAGCGGGGGCGAGTATGGTCGCTGGATCGACCCCGGGATTGAAACTTGCGTTTCTCGCTCCCCAAGCTCTCTCGCGCTTGTTCTCTAGGCCAATCGCCTTGTTTAACGAGTGGCGAAATCCGGGAAGGTATGGCTCGGAGCCGGTAGTTCGGTGGTCCAATCAACCCATCAAGAAAGCGCTCCCGCCTTTTTGGGTCCGTGTTGACCTCGTCGGGAGCATAGCGAGACAACCGTGTAAACTTGTCCGGTATTCATTTACGGACATATTGCCCCGTTTCGAGCAAGGAACTCTCTCTCGCTTAAGCTTTAACACCCCGTCGGGGATGTGGTGAGCGCGAAAAGCATCTCGGAACTCGCTGCCATGTGATGGTGTTAGGTGCGGGATGGGCGACTGTGTAGGCATCCCACCAATCTGATGCCTGTCCTTCCAAGCGTCCGGAAGCATAAAGGACCATTTCTCGGTCATTACATTGAGCCCTCTCCAACTTCTTGGTAATGGTTTTCAACCAATCATCAGCATCTAGCGGATCGGTTGAGTGAGAGTAGGTGGGAGGGTGGTGGCTCATAAACTCCTTGTGCTTATCTCTCGGAGCGGGTGGTGGTGGCGGGGGTGGTGCCTCGCGGCCGATTCCCCGCCGGGCTTGTAGGTTTTGCACCGCGGCGGTGAGGTTCGAATTAGCTGCATCCGGGCGGCGAAGAATTGCCGAGTAGCGGGATCCATTGCGGGGTTGAGTGGGGGAGGTGGCACCGGGTTTTGTTGATTGGCTACGTGTGCCCGAACCACCGGCGGGACGTCCCGTCCTCCTCCCCGACCCGGTGTTTACCATCCGATTGTTAGAGAAAGATATTTCGGATAAGATTATCGAACCGTTGTGTAAAGAAGTGAGTTTGAATTAAGGAAACGACAAGATTTTCCCTTCGTGACAGATTTGGGTGATTCCGATAAAATAGTTATATCCCATGGTATCCTTCTCCAAAAATTATGAACTTTTTTTTCCAGGCCTTATAAAACCCATTTCTGAAACTAACCCCACTGGTTTTATCCCATTTGGAGATCCACATCTTGAGTTAAAATTCGAATGCTGCAGCTGTGTTAGTACGCTTTTACAGATTCTGTTAGCTTCATTGTTCTGTTTATAACTCGCTGTATACTAATCCTTTGGTGCTGAATTTTGGACAGAGGTTGATCCACAAAATTTGTGAACCAACCCAACTGGTTTTAGGTCAATCGGAGTTCTGTAGCTTGAGTTATGATAAAAACATTGCTGCGCTGTCAAGGAACTGCGCGAACAGATTTTGCACGATTGATTTGGTTGGATAAGGTAGAAGACAACTTGGAATTGAACCCCAACTAACCATTAATTTAACATGATTTTTCTTGTTGCATTGGTGGCCATCACTCCACAATACAACTCACTCAATCAAAGATCCAAATCAAACATGGTTCACTCAACAACTTTATTACAATCGCGCGTCCTCGCAGGAACGTCTACCGGAAAAACAAAAAAAAAAAGAGAGGGTGGATATCCTAATTCCTATTCCACCGAAGACTAGTGGTAGCCGCCGGAGTGCCGTATCGAAGCCTTTTACGTGGAGGGGAACGGGAAGGACAAGATGCCTCCTCGCTTCGTCGGTGGCCGCCGTCCCGCCGCCGAGCTTCCACCGGGCTATCCTCGCCCGTGCATTCTCGTAGCTCCCGATGTGTCCTATCCGGCTCCGCCGTCGCTCCCTCCAAGTCCGTGTTAAGAGCTGCTCGTTACTCCGGCAAGTATGTCAACACGGCTGTCTCGGAAGTTCCCCATAGGTATCACGGTGTTTTCCGTACCACCGACTCGCTAGGAACGAATCGAAGTCCGTGCCTTCTAAGCGATCGCGGAACGTGTTGCCGATGGACCACGGTGCTCTTCTTGCGGCATCATTGATAGCAGCTCGCTTCGAGGCAAAGTGTCTTGTGCGGGGGTGAATGGTACGGGTCCTCCATCTTCCCGCCCGTGCGTAGCAACCCCGACATGAACCTCGTGGTGTAATAATCTCTCATCCCCGGCTCCACATAGTGTCGGTGATGTACAACGGTCTCACCGCATATTCTATCTCCCGTAACGACTCCTCCAATAGCTCACGAACGGAGCGTCCGGCCGAGGTATGTGTGTTCATGATACTCGCCCGTGGTACCTATGCGCATCACCTTGTTGTTCTTCATTTTCATTGTTGTTGTTGTTCTCATTCGATCACCATTGTTATCTTCTCCATTTCCCACAAAGATCGTTGTCATCCTCTAATCCTTCTATGTCCACCTCTTCCTCTTCTTCTTCACTTTCATCATTTTCTTCGCCGGAACTTTCTTCATCGCTACTTGAATTATCCCGGAGTCATCCGGATCATTACTGCGCATTCGATCGAGCTCTTCTCCTCCCGCCACATCCGGTTCTCGGTTCGGCTTCTACCTCGGTGGGAATATTATATCTCCATCTTCATTAACCTCCAGAAAAACCCCGTCATATAGCTGTGGATGTTCCTCGGTCCCATCCTCCTCAAACACTATCTCCTCTGGATCTTCTTCATCATTTTCCTCATGCTTGTCTCGCCCGATATCCCGCTCAACCGCTCCCGGCCGTAACTCTACCGGTAATCTCCAACCTCCCGCCGCGCCTCCTCCCCGCTGTGCCTCCTCCGGACTACCGGATAGCGTGGAGCCACCGCCCCGAAGGAAGGCGACCACCGGTGCTCTTGCGGGCGGTAAGACGTGACCGGCCATCCGTTAAGAAAAGACCGAACTCGGCATAGAGGAAATCAAAATGATGCAAATTTTCAACAAAAGGACATGAACAAATTAGATTTTTATGCGAAAATAAGGTGGTTTTGAAGGATGACGAGAATGATCTAGAACATGAATCCTTAAAGTTCGTCCATTTCTAGCTAAGGTCGCGTTCCTACGATCAAACCGCTCGATACCACTCTGTCACACCCGATTTCCGAAGAGGAACCAAGTGCATCTCATATGTGCGCCGGGATCGGTTCACACACATATGATAGACAAAAATGAGTGAAATACCATAAACAAGTTTACAAACGTACTTCAAAGTTTAACCTCTTATTACACTCATGCGGGGAGACTCGAAGGTCTCTAACAACGGAAAACGATAACTACTCGTCGAGTCCTCGTCTTCCGCTCCCACGGGCACTTGACGCGGGGGGTCCGCAAGCCTCACGGCTCATCGAAGTCATCGTAGAACTCCCCTCCAAAGTTCTCCTGCGAACGGCGATAGGCAAGGGCTGAGCACACTTATGGTTGGAGCTCAGCAAGTGGGGGAAAAATGCAAGGCTATCAAGGATAGGCTAAGGTTTTGCAGCGGTTAGCATTTTAATGTTGATCAAGTTTTAATTAAGGAACTCCTAGTTACTAGGTGTAAGTTCGTACCAACCCACTTAAGAGAAACTTAATAGCCAAAACAACCCAAGCTCAACGAGCTTCAACAACCACGATTTGTCTCATCTTTAAGTTCATTAATCATGTGAGGGTCCAAGCCGCTCATGACCGTGAGCACGGCCGATCGATCGCCTTTACACTGCGGAGGTTTGCACACTTTACCCACGGCTCGCGTAAAAGCTCCGAAGAACTTTAAACCCAACCATGCGATGCCGGCCAAGCACCATACCACACTTCCGAGGTGTGATTGCATAGGGACGCTACGAAGCCTTTACAAAGGCATGCAAAAGACTAACGACCCGCATAGTTACGGATCGGGCGGACCATAACCCTCCCTAGTGGTCGCACCTTAGCAAAGGCTACTACCCCAAAAGGGCCGGGCTATACCCCTGCAACCCGGATCCCCCTCTGCTCCTTACGGAAAAGGGCCACTAGTACGATCACACACCTAATTATTCGGCTAAGGTCAGACCCATGTAACACTGTGGTTGCGCATGTTTTCTTGGGTGGTTCTCCATGTTCCGATTAATTCAAGTGTTCTTGCATTACCCAAAACCTTAACTATAAACCATGTATCATTTCCATAAAAGACCCATTTATCCAACCCATGTTAAGCAACTAGCGTTTTCTACCCAAAACTTTATTTAAAAGGGCTAGGCCAAGGATCAGGGTAAAAGATCTAGGTAAGTCCTTAAAAGGTTTTCCCGTCAAATTAATGCAATGATAACATAAAGTAAACATTAATTTGTAATGCAATTATATAGGACAAAAGAGAACATGCAGGGGGAGAAGACCACTTGCCTTCCTCAACTACGGTAAAAACTTCTTCCTCTTCGAACAACTGCTCCTGATCGTCCCCGAGAGGTGGCTCAGATGAAACAGGCACGATATCTACGATGCACACATAAAGCATACAATAAATAAAACAGATCACCAAACAATCCTAAAGACTAAAAACATGCTACTAAAATGACGGGCTCGCCGAGACGATCGAAAGGACTACTAGAACGCTAAAAACGGAGCTAAAACGGAGAAGTTATGCTAAAAACAAGGTTTAAGGACTAACCGCGATAAATTAAACTACTCGGGGGCCTAACAAGCAAGAAATCAGGGGCTAAAACATAAATATACTTAAAAACAGAAGGTTTGAATTATTAAAAGGGTGCTATGGACCTCGGGTAGGGTTTTCTAATAGATCAGGGGTCAAAACAATAAAAACAGGACTTATGTGCAAGGATCTTTTAAAGGTGGAAGGGTTCGGACAGAAAAGTAAAGAGCTCAGGGGGTTTTTCATAAAATGGCCGGCGGCGCACCGCGTGGACCCGGGCTGGGGGCGATCTGTGCCGTCGATCTTGGATCGGGCGGCGGGCGCGGTCGTAGACCAGCGCCGTGGACCAAGTCCACTGGTCCACGGTGGACCGAGGCAAGGGGGGGTTCATCCTTTTAATCTGGGCCGTTGGCTGTGATCTACGGTTGTGGTCACGTGTGAGCACCCGACGGCGGCGCCGGAGGCCGACCCGCGGCGGCGCCCGGCCGGGACCTCACCGGAGGTTCGCCGGCGATTGCAAAAAGGGGCTAGGGGCCACGGTTTTGGACGGGAAAAGGCTCTACGCGAAGCTGGGGCGACGGGTGGACTACTCAGGTGGTTAGGAAGGTGGCTCCGGCGGTCGTGTTGGCTAGCACCGCAAGGGGGCGGGTCGCCGGCGGCCGGTGTGCGGCGGTGTGCCCTACGACTCAATGTAAGCGAAAAGGAGGGCGAGGAGATGATCCTTACGGTGTATAAGAGCTTTGGTGGGCGAGGAATCGACGAATGAAGCGGCGGTGGGAGATCGGCGCCGGCGGCCGGCTCCGATGGGTGGCGACGGCGGCGAGCGATTAAAGCGCTAGGGACCCCGCGGGTTCAAATTGATGCACGAATAAGTTCACGAGATACAAAGGGGAAGTGAAAGGGAAGAGTTGAGGAGCTTCACCGAGGCGGTGGGCGGCGACGTGCGACGGCAATGGCGCGACGGCGCACGGTCACGGCGGCGGCGCAAGAGGCTAAGGCACGGGAGGGCGTTGGGACTCGGTGTGAAGCGAAGGGGGGTAGCGGGGTGCCCTGGGGGGGTTTATATAGGGCCGAGGGGCGCCGGGAGGCGGTTCACCGGCGGCCATGGCCATTGATGGCCACGGTTTGAATAGGAGTTAAGGGGGGGGAGGGGGGTTAAAAGAGGGTAACGGCCGAATTAAGAGAGGGGAAAATGAAGGAGGGCATCACTGCGCTCGGTTACAAGGTTTTGATGGCGGGGGAGTGATGGATCCGGCCGGTAACGGCCGGCGGCCATGAAGGGGGGCGCGGTTACCCCGCGGCTGGAGGTAGGGGAAGCCTGACGGCTGGGCCCCACCTGTCAGTCCTTCGGCGCAAAAGAAAAAGGGGAGGCGCGGTGCTGGGCCGGTGGGATGAGGAGCTGGGCTGCTGGGCCGGTTTGCTTGTGCGGGTAAGAAAAAAGAAGAAAGGCCTGCCGGCCTGGGGGCTCGCGGGCTGGGCTAGAAGAAAAGGGAGAGAGGGAGAGAGAGAGAGAGAAGGGTTTGCCTTTTTTTTTCAAATTTCTTTCAAATTCATTTTTCAAACATTCAAACTCAAATCAAACATAAATCCATGCATTCAAATCATGATGCACAAGCACTTATTTTCTCTAAATTATTTTAGTGATGTTTATTTATTTAAAAGCCAATTTGTTTAATGGTTTATTTATGTCCTTAAGGAATTTTAAACCTAGCCATTTGTTGCTATAATATTTTAGTGATGGAATTTTTAGGGTGTTACGGACAAGCCCCCGAGTACTTTGTAGTCGAGCAGGATAGATTCGAGTAGTCTTGATGGCCTTGGCGAGTAGTCCTCAGGCGTCCTTGAGTACTACAAGCCAAAAGTCCTCAAGAACACTTGAAGCATCCCGAGGCTGGAAGGTACTCCAGCTGATCCTTGAGTAGTCTTGAAGTCTTCTCAAGTAGTTCCCAAGCGTCCTCGAGTCCTTCTCTTGAAGGTCTTCAATAGTACTCGCGTTGTCTTGAAGAAGAAACCATATGGAAAATGCGATTCAAAGAATCACATTCTATATGGAATGTAGCCCCCGAGCCTTAGGTCGAATCGTAGATTCAAGCTGAGGGTCAATCTGAAGTCTTGCCATGCTTATCCCATAGAATCCGGAGAAAAAACCAAAGGATACGTGGCACGGAGCCCCCGAGCCTTGATTCGAGTACTTCCTCTCGAATTGAAGGGTCATCTTGACTGTAGAATGTGTCCTGAATGGATCTTGAGTCTCGTCGTCATCCATTGGACCAGGCGGTTATAGACGAGCCCCCGAGATGGGCTGTATCGAGTACTGGAAGCCGAAGGGTCTGGCAACCGTCGCTGAGTCACCCGCCAGCACTTATTCATCCGGCTGTTGCGGTGCCTCTTGCTAGGTTATAAATAGACACCAAAACCCTTAGGGTTTTTCATTCCTCGTAGAAGCAGCCGCTTGAATAGATTTGTTAGTGTTTCCATCCCACTGTCGACTCTGCTGCTGCGCAAAAGATCGAAAATCCACGCACGCCGCCGCCACTTGCCACCAGCGTAGCCCCCGAGTGGATGCGAGTGAAGACCCCCTGCACTTGAAGGATGAAGCCATCTCCATCCAAGGGCTCGAAGGCTGGTGCTGGGAAGAAGAGGTCTTGTAGCGAAGCAGAGGGATCTGCTCAGGGGTCGTCGCCGCCAACATCTCCCCCGCATCCCAATCCGGCCAAAGAGTGGAAGAAATCCAAGATGAAGGCTGAACATCTGCTGGCCCTGGTGAATAGCGGGTTCTTGCGGGAGATGGAGATGGACATGTGGCGCACCGCCGCGGGCGACCCGTACCCCATGGAGAAGAATCCGGACGAAGTCCCGATGTTCGCCAGGTTCATGGAGCGCAGACTAGCACTCCCGGCCAGTGATTTCTTCAAAGGTCTCCTCAAGTACTACGGTATCGAGTACTTGAACTTGAACCCCAATGGCATCTTCCATGTCTCTGTGTTTGTGCATTTTTGTGAAGCATTCATCGGAATCAAGCCCCATTGGATCCTGTTCCGAAAGTTCTTCCAATTGAAGCCGCAGCCAAGCACCAACGACCTGCGAGTAGTCGGAGGCGCTGGCATTCAGATGCAAGAAGATGCAAATGACCAATACTTGTCTTACAAGCTGATTGAGTCAAATCAAGACTGGAAGTCGAAGTGGTTCTACATATGTAACCACCATCCGGAGCTGCCGAAGCCGAGCGGGAAGCAGCCAAAACACAGGGTGTGGTGGAGCACCGAACCCACCACGCAAGAGGGTATCCAGCTACCTGAACTGATGAAGAAAATCAAGGCCCTTATGGAGGCCAGGCTGAGGGCCGAGCATGTGGCCTTCAGTTTCATGAAGAGGAGGGTGCAACCACTGATGGCTCACGACACCCTCGGGTACTAGTACACGGGCGACAAAGATACGTCAAGGATGCCCGACAACGAAGTCGACGATGATGACATTGTCAAGAGCCTGGGCAAGACATTCAAGGATATGCCACCGTACACTCCTTGCCGAGTCCCCGAGTACTCCGCGGCTCGTCCACCAAACAAGGTTAGTAGTTGAGACCTCTGCCCTTGAGTACTTATTGATCAGGAGTAGTCGCTCTCACCCAAGTTGTGTTTTGCAGGATAACATCGCCAAGTATGTCTCCGACCCAACCCCCCGTCCCCGACTTGAAGACATTGCAGAGGAGGGCAAGGGCAGAGTGAAGGAACACCGCGAAGCCGGTGAGGGTGACGACACCGTCACCATTGAAGATATGTCCGATGAGGAGGATGGGGAAACACTCCAAGAGCGGTTTCAGCTACGGTCCAGATTCAGTCGACCCCATATCCCCCTCGTTGATGATCCACTGACTAGCTTGGAGGCTAGTCTCCCCGCGCCGCCGAGAAAGCCGCGCAATGTGGCACAGAAGCGCGTCGCCAAGAAGCTGAAGGTGACAGAGACCACGTACCACGAGGTGAGTTCCTGGAGTAAAGTAGTCGAGTACTTGTCTTGAAGCATTGCATGCTGACAGTTGAATTTGGAGTTGTCGCAGGACATTCCATCGTCCGACGCCGTGGATCAGGGGGAAGAAGACAATTGGGACATGGTGGGCGGAGCGACTGAAAGGAGCCTCAGTCCAGCCCCCACTGTAGAAGAGACCGTGCCAGAAGTGGCACAGCAGATGACTGGTGCCGGCGAGCCGCGAGCGTCGACAAAAGAGAGGAGGCCAGAGCCCTCCACGACTACTGGAGCCGTGGAGCCAGTAGTGGCCCATGTTGAAGAAGAGGCACCCACGGAAGCCGGGCTTGTTGATATCGCCAGTTTACTTGGCGCTCCGACCATGACTGTTGTCCGGTCCAACTTGTAAGTGAAGTCTATCTTTGAGTAGTAATTGTTGGTAACCTTGCTTTGGCTGATCACCGAATTTGTACTTTGCAGAAAATCTACTGGTCTGTGCTGGGAGGGCGAGGAACCCAGTGTGGCAGTGTTGACGGTTAATAGTTGTATCAAAGTTCATTTAGACTTGCAAGCGGACAAGTCTCCCGTCGTAGTCAAGGGACCCTTCTTCCCTCTAGTGGTGAACCCAAGGTATCGAATCCGTGGAACAATGTGCAACGCAAGGATTCAATCTAGTAAAGCAAGGAAAGCTATCTTATGAAGAACTAAATTGCATCTAATCTACTAACTCATAAAGGAAACACATCTAATTTAATCTACTAAAGAGATAGCAAGAGAAAGCAAGAGATAACCGATCTAGAGAGTCTAGATCATGCTTATGTTGTAGCTCCAAACGAGATAGATGAAGATAGAAAAGCAAATCTCATTAAAAGCATCTTTAAACCGTGGCCTTCGGTCCGATTCCGAAAACACCCGCCTTTCAGAACCCCCGTTCTGTCACAACGTATTCCTATTCATGCAGGTAGTCTAGGGCGAGTTTGATAAGAACAAGTTGAAATCACTTGGTCGGTCCGGTATGCACCTCTATCCACCGTGACTACAAGAGCACCCTAAGCAATCTATCTTAAGTATAGATTGGGGAAGAAGCAAAACCAAGAGAAAAACAAAATCATCGAGAAGGCACTTGATCGCTAGAAATCGGATTCACTATAAAAACTTCACCATGAATGATTACATGAACAAGATCACCACCGGGATCCTACCTTGATCTTAATCCTTGCTCCGGAGCTCCGACGTGGACTTCCATGCAAGGTTCCCACGTCGGCTAGGGAGACCCTAGACAACTAGCACGACCCTCACCTCCGAGATGGTGTCCCTCAAGCTTCTCTACTCCTCGGCGGCGGATGACAAATTGATTGATGCGTGGCTCTCGGTCAGAAGGCTATAAATAGCCCGAGATGCATCTAGGTCAAAGGGGGGCCAACTGGGCCTCGAAATGGGCTGGGCCGGCCGGCCTGGGCCCACTTCGGCCTAGTTCGTGGCCTCCTTCGCCCGGTGTTGCTTCCCGAGTCTTCTATATCCTCCCCCCTTCTGCATGTGGGCCCTTGTCGTCAGTTTCTCTCCGAATTGGACGAAGCTCCTTGTCTTGCAGGATTCAGCACTTTTCTGGCTAGGTCCTCGGAGTTTGTCATCTTGTCGGGCTTGGTCCTTGGGCTTCTTGGAGTCGTGTTCACTTCATTGCTTGACTTGTACCGGGCTTCAAGGTCTTTTCAAGAGGTGCTTAATGAACTTATCCTGGAAGTCTTGCTTTCAATGCTAAAACCCTACATAAACACTAAACTCCAAAATCGACATGCACAAGTGAACTTGTTATACCACGGAGATTAGTACCAATGGATAAGGTATAAAACTCATGCCAACACCGAAGGTAAACTCATGGCTAGGTTGACGGAATTTCACCGTCAACATCTCCCCCATGCTTAAACCTTGCTCGTCCTCGAGTAAGCCTTCGATGGATATCATCGTTGCTCTTCATTGTTTAAACCTTGCACTTGATCATACACGAGAAAACATAATGCTCTCAAAAGTTTAATTCATTAAAGTTCCACAATGTACCAGCCTTCATCCCTACGGAGGGTAGATTAATAATTATGCTTATCCCACAAGTATTAACATGCTCCCAAAATTCAAATGGATCTCAGAAATTTTGAAATAAAGAATGAGATGAAAAAGAGCTAAACCAAGTTCACAAATTTAAACTGCCTTGCATCTTTCTCATGAACTCTCATCTCATCTTGTCTCTCAAGCCTATTTATTCTACTCCTTTCCCTCTCATAACATTCATTTATGTGGTAGGCTTTATATGGAGCTCTTTGGGAAAGTTTAGTCCTACCAAGATATTATAAATGAGATGTTGTCAAAACAAGACAAGCTTCTCATGGTCTTACCGAGACTCGTCAAAAAGGTCATTGGAAAATAATGTTATATCAAGGAGAGGAAAGGGAAAAATACACACACTTAAGATGGGTGGACATGTGCAAATGGCAAAGAGAGATCCCGAGGCACAAAGGAAGTCCTCAATATCAGATTGCACATGGTTGGAAAATGAGTATGGATCCTTTAATCTTGAAGCCTTGAAATTCCTAATGCACTTTAGAGAACCGGGGAGTTCACTTTATTTTATTATTACATCATACATGCTCATATATTTTTTCTTTTCTCATTTTTTCTTTATACTCACTTTTTTCTTTCTTTCTTTTTTCTCTCTTTTTTATTTTTCTTTCTCATCAATTTTTTTTATTTGCTCCCCTTTGAACTCTAAAATGGCATTGTACCTACCTCCTCCCCCATGCTTATACGTTGCTCGTCCTCGGGCAAAGAAGTGATAGAGATAAGGTAGGTACCGGAAATACTTTTCCTTTGGAAAGATACTTGAAATCTTCAATAATGGCATCTTCTTGCTATCTTCCTTGAATTGATGATCCATACTCAACGATAGGTTGGGGTCAAGGAGGTAAACACAAAAGATGATATTTGGTTTTAAGGATGGATATCCGGCGAGGTTTGTGGGATCTCCGATGTGGGGATACACAATGCACGGATAAGAGGCTAGCAATAAGATAGATACGCAAAAACGGAATGACCAGCTTCTTAGTCTCGGGCCAGAGAAATCAAGGCCTGAAATAACTCACCCAAAAATAAACCTTGTATACTAAGTTTTTGCACTCAAATATTTATATGGCTCTGGATAGGTAGAGCAACACGTAAGTGGTATTTATGACAAGCTTAGCATTACTTTTAAGAACAAAAATAAATCATCTTTAATCCATCTAAAACTTGAGAGCACATAGAACACTATGGGTCTTTATTTTTATCATAATCTCTGCTAAAGATTAAGCTAGCATTTAGATAATTTCAGATTTGTATTTTAATAGAGCATTAGCTTAATCATGCATAAAACAAATACAAAGATAAACAAAGCGGCAATTATAATCATATATCATCATGGCATAAATTTCATAACTTTACCAAAGATAAAAACTAGGTGGTAACTTTATTCATGATGAAAATAAAAACTATGACACATGCTGAAAATTTAAATAAAAACTGAAAACACTACGCATACATAGGCGCGTTCAAGCTGAAAATTAAAGAAAAGGAAAAAGGAAAGATTAAAGCTTCTCCTCTCTCTAATCTTCCGCCGGTGGTTGATATTGATATCTTGGTTGTTGTACCCTTGCTCATAATAGGATTGCACCACTCCTCCTATGAATTGTATGACGGTGCTAAGTGAAGGTGTCAAAGTTCATAAGCGATGTTTGCATTACCTTCACCCACTTAGTTTGCATTGTTCAGGATGGCTGCAATAATTTGCATGTTCCTCACAGCGTATCCTCCAATGATGGCCACATTTTGTTGTGGTTGAGGAAGGTGTGCATATGGCTCCGCAAAGGCTACGTTGGGCACCATAAAATTTGGTGGGGGTATGGCTGCACCACTCCCCCATGCTTGCATTGGTACACCACCATAGTAACTTGGCGGCGTCGGATTTCCTACAAATGGTGGCACATAATTTTGTTGCGCACCTCCTTCTTGAGCTTTGGAAGAACCTTCTCAATCCTCCCTCTTTTATTTTTTCATCGCCGGCACAAGAAGTCCTTCCTCTAACCAATCTTCTTCCCCCTCAAGAAAAAAGTCTTAATCTTCCATCCGATAGGGGCAAATTTACTTTGGCCACTTTGAAGCCTCCTCTCTCATCTTCACTTATATATTTGCTTTTCTTCATATATAATCAAATCCTAGGGAAGTACAAGCTAGGAGATGCTTCGGGTTCCTTGTGATACCTGGTCTTAAAGAGATAGCCAACATGGAGAGGTAACACCCCGAGCCAATATCTCTCGAACCCGATGTTGCTTCACAACACCACCGGTTGATCATAAGTTGAGTGGGGTCGATTGGCTACCTGGCAATCAAAGCCGAGTAAAGCCAATTCAACTCCGTGTTGGTTATCTTTGTCGCTCTTATTCTCCCCAAAATCCTTTTGCACATCCATTAGTGAAACTCTTGGATGATGGGGTTGCGGATAAAATTCCTTTGTTGCTACGCTTCTCCCCCGATCATACTCCAAAAACCTTCCCATGTGCCTCCATGCACATCCACTTGTTCCGGGGCTCCCTTTTGAAAACCGAGCTATTCCCTAATACATAGGGAACCGCTTGTTCAATCAAGATAGGAGACACTCACCCATGGGTCTACGATACTAGAACATGCAATCGTTTTGAACATGAAAACCAATCTAATCTATCGGGGGTTGTGACCACGGTTTCGCCCTTTCCCTCCTCTCGTACTCACTACACAAAGGTATTCATGACTAGACCTATGATGGACACAGCGTATTGAATGGATCCAAGGAAGCATTGGAGCTCTACTCCCTTTACGGCATGGTAGCTAACCTTAAGCAATAAAGTATGTTAAACACAAGATGATAGATAGATAATCCAACAAAGTACGATTACATCTCAAGATCGATTACAACCCATGGATGAATAAGGAGATTAACCCATCAAGGTGCTAGACATAGCACCGTTGATCACGGTTACCCTTCTGACGGTGTCTTCCTTCTTCTCCACTTGTGGGTGCTTCCTTCGAGGTGGTTGATCTCCCTCCAGAGATCTCCCTCCTCTCTCTCTAGTTTGTGGATGGCCTCCTGGTGCGAATGGATCTCTCCAAACGGAATGAGACTCAGCACTCCTTCATCAAGGATATGCGCCATGGTCATGAGAATTTCCTAGGCGAATTCCTTGTGGGTGTTTGCCGACACTCCGTTAGAGAATTGCACCCAACCTCGATGTCCCGTATGAAAACCCAATATGTGGAGAGCTTGGTCGTCGAAGTCGACGTTCACTACAAGCCTCTACTCAAGGCGAGCGAGCTTCTTCTCCTCCTCCTCCGTCATGATGACAAACCCCTCGGAATACCGCGGAGCGTATGGAAGTGGAGCGGATGATCGTGTCGAGTGGCGAGGTCGGACGGGCGGCTCCTCCATATGTCCTTGAGGTCTGGTGAACCTCATAAATGAGTTTCGTGTGGCCCTCATGCCACCGAGGAGAAGAGTGTGGTTCCTCCTCGGTGGTGCCGTGTCCTCCTCCATACTCCAAGGAGACTCGGAAACCGAGCGCCTCCTCAAAGAGGTTGTGGATGATGGCTTAGACGACGATGATCCCTTCTTCTTTGGTGAAAAAGCTTGTAGGTTTCTTCCATGATTGCAGCACTCTCCCTCACAAATATATATCCGGGGTTTTCAACTGGTAACAAGGTACACAAATATTATTTTGGAGTCTGGACTTTGAGTGAAATTAGGATGTGTTTTGTTGCACGAAACAAAGGAGGTGGATGGCTAAGTCTAAGGTGGTTCCGGACTACAAACTAGAGCACACGAACAAAGAGCTGGATGGGAGAGTTACCTCTCTCCTCCTCTTGGCTCAGTTCTTCTCTAGCGCATTTTGCTTCGTGACCGCGTGCACCTTCCAAAGTTCTCGTCCACTCCTTTCGCTTGCATTATTATTCCTTCCACTTGATGTTTTCGCTTTGACTCACTTCCATACTCCCTTGCCTTACATGCCTCCATGATATTCCTACAAAACAAAGCCTTGGCTGCCCCGCATGCTTGTCCTTGCATGTGGTTTGATAAGATGTTAAAGGGGCACCCCATGATGTATCATGGTGCATGTATGGTTAGGTTAACTAGATTGCCTCCCTCTAAGCATGCTTTAATGCTAAGTACTCCTCAAATTTTGAAAATAAAAAATAAAATCAGAGTTATTAAATATAAATTTAGAGAAGTTTTTAAAGCATTAAAAATAAATGTAAGTTGAAAATATTTCCTGACTACTTTTATGTTGGTCTCAACGGTATCGTTTGCCTTCATTAGTTGGGAGCAAACTTTTCCCGGCTTGATCATGGGGGCATAGGTTTAGGTTCTAATTTTGATTAGATGAGAGAGATTTTGAATGAAATAAAATTAAATGAGGCTTAGAAAAATTCTAATCTTAGAGAAACCAAGGATATGGATTTTTAAATCAACCACATAGCATGAAAAATAAGGCAACCACAACATCATAAAGAGGATGAATGGTTGAGATAGGTTCTGAATTTATTTGGTTTTGGTTTCTCGAAAAGAAGCAAACAAACACATAGGATGGTTCATGTAAAGATCAAAACAAAATATTCGACCAAGAATTATGTCTCTAATATTATTCAACATTCTAAGTCTAATGTCTTGCGTAGCAAAATTCAAAACTAAATTACTTGAAAAGACTCAAAAAAACCTGGAATCGGGTTGTCCTCCCGGTAGCTTATTCTTGACTCGATGAAACGGGTTGCCTCCCGCCTAGCGCTTCGTTTATATAGTCCATGGCTAGACTTCTTCAATTGATTACTTCGGATCAACGCACTTTGCGGGCGTTGCAATCTTGGGTACCCACTTCCGCACCATCTTGGGCATGGGCTTATTCTTCGGCTTAGTCATATTTTTGGTCTTCACAGGCTGGCTTCATCCTTTGGTCTTGACGGATGCAACAACTTCCTTCATGTAGTGGCTCGGCATCTCAAACTCCGGTCCTTCGGTCGTGATCTTCATGGTCTCCTTAGTGTGATCCTCCATCTCTCCCGAATGAGTTTGAGTAGCCTTCGCCGTCTTGGGACCTTGGGGTTGTCTCGGAAATTCTTCTTTGTCACCCATCGGTTGTCCGGCAAGTTGTCCCACTTGCATCTCTAGCATCTTCATCATGATGAACACTTCACATATACAGCTTCCGACCTCTGTCACCTTGCCATCTAAATTCTTCAATATTTTCTCCATAGCCTCGAACTTAGTGACGACATCCTTGTTGATCTTAGCTTGCTCGTCCATGAAGTTCTTGAATTGTGCACAAAGAGGAACCAAATCTTGAATGGACAAACTAGCACGACCCTCATCTCCGAGATGGTGTTCCTCAAGCTTCTCTGCTCCTCGGCGGAGGATGACGAATTGATTGATGCGTGGCTCTCAGTCAGGGGGCTATAAATAGCCCGAGATGCATCTAGGTCAAAGGGGGGCTGACTGGGCCTCGAAATGGGCTGGGCCGGCCGGCCTGGGACGACCAACCCGGGCCCACTTCGACCCGGTTCGTGGCCTCCTTCGCCGGTGTTGCTTCCCGAGTCTTCTATATCCTCCCCCCTTCCGCATGTGGGCCCTTTTCATCAGTTTCTCTCCGAATTGGACGAAGCTCCTTGTCTCGCAAGATTCGACACTTTTCTGGCTAGGTCCTCGGAGTTTGTCATCTTCTCGGGCTTGGTCCTTGGGCTTCTTGGAGTCGTGTTCACTTCATTGCTTGACTTGTACCGGGCTTCAAGGTCTTGTCATGAGGTGCTTAATGAACTTATCCCGGAAGTCTTGCTTTCAACGCTAAAACCCTGCATAAACACTAAACTCCAAAACTGACATGCACAAGTGAACTTGTTATACCACGGGAGTTAGTACCAATGGATAAGGTATAAAACTCATGCCAACACCAAAGGTAAACTCATGGCTAGGTTGACGGAATTTCACCGTCAACATCTACCCCATGCTTAAACCTTGCTCGTCCTCGAATGGATATCATCGTTGCCCTTCATTGTTTAAACCTTGGACTTGATCATACACGAGAAAACATAATGCTCTCAAAAGTTTAATTCGTTAAAGTTACATAATGTACTAGCCTTCATCCCTACGAAGGGTAGATTAATAATTATGCTTATCCCACAAGTATTAACATGCTCCCAAAATTCAAATGGATCTCAGAAATTTTGAAATAAAGAACGAGATGAAAAAGAGCTAAACCAAGTTCACAAATTTAAACCGCCTTGCATCTTGATCATGAACTCTCATCTCATCTTGTCTCTCAAGCCTATTTATTCTACTCCTTTCCCTCTCATAACATTCATTTATGTGGTAGGCTTTATATGGAGCTCTTTGGGAAAGTTTAGTCCTACCAAGATATTATAAATGAGATGTTGTCAAAACAAGACAAGCTTCTCATGGTCTTACCAAGACTCGTCAAAAAGGTCATTTGAAAATAATGTTGTATCAAGGAGGGTAAAGGGAAAAATACACACACTTGAGATGGGTGGACATGTGCAAATGGCAAAGAGTGATCCCGAGGCACAAAGGAAGTCCTCGTTATCGGATTGCACATGGTTGGAAAATGAGTATGGATCCTTTAATCTTGAAGCCTTGAAATTCCTAATGCACTTTAGAGAACCGGGGAGTTCACTTTATTTTATTATTATATCATACATACTCATATATTTTTTCTTTTCTAATTTTTTTCTTTATACTCACTCTTTTTCTTTCTTTCTTTTTTCTCATTTTCTTTTTCTTTTTCTTTCTCATCAAATTTTTTTATTTGCTCCCCTTTGAACTCTAAAATGTCATTGTACCTACCTCCTCCCCCATGCTTAGACGTTGCTTGTCCTCGGGCAAAGAAGTGATAGAGATAAGGCTCGCCATCAGCCTTGTCGAATTCTTGTTAAGAGTACCTTGTAGTAGTCTGACATGTCTTCTTTGAGCGGTTGCAGATCTTAAGGCCAGTGTAGAACAGCTGAAGGCATCGAAGAACGATCTGAAGAACATCGTCTACTGAGAAAAAGATGCCCAAGAGGTACTTGAATATGAATATAAGCAGCTGTCTCATGAGTGCGTCAAGCACATGGAGCTTCATGAAGCCTCGGACCGTGATCTTGTGAGCTACTATAAATCTCTGCAGAAGCTTAATGAGGATTGCGAGAGGTTGTGTCACACCCGATTTTCCGTAGAAAACCGAATGCATCTCATATGTGTGCCAGGATCACAATTTCACACATATGATAGACTCATGAGTGTAATATCACAAGACATTGCTCAAAACGTACAGAAAAGGTTTATTAACTTTTATTACACTCACGAAGGTAGACACAAAGGTCTTTACACGAACAACGATAACTATGAAGACGCGACTCCATCTTCATCTTCCACGGGCTTCGATCGGTTGATCGCATCCTCGAACTCCTCGTAGTCGGTGAAGTACTCCACTCCGGGGTTCTTCTGCGAACAGCGTAAGCAAGGATGAGTACACTTATGGTTGGTACTCAGCAAGGCCACAGAAATAACCGGAAAGCAATATTAATCCATCTTTAAGTTTAATTATCATGTGAGGGTCCAGGCCGCTCTTGACCGTGAGCACGGCTGATCGATCAGTTTTACACTCTGCAGAGGTTGCACACTTTTCCCACAGTTCGCGTAAAAGTTCCAAAGAACTTTGAACCCAACCACGCATGTGCCGATCGTGCACAATACCACATTTCCGAGGTGTGATTGCATAGGGACGCTACGAAGCCTTTACAAAGATATGCAAAAGACTAACGACCCGCATAGTTACAGATCAGGGCGGACCATAACCCTCCCTAGTGGTCAGCACCTTAGCAAAGGCTGCTACCCCAAAAGGACCGGGCTATACCCCTGCAACCCGGATCCCCCTCTGCTCCTTTCGGAAAAGGGCCATCAGATCAATCGCACACCTAATTAATTGGCTAAGCCAGAGCCATATGGACTGTGGTTGCACTGTTTTCCTGGGTGGTTCTCCATGTTCCGATTAACTTATAGTGTTCTTGATTAAAGCATAGGTAGAAGGGTGGTTAGGGTCACTTGCCTTTCTCCAACGATAAGCTACTTTCCTTATCTGCAAAGCTCTGCACTTGAACTTCCTCGAACGGCACGTTGGCTACGATCATGCAAGAAAACATACAATAAATAAAACAATACATCAAACATTACCAAAAAAACAAGCTTTTAGAAATGACGGGCTCGGAGAGACGATCGCGTGGACACCAAGAACGCGTAAAACGGAGCTAGGATGAAAAAGTTATGGCTGAAACAAGATTCAGGGACTAAATTGTGATTATCTGAAAGTTTTATGGAGTTTTCTGCAAGATCTCAGGGACCTAAACATAATTATGTGTATAAACCCAAGGTTTATGGTGTAAAAGGGAAAGGATGGACTAAGGGGCATAAAACTAAGGAGTTAAAGGGTTAAAACAAAAGAAAAAGGCCTTAGCTGTAAGGATCTTTAAGGGTGGAAGGATACTTATGTGATATTGAAAACTACGGGGGCCTTTTTGCAAAACCGCCAAGGCAGCCGGCGGGTGGACTGTGGCGGCGACACGTGGCGGGCTGTGGTTGGACGTGCTGACGCGAGCAGTGACGTCAGCATGACGTGGCGATGACGCAAGCGTGTGGACCGGCCTGGTGGACCTGGTCCACCGGTCCACCGTGGACCGGGTGAAGGGGTACGCAGCCCTTTTAATCTGGGCCGCAGATCTTCATCGGACGGCCGTGGCGGCCTGTAGGCGACGGCGGCGGCGGCCGGGACGGCGGCGGCGGCGCCAAGCGGCGGCGGCGGCGGCGGGCTCGCCGGAGAAGAGCCAAGATGGCCTCCCGGGCACCAAAACGAGCGGGAAAAACACCGGAAGAAAGAGGAGGAGGCGGGGAAGCTCACCCAGGGGCCGGAGGGGAGGGAACCGCGGCGGAGGAGGAGATCGGCGGCGAGGGGCGGCGGTGGCGGCGGTGCTCCGTGGCGGCGGCGGTGCGGTGAGGGAGGAGAGGAAGGAAGGGGCGCGGGGTGTAGAGGAGGCTCGCGCCCCTTTATAGGGCGGAGGGGGGAAGGGGAGGAGGCGCGGTTGAGGCGGGTGGGCGGCGAGGTCGGTGGCGCCGGCGCCATTAATGGCGGCTCGGTGCGGGCGGCGGTTAGGGGGAAGGGGAAGGGGTAGTGGCGGGTGGGGGGGCGGCGTGAATGCGGCGGGGAAGGCGGAGCGGCGCGGGAAAGCCGGGAAGGCGGGACGCGCGGGGAGCCGGCGGCGCGCGGGACCGGGTGGCGCGGCCACGCGGGGAAGAAGAGGCGCGGCTGGAGGTTGAAGACGCCCTGACAAGCGGGCCCCACTTGTCGGCGGGTCGAGAGGGAGGGGGAGGGAGGCGGCGTTGAGTGGGCCGTGTGGGCCGATAGCGGGGATGGGCCGCGGGAGGGTTGGGCTGGTTAGGTTAGATTTGTTTTTTTTTCTTTTTTTTTCTTTTCCTTTTCTTTTCAAATCCTTTTCAAACCAAATTCAAAATTCAAATCTTTTTCATCTTTTCAAATTGAAATTTTAACACAAATTTATTCAAATATTTTAAGACTTTTAGAAAAACCTTTTAAACAAGTTTTCAAACATTTTTAAATTCAAACTTTCATCATTTTTTTTAATTCAAACTTTCACACCAATTTCCACAAACTTTTTCACAATTAATTTAAGGACTTTTTCACAAATATTTTCTTTAAGACTTTTAAAATCACACCACAAACAAAACTCATGCATTTCAATATGATGCACAATCACTTGATTGATTCTAATTATTAAATGATGTTTAATTTAATTAAAGGCAAATTTATTTATTCCAAATTTATTAAATCCTTAGAAAATAAAACTAAACCTTGTTTCTAGCAATATTTTATTGTGATGGAATTTTCGGGTGTTACGGAGTTGCGGGGCCAACTCAAGGAGCTTGAAGAAACCACGCTCCCTGTTGCAAGGCTGCTGGTGCCTCACCCAGGCGGGCCGAAGATAGCTCCATTGGTAGATCGACTGAAGGAAGCCCCGGGCGTCTGGCTACTTATGTGAAGCATCTGGCAAATATGAAGTCATACTTCCCCAAGGCTCCAGTTGACATAGTCGCGGGAGGACTAGCCGCCAATTGCACAGATGACCAGTACAAAGAGCTGCTGGAGCAGATGGCGCCAATCACGGAACAAGTCGCGGAGAAGCTGAACCTTCAGTAGTTGTTCTGTAGGGTTAGCTCACAACAGCATGTGTAATATAAACTAAGTTATGATGAACTTGTTTAAGGTTGAATGAAAATCTTCCATGATATATGGCTGAAATGAGTACTCGTTGTCGCTGTTTGTATATGCGGAGTGCTCATCATGGAGGTGTTGCAAGTAGTAGTACTCGACAGTAGATCCATTGGAGGAAATCACAGTAAATGAGTTGATTAGGAACCAAACTTTATTACTAAAAAAAGTACACCTGGATGGCCAGGGCCGTTTACAAGTGTAGTCGCCTGGACCCGGAGGCCGCCTACGGCTTAAGTAGTGCTAGGACCCGTGGCCGCTTAAAGCTGTAGATCCGTTAGTAGTCGTATAGGCTGGATCTAAGAGTACATGGTCTCTTGATAGACCGCTGCTAGAGTCCTTGATGCTCTGAGCAGTCCGAGATCCGTTAGTAGCAGTTGACGCTGGATCTTAGAGTAGAGTAGTCCGGAGACTTGTGCCTGGACCTGGAGGCCGCTTACGACGAAGAGCCCAGTAGTAGTCGTGTAGACTTGGACCCCCAGAGCAGTCGAGAGACTATGCGTAGAATCGACAAGTTGGTCGATGTTCCATGAGTTGCTGACGTTGTCGCCTTCAAGTGTTTGGAGGCGGTATGAGCCTGATCCAGTGACCTTTGCCATCGAGAAGGGACCTTCCCATGGCGAGCTGAGCTTGTGTAGTCCTTCTGTGTTCTGGATGCGCTGGAGGACTAGATCACCAACGTTGAAGGAGCGTTCCTTGACGTTGTGATCATGATAGCGTCGGATACCTCAAGGTACCTTGCTGACTGGACGAGGGCGGCACAACGAGCTTCTTAGAGTCCATCGATATCAACTCGTCTGTTGTCTTCTGAGATGCCTTCGTCGTACTGCTCTACTGCCGGCGACTCCCACATGACATTGGCAGGTAGAATAGCCTCGGAGCCATAGACCAAAAAGTAGGGTGATTGCCCTGTTGGCTTGGTAGGTTGAGTACAAAGCCCCCAGAGTGCATTAGGCAGTTCCTTGATCCACTTGCCCCCCTTTGTGTTAGCAGTGTCGTGCACTCGCTTCTTGAGAGCGTCGAGTACCATCCCATTGGCGCGCTCGACTTATTCGTTGGCCAGTGGATGGGCGACTGAGACATACCGGACGTCAATCCCGCTATTCTCGCAGTACTCCCAGAACTGGTGGTTGTTGAAGTTGGAGCCTAGGTCTGTGATGATGCGGTGGGGTAGTCCGTAGTGGTGCACGAGTTCATCCAAGAAGTCGAGTACCCTGTCGGCCTTTGGGTAGGTGACCGGCTTGACTTCGATCCACTTGGTGAACTTGTCGATGGCCACCAGAACTCTGTTGAATCCTCCTGGTGCAGTAAGGAGAGGCCCAATCATGTCAAGCCCCCAGCAGGTGAAAGGCCAAGTTGGTTGTATGGTGACTAGCTTGTAGGCTGGGATGTGCTGTTGCTTGGTGAAGTACTGGCACCCTTGGTACCTTCTGATGAGTTCCTCAGCATCGGCCAAGGCTATGGGTCAGTAGAAAGCTCGTCGGAAAGCCTTGCTGACCAGCATGCGAGAAGACGCGTGGTTGCCGCAGACGCCTTTGTGGATCTCCTCCAAGATGTCCTTGCCTTCTTCCCGGGGAAAGCACTTCAGGAGTACTCCAGAAGTGGCACCCCGCTTGTAGAGCTTGTCTCTGACTAGTGCGTAGGACTTGTCCCAGCGGATGATTTGCTCGGCCATGTTCTTGTCAGTGGGAACCTTCTGCTCGCGGATGTAGTCGATGAAGGGTTGTCGCCAGTCCACGTCTATCATCATGACCTCCTGGCCAGCTTGAGAAGGTGCTGGGTCAGTAGTCGTGGGCGCCGGCTCCGAGATGGAGCGCGCGTGAAGCTCGTGGACGAAGACTCCCGCTGGTACTTGTGCGCGAGTAGAACCAAGCTTTGACAGGACATCCGCCGCAATGTTGTTGTCGCGGACGACGTGATGGAACTCGAGACCATAGAATTTGTTCTCGAGCTTGCGGACTTCTAAGCAGTAGGCGTCCATGTTATCCTTGTTGCGATCCCAGGACTTGTTGACTTGGTTGATGGCCACTGCGGAGTCGTCGTAGACTTGTAGTCGCTTGATGTCCAATGATATTGCGAGACGGAGCCCATGTAGCAGAGCTTCATACTCGGCTTCGTTGTTTGAGACCTTCCAGAAGATCTGCAGGATGTACTTGAGTTCTTCGCCCTTTGGAGAAATCAAGAGTACCCCTACACCCGCACCCTCAAGCTTGAGTGAGCCGTCGAAGTACATCACCCAATGCTCTTGTCGCTCAGTTGGAGCTGGTAGCTGATTTTCCCGCCACTCCGCCATGAAGTCGACTAGTGCTTGCGACTTGATGGCGGTTCGTGGCTTGAAGTCGATGTTGAGGGCTCCGAGTTCGACTGCCCATTTGGAGATTCTTCCAGTAGCATCTTGGTTCTGTAGGATGTCACCGAACGAGTAGTCAGTGACGACGGAGATCGAGTACTCTTGGAAGTAGTGTCGTAGCTTCTGCGAGGTGATGAGCACTGCATACAGTAACTTCTATACTAGTTGGTAGTGTGCTTTAGACTCCGACAGGACCTCGCTGACGAAGTAGATTGGTTACTGGACTGGGTAGGTGTGGCCATCTTCCTGCCGCTCGACGATGATGGTAGTACTGACCATGTGAGTAGTCGCAGCGAGGTAGAGTAGTAGCTGCTCTTTTTTTGCGAGGAGCCGTGAGGACTGTGGCTTGGACAGGAAATCGTTGAGCTGAGCCAGAGCTTGATCTGCCTCTTGGGTCACACGAACTTCTCTTGGTGCTTGAGTAGTTTGAAGAAGGGTAGCCCCCGTTCTCCAAGCTTTGAGATGAATCTGTTCAGAGCCGCCATACACCCCGTGAGCTTTCATCTTGGTGATGGTGGAGATCTTCTCGGGGTTGGCTTCGATGCCACGATGGCTAATGATGAAGCCGAGTAGTTTTCCCAAGGGTACACCGAAGACGCACTTGTTCAGGTTAAGCTTCCACTGATACTCCCGCAGAGATGCGAAAGTCTCTTCAAGATCGGCGATGAGCGTGTCGGAGTTTCGAGTCTTGACGACCACGTGATCCACGTAAGCCTCGACGTTCTTGTTGAGTTGTTTCTTGAAACAATTTTGGATAGCTCGCTGGTAGGTAGCGTCGGTGTTCTTCATCCCGAACGACATTATCGTGTAGCAGTAGGCGCCAAACGGGGTGATGAACGCTGTCTTCTCCTGGTCTTCTTCCTTGATAGCGATCTGGTGGTACCCGGAGTAGCAGTCGAGGAAGCAGAGCAGGTCATAGCCCGCCGTGGAGTCGGTGACTTGATCGATCCGCGGCAACCCGAAGGGGTCCTTGGGGCAGTGCTTGTTGAGATCGGTGTAGTCGACGCACATTCTCCACTCGTTTGTGTTCTTCTTGCGGATGAGGACGAGGTTGGCAAGCCACTCAGGATGGAAGACTTCTCTGAGGAAGTCGGTCACGAGTAGTTTGGCGAGTTCCTTCTTGATGGTGTCCCGTCGTTCGTCGGCAAAACGGAGGAGGTGTTGTCGTTTCGGGGTAGCTTTAGGGTCGATGTTGAGTGAGTGCTCGATCAGCCTCCTGGGCACCCCTGGCATGTCCGTTGGCTTCCAAGCGAAGATGTCTCGGTTAGCCCGAAGGAAGCTGGCGAGCGCATCTTCCTATTTTGGGTCAAGGCTCGCCCTGATCATGGTAGTCTTGCTGCTGTCGCCTGTCCCAAGGTCGATCGCCTTGACTTGCACTTCCTCATAAGGTTAAGGCTTGTTGGCTGTGTCAGACTTCTCTGGGATCTCAAGTTCGGTTGGGGCAAGCTTCTTGGATGCAGCATAGATTTCCATCATTTCATTGGGTACTTGGTTGGTAGCTGCGAGTTCCACAGCCTCTGTGTCGCAGTCGAAGGATATCTTCAAGTCCCCTTGCAGTGAGAGTACTCCGGCTAGACTTGGCATTTTGAGTACCAAGTACGTGTAGGGGGGTACCGCCATGAACTTGGCGATAGCTGGTCTGCCGAGGATGGCATGGTAGGAAGTCTCGAAGTTCGCAACCTCGAACTTGATGTACTCGGTGCGGTAGTTCACCCTGGTTTCCCCGAAGGTAACTGGCAGGACCAGTGAACCTAGTGGAATAGCCGCGTTCCCGGGGACGATGCAGTAGAAAGGCGATGTGCACTTGGTGAGCATGTGAGTAATGTCGAGCTTCATCTTCTTCAAGGTCTTGGTGAAAAGGACACTGAGTCCACTTCCACTGTCGATGAGGACCTTGTTGAGTCTGGAGCCTGCGACTACTGGTTTCAAGACGAGTGGAAAACGCCCTGGCTCGGAGAAGCTTGTCCATTGATCCGTGCGGGAGAAGGTGATGGGTACCTCTGACCACCTGAGAGGGGTCGGGACTGCTGGTTCAATGTTCAAGACTTCCCGTTTGGTGGCCTTCTGAGACCGCCTGGTGGGTAGCCCGCCGAAGAGGACATTCACCGTCTTGTCGGGTTCTTGGAAGTCGTTGTTGCCCTCGTCGGCTTTTTTCTTGCCCTTCTTGTCATGAGGAGGACGTGGGTCTGGAGAGTCCTTGAGTGCTCACCGGAGTTGGTAGCACTGCTCGGTGACGTGGTTGCCCTCCAGATGCCACGAGCACTTCTCTTTCAGCAAGTCATTGAAGCCGCCAGAGGTCTTCTTCGAGTTGTCTTTCGCAGGATGCTGGATAGTCGTGACTGTATTTTCTGGCTTGCGCTTGCAGTTAGGACCCGAGTAGTTGTTGTTGCGACCCCTTTATCCCTGTTGTTATTGTTGCTGCCGCCCGGGTTTTGCTTGCTCTTGCTGCGAATGGCATCATACTTGGCATTTGCCTTGTCTTCTTCGTCGGCCCATGAGGTGATCATGTCCTTGAGCTTGGTGATGGAACTCGGTCTTCAAAGGTGCGATGGTGGTAGAGACCGTCTTGGAAAAGGTCGATGACCTCCTTGTCTGTAACGTCGACTACAGTAGCGCACTTGTCGAAAAAACGTCGCATGTACTTGCGTAGGGTCTTGCCTTGTTCCTGCTTCACCATTACCAGATCCATGCGAGTACCTGAGCATCTCATGGCGCCTGTGAGGTTGCTGGTGAACTGATCCTTGAGCTGGTTTCACTTGTCGATCGAGTACTTGTCGAGCGACTTGAGCCATGTAAGTGGTGCTTGGTCCAGACAAAAGGGAAAGTAGAGGCACTTAGTGTCATTTTTGCCACTAGCGTTTTCGATGGAGAGGGCGTAGCATCTGAGCCATTGGACTGGGTCTAGCTTCGCGTCGTACTTAGTGATCCCCAAAGGTTTGAATTTCTCTGGGAGAAGTAGATTGCGAAGTCGAGCAGAGAAGGCAGGGAAGCCGTCGTTGTCGCCTACCGTGGAGGACTTCTTGCGTCGTATTTCTTCTATTCTGCGGCGGGAATTGTAGCCACCGCGTGAGGCACCGGTGACGTGGTTGTCTGCGTGGCCTCGGCCTCCGCGATCGCCTCCGTCGCCTACTCTCCTGCCAGCCCCGTGTGAGGACCTCCCGCCGCCGCTGCCTCCACCACCAGCATCACCATGATCAGCAGCGCCGCGACTACCACCGGCACCGCCAGCACTGTTACCGCCCTGAGAAAGTCCTCCAGCTGATGCCCTAGTACGGTTGGGGTTCTGTGGGAGTTCTCCTTGAGTACAGTTGCGTCCATTAGCTGGACTGCGACTTGTGGCTTCATGGTTATCGGGTTTGCGAGTGCTGAGGGGAGGTACTTGAGTGACTCTGTTGCCGACTCTCATGAAGTAGGCATCCTCCGCGAGCTTGGAGATGTCTTCACCCGCGCGCATCCCCTGAGCCTGACGTGCTATCATGGTGATGGACATGAGGCATTGTTCGGGGGTCGTGTGCACCCGGTTGGCGACTTGGTCGAGGGCCTCTGTGAGGTTCCGTATGGGGAGGGTTTCACGGAGACGTCTGCGCCGTTCGTTTCGCTTCCTGTTGCGCTCACGTCAGGCGTTTTTGTCATTGTTGGTTTCATCTGCGGGTGCATTGGCAGACAGCTCGTCTGCTGAGATATCTTCGAAGTACCGGTCAGGTCGGTCCCTGAGGGTCCTGGCGTCTCACCAGCAGCCATGAAGACTTGGCGATCGGGGGTGCTGAGGCCGGAGTCAGTAGTCGCCACCTCTATTGGAGAGTGCTCCTCTGTTGGAGCTAGGGGTGTTCCCTCCTGGAAGGGAAGTGATTCGAGGTAGGCGACGCAGCGTGAGTTCCCGCCTGTCAGGTCTGCAGGCTTGCGGCCTGGCCAGTAGACGAATCTCCTGGTGGGTGTAGATGTTATAACTAGACCGGTAGCTGGTCCTGACAGTGGTTGCTCGGTCGTGGAGTTCTCAGACATGGGCTCGTCAGGGTCCGACCCGAAGTCGAACTCTTAGGAGGAGTCTGAGTGGTAGCCGGAGGCGGGGTTGGAGTCCGAAGAGTAGTCAGAGACGATCTCCTTGCCGGCCCGGTGTACAGCAAGAGCTTCCGCATTGGCCCTGCTAGCATTGCAGAGGCCATATGGGAAGTGCTTATGGAGTGGGGCGTCAACACACGATGGCTCAGTAGCCGACTCGCATGCGGTGACCCACAGGGACGTCGAGTTCGAGTTGGAAGCGGATCCGGACTCAAAGTCAGCGTGTTGGTTGTAGAGTGAAATTTCGCCTAATTTTCCAGCAAGGTTGCCCGTGATCACCTCGGGAAGTGTCACGAGCCCGGTCTTCGGGTTGGGTGTCATGGTGAGGAGGCGTTGGAACGATCCAGCGCCGTCAACGGTGCAGACCCAGGACCCGAAGACGAAGGTGTCGCCGCGGTTGAAGGCGACAGTTGGCTTGATGGAGATTGAAGCCGTCGAGTTCGCCATGAGATCTTCGGTGAGAACCCATACTAGGCGCGCCAGCTTTCGGTGTTTTAGACCGGCAACCTACCAAGGGGAGTACCTGAGGTAGATGAATGTGGCCTCACCGAGATCGGTAACTCGAAGGAAGAGACACGTGGCACACAATTTAGACAGGTTCGGGCCGCGAGGTGCGTAATACCCTACGTCTTGTATGCTGCGTAGCTCTGGGTTGATTGGGTGTGTTTACAAGATGATGCGTATATGGGAGATAGGGGTCCCTGCCTCGCCTTATATAGTCCGGGAGGCAGGGTTACAAGTCAGTTTGGGGAGAGAGTACTAGTCGTGTACGTCTAGGAGTTCTCTACATGGATCCGGACATGCATAGCTCCCTATCCAAGTACTCCTCCACCGTAGTCCTTGCGCCCCACGCCATCAGGTGCCGTGTGACCCAAGTCGAGTAGTCTCAGGGGCCCACCGAGTAGTCGGTCCTGGTACCCACCGAGGCAGTGGGCCCAGGGAGGTCCATACGACACCCACGTAGCCTGTGAGGTGAAGCTGTAGCTAATTAGGATGTGGGGCTCTGTATCAAAAACAAGAAAAAAAAAGAAAATACTTAAATTTATTGTCTATAAAACTAAAAAAATACTTAATAAAAGAATTTAATCTTCTATTTCCTCCTATAGCTACCTAGAAATAAAAGCATTTCTAAACAATAAAATAATGGAAATACATACCTAGTACATTTTCTGTATGTCTATTTTTTCTTTATGAGCATATATTTTATAAACTATATGCACAATTAAAATTCAAATTCATTGAAAACAAGAAAATAAGAGAATGCTTACATTTATTCTATATAAAAATTAAAAACGTACTTAACAAAATAATTTAATCTTCTATTTCCTCCGATGGTACCTAGAACAAAATCATTTCTAAACAATGAAAGAATGAAATACCTAGTACATTTTCGGTATGTCTTCTTTTATGAGCATATATTTTATAAACTAAACTAGGAATGTGCCCGTGCGTTGCTACGGGCAACAAAAACATTTATATTGCAGTACACATAACATTCAATAAGATACTTTAATCAGAATAAGATTCTAAGCAGTTTTTAAATCAACCATTCAATGATATGATCTATTTTTCCTTTTAAATTGTGATTAGGCCCAACTACAAGGAATGCCTGAACATTTTTCAATAAAAATGGTTGTGTAGAATCATATAGATAAATAAATTATGTGAATATTATGGCATATATTGTTGCATCAGAAAGAATTAGTTAAAAGAAACCACACTTGTTTGGAGGAAATTCAAACTCACAAGTCCAAGGGAGCTCACAAGCTCAATGACTCTAAAATCAATCATAAGCAAATTGTTTGCTCAAACTACAAGCACCTGAACTCCACCCTCCTAATGTACCTTGCCAGCACGCACATAACCGCTGCATTTTCGGCACCTGGTTCCTGGACAGCTGAACCATTAGTCATGGATAGGAAGCACATGAGACACCATTGAGCAACAAAAGAATGAATGCAATATTTTTCAAAAAACAAAACACAATTACGAGATCCAACTTATCCATTTCACACACATCTAATTTCCAGAGCATGATGTCATGACTAAAACACGAAATAAGTGCATCAGTGTATAATAAAAGTGATGAACTACGCAGATTTGGAGATGGTTGTGCAAAGCTTATACTCAAGTGCATACTTTAAGAAAAGTCAGAAACATAATTGAAATGATTTTTCTCTAAATAAAAAATAACCATCAAGAGGGAGTCAGATTAATTCTCATGAAAAAGAAAATATTCTTAAAACGGAACAAATCTTTTGCAATGTTGTTTGGGCTCGAGAGTGTGCCTTGAATTAATAAAACAGAATAGATCCTCTGCTTAAGACAAATCAAATAGCAACACATTTAAGTAAATTAAAATTATCTACTTTCTAGTGTATTTTCTAAGATGCTCTAGCAGTCGGATTAATGTGATTGCCCTTTCGCCAAAAAAATTAATAAAGTGATTGCTTCTCTTTGTACCAAAGTGTCACCGGTGAAGTTGGGCATGCAATTCTGCCCGGCCGTTGCCTGGCATCACTTCACCAGACCTTGATGCACTTGTAGTTTTGCAACTTGTATGAAAACTAGTGAGCAATATGATTTAGCACCCCCCCCCACCCTCAGCACTGTCTACTGCAAAAACAAAATGAAGCACACTGATGAACATCTGCATACCTATTTTTCGCAAAAAAAGAACAACTGCATACCTTGATTTATCTAGTTCTCTATTGGTAGCTGGTTGTCAGTTTTCCCTGTAAAGAAGAAATGCATGAATCATTAGCACCCAATATTGAATTATGAAGGATTAGATTTTGGATCTTTTCACTTGTCTGAAATTTCATAAGCCAATCAACAGGAAAAGAATCATCTGGGTCGCATTACAACCCAAACACATTAGCCTAAACATTTTTCCATAATAAACATGCAGTTGTCCACGACATTACACAGATAGCACCCTTCCCTATTAATACATAAAGATTGGTAAGACTGAGCTTAACATTGGCTGCTGGATGACATGATTGATGCCTAAAATTGCCAAATGTAGCATTCAAGAATGCCCAAATACAATTAGAGAAAAATGTTTAATAAACTAAGCTGATGCTAGAGCCAGGATGGCTTCATGTTGGAAAGCTAGCACTAAGAACCAAAGAGCATACATGTTGGGCCTGTGTCGAAAGCAAGTTTGCCTGCACAAGACAAAGTAACATCGATTACATGTAAAAATGTAGATCACGAGATCTTAATTAGCATGATTGAAAAATAGCAATGATTTGATAAATACAGGCGAAGGACACCCAACCCACAGCTCTGATTTGCGCAATTATCTTTTTTATGTCTCTAAAAAACATAATATAGTCTCACATGCATCCTATTTGGTATTTCATCGAACACTTTGATGGTGTGTCAAATAGACAAGCGAAGATAGCAAAAAGGGAATAAGATTTTGTTGTGAGCGAGTAAGATTGAAAGTTGTCGAAACAGCCTTGATGCCTTTAACAAAGTTCAGAATACTAACTCAAATAGTCAAAATATTGATCCACCCAGCATGACAGTGTGATACATTAACATATTAAGTTGTACATGAGGCACATGCCAACTCCCTCAACAATCAAGTAAAGGCAACTGGAGCACTCACTTCTCCCAGGACTCATAGCACAGAGCCAAGTCGTATTTCACCAAAAAAATAAAATACAACTATAATCATCATGCCATGGTTATTTGCACATCCCCTAACACATTAAACATTGAGATCTTAAATAGAAGCATCAAGCTTTGACTTCTTTACTTCTAGATAATTCTCAAGGAACTATATTGATATTTTGAGCATAATAATATTAGCAAACACAAGTTCGTCCTGAGTTTGAAATGAAAAGGCAAGAAATGTGATTTATGCAACTTTTAATTTGCAACATCAGACCGAGGCTCCAGGTCCTTAATAGACTCCTCATCTTTATATATCTTAGCTTACGTCTGATAGGTTGAGCCGATAACCACGAGCCTGCAGTCTAGTTGCTCCAGCTCCTTAGTAGACTCCTCTATGCGGAAGAGGCTTCCTCCCATCAATTTGCACTCAACCCAAACCAGATTAGCCTTGTACTGAAATATCCGCGGGCAGCCAAGGTACACAGGTTCAGAAATTTAGACACTGAAATTACCTGATGACACAACTTCGTAGGCCAATAATCTTCAGAGCACAGCCCAAACATTATATTTTGTGTTACTTCTTAAACTAAACATTGCATTGGCTCACCTTTTCAGTAAAGACCTTTCTTCCTCAACTGAAAGGTGCTTAAACAAATCAACACAATCTGTATGAAAAACAAGAAGCAGGTTATGGTGCACCAGAAACCTTATCACATAGACAGGCTAATTGGGCAAATACATTGGGGCCTACAATTGACCATTGTTTAATTGCTGCAATATCCACTACAAGAAACTATGTAATCTGTGACGCATTCTCCGCGACGTTTTCAGAAAACTTCATGAATGTGCATTGCAGCCCAGAACACTGTGACGATTTGTTAAATTCATCGCAATTCTATGACGTATTCCTGTTTTTCGTCACGGATGTGCATTGAAGCCCAAAACACTGCGACCGTTTGTTAAATTCGTCGCGATTCTACGACGTATTCCTATTTTTCGTCACGGATGTGCATTGATGGATGTTGAAGCCCAGAACACTACGATGATTTGTTAAATTCGTCACAATTCGGCCCACAACGTTGCGACATTTGAGCAGATTCGTCGCGATCAAGAAATGAAAAAAATCAGGTTATAGATAGGAAAAATTGATAAATTGAAAAAATATAAAAAACAGAAAAAGAGGAAGTTGAGAATTGAACCCAAGACCTCGAGGCCACCTTATACCACACAAACCATTACCATGGAACTACAAATTTTCTTATCAAATTCTATGATCTGAAATTATTTTACATATATTTCTTTCACATTATTGCCACCTCAGTGGGCCGCACGTGCCACCTCATGGCCATCTCACCTGGCCGCACCCGCCATGTCATCCCTGGAACGTCACATCATTGCCATCTCACCACTGCCATCTTACCTGGGCGCACCCGCCATTCATCGATTAAAACAGAAAACCAAAAAGAAAAAAGAAAAATAGAGCAACAGGTGGGAGGCTAGGATCGAACCCGCGACCACTTAGTTCACAATCCCAACGCCATACCACTGAGCTACTTCAAGGCTTTTGATTTCATTGAGCATTTTTATTCTTTTGTAACTGAAACTAACACAAGATATCACCGCTGCCTAACATCTGGGCCGCCGGCACCACGTTGGCCCAACATTGGCCCGACCGCACACCACACTAGTCCGGGCCGCCAGTGCCATGGCCCAGCTGCAGCGGCCTCCGGAATATATAACTTGGGACGCAGAAAATGGGGTGAGGGCGGGATTCGAACCCAGGCTGCGGAGACAAGATTGCAACCACTAAGCTACGCTCACTTTGGTGATTTGGAAAGGAAATAAATATCTATAATAGTTTGTTTCATATATCGAGCGATGGGTCCTCGGGACCACGTGGCACCACTGGGTTGGTCGAGTTGCTTCACTGGGACCACATGGCACACTTCGAGCATGTTTTCCCCATCGTTTTTCTTTTTAATCTATGATTAAAATTTGAAACTAGTGTTTCTCGGTCATAATAAATCCAAATTCATTGATTCTTTTTTCTGATTTTTTGTAAAATCACGATATTTCAAGTAATATCGTTCGTTTGCATATTAATTTCTATTTCTTTAATCTTATTCACATGACTTCTTTTCATGCATTTATGTAGAGAATATAAATAAATGCATTTTGAACAAATTTCGAAAGGTACGGTACACTTCAATGTTTAACTAATGTTTCATGAAACAATGTGAGACATGTATCCATTTCTAAACAATGTAGGTTCCACTGTTACCGGAATCATTTGAAATTTTGATAACAAGTTTATGGACCCAAATTATGTTACCACGTCAATTCGTAGAACTATTAGAGCATTTTATGATGTTATTTGAATTATGATAGTGTAAATTCGAGATGTAAGTTTGAATTATCCCTAATAAACTGTTGTGGAAATCATTTTTTCATTTGTTAAAGTTGTAGATCTTGGTAGAGCATCATTCTAGAAAATTTTAGAAAAAAGAATCATCCAATTTGGAGTTAGTATGAGGCAGAAAAACTAGTTACAAATTTTAGTCAAAGATTAAAAAGAGAAAACACACTTGTTCATCTCAGTTCATAGCAAATGCAATTTCTGTTTTTAATCTTCAAATAAAACTTGTAAATTGTTTTTCTTTCTCATACGAACTCCAAATCGGTTGATTCTTTTTCCTAATTTTTTCTAAAATCGAGATGTTTTACTCAGTGACATTTGTTTGTATCTTAATTACTATTTCTTGATTGCTTTTCATACAACACATCTTTTCCAACTAAAAAGTGAAAATAAAAAATATGTTTTTTCATTATAATTGCTAACATAACTTAATATTCTCTAATGTTATGGTCAACATTTGATGGTGTCAAAAATTGAGGTGCATACTAGTTCGGTCATGTTATTAGTTGTTCAAATCTCAAAGTTTGTTTTCAATTGTAGGAAACTATGTGAGACTTGTGTCCTATTTGTGAATATCTATAATCTCACTTCGACCCTCAAAGGGTGCAAACATCGGCCGGTAGCCTCGAAGCCCGTTTGAAATAAACAAGCACCGCAGGTGCCCTCGATACACGAGAACTACTGATCAGCGGTTCGAGGGCTGACATGATCAGGGACCCTCGAAACCTGCAGATGCAAAGACGGGAGCGCCTAGCTGCTACCCCGCACAACTCTATTGATCAGCAGTTCGAGGGTTGGCATGATCAGGGGCCCTCGAAACCTGCAGATGCAAAGACGGGAGCGCCTAGCTGCTACCCCGCACGGCCCTACTGATCAGAGGTTCGAAGCCTGACCCTCGACGGGTTCGAACAGGCGCCCCAGATCACCAGAGTCAGGGACGACGAGGGCACGCACATTCGAGCCTTTCCTCGAGCCCACCGGCTCGAGGGTGCCCCACATGTCGTGTTCGAGAGCCAGCGAGGGCAGCTAGCCGGGGGGATCCCACCGAGGGAGAGCTTCCGCGCCCTCGGTCCCTAGCGAATGGGACCGAGCCCCACCTAGCAAACCCACGCAAGCGCTTTAATGGACGCGTCTCCGGACCGCGCAGCCTACCCTTATCGAACGGGGCATGGGCGTCCACTCGAACCACCCACTAACAGCTCAATGAGGAATCCGCAATCCGCGACCCGATCGATGGGGGTTGCGGAAACCTCACCCTCCGTCCCGCGGAGGGACGGCGAGGGTGCGTTAAAAACAAGTCGCAGAGCTCGCCCCGATCGCCTCGAATGGGCCCAGGCTCGGGGGCTCGACGCACGGCTACACCTCCTGAGTTGCATCGACCGTGGGTAGTGCCAGTCGCGCGTGCATCACCGAAACCGGCTGGAACATCGCCGACGCCGGTTGAAACATGTACCACGCCCGCTGACCAGATTCCACGGTAAACCCCCCGCGAGAGCACTCACGCTCCCCGCAGGCTTCGGGGCTAGACCCGCGGGTCCGCTGACGCGGCCCCACGAAAAGCATTAGCAACCAGGGGGAAGGATGTCCTATCAGTAGGCTTCAGCATCAGCGGGAGCCTGGCCGGCAAACCCGCGGATGCTCGGGGGCTACTGTCGGGGACAACCCTGAGGGTCCCCTGAAACAACCAGGGGAATCCTGCTTAAAACCTGCAAAAAACCAAAACTAAACACATCCCACTTAAGCACACACACGGGGCAGGGCCCACACTGCGGAGGTCCCCGCGGCCCACCAGAGCGGCCCACTCAAAGACCCCCTCGAGCAGGTTCCGCCTCGCTCGAGGGTCCACACCTCCCTCGAGCAGGTTCCGTCTCGCTCGAGGGTTCATGGCTCCCTCGAGCGGGCTCCGCCTCGCTCGAGGGTTCGCTTCCGCCTCGCTCGAGGCTCCTCCGCACGACGCGCCCGTTCCCGCACGCGGGTACGGGCATTTAATGCTTTGGCAACGGCGGGGCGGTGCCATCATGCGCCTGGGACTCACGCCTCGGCCCTGTTGCACCAACTCCCTAGGGGGAACCCATCCCCGCCACTGTGGGGGACTGTGCGACATGGCCGGTGTCAGCCCCGTGATGCTGCGCCGCCTACTCCCGTACGGCTAACGTACCGAGCCCTCGAAGGGGGGACGGCCACACCCTCGAACTGCTTTCTCGTGACCTTGCAGGGCCAGGTCATGACGCTAGGCCGGTGGGACACCATCCCTGCCACTGTTGGTTGTGGGCGGCCGACCCCATGCATACAACACCACGCCGGGCACTATTATAACAGCTCCGGCGCTATGAGGCACGCGGGAACGGGACGCCGCCATGCCTGCCACTGCATCTCGTACGGATCGACGTCAGCGGCTACCTCGAGCCCGTCTGAGAACGCCACGGCCAACCACCGCGCCCCTACCCTCGAAGCCGCCACTGTTCGGGTACAAGATACGCCATGATGACCAGATCGTGGCAAGGACTGTCAAGGCGGCCGCCTACTCTACGGCGTTGCACACCATGCTTCCCCATGTAGCTGAACAGTGCGGCATATTTGTAATTCGCCCTCTCCTTGGCCTATAAAAGGAAGGTGAACTCCCCCGCCGCAGGAGAGATGGATACTTGCGAACAGCCACGTACACGCTCCCCAATTCTCCCACAACATCGTCAGCCACTTCACCAGGGACTTGGAGGCCACGCCTCCTCTCCCGCCTTGCTTGTAGCCGCCCCACTACAGGCACCCCGGTGCTGAGCAATATAGTGCCCCGAGCACACCACTGCTGGACGTACGGCCTCCGGCCGGAACCAGGATAAATCTTGTGTCTTTAGTTGCTTAGCATCGACCATTGAGGGATAGACCTTGGCGCTTATTACTGGTTAGTGTCGGGACCACATTCCGCACCGACATCACTCTTGTTGAAAAGGTTCTAAGGCCAAGGTACGCGCAGAAATCTCAATATATTATTGGTATTGATGTTGATAAATTCAAATACTCAGGCTCAACCAATAGTATGAATGATAGTTTAATGTCTATGCCTTGTTCCAATAGTGATCATGTTGATAGGCTAGATTTTCTTGAGAATGAAAAAGAGGAAACATTTATGTTTGATCCAATTAATCTCACACCTAAAGAACCTTTGCCTAATGATGAGCTAAGTGCTATGCATGAAACATATGCTTCTTTTATTTACACCTTGACTTGTTGCTACAATTCACATGTGGTGTTAATTATGGATGCGTATGTTTACAATAAGTTTTGTAAATCTCAATCATGCTTTGCGCTTGGTCAAGCTAATGACCTTAAAGAAGAACATGTCAGGAGAAGGCTCGATTTTCACTAACCATGTAGACAAGGCTTGAATAATGAAAAGAGAAGTCATGCTTAAAGAGTTGCAAGATAAATCATCAACCTCTCTAAATCCCGCAATGGATGCTGCTGTCATCATAAATTTGAGAGCTTGTTCAGAGGTGTAAAAATGGAGAAAATGAGATATCCAGAAGCTCCATCTAGTTACCATTCCAACGCATCAAGAACCAACAAGTTTGAAGACCTGTGCGAGGAGTTATGGAGAAAACATTGAGCGTTGCGCGTTCTGAAATTTCAGGACAGATTTCATCGCCGAAGTAAAACGGACGTAACTCTCTTGTCCGGAGTCTGATTTGGGCAAATGAAGACTCATTGGAAAGGAAATTTTGTGCACTGTGCAATGGAGTAGAGCTTGAGTATACTTTCTGTTCTAGACATTAAAAAAATTCATGGAGTAAAGGAAGCACCGAAGGATGATAAAGAAGGAGATAACGATGAAACAAAAGGATGCTTTGGGCAAGTCTTCTATAAGTGATCAAGCACAACATGGGAAGTAAATTAAAGCTGCATTGGTACCTTTTCTTCTTGCATGAAGGGCCATGGCGATGCAACGAAAAGAAGGTAAGTGAGAAAGTTGAATTTTATGACTTTAAATGAAGCGCTTTTCGGAAGGCAACCCGTTTCTTTATATTTTTACTACTTTATTAGAGAAAATAAAGAATGGCACTATATTATGATGATCAAATTGTGGTTATTAATCTAAGTTCAGTTTTCCTTTTTAGAACCACCATCATGTTCATGATCATACTTATTTGCATGCATTGCATTTTGTTATCAATGTGATGTTTCTTTGTGTATACATGTTTTGCACATAGTTGGCTTGGTTGTTTTATATACTTAATGATGTATGCTTCTTTTTCCATGTTAATACTTCATAAGGCATCATGAGTATTTTCCTTTTGTGATCTTGTGTAAACGTGGTGTTTAAATAAGATTGTGGACCATCATTGTTAAGTTCGATAAACCTAGCTAGCTTTTCATATGTTTTCATGTTGCTTTGGTTAGTTTATAAGCTTTGCAATGCGCTTAATTTTTCTTGTGCTATAAGAGTTATTGATTTAGGGATAGACATGGTGTTTTAACCCTTGATAAATAAACCTTTATGGCTATGGAGAAATTCGGCAACCTAGTTGTAAACATGGTGTTTAGAACTAGGTGAAAACATTGTCTTTGTTTATATGCTTTCCTGTCATGTGCATACACACCTTGCACCACGTACACTCATTAGGTTTTTATCCTCATTAGACTAATTATGCCACAAGTTAAGAATCTTAGCAGACATTGTTGGATTGTTGGAAATTCTATCTACTCCCAACCGTCACCTTGGGGGTAGAATGTGCGTTTAAAATGTCTTACAGGAAAGATAAAGACTCTTACTACAAGGAAATTGAAGGATGGCTAAGAAATGCTTTGTCTTCTACTTCCATGACTAGCAAAATGCTAAGCATGGGAGAGACCCTGAATCTTCAACACGGAAGTGCAACACGACGCTGTAGAAGATAAAAATGATCAAGATCATTAACGTCTCCGGATCAATGCGTAAGAAGCCACCGATCTCAGCAAAATTCTGCATGGTATCGAAGGAAAAACACTGGATATTTTTGGATATTTAGAAGCACCATAAAGTTACGATTCCAACACATCAAGAATCAAAGCAATCGGAGGTTCCTACAAGCGGTTATGCCCGAATCACCGAGTGCAACACGTCCTGAAATCAGTTTTGGACAGCACACAGCGCTGAAGTAAAACGGACATAGCTCCCTTGTTTGAACTCCGTTTTCGATGAATGACCACACATTGGAAAGGTAATTTCATAAACTTTTCAATAAAGCTATATTTCGATATATGTTCTGTTCTGTACAGAGGGGGGAATCCATGAAAAAGAGACAGCAAGGAGATGATGAGAACAAGAAAGAGGAGATGGTGATGACAACATTAAAGAGAAGGGCGACCAATGACTCCATTAAGCATACAAGATTAAATTCAGAAGTTTAGGAGTATTGATAAATCAAGACAAAAGCAAAAGCCACATCGATACATGGAGATGTCGGAAGAAGGCAACGAAGAATTAGAAAGGATGGTAACATCTCCATGGACCTTCTCTTTTCCAAACACAAATGCTTGTAAGTATGCCTTCAACCTCAACTAGGTGCAACCTTTTGTTTTTCTCTTCCAACAATAACATGGCTACTAGGAGGACAACCTAGGTTTCTTTTTACTTTCAATAGATAGGCATGACCATGTGTTCACCTCGATGTTTTATATTGCCTATGCTTACGGAAAGATGATGAAAGTTGCCGCTTTGTTTTGCCTACATGAAGTTATACATGTCTTGGCTAATTGCTCTCTATAATATGATCTGAAATTAATTTAAATACCGGCTCTTTTATTTGTGGAGGTGTGTTGACGGTGTATTTTGGTACACCTAGAATGTTCATTACACTTTGGTTTGGATTTGATTATGGAACTAACCCACCACTAGGCACACTAATCATATAACAAGTTCATCTATGTGCATGCATTTGGAAGTGTTGTGTTTATGTAGGAAAACATGGACATAAAGGACGGATTCGCAACAAGTTCAAAGGAGCATTTACGGAGTCTTGTTCGTGTTCATGAGCTTGATGAAATCACTTCCAATGGTGGCAAGGACCGAAGTGCTACGAGGAACACCCCCGGGGATTGAAGCGTAAAAGACCGAACTTCATGCGAAGAGAACCTCCATCTTGGACGCGAGGATGACATCGTCAAAATCATGCAAGTGGAGGGGGCAAAGTGCATAATTACATGAGGACCCACGAGAGCGAAGGGGCGACCCAACCGGGCCGAGGTGGGCCCAGGCCGGCCGGCCCAACCCACTTCGGTGGCCGGTTCGGTCCCGTTTTCCTTGCACCCGAAGGATCTTGAACCCTAAAAGCCTGGGCACCGACATTCGACAGAGGGGAGAGCCATTCCCACTAGGAGGCCATCCACAAGCTAGAGAGAGAGGAGGAGGATCTCTGGAGGGAGATCAACCACCTCGAAGGAAGCACCCTCTCGTGGAGAAGAAGGAAGACACCGTCGGAAGGGAAACCATGATCAACGGTGCCATGATCAGCACCTTGATGGGGTAATCTCCTTGTTCGTCCATGGGTTGTAATCGATCGTAAGATGTAATCATACTTTGTCGGATTATCTATCTATCATCTTGTGTTGAATATACTTTAATGCTTAAGGATTAGCTACCTTACCGTAAAGGGAGTAGGGCCCCAATGCTTCCTTGGATCAATTCAATACGCCGTGTCCATTATAGGTCTAGTCATGAATACCTTCGCGTAGTGACAGTACGAGAGGAGGGAAAGGGCGAAAATGTGGTCACAACCCCTGATAGATTAGATTGGTTTAATGTCTTTAATTGATTGCATGATCGTAGACCCATGTGTCATATGGACCTCCCTGGGCCCACTACCTCGGTGGGTACGAGGACTGACTACTCGGTGGGCCCCTGGGACTACCTGACTTGCACTGCACAGTACCTGATGGCGTGAAGCACAAGGACTACAGAGGAGAAGTACCCGGTTAGGAAGCTGTACATGTCCCGCACTGTATAGAGGACTCCTAGACGTACTCGACTGGTACTCTCTCCCTATTCCGACTTGTAACCCTGCCTCCTGGACTATATAAGGTGAGGCAGGGACCCCTCTCTCATCATCTCATCTCACGGCGTAAGATTGCATCATCTTGCAATCGTACCCAATCAATCCAGAGCTACGCAGCATACAGGACGTAGGGTATTACGCACCTCGCGGCCCGAACCTGTCTAAATTGTGTGCCACGTGTCTCTTCCTTCGAGTTACCGATCTCGGCTAGGCCACATTCATCTACTTCGGGTACTCCCCTTAGTAGGTTGCCGGTCTAAAACACCGACAGCTGGCGCGCCAGGTAGGGGTTCTCGCCCGAGATCGCATGGAGAACTTGACGGCTCCTATCTACATCAAGCCGACCGTCGCCTTCAACCGCGGCGACACCTTCGTCTTCGGTTCCTGGGTCTGCACTGCTGATGGCGCTGGGTCCTTCCAGTGCCGCCTCACCATGCCGCCGAACCCGGAGACCGGCTTCGTGACGCTTCCCGAAGTAGTCACGGGCGAACTCGCCGGCAAGTTCGGCAAAATTTCGCTTTTCGACCAACACGCCAACTTCGAGCTCGGATCCGCTTCCAACTCGAACTCGACGTCCCCGTAGGCTACCGTATGCGAGCCGGCTGCTCAGCCATCGCATGTGGTCCCCCCACCCCGCGAGCGCTCCACACGTGGCCCCCGCAACCTCTGCAGGGCCCGCACGGAGGCTCCCTCCGCGCGTCGGGCCGACAAGGAGCCCGTACCCGAGTACAACTCGGACTCCGACACCGCCCCCGGCCACGCTTCGGACTCCAACCCCTCTCCGGCTTCTACTCAGACTCCGCGTACGAGTTCGACTTCGGGTCAGACCCTGAGGATCCCGAGTCCGAAGATAACACTACTGAGCAACCCTTGTCAGGGCCGGCTTCCGGGCTGATTATAACATCCACACCGGCTGGGAGATTCGTCTACTAGCCAGGCCGCAAGCCCGCCGACCTGATAAGCGGGGACTCATGCTACGTCGCCTGCCTCGACTCGCTCCCGTTCCAGGAGGGAACACCACTTGCTCGAGCCGACTCGTACACCCCAACTGAGGTGGCGAGCTCCGACTCCAGACTTGGCAACCCCGATCGCCAAGTCTTCATGGCTGCCGGTGACACGCCAGGACCTTCAGGGACGGCACAAGACAAGTACCTTGAAGACATCTCCGCAGACGAGCTGTCCGCTGAAGCACCTGCGGATGAGACCGACGCCAACAGGGATGCTCGACGTGAGCGTAACAGGAAGCGCAACGAACGGCGTCGGCGTCTCCGAGACAACCTCCCCATCCGCAACCTCGCAGAAGCTCTCGAAGCCGTCGAGAGCAGGGTACACACCACCCCCGAGCAATGCCTCATGTCGATCACAACGATCGCACGCCAAGCTCAGGGGATACGCGCTGGAGAAGTCATCGCCAAGCTTGCTGAGGACGCTTACTTCATGCGAGTCGACAACAGGGTCACCCAGCCTCCCCCCGCCAGGAACCGCGACAACGAAGCTACAAGTCGTAGCGCTGACCTCGGCCGCAACCGTACTCGAGCCGACCTACCGGCTCAGCCTAACCGTACTCGCGCAAACGCCGGCGGACCCTCACAGGGTGGAAACAGCAACCGTGAGATCATCCCTCACCGTGGCCCCCCGACGGCGGCGGCCCGTGACCGGCGGCGGCGGCAGCGATGGCGAAAGCTCCAACCATGGGGCCAACAGGAGGGCCAGCGGCGGGGGCAACCGCGGCGGTCGTGACCACGCGAACAGCCACGCCTCCGGAGCCTCACAGGGCGGCTACGACGCCCGTCAGAAGATTGAAGAGCTGCGGCGGAAGAAGTCCGCCACCGCAGGCGACAACGACGGCTTCCCCGCCTTCTCACCTCGGCTTCGCAACTTGCTCCTCCCCGACAAGTTCAAACCTTTGGGGATCACCAAGTACGACGCGAAGCAGGATCCCATCCAGTGGCTCAGGTGCTACGCCCTCTCCATCGAGAATGCTGGCAGCAACAACGACACCAAGTGCCTCTACTTCCCCTTCTGCCTGGATCAAGCCCCACACACAAGGCTCGAGTCGCTGGACAAGCACTCGATCGACAAGTGGGACCAGCTGAAGGAGCAGTTCACCAGCAACTTCGCAGGCACCATGGGCCGATCGGGTACTCGCATGGACCTGGCTATGGTGAAGCAGGAACAAGGCGAGACCCTCCGCACGTACATGCGCCGCTTCTTCGACAAGCGCGCCACCATAGTCGACGTCACCGACAAGGAGGTCATCGACCTCTTCCTAGACGGCCTCAACCACTGCCGCACCTTTGAAGACTTCGGTCGCCGTCGCCCCAAGTCCATCCCCCACCTCAAGGACATGATCACGTCCTGGGCGGATGAAGAAGACAAAGCTAACACCAAGTACGATGCCATCCGTGGCAAAAGCAAGCAGAACGCGGGCGGCGGTAGCGGCAACAACGGGAACCAAGGCGGTCGCAACAACAACAACAACAACTACTACTACTCGGGTCCCAACCGCAAGCGCAAGACAGACAACACTGTCGCGGCTATCCAGCGCCCTGCGAAGGAGAACTCGAAGAAGACCTCCGCGGCTTCAAAGACTTGCGAAGGAGAAGTGCCCGTGGCATCCGGACCGGCAACCACACCACCAAGCAGTGCTACCAACTCAGGCGAGCACTTAAGAGTACTCCAGAGCCACCGCACCCTCACGACAAGAAAGGCAAGAAGAAGAACGACGGAGGCAACGATGACTTCCACGAACCCGACAAGACTGTCAACGTCCTCTTCGGCGGACTACCCAACAGACGGGAGCAAAAGGCTACCCGCCGAGAAGTCATGAGCATTGAACCAGCGGTGCCGACCCCTGTCAGGTGGTCGGAGGTACCCATTACCTTCTCCCGCGCGGATCAGTGGACCAGCTTCTCCAAACCAGGGCGGTTCCCTCTCGTACTGAAGACGGTGGTCGCGGGCTCCAGGCTCAACAAGTTCCTCATCGATGGTGGAAGCGGGCTCAACGTCCTTTTCACCAAGACCTTGAAGATGATGAAGCTCGACATCACTCACATGCTCACCAAGAGCACCTCGCCCTTCTACGGCATCGTCCCCGGGAACGCGGCTATCCCACTGGGCTCAGTGGTCCTACCAGTTACCTTTGGGGAATCTCGGGACAACTACCGTACCGAGTACGTCAAGTTCGAAGTCGCGGACTTCGAGACGTCCTACCATGCCATCCTCGGCAGACCGGCTATCGCCAAGTTCATGGCGGTACCCCACTACACCTACTTGGTACTCAAGATGCCAAGCCCAGCAGGTGTACTCTCGCTGCAAGGGGACTTGAAGATCTCGCACGACTGCGACACTGAAGCCGTGGAGATCGCCTCCACAAACCAAGTACCCAACACAATGATGGAGGTCTACGCCGCGTCGAAGAAGCTTGCCCCAAGTGAAATCGACATCCCTGAGAAGTTAGACAAAGCCAACAAGCCTCAGCCAGCTAAGGAGGTTATGGTCAAGACGATCGACCTCGGGACAGGCGACAGCAGCAAGACCACCACCATCGGGGCCGGCCTCGACCCTAAATAGGAAGACGCGCTCATCAACTTCCTCCGGGCTCACTACGACATCTTCGCGTGGAAGCCAGCGGACATGCCAGGAGTGCCCAGGGAGTTGATCGAGCACTGCCTCAACGTCGATCCAAAAGCTACCCCCAAGCAACAACACCTCCGCCGCTTCGCCGACGACAGACGGGATGCCATCAAGAAGGAACTCGCCAAACTACTCACGACTGGCTTCATCAGAGAAGTCTTCCATCCTGAGTGGCTCGCCAACCCCGTCCTCGTCCGCAAAAAGAACTCGAACGAGTGAAGGATGTGCGTCGACTACACCGACCTCAACAAGCACTGCCCCAAGGACCCCTTCGGGTTGCCGCGGATCGACCAAGTCATCGACTCCACGGCGGGGCTCGCGACTCGCTCTCTCGCTTCCTCGACTGCTACTCCGGGTAACACCAGATCGCGATCAAGGAAGAAGACCAGGAGAAGACCGCGTTCATCACCCTGTTTGGCGCGTACTGCTACATGACCATGTCCTTTGGGCTGAAGAACGCCGGCACCACATACCAACGAGCTATCCAGGCCTGCTTCAAGAGGCAACTCAACAAGAACGTCGAAGCCTACGTGGATGACGTGGTCGTCAAGACCAGAAACTCCAGTACCCTCATCGACGATCTTGAAGAGACTTTCGCATCCCTGCGCGAGTACCGCTGGAAGCTCAACCCGAACAAGTGCGTCTTCGGCGTACCTTCGGGCAAACTACTCGGCTTCATCATCAGCCAGCGCGGCATCGAAGCCAATCCCGAGAAGATCTCCGCCATCACCAGCATGAAAGCTCCCACGTGCATCAAAGACGTCCAGAAGCTGACCGGGTGTATGGCGGCCTTGAACAGATTTATCTCGAAGCTTGGAGAATGGGGGCTCCCCTTCTTCAAACTACTCAAGCACCAAGAGAAGTTCGTGTGGACTCCAGAGGAGGACCAAGCCCTTGCCCAGGTCAAGGACTTCCTATCGAAGCCACCGGTCCTCACGGCTCCTCGCAAAGGCGAGCGGCCATCGCTCTACCTCGCTGCGACTACTCATGTGGTCGCATCGCCATCATCATCGAGCGGCGGGGAAGACGGCCACGCCTATCCGGGCCCGGGGCCGCCCCGCCTACTTCGTCGGCCGAGGTCCCGTCGAGTCCAAGGCACGATATCAGCCTGTGCAGATGCTTCTGTACGCAGTACTCATCACCTCGCGGAAGCTACGACACTACTTCCAGGAGTACTCGGTCTCCGTTGTCACCGACTACCCGCTCGGTGACATCCTGCGGAACCAAGATGCTACTAGAAGAATCTCCAAGTGGGCAGTCGAACTCGGCACCCTCAACATCGACTTCAAGCCACGCACAACCATCAAGTAGCAAGCACTAGTCAACTTCATGGCGGAGTGGCGGGAGAATCAACTACCTACTCCAACCGAGCGCCCAGAGCACTGGGTGATGTACTTTGACGGTTCACTCAACCTCGAGGGCGCAGGTGCAGGGGTACTCTTGATCTCTCCAACGGGCGAACAACTCAAGTACGTCCTGCAGATCTTCTGGAAGGTCTCAAACAACGAAGCCGAGTACGAAGCTCTGCTACATGGGCTCCACCTCGCGGCTTCACTAGGCATCAAGCGGCTACTAGTCTACGGCGACTCCGCAGTGGTCATCAACCAAGTCAACAAGTCCTGGTACCGCAACAAGGAGAACATGGACGCCTACTGCCTAGAAGTCCACAAGCTCGAGAAGAAGTTCTATGGTCTCGAGTTCCACCACATCGTCCACGACAACAACGTTGCAGCGGACGTCCTGTCGAAGCTTTGTTCTACTCGCGCCCAAGTACTAGCGGGTGTCTTCGTCCACGAGCTTCACGCGCCATCCATCCCGGAGCCGGCGCCACCGGCCACTGTCCCAGCGCATCCCCCGGCTGGCCAGGAGGTCATGATGATTGACGTGGACTGGAGGCAGCCCTTCATCGACTACCTCACCGAGCAGAAGATTCCCTCGGACAAGAACTTGGCCGAGCAGCTCATTTGCCGCGCCAAGTCCTACGTCCTCGTCGGAGACAAGCTCTACAGGCGGGGCGCATCTTCCGGAGTACTTATGAAGTGCGTTCCCAAACAAGAAGGCAAGGACATTTTGGAGGAGATCCACAAAGGCGTCTGCGGCAACCACGCGTCCTCTCGCACACTGGTCAGCAAGGCCTTCCCCGTTAACACCAAAATTTGGTAAGGAGTCCGACTTGTGGGTCCGGTTCGATAAAAAGTCCGTCCGGTGGAAGGAAGGGTCTTTTCGCAGATATTCGGCAAAGAGACCTGCGGTCGGCTATCCGCTCCGGTTCGGCAAAGGAACAAGAGAGCCGATTTTGCGGGATTGGACGGTGACGTGGCTCAATCGGGGGAGACGAATGGATGGATAGGCGATCAAGCTTAGAGATAAGTTAGGCAACGAATCCATTCGAAGTTGTACTCAACGGGGTATAAATATGACCCCCGAATGTATGTAAAAACAATCAATCATTCTTCAATACACACCGGCCTTACGCCAAACCCTAGAGTCCTTGTCGTGTCGTCGAGTTCTTCGAGAGGGCCATTCGATCCGTCGACCTCCGTGAGTACCGGCAACCTTGTATCATGTCTAGTATCATGCGGTGGATTTAGATCTGATGCAAGTAGTCTTGTTACCATGCTTCGTGTCATGCGGTAGATTCAAGCTTGGTTCAAGAGGGTTTCTTGTTAGATCATGAGTCATGCGGTAGGCTAAGATCTAGCTTGAAGCTAGTTATCGGCTCTATTGGATTTTGGCAAGATCCAATAGATTCATTAAGTTACCCCGTGTTATCTTGAGTTTTACTTTATGTTTTAATTCATGTAACACATCTTTGCCCAATCTAGATGGGTTTGGATCGGCTTTACCTCTTTTATGATCCTTGTTCGAGTAGATTTCATGTTCTAACACGTGGATCTTGTGCTTTCCGATAGCCGAAACCGAATCGATCTAGGTTGTTACGTGTTGCGGGTTCAAGCTTGCTAATGTTCGTATAAATCTTGAAAGAGTCGGGTATCATGCGGTAGATGCGGGTTTTTGGGTTGCTTTGGAGCTAATCATCCGGTGGATTAGAGTCCCAAATCAATCCGATAGATTTGTTTGCTTGGTAATGTTTGTTCCTTCTTCATGGACCCCGAATCGGCTATTCGGCCGTATTCGGTTATGTTTCTTCATGAGTAGATCACGTGCTTTGTTCATGCTTTAAATATTGTATGCTTTTAGCTTTCCATATTTAGATCATATCATGCGGTGGATAGATCTATTTGTGGGAAGTGGTACGGTTTTTCATGCAAGTTGTATCATGCGGTGGATAGATTTGCTTGACATCGTACTTGACGGGTTTTAAAGTAACTAGACATGCGGTAGACTAGTGCTTTGGATCTATGCATATTTGTTTAATACATGATTATGTTCGTGTTTTGCTTTATTTATTTATTTAATGCTAATTTTCATGAGGATCGGTCATGGCCTCGTGCATACGTATTTCTTGTTCAAACAAAGACCGATTGCTGTTATGCTCACGTCATCCATTCGGCAGTGTTGCCTTTTCCCTTTGCGGTTTCCCGAATGGTTCTAGTTTGTTGGCGGATAGCTCTTTATAGCTATTTGTCATCTTGCCTCGGCTTCTTAGCCGTAAATATGGAACCGTCCGGTACCACCCGGCAAGTTCCAAGCTTTGGTATTTAATTGCTTTATCTTTTGTTAATTTTCAGGAAAAATTGACTGGCACGTCTTCTGCTCTCTGCGCGTGTGAAGCCAGCTTTGTTCGGCTTGCTGTGTGTTTGGCGTTGAGTGCACTTTTTGCGTCAACACACTTTTTGGCACGCCCAGTGGGACACAGCCGAATAGATTCAAGATGCCTGAAATCGCAGATCTCATGGATGTCAACCTTGAGGATCTCTCTCCAGAGCGGCAGCAGCGGCTCCAGGATGTCGTGGAGCGGTTTCAGCGAAGTGTCCGTCGTCGTTCAAAAAGAATAGAAGCGGCGTCCCGTACTTAAAGAACGAGATGCCCAGAGTGTTGCTGCCAGGGGAAAGTGATACCACATCCCAGCAAGAAAAGGAGGAGTGCATGCGGGTGTTCCAGGAATCCGCAGATTACATGCTTAGCAAGCACAACAAGGCTTTCCTCGGGGCGCTCCAGCAGATGATGGTGGCCGTCTTCGGCCCTGGCATGGAGCAAGCGTTCAGCAAAGCGCCCGTCCAGGGGGGCACTGTGGAACTGGGCGAATCAAGCTCTCAGCCGCCACTTCGGAGCCCGCCAGTGCAGCCTCCTCCCCAAAGCGCTGGAAGTCAAGCCTTCCAGCCTCCGCCACAAAGCCGCCGGGAAGCAGCCGGTGCGGCCTCCCCCTCTGCAGCCTCGGGACAACCGATCCGCCCACCACCGCGGGCAGCACGAGTCAACCTCGTGCAACAACCGAATCCGTACCGGCCCACGTACGGAGACTTAGCATTCGGCTCGACCGCGCGCCCCGCTCACTTCCGGCCGAGAGGATTGCTCCGGCGACCAGCGCTCGCGCAGAGGAACTTGTACGGCGGTGGCTATCATGAGGTGGGGAACTACGGGGTGTTTGATGCTTTCCCACATCCGGGATACGCGCGCCACCGGGCGCGCGCGAGAGGATGACGCCTCGGCGCGGAGAATGGCCGAATTGATGCAAAATCAGTTCGGCCTCAAGCCAAAAATGCAGGGACCCGCCTATAAGCCGCCATTCCCAGAATGGTACTACAATGTGCTCTTGCCGCCAAGGGTGAAGCCACCAACGGAGTTCACAAAGTTTTCGGGGCAAGACGACACGAGTACGGTCGAGCACATTGCTCGTTACCTCATGCAGCTCGGGGAGTGCTCGGCTGAGGAGACTTTCAGGGTCCGCTACTTCGCCGCATCGCTGACAGGTCCAGCGTTTCAGTGGTTCACGTCCCTGCCCCCTGAATCAGTTGCCAGATGGAAGGATTTGGAGCGGAAGTTCCACGCTCACTACTTCAGCGGCAGCTCGGAGAAGAAGCTGATTGACCTCGCGACCATGAAGCAGAGGCATAGCGAGACGCCACTGGAGTTTCTCCGGAGGTTCAGGGAGGTCAAAGGCATGTGCTTCTCGCTTAACTTGCCAGATGACCAGCTGGCTGACATGGCTGTCGCCGGGATGCTACCGGCCGTACGCGAAAAGTTGTTCGGAATGGAGTTTGAGAATCTGGGACAGCTATCACAGAAGCTGTCATTGATGAGCAACCAGGCGTATGGCTTTAAGAAAGACGCCAAATTTGGCAAGCAGCACGACGTCGCTGGCGTCTACAACCAGTTCTTGGACAAGGCCGATATGTTCGAAGATTCTGATGATGAATTGGATGTAGCCGCAGCAGAAATCACGTGGGGGAAGGAGCCCTTGACAATGAATCGGCCGGGTCAAGCGGGACCAAAGGAACTTATGATTTTGATATCACGAAGGCCGATAAGTTGTTTGAGCTCTTAGTGAAAGAAGGCCGAATCAAGCGCCCGAGGGGCATTCCATGCTTCGGCCGATGGAGTCAAAGCAAAACGTTACCGTGGTTTCCACGACGGGGATTCACACTCCATCAATGATTGCAGGGTCTTCAGGATGAGGATCCAAAAGGCTATCCAGGAGGGTCACCTCAAGTTCGACAATAAAATGAAGCTGGATGGCCACCCCTTTCCTCAGAGCATGGTGGGCTTTTTTCGTCAATATGATAACCGCCGAGGAGAAGGGGAAAAGTCAAGGTCTTGACCTCAGCGAGGTCTAGACAAGGTGGAGCGGTGGACCCAGAGCGCCAGGTGACTCTGGAACAGATGCAAGGTGACGCCCCCCGCATTCTTAAGAGCCACATTGAAATTGGGGAGTCATCCAGAGCCAAGCCCAGGGTGACGTCGCGCATCCTCCTCAACAAGTGGCGGCGCGCCGCATTGAGAAAGAGTGTTATCGAAGAGGCGCTATGAGGAGGAGCAACGCGAGCCGAAGAAGAGGCGCGCGGGGAGGGACCGGGGAACGGTATACGCGCGAGCAGAGCGCGCGCGCACTAGGGATGCGCCTTCTTCGGGCATTGCTTCGGAATGAGGGGTTGAAGCGCCCACGCTAAAGAAGCGTCCGGAATGTAGTGACGGATATGTTGAGTACGGGCGGGGAAACGGCCAATCGCCGATCCGTCCACGAAAGAATTGGAAGGATCCACCCTAATGGGGATCGGCGCCAAAAAATTGAAGTCATCGACCATCCCAGGAAGCGCCGAGCCGACCTCGGATGGGGCCGATCGGGGAGGAGGATGAAGATGACTACATCCGGCGAGAAGGGGCAATGGTGCCCGCCGGCCCGAGGAGAAGCCGAAGAGACGGGTCCGGCGCTTGAGGAACCGCGAGATGAGGCGGGCGGGATTCAAACGAGGCGGGTGTGGCGCCCCAAGGACCAACCGGAGGGATCGAAGCGTTCGGCTCCTACATGCATGGTATACTTTCTCGCCGAACGAGTTCATGGCTCCTGCTAACCGGGTTATGCGGGGAGGAAGCTTCCTTCGATGACGAGCGGCCCGAGGGGATGATGGCACAGCCGGTGCCGGCCAAGCGGGGCCATCTTCGACAAGCCGGCCAAGAATCGTCATATGAGGCCGCCGTACTTGAGGGGGGTACATCAATGGCAAGCCATTGACCAAAATGTTTGTCGACGGTGGAGCGGCAGTCAACGTAATGCCGTACACCACCTTCAGGAAGCTTGGCATGGGCCCGAGCGATTTGACGCCTACAAGCATCATCTTGAACGATTTCGCCGGGAACCCCTCAGACACCAAGGGATGCGCTCACGTGGACTTGATGATCGGGTCCAAGACGCTGCTCACCACCTTCTTTGTCATCGAAGGCAAAGGAGCCTACGACCGTTGCTTGGGCGGGGCCCGGATTCATGCTAAGCTGCGTTGCGTCCCATCCACCATGCATCAACGGCTTATCCGGTGGGTGGATGATGAGATCGAGGTCGTCCAAGCGAGATGACTCCGTGAGCGTGGCCAACATGGAACCGGCCTTGCGGGAGTACCAAGGCATCGATTGCTTCTCGGGGAAGGACCGGGGAGAGAAGGTCTGTTGAACTGTCGGCGGTGACCAACGGCCGATTCAAGCACTCGGCTCTTATAGCAATTTTTGATGGAGAACCCCGTGGATGGCACCGATGGAAAATTAGGGCGAGGATTCATGTCGGGCCGATAAGGCTGGAAGAAGTTGACATTGGAAGCGGTGATAAGCCAAGGACGACGTTCATCGGTGCAAATTTGCAACCGGACTTCGGGGGGAATTTAATTGAGCTTCTCAAAGAATAGAAGGATTGCTTCGCCGGATTATTCGGAGATGCCTGGATTGGATCGTTCCATCGTCGAGCATCGGTTGCCAATCAAGCCTGGTTTCAAACCATATAAGCAACCACCCCGGAAAATCTACAAGGATGAGGTATTGGCCGATGTGAAGAAGGAAGTCGAAAGATTACTTGATGCAAACTTCGTTCGGCCATGCAGATATGCGGAGTGGATATCTAACATCGTCCCTGTGTACAAGAAGAATGGAAAAATGAGGGTTTGCATAGACTTCAGGGACCTGAACAGAGCTACTCCGATGGACGGATACCCGATGCCTATTGCCGATTTGTTGATTGATGCCGCCGCCGGACACAAGGTGATCAGCTTCATGGATGGTAATGCGGGATACAATCAGATCTTCATGGCAATAGAAGATATCTCAAAGACGGCCTTTAGATGCCCTGGTCATATAGGCCTATTCGAGTGGATTGTCATGACGTTTGGATTGAAAAATGCCGGTGCAACCTATCAGCGAGCCATGAATTACATTTTTCATGAGTTTATCGGCAAGATTGTGGAGATCTACATTGATGATGTGATAATCAAGTCCCTAAGTCATGACACCCATTTGGAAGATGTGAAAAGGACCTTGGAGTGCACCGGAAACATGGTTTGAAGATGAATCCAAACAAGTGCGCTTTTGGGGTTTCAATTTGGAGAATTCTTGGGGTTTTTGGTCCACGAAGGAGGAATTGAGGTTGGCAAAAAGAGTATGAAGGCCATTGATGAAGTTGTTCCTCCAACCAACCTCAAGGAGTTGCGATCAATGCTCGGCAAGATCAATTTCGTAACAAGATTCATATCAAATTTGTCACGAAGGTCTTGCCATTTTCTGCCCCGTTGAAGTTAAAGAAAGATCGAAGTTTATTTGGGGCGACGAACAACAAAAGGCTTTCGATGAAATCAAGCGGTACATGAAGGAGCCACCGGTCTTTGGTTTCTCCCCAGTGGACAAGCCTTTCAAGTTGTACGTGGCGGCCGATACCCAAACCATTGGATCGGCCCTTATTCAAGAATTTGAAGGGAAGGAGCGGGTAGTAGCTTATCTTAGCCGAAAACTACTTGATCCCGAAACCGAGGTATTCGGTACGTAGAAAAAGCTGTGCCTTTGCGTGTACTACTCGTGTACAAAGTTTCGGCACTACCTGTTGAATGCCGAATGCACTGTATATTCCAGGTTTGATGTGATAAAACATATGTTATCTATGCCAATTTTGAACGGCGGGGATTGGCAAGTGGATTTTAGCTTTATCAGAATTTGAGTTGAAGTTCGAATCGGCAAAAGCCATCAAAGGTCAGATCATTGCCGATTTCATAACTGAACATCGCGATCCGTCAATTGATTTGCTTGAGATTACCCCTTGGGCTTTGTTTTTTGATGGATCATCATGTGGCAAAGGTGGGGGAGTAGGGATCCTGCGATTTCGCCTAGAGGTGAGATGTTCGAATTCGCCATCCCTATACGACCCTTGTCACAAATAATCAAGCGAGAATACGAGGCACCGCTTCGAGGGCTTCGGTACTTGAGAGAAGCGAGGGCCGTTTCGGTTGAAGTTTATGGAGATTCGGAGTTGGTAATCAAGCAATTGAACGGCCAATATGAATGCAAAAGTGAAGCGGCGAGGAGTTACTACGAGGAGTGCGGGGAAATCTTGAAAAGCTTCCCATTGGTAACCCTACGAAAGACATTCCTAGAGAACATAACGAAGAAGCAAACAGATTAGCTCGAGTGCTTCGGTTACAAAGAGAGCCAAGAAGCGTTTTTGTGGAAGTGTGTGCACTAGGAGCGGATCTTGCGAGGAGATGATTGGAGGAAAGAGATCGTTGATTACTTGAAGGATCCTTCCCGTAAAGTCTCTAGGAAGCTCAGGTACAAGGCCATAAAGTTCGTTCTTCTGGATGATAATTTATTCTATAAATCGTTGGATGGGGTATTACTACGATGCCTGGGTCCAGAAGAAGCCAAGAACATGATGAGTGAGGTGCATGATGGGATATGTGGAGCGCACCAATCGGCTTACCGCATGAAGTGGGTTATTAGACAAGCTGGATGCTTTTGGCCGACGACATTAGAGGACTGCTTTGAGTATTACAAGGGATGTCAGGATTGCCAAAGGTTCGGGAATATTCAAAGAGTCCCTGCATCAGCATTGAATCCCATCATCAAGCCATGGCCATTCGGGGGTTGGGGCATCGACTTGATTGGCCAAATTAACCCACCATCTAGCAAGGGGCATAAGTTCGTGCTTTTGGCTACGATTATTTCACTAAATGGGTCGAGGCGATTCCACCGAAGAAGGTGACGTCGGGAAAACATGGTTGAATTCGTCAAGGAACACATCATCTACCGATTTGGAATCCCTCGGACGATTACCACCGATCAAGGGGCACAATTTGTGTCACCGGAGTTCGTAGAATTTGCCGAAAGTATGGGGATCAAATTGTTTAACTCCTCTCCCTATTATGCCCAAGCTAATGGTCAAGCGAGAGGCTTCTAATAAGATCATGATCAAGTTGATACAAAAGAAGATCGATCGAAGCCAAGAAGGTGGCATTCGGTTCTCAGCGAAGCACTTGTGGGCTTACCGAATGGCCCCCCATGGAGCCACAAAGACTTCTCCTTACGAGTTGGTTTACGGGCATCACGCAATTTCGCCTTGGGAGATGCAATCGAGATTCAAGGAGAGTGGTCTTTGCAGAAGGGTTTAAGCTCCAAAGATTACGGTGGCCTAATGATGGACGAGCCGGAAGATCTACATATGATCCGTCTTAGAGCCCCGGAAAACATTGAGAAAAACAAAGCTGCGGGTTGCCAAGTACTACAATAAGAAGGTAAAAGTAAGGCAATTTGCAGAAGGCGATCTAGTGTGGAAAGCATTATTGCCGATTGGAACTAAATACAGCGAATTCGGCAAATGGTCCCCTAACTGGGAAGGACCTTTTCGTGTGGTCAGATGCGTCCCTGGTAATGCATATATATTGAAAACTTTGCTAGGAGAAGAATTTTCCGCTGCAATAAATGGAAGATATCTGAAGAAATATTATCCTAGCATTGAGATCGATCGGTGATTACACACATCTGGCACAGAGATAGCCGGCACTCAAGAATGAGGCCGCCTTCAGAACAAAAAATCCATGATCAGGAAAAATGGCCAATGTCTAGATGCATTGCCCTTAGCACGAGAACTACGATTACAAGCTTGCTTCTTGTAGGATTACATCTAACAACCCTGATGGTCAGATCCCCAAGGAGGTGGGAAGCAGAAGGCGTGGAGAAAGAAGCGAAAGTATGATTCAATCTTTTCTTTACTTCTTCGGCTGCTCCTTCTTCAGTTTTTCCAGGACCACCGTGACGGCAACTTGGAACGCACGGGGGATGACCATGGTTGGCGGCCTCTACCAAGCTATCCCGGGCCGCCTTCAGGTTGTTGTACCTGTCAGAGACATCTGAAGCAGAGGAATCAAGGTTAGGGGCAAGAAATCCGGATGCAAACATGAAGAAGTCAGAAGCGCTTACCCACTACTAGTGCTTCCCGAGCCATGCGACGCTCACGCTCGGCTTGGCAACGGGCGGTGACGTCCCCGAGACCGTGCTCCGGATGCCGAACACGGCGGCGCGGTCGATGGTTGGCCTTCGTTCGGGCGTGGCTTCCTCTGCCTCGAGGGAGGAATCAGAGGAAATGTACTCCGGCACATCTTCGGTCCCAATGATCTCTTCAGGGAGCAAATCAAGACTGAAAAAGGAAAACAAAGGAGAACATGAAGCGCGAGGTCATGCGGAAGAACGAGGAGTAGATCAAGGGAGAACTCACTCCCGAATCGTGCGCTTCTTTGATGAGCTGCTCTCCTGAGGTTGCTTGCCCTTGTCCATGGCTTCGGGGTTTTCTCCTCTGAGGATGGGGAAGAGATGAGAAATGATGGATGAGTGTGCGAGTGGATTTGCAGGGCATCCCGGCAGGCTATTTTATTGACCGAAGGGGTTCATTGGGAGTGATGACTGGCTAGTACACACTGTTGGAATACCAAACGGAAGGGTTTTCTCCCAAGTGCGAAGGGTTTTGTTTGAACAGTGTTCATGGATTGCCGAATCGGGATCTTCTGTGGATTTTGCGCCAAGGGGCAGTTTGTTCTTGCGCATTCGGCTCAAGATAGTTCCCGGATGCATTCAAGGAAAACAAGATTCACGGATGCAAAGTGCGAAGAGAATCATCACAAAACAAGCATGGGATTCAAAAGCTCTTCATTTATTGCCGATATTTACACATCCCTAGTACAATCTAGTCGAAGAGTCTGTTCAACACAGATTGGGGATGAGTAATTTCGGCAATGGCGTCGCCGTGGCCGTCGAGGCGCTTCAGGATGAGCTCGATCTCGTCGATATCCTCCGGCGTGCCGCCCCGGAAGCCACGCGGCCTGGTAAAGTAATCGACGTCCGTATGCGTCGCCATGGCAGCCAGGCCCAAGTTGGTGCCCAGACGAACGCCATGGACGGCCACCTCGTCGACGCGGTGCTCCACCGCGGCAAGGCGCTCCGCCGGCGTGTCGCCACGGGCATTCACCTTCTCCGCCGCTGCTCCACCGGCGCCTTCGGTGGTCGAGCTCGGCATCGCGGGCCGCAAAGAGCAAGAAGAAAAGATTAGCATCAAAGGCGGGCTGGATCAAGAATCACTTTCAGAGCCGTACCGTCGATGGCTTCCGACAAGCTCGTTTGCGCTGGTCCTCCCACTCCAGCTCGGCTACGCCCGCCTTCTTGGAGACGTCCTCCAGCTCACGCCGGGATGCCTCCAGCTCCTCCTTGAAGCGGAGGGCATCGACTTCCCCGTACGGCACGGGGGAGTGGCCATCGGACTCGAAGAGTCGTCCGGAAGGGGTTGATTGGCCGGCGCAGGAGATGGATTCCACTGAATCAATGTGAAAAGGGATGATCGTCAAGGCAAGAAGAAGATCAAAGCTGAATCAAAGAGAAGGAGTCGACGATCATTACCTCGGCGCGCGTTGGCGCTGCTCCCCTCGCCTCGTCGGAGGCGCGGCGGCGGTTGAGGCGGCGCACCATGGTGGCTTGGGGTGTGCACTTGTTTGCGTAAAAGGCCGAGATTGGCAAAGATTCGAAAGCTAGAAGGCCCGGTGGAGAGCTAGGGGCACCTACCGTTGCATTTATAGGCACAGCGGGGATGAATCGTGGCTTCGAGTCGTGGTGCTAAATCGTGGCGCATATCCCAAGAAAATCGGAAGGTGGAAAGGTTTCCTTGGCCGGCCCCGTCGACGGGTCGCTTGGAGTTCTAGGGCCGAACCGCGTTCGGTTGATCGGTTCGGGTAGAGAAAATCGAGTGCCATTCGGGAGTTAGCGTTTCATTGCCGAATGGGTCGTTCAGCACTATATTTGAAGGTGCGCAGAAGAAAGGAAACAAATTGCAAGGCAATATTACAAGAACGACCAGTTCAGTTATACATCAATGAGGGCATTCAAATGTTCAGGTGTTTTGCAATCGCACCACGAGCATTGGGTGTTGTCAGACGAGCATTGTCCAGCAGCTCCTGGCAATCTTTTTGAGTACCCGACAGGTTGATGAGTTCCGCATCACATTGCTTCATCTTGGTGATAGCCGATTCTGCTTCCACTTGGATCTCTTCAATCAGTCCAGGAAGCTCGGCTATTTTCTTCTTGTCAGCCTCTATCTCCGCTGACAGGCTTCTTAGTTCTGCTTCTAGAGCAGCTTTCCTGGCAATTTTCAGATCGTAAGAAGCACTGCGGGTTGGCCGGTGTATCCTTGTGGCTTTACGCTCGGGATTGTGCCCGGTCATGGTATGTTCAGCATCGGCTTTCTTCTTTTCAATAGCCGGGCGGGAGCGCAATTTCCTCAAGGCGTGCTTTATGGGTGCATAAAGAGTGTCCAAGCCATAAACAGAGGATAGAGGAGTTCTGATGTCTTCAGGAAGTTCCTGGCTGATGGGTTCAAACATCTCCTCGAAGTGGTCGAGATCTTTGAACTGATCTTGTGCGTCCCTTTCCAGCCAGGCAACTATTTCTTTGAGCCTTGATAACACTTCATCTGACAGAGGCTGGTGTGCTCTTTCCATCACCTCGGCACCTGGATTGCTTTCTGACGGCGGGCTTGGTAAAGATAGAGCCTGATCCTGAGGAGCAGTATTGCCGAGTTAAGAGTGCTAAACGTGGAGGTAGCAGAGTTAAGTGCGGATGAATACCTCATGGCTGATTTCTTGAGCGGGGGCAATCACGGGGAGAAGGAGGCGCTCCGGGTAGAGCCGAAGCTTCCGAGGCCGGGAGGTGTCGATGCGGTCGCCGGTAGCTCGTGGGCTTCGGGGCGATGAGAAGTGGGGTCTACCTCTGTTGGGATTGTTGTCTGTATGACCAACGGTGATTGCGCCCTTGGAGGACTTGGTGGCTCCAGTTGGATTGGGAGATTCATCTGCTGGAGAATGTATTGCTTACGCGAGAAGGTGATGAAGATGAGATCTCCACTGGGATAGGTAATTCGGCCTCGGATGGACTTGCTTCTTGGACCACCGGGACATCTACAAGCTTCTCTTCAATTGTTTCTTCGCAAATGTCAAATTGGAAGGGTAAATGCCGGTGCTCATCCTTAAAGGAAAGACGGTAAAGGTCATACCGGTGGATGGGGCATTGGCGAGTGCTGGTTACGAAGGCCGCTTGGGCTCTAGTACGAAAATGCACAATGATATGATTCATCAAGAACGGAGTAATCTTGTGATCAAGGGGATAAAGGATTCTACCTCAATGAGCACTTTCTTGATAGTTCTCCTCCTCTTGGCAAATTGGAGGGGTAACCAAAGATAGACCTTGCCTCTTGTCGGCGGCAAGGCTAGAGAGGGCCGGGATGCGTTGTGGCATACCCGGCCATTAGTTGAGCCGAGTCGTGGATTTGAACCCCGAGTCTTTGAAATTGGGCCTTCGGCATTGTAAGTAATATCCCTAGCTAGAGGGGCAGGCACCGTGTTCTGTGGACAAGAGGGTGAAGGTCAGAATCATGAATAAAGATGACATGTCTGATCCAAGGGTTCATTGTATTACCTCTGAAGTTGGCAGGAAATCGAGCATCAACTCTGCACAGAACACATGGACAGGCTCACTGAAGATGTGATCATGAAATTCTTGCCACCAGGAGTTGAAGGTGGGGTGAGCTATGGTTGTGGGCACAAAAGGACATGTGTAGACAGTTGGACTGCACACATAATTAAAAACCCTGCTGCCCTGCATCAGCTCTTTGATTTCTTCTCTGGGCTTGAGGAATTCGTGCAGGAACAATCTTGGGGGCATCTGTCCACATCCAATTTGCCTGGCCATTACATTGGGCTGATAATACTCATAAGTGCTAACATTCAGTCGTCCTCCATTGAACTCAGCCGGCAGTATGCATGGGCGGATTATGATGTTGAAGATCTCTAAGAATCTCCCATCTTGACGGCCGGGTTCAAAGGAAAACTCAACGGGGAAGGTTAAGGTGTCATTGTCCAGGTAAGGAAGCCAGAGAGGATTGGGGAAACCTTTGAAGAATAGCTCGAAAAGCTGGCTGATATCCTGCTGAACAAGAACAGTTGAAGCCGCTTCTCCGTAACTCTGGCATCCTCTGGTAGCTTGAGGCTCTCCTTCAGGGTAATTGGACAAGGGGAAGAACCTGGAATTCAAATCGACACCAACGATCTGATGCATGTGGAGCTGCAGCCACATTTGAACGAACCACCAAGGGCCGTTGACACATGTTATCCTTTGGGCCGGTATACATTTGGGTAACGATCGATGAAGCATATGGTATACGCTGCCCAAGAAGAATTTTCCCAGAGGGAGGCGATTGCCACCAGCCAGATGAGTCGCCATTGTGATGTGGTTCAAGGTGGGCTCGTTGGCTTTGCCACAGAAAACAAATCTGCACAGCCACATATTCAGAAAGGCTCTGTATTCAACATCACCAAGGGGATTGTCTTTCATATGCTTCAAGATGTAATTCTTGTATCCGTTCCCTGGCTTTACCCCTGTCTGGCGTGAAGAGCCTTTGAAGTTCCAGGGCTGGACAGACCCTGTGATGTCAAGGCCGGTGATCATATATACATCGGCCAAAGTTGGAGACATTGGGCCATGCCCAAAAAGGAAGGCGTTGACGCCATTTGACCAGAAGTGGCAGGCGGCTATCAGGAGGTCTTCGTTCTTGGGGGTCTCAGCCACGGACAACTCCAAGCACTGGGCGATACGGAGGGTGTCCAGGTTGGTCAATCCACTCTTGTCTGCAAGAATCCTCCGATACCAAGTTCTCCAGCCTGCAATTGGAGGAAAAGGCCAGTTCTTGAAAGCGTCTTACCATTGAGCCGGTGGAGACAGAGCTGCTTTAAAGGGGATTCTCTGAGATTCAGCCGCAATAAAATCTCGAGGGTCAGAGTTCCCCACAGGACCAAGATAATAAGACCTCGAATTGGCCTCGGTACGAATCAAAAGCGCAGTAGAAGGCTCCTGAAAGAAAAGCGGAAAAGGAAATCTCAGGTAAAATTGAAAACCTAAATGCCGAACAAGGCTTGCGGAGGATGAATTTACCTGAGCATCTTGGTTCTGGGCTGCCATTGAGGTTTGGGTTCGGAACAAGAGGATCTAGGGTTGGATCTGGATGAAGACTCCGGCGGATTGCGAAGAGCAGGTGTTGACAGATTTGATCTAAAGATTCGTGGCTGGAGTCAATTGTGGAACAAAATTACTTTTATCCCACAATTGAAGGGGCATGTGTTGACACCAAAATTTGGTAAGGAGTCGACTTGTGGGTCCGGTTCGATAAAAAGTCCGTACGGTGGAAGGAAGGGTCTTTTCGGAGATATTCGGCAAAGAGACCTGCGGTCGGCTATCCGCTCCCGGTTCGGCAAAGGAACAAGAGAGCGATTTTGCGGGATTGGACGGTGACGTGGCTCAATCGGGGGAGACGAATGGATGGATAGGCGATCAAGCTTAGAGATAAGTTAGGCAACGAATCCATTCGAAGTTGTACTCAACGGGGTATAAATATGACCCCCTGAATGTATGTAAAAACAATCAATCATTCTTCAATACACACCGGCCTTACGCCAAACCCTAGAGTCCTTGTCGTGTCGTCGAGTTCTTCGAGAGGGCCATTCGATCCGTCGACCTCCGTGAGTACGGCAACCTTGTATCATGTCTAGTATCATGCGGTGGATTTAGATCGATGCAAGTAGTCTTGTTACCATGCTTCGTGTCATGCGGTAGATTCAAGCTTGGTTCAAGAGGGTTTCTTGTTAGATCATGAGTCATGCGGTAGGCTAAGATCTAGCTTGAAGCTAGTTATCGGCTCTATTGGATTTTGGCAAGATCCAATAGATTCATTAAGTTACCCGTGTTATCTTGAGTTTTACTTTATGTTTTAATTCATGTAACACATCTTTGCCCAATCTAGATGGGTTTGGATCGGCTTTATCTCTTTTATGATCCTTGTTCGAGTAGATTTGATGCTTTAACACGTGGATCTTATGCTTTCCGATAGCCGAAACCGAATCGATCTAGGTTGTTACGTGTTGCGGGTTCGAGCTTGCCAATGCTCGTATAAATCTTGAAAGAGCCGGGTATCATGCGGTAGATGCGGGTTTTTGGGTTGCTTTGGAGCTAATCATCGGTGGATTAGAGTCCCAAATCAATCGATAGATTTGTTTGCTTGGTAATGTTTGTTCCTTCTTCATGGACCCCGAATCGGTTCGTTCGGCCGTATTCGGTTATGTTTCTTCATGAGTAGATCACGTGCTTTGTTCATGCTTTAAATATCGTATGCTTTTAGCTTTCCATATTTAGATCGTATCATGCGGTGGATAGATCTATTTGTGGGAAGTGGTACGGTTTTTCATGCAAGTTGTATCATGCGGTGGATAGATTTGCTTGACATCGTACTTGACGGGTTTTAAAGTAACTAGACATGCGGTAGACTAGTGCTTTGGATCTATGCATATTTGTTTAATACATGATTATGTTCGTGTTTTGCTTTATTTATTTATTTAATGCTAATTTTCATGGGGATCGGTCATGGCCTCGTGCGTACGTAATTCTTGTTCAAACAAATACCGATCGGCTGTCATGCTCACGTCATCCATTCGGCGGTGTTGTTTTTTTCCCTTTGCGGTTTCCCGAATGGTTCTAGTTTGTTGGCGGATAGCTCTTTATAGCTATTTGTCATCTTGGTACGGCTTCTTAGCCGTAAATATGGAACCATGCGGTACCACCGGCAAGTTCCAAGCTTTGGTATTTAAGCTTGCTTTATCTTTTGTTAATTTTCAAGAAAAATTGAGCGGCACGTCTTCGCTCTCTCGCGCGTGTGAAGCCGGCTTTGTTCGGCTTCTTTGTGTGTTTGGCGTTGAGTGCACTTTTTGCGTCAACACTTCCAACGAGCCTTGTATTGGCCCACGGCTACGGGTGACGCCGAAGAACTCGTCGGAAGGTGCCAAGGGTACAAATACTTCGCCAAGCGACAACATGTACCGGCCTACAAGCTAGTCACCATACCGCCACACCGGCCTTTCACCTGGCGGGGGCTCGGCATGATTGGGCCACTCCCAAGCGCGCCGGGTGGATTCAACGAATCTTGGTGGCCATCGACAAGTTCACCAAGTGGATCGAGGTCAAGCCGGTTGCATGCCCCAAGGCCGACGAGTACTCAACTTCCTGGATGAACCGTACATCGCTACGGACTACCCCATCGCATCATCACAGACCTGGGCTCCAACTTCAACAACCACCGAGTTGCGGAGAGTGCGCGAGAACAGCGGGATCGACATCCGATATGTCTCAGTTGCCCATCCTCGGGCCATTGGACAAGTCGAGCGCGCCAATGGGATGGTGCTCGACGCTCTCAAAAAGCGGCTACACGACGCTGCCAACTCCAAAGGAGGCAAGTGGATTAAGGAACTACCCAATGCACTCTGGGGGCTACGTACTCAACCCTCCAAGCCAACGGGACAATCTCCATACTTCCTGGTCTACGGCTCCGAAGCAATCCTCCCTGCTGATGTCATGTGGGATTCACCAGTAGTGGAGCAATACGACGAAGGCGTCTCCGAAGACAGCAGACGAGTTGACATCGACGGACTCGAAGAAGCTCGCTGTGCCGCACTCGTCCAATCTGCAAGGTACCTAGAGGGTATCCGACGCTACCACGATCGCAACATCAAGAAATGCTCCTTCAACGTTGGTGATCTTGTCCTCCGTCACATCCAGAACACAGAAGAACTACACAAGCTCAGCTCGCCCTGGGAAGGTCCCTTCACAATTGCAAAGGTGACCGAACCGGGATCCTACCGCCTCCAGACGCTTGAAGGCAAAGACGTCAACAACTCGTGGAACATCGACCAACTCTGTCGATTCTACGCCTAGTCTACACGACTACCCTGGGGGCTCAAGTCTATACGACTACATCAAGACCCCTTCGCTGTAAGCGGCCTCCGGGTCCAGGCACCAGTCTTCGGACTACTCCTCTCCAGGATCCAGCCCATGCGGCTACTAACAGATCCTGGGCTGCGACGAGAGACAAAGGACTCCAGCAGCGGTCTACTGAGAGATCATGTACTTCTAGATCCAGCCTACACGGCTACTAACGGATCTATTGCTGTAAGCGGCTATACGCCCTAGCACTACTCAGCCGTAGGCGGCCTCCGGGTCCTGGCGACTACTCTATACCAACGGCCCTGGCCATCCAGGTGTACTTCTTCAGTAATAAAGTTTGATTATCTATCAACTATTTTACTGACTACTTCCCTCAACGGGACTACTGGCGAGTACGACTACTCGCGACGACTCCACGATGGGACTCCGCACTCACAGATCGCGATAACGAGTACTCATTCATGGAAGTTTTTTTCATTCTTACTTAAACAAGTTCATTACAACTGTTTATGTACAACTACTGCTACGAGCTAACATTACAGGACTACTGGAGATTGAGCTTCTCGGCGACCTGTTCAGCAATGGGCGCCATCTGCTCCAGCAGCTCCGCATATTGCTCGTCGGTGCAGTTGGCGGCTAGCCCGCCGGCGACTACGTCCACAGGAGCCTTCGGGAAGTACGACTTCATGAAGGCCAGAACCTGGTTGGGGATCGACTTCGCCAAGTGCTTGACGTAGGTCGCCAGGCGGCTGGGGGCTTCCTTCAGCCGGTCCACCAGTGGAGCTATCTTCGGACTGCCAGGGTGGGGCACGAGCAGCCTCGCGATGGGGAGCGCGGCTTCCTCGAGTTCCTTGAGCTGAGCCCGCAGCTTCTCACAGTCCCCGTTCAGCTTCTGCAAGGATTTGTAGCAGTTGACGAGGTCACGATCTGACGCAATACGGAGCTCCATGTGCTTGTCGCACTCGTAAGCAAGCTCCTTATAATCGTACTCCAGTACCTAGAGGGCCTCCTGCTCCCGTAGAAGAGGTTCTTCATGTCGGTCTCTGAAGCCTTCAGCTGACCGACGCGGGTCTTAAGCTCTACAATCAACAAAGGCAAAGTGGGTCAGACTACCCCAAACTACTATCAACAAGTACCTGACAAGGCAGTCGCGTACCTTTATTCTTGTTGTGGAGAGACTTGTTCTTCCGCACCAGATCGTCGCTCTTCGCCTGCATATCTTGGATGTCATTGTGATACTTGGCGAAGGCGGTGTCCAGCTTCGATTGCATCACGGCGGCGTGCTTCTGGGCCTTCACAAGCTGCTCCTTCAAGGTTTCTGCTCGGAGTACTGCGTCGCCGTATCCTTGAAGCATGTCGGACTTCTGGCGGGACCTCTCTGTGACGTCCTGCACATACAACACATGTCAAATGGGTACTTAACATTAAAGGATTGGCTACTCAAGGGTGTCGACTACTCACCTTCATCCATTGCTCGGCCTGGCGCACAGCCTCCAGGTGCCGAGCCACCATCGCCGGGTCGACAAGATCATCCGCCAACAACTCGATCCCGCCAAGACTACTCGTCGCGGCTCCGGACATGGGCGCCGAGCGGATTGGCTCCGCGTCCTGGATCTCTGGCGAGCGGATGACTACCTCCAGAGCGGGTTCTGGCAGCGCGTCGTCGCCCTCTCCTCCAGTCGTCGCGGCAGCTTTTCCGACGGCCACCTCCATCAGCTTGGGGGCTCCTCTGGCAGCTTCCTGAATCTCTGGTGCCACATCTACAACGGGCACCGCCGACGAGATATCGCTTCCCTCGGCTTCAACACCTGTCGACAAAAGGACAAGTGGATTAGTCTTACCTGGCGGCTACAACTACTCTTCGGGGCTAATTGCACCTGAACAAGTACTCACCTTCTACGACGCGGGCCTCAGGCAATGTAGCCTCCGTGGCCGACGCCTCGGATTCTGCCTGAGAGGCGGGAGCGGACTCCTCAGCGGGCGGCGCGGTCTCTTCTTCCGCCACCTCTGCAGCGGGTTCATCCCCCTCCCAGGACAAGTCCGTCGATTTCCTGTAGAGTGTACAAGCTGGTTGTCAACCTAGTATGACTACCACGTCCAATACACTACTCGGGAAGGATCAACACTTACAAGCTCGATCGGACCACCATCACGGTTGGGGCGCCGAGGATACTGGCGATGTCGACCAGTCCTGCCTCGGCAGGCGCCTCCTCCTGCGCCTCAGTAGCCACTGCCTCTTCAGTAGCAGCAGCGGTCGGTTCTGTGCTCCCCTGAGCAACAGGGGGCTGTCACTCCAACTGCACCAAAAGCTCCTCCACGGTGGGGGCTGGGCTAAGACTACCCCCAGCTAGCTCCCCCACGGTGTCCCAATCGCCTCCGTCACCCTGCTCAACGGGGTCGGAAGGCGGCATCTCCTGCAAGTAAGGGAATCTCGTCGTCAATACACAACGTCGAGACATAAGTACTCGACTACCCTATTCAAGACGGCTTACCTCCTAGGACGTGGTCTCCGAGACCTTCAACTTCTTGGCCACGCGCTTGCGGGCCACATTGCGCGGCTTCCTCGGCAGCGCGGGCAGACTAGCCTCCAGGCTAGCTCGCGGATCCTGAACGAGAGGAATATGAGGCAATCCAAGGCGGCTAAACCTTGACCGCAGCTGGAAGCGCTCCTGCGGCATTTCTTCATCATCGTCCTCCTCGGACGTGTCTTCAACGACAACTGTGTCGTCTCCTTCGCCAACTTCGCGCCGCTCCTTGGCCTTGGCCTTCCCTTCCTCTGGAAGCTCGACAAGTTGAGGAGGCGACGCTAGCTCGGAGACGAACTTCACCAAGTCATCCTGCAAGAAGCACACAATGTCAATGTGACTACTCTTCCGTAATGAGTACTCGACAAGACCGGAGGCTACCGACCTTATTTGGTGGGCGCACGGCGGAGTACTCGGGCACCGGGCACGGCGTGTACGCCGGCATATCCTTGAAGATTCTGCCCAGCCTGTCGATGCTGCCGTCGTCGTCCACTTCATCACCGGGCATCCGCGATGTGTCGTCGTCGCCAGTGTACTCGTACCCTAGGGTGTCGCGGGCCATCAGCGGCTGCACCCTTCACTTCATGAAGCTGAAGGCCAAATGTTCGGCCCTCAGCCCGGCTTCTCTCAGCGCCTTGATCTTCGCCAGTAGCTTGGGTAGCTGGATACCCTCCTGCATTGTTGGCTTCGAGTTCCACCACGGCCGGTGCTTGGGCTGCTTCCCGCTTGGCTTCGGCAGCTCCGGGTGGTGGTTGGTCACGTAGAACCACTTCGCCTTCCAATCCTGATTGGAATCAATCAGCTTGTAGGAGAGGTACTGCTCCGCGGCGTCCTCCCTCATCTGGATCCCGACTCCCCCCACTACTCGGGGATTGTTGGCGCTGGGCTGGGGCTTCACTCGGAAGAATTTCCGGAATAGGATCCAATGGGGCTTGATCCCCAAGAAAGCCTCACAGAAATGTATGAAGACTGAGGTGTGGAACATACCGTTGGGGTTGAGGTTGAGGTACTCGATGCCATAGTACCCCAGCAGCCCCTTGAAGAAGTCGCTGGCCGGAAGATACAGACCCCGCTCTACGAACCGGGTGAACATCTGGATCTCGTCCGGGTTCTTCTCCATGGGGTACGGATCCCCTGCAGCGGCTCTCCACATGTCCACCTCCTTCTCCCGCAAGAATCCGCTATTGAGCAGCGCCAGCAGATCTTCGGTCTTGGCCTTAGACTTCTTCCACTCTCGATTTGGATCTGGCCGCGGTGGAGACACCGGCGGCGATGTCCCCACAGCAGATCCGGCGGCCTCCTCACGAGCCCTCTTCTTCCCGCTGGCGGTCTTCAGGGCCTTCGATGGCGAGGGCTTAATTCTCCAAGTGCAAGGTGTCTTCACGCGCATTCGCTCGGGGGCTACAGTGGTGGCTTCCTACAGCGGTGCGCTCGGATCTACAATCCTCTCAACGGCGGCAGCGCGCACTGGCGGTGTTTCCTGGCTAGATTTGCTAGGAATGACTGCGAATGCGTGGGGTGAAAACCCCTAAGAGTTTTGGATTCTATTTATAAGTCAACAACGGCCCCTCCAACGGCCGGATGGATAAGTCTGCGCTCGGCTGACTCAGCGGCGGCACATGACCCTTCAACTTCTACTAGTCGACGCGCCTCATCTCGGGGGCTCGGCTACTTCTATTCAACTTCCTGGGGAGCGACAAGACTCAAGAGCAACTCAGAACACATTCTACAAGATGACCCTTCAATTCAAGAGGAAGTACTCGACTCAAGGCTCGGGGGCTCCGTGCCACGTGTCCTTCGGTTTTTTCTCCGGATTTTTCGGAATATTCTTGCCAAAACTTCAGATGGACCCTCAGCCAGAGTCTGCGACTCAACCTAAGGCTCGGGGGCTACTCCATATGGAGTGTGATTTTGTAATCGCACTTCCATATCAGTTTTGGCTTCAAGACAACACGGGCATTGTTGAAGACCTTCAAGGGCAGCACTCGAGGACACTTGGGACTACTCGAGAAGACTTCAGGATTGCTCAAACATCAGCTGGAGTACATTCCAGCCTCGGGGTGCTTCAACTATTCTTGAAGACTTTTGACTTGTAGTACTCGGGGACGCTTGAGGACTACTCGTTAGGGCCGTCAAGACTACTCGAAGCTATCCTTCTCGACTACAAAGTACTCGGGGGCTTGTCGTATGGACCTCCCTGGGCCCGCTACCTCGGTGGGTACCAGGACTACTCGGTGGGCCCCTGGGACTACCCAACTTGCGCTGCACGGCACCTGATGGCGTGAAACACAAGGACTACAGAGGAGAAGTACTCGGTTAGGAAGCTGTACATGTCCCGCACTGTATAGAGGACTCCTAGACGTACTCGACTAGTACTCTCTCCCTGAACCAACTTGTAACCCTGCCTCCTAGACTATATAAGGCGAGGCAGGGACCCCTCTCTTGATCATCTCATCTCACGGCTTAAGATTGCATTATCTTGTAATCGCACCCAATCAATCCAGAGCTACGCAGCATGCAGGACATAGGGTATTACGCATCTCGCGGCCGAACCTGTCTAAATTGTGTGCCACGTGTCTCTTCCTTCGAGTTACCGATCTCGGCGAGGCCACATTCATCTACTTCGGGTACTCCCCTTAGTAGGTTGCCGGTCTAAAACACCGACACAATGTTCTACCTACCAAAGCCATATACATATATGTTTTATGATAACAAAACCCGTAGATTGCAAACATATGTTTTGATGAGTTGGATTAGGATTGATTTCTATGGTTCGAGACTAAGAAGCTGGTCATTCCTTTGTGTAACTTTTTCATGCTAGCCTTTTTGTCCATGCATTGTGGGTTTTCACATCGAAAATTTCACAAACTTCGCTGGGCATCCACCCTAAACCAAAAACATCTTTTTGTGATCACCTCCTTGTCCACAACCCAATTTGAGTATGGAGTAACATTCTCGATGGAGATTCAAATATTCCGCAATATTATGGAATTTATACTTACTTTAGCAGTCATTTCCCCTCTCTTTTATGCTCGAGGACGAGCATCGTTCAAGCATGGGGGAGGATTCATTCTTTGACACAAATGCTATGTAAGTATTATGTTGCAAAAAGTTTTGAGGAGCAAAAGAAAAAAATGAAAAATGAAAAAAAAATATGATGAGAAGAAAATAAAAGTAAGAAAAATAGGAAGAATAAAGTGAAAAAAATAAAGAGAGAAAAATGAGAAGGAAATAAAATAAAGATGCTCCTCGGCTCTTTTTGCTTCATAAGTTCTCAAGTGCCTTGATGACACATCCATACTCAAATCTTCCAACCATGTGCAATCCGATAACGAGGACTTCACTCGTGGCTCGGGATCATCCATTTGCCACTTGCACATGTCCACTTATCTAAATGTGTGTGTTTCATCCCTCTCTCTTTCCAACATTTATTTTCCATGGCCTTTTTGACGAGTCCCGTAATTCCAATAGATCTCTCTCTTAATTTGACAATATTTCGGATGATGTTTTGCTAGGATTGTTTTTAACCTTCCAAGCTCCACATAATCCTTCCACTATCACATATGAGTAGAGTAGGTTGAAAATAATCTAGTATAGGCTTGAGTGACTTGATGAGATGAGTGTTTCCATGAGCTTTTGCAAGAGATTTTCACTTATGTTGGATATGCATCTTTTTGAAAATCTTCCATGCGACAAGGTAATGGTTTGAAGTTCACTCAAGTTTGAGAGCATCTTGTTACATGTGGCTTGTTCTTTATTGTTAGTCTATCTTCCATAATGAAAAAGAAGCCGGTCACAACTTGAACTTTAAAAATAAATTCTTAAGAGAGAGCAATTTGTCTCGTCATGAATGACTAAGTGCGGGGATAGCATTGGAAGGCAACGCTGACTTCCCTTTTAAGCAAGGATTACTTACTCGAGGACGAGCAAGGTTTAAGCATGGGGGAGATGTTGACGGTGAATTTCCATCAACCTAGAGTGCTTGTTATACATTGGTTTCGATTATGATTTGCAACTAACCCGCCACTAGGCATACTAATGATGTAACAAGTTCACACTTGCATGTCGATTTTGGAGTTTGTTGTTTACGCAGGAAATCTACGCTAAAGAGGAGACTTTCGGGATAAGTTCACCAAGCACTTTGGAAGAAGATCATGAAGCCCGACAAGAGTCAAGACACGCGATGAACATGACTCCAAATGACCCGAGGACCGAAGCGTCAACGTGCAAGTCTTCGGGGACTCAACCAAAAAACAACGAAGCTTGCATAGCAAGGATTCAAGCCTTAACCGTGAAGGAAACGACGTCAAAGGCCCACATGCAAGTGCACACAAATAAGGGATCACGCGAGAAGCAACCGGGGAGGAAGCGGGGTCGAACCGGGCTGAAATGGGCCTGGGCCGGCCGGCCTGGGCCGACCGGCCCAGCCCACTCCGGGGTCAGTTCGGTGTCCCCTTTGCCCTAGGTGTTCGTCTATTTATTGCCTCCGCCGCCGTCGGCTGCCACATCGAACAAATCATTCTACTGACGCCATTCACCAGAACACCGCCGCCACAAGATGAGGGAGAGAGTTAGATGAGCTCGTCTTAAGGATCAACACCGGCGGAGAGAAGGAAGCAAGAGGAGGACTCCAAACCGCTGGCCTAGGGGTGTTCCCAAGCTCCATCGCCGCCATCTTCATCGACGACGTTCTCCGGAGTCTCCATCACCCCTATGTGCTTCAATCTGTGTAAGATGATGGGGTAATGTCTCTGTTCATCCCTAGGGTTAGATGGATGCATGCTATGTGATCGCTACTTGATTCGTGGTTTCAATCTATTATTTTCATGTTGATGATGCTTTGATGATTAAGGTTAGCTACCGTGTTTTTCGGGCGTATGATACCGCTACTCCCATAGATTCCATCAACATACCGTGTCCATCATAGGTCTAGTCACGATTACCTTCGCGTAGTGACAGTACGAGAGGAGGGAAAGGGCGAAACCGTGGTCACAACCCCCGGTAGATTGGTTTACCACTCTCGTGTAGTAGATGCATACCATGTTATCCTAGATCCTAGGGAGGGAATGCTTATCTTTCTTAATCACTCTCTTGTGTTCACCCTTTACCATCTAGTTTAACCCTAGATTTGTTTGATCAACTTAACTTAGATTAACTTAGGTTAGATTGTTTTACCTTTAGATTAATACTCTTTCAAAGGTTTTCCATTCAACTAGATACGAGTTTTATCCGTCAACAGAAATGCTCAGGTTCAGGCTCAGATGTATGCGACCTACCGGAGAGAGTACGAGAACTTCACTCATCCCCCCGGTGAGTCCATCGATGCCTTGTTTCAGAGGTTTACGGTGGTGGTGAACAACATGAGGGCCAATGTGGACGTGCTCCCGTACGATGATCATGATATAGTCGTCAAGCTCTTACACTTGTTGGATTGTACGGTTTGGGGTGGAAAGTTCGAGGCCATTTTAGAGTCTGAGAAGTATGACACCTTGACGGTGAACGAGCTGTTCTCGAAGCTCAAGTCGGCTGAGGTGGATCGGGACATGACAGCCAAGATTGAGGGCCCGACTGACTCTCATAGTCTCACCCTCATCGGTGGCTCGAAATGAAAATCTAACGCTAACTCATCCACCGAGATGTTCTCCTTGTCCTCTTTGATGTCTTTGCCAGATGAGGTGTTCGACGTGCTCGGAGAGGATGAGCTGGCGTTGCTGACCAGGCGGTTCGAGAGGATGCACGAGCACCGAGTGAACTCGAGGAGGAACACGAGGACATGCTTCCAGTGCGGCAAGCGGGACACTTCGTCGTCGACTGCCCGGAGAAGGTCGAGAACAAGAACAACTACAAGCACAAGTCGAAGATGGATGGCAAGTATCGTTCAAGGTGTGACCACAAGCACAAGCACAAGGGCAAGCACAAGGACGAGTGACGATCAAGGAAGAAGGAGAGACGAGGAAAGGCCTGAGCAATGGTTGGAGCGAGCGACGTCGACTCCAGTTCTGCGTACTCCACCTTGAGCTCGAGTAGCAGTGATGAAGGTGATCGACGCAAGGGCAGGAAGTCGTCCAAGAACCTGAGCGGGCTGAGCTGCTTCGCTAGAGACGGCTTCTACACCATGGCGCTTAGCTCCGGCGGCAAGAAGAGCAACCAAAGTGACTCGGACTCCGACTCTGATGACGAGGTACGTGATGAACTTCCCTTCTTGCATCAGGTGAATGAACAACTTGGCTTGTTGCTTGATAATTGTGATGATATGTTTAGAGAGGCAAAGAAGATGAGGAAAGATCTTAGGGCTTCTCTTGAGGATGCTAGGACTAGAGTGGTTGAGTTAGAAACACAGAACGTGGATGCTAAACTTGATATTAACTCACTTAAAGCTTTACCTGTTGTTTCTATGAAGTTTAATGTGTTGATTGTCCTATTTTCCTAGTTGATCTTGCTATGTTTAAGGAAAAGCATGCTTCCAAGTGTGAGGAACTAGATGTGCTTAGGGTTGAAGTGGCTGAGCTTAAGTCTAGACCTGCGTTGCTAGGTGCTTGCACTTCTTGCCTTGCTTTGCATGGAAAAAATGATGAGATGTATGCCTACATTGTTTCTCTTGATGCTAAGCTAAAAGAACATATTCCTACTTCTTGCTCTACATGTGAATTGCATGCTTTAAAGAATCTGGAACTTGCACATTATGTTGATCGTTTGCAGGATGAGAATGATGAGTTGAGAAAGTTGATGTGTTGGTTGTCTAGTCACGAGCCTCAGTTGAGGATAATGATCGAGACATATAAGCGCCAGTATGGTGAGGGGCTTGGGGCAAACAGGGTTGGTGAGGGAAGTGGTGAGAATATCCTGGAGCCACCAAAAACCCACCACAAAAATGTTTTTGTCCCTAAACCGAACCATCTTAGGAACTGACTAGACACAACCCCAGCTCCACCTGTGTTTCCTCCACAAACCAACGATTTCCAAAAGCCTATCAAGTTCATGAGCACTTTGGGGAATGTGTTCTTTGGGAAAGAGAGTGAGAAGCCGAGTGAGGAGAAACCGGTTGAGAAACCGAGTGAGGAGAAACCGGTTGAGAAGCCTAGTGGAGAGAAACCAAGTGAGCAGCCCCAACCCAAGACTAAACCTAAGCTCGTGCGGTTTCATTGTGACTAGTGTGGGAGAGATGGTCACAAGGGTGAGTTTTGCTTCAAGAGGAAGCGTGAGGAGAGAATGGCGAAGGAGTGAGCTAACAAGAAGAAGTACCACCCTTCCAATGGTGTACTTGAGCCTCGTGTGCAGATGCCCAAGGCCAAGGCGAGTGTGAGGACAGTTCCGGCTTGGGGAGAGCGAAAGGCGGCATGAGGTGTTGCTGGCCGGGCTACACCGGTCTGACCGGTGCACCACACCGGTCAGACCGGTGCAGGTCTAGGCAGACAAGGGGCTGGTTTTCGTGCCCGTGATGAGTCTAGGTTTGGTTCAGGAGGTCGTGGTTTTGTTGGTTGGTCTGGAGAGTTTGCAGGTGGTCAGTTTGCTAGGTGTTCTCCCCCTCGTGCTCAATACGGGGATGGGAGGAGTCGTAGCTTTGAGATGGAGAGGAGGAACGGTCCACGGTCTTCCTTTCGTGGTTTTGGTCCTCCTCCAGTTAGAGAGGGTTGGTTCCCTCATAGTGGTTACCATGGTCGTATTCGTGGAGGTAGCTTTGGTAGGAGAGAAGTTTTGGATTGTGCTAACCCCACTTTGGAGCAAATGGCTCGGCACTGGTTTTACTCTTTTGGTACTAACCCCAGTGCTGAGTCGTTTGTTCGCTCACGTGCTCATTTTTTAATTTCAGGTGGGAGACTTGAAGAACATTTGGTTAATTGACTCCGGTTGCTCGAGGCATATGACCGGAGACAAGGGGTGTTTCTCAAGTCTCGTCCCGGTGGTGACAAAGAGGTACATCACTTTTGGGGACAATGGGCGAGCGCGTGTGCTGTTAGAAGGTGAGATTAAGGTGAGTGACAAGATCACTCTCAAGCGTGTTGCTCTTGTTCAATCGCTTGGATACAATTTGCTTTCCGTGTCCCAGCTATTGGATGAGGGTTTTGAGGTGTTGTTTCGACCTGGTGGTTCTCGGATTTTAGATTCTCGAGGGGACCTTGTCTGTATGGTCGTTCCCGAGGGTCAGGTGTTTCGAGCTGATTTTTCTCAGTCTTCTGGTGTTGAGCATTGTTTCTTGGCTGGTTCTTCGAGTGAGTTGTGGAAGTGGCATAGGAAGTTGGGTCACTTGAGCTTTGATCTTTTGTCTCGCTTGAGTAAACTCAATTTGGTCCGAGGATTGCCACGGTTGAGGCTTGAGAAAGAGTTGATTTGTGTGTCATGTAGGCATGCTAAGATGGTAGCCTCTTCTCACCCGCCTCTCACCGATGAGATGACTGAGCGTCCATGCGAGCTGCTCCATATGGATCTTGTTGGCCCAACTCGTGTGTGATCTGCGGGTGGGAAGTGGTACGTCCTTGTTGTGGTGGATGACTACTCTCGGTATGCATGGGTGTTCTTTCTTGAGGAGAAAGGGGAGACGTTTGGTTTTGTTCGAGATCTTGTCTTGAGGTTGAGGAACGAGAGGCACGGAGATGCCATACGATCTATCCGCAGTGACAATGGCTCGGAATTCAGAAACTCTCATTTCAAAACCTTTTGCCATGACTTGGGTCTTGAACACCAGTTTTTGAGTCCATATACGCCTCCCCAGAATGGTGTTGTGGAAAGGAAAAACAGAACCTTGTGTGAGATGGCTCGGACAATGTTTGATGAGCATAGCACTCTGAGAAGGTTTTGGGCTGAGGCGGTGAATACTGCGTGCTATGTTTTGAACAGGATCTACCTCAGAGTGCATAAGAAGAAAACCTGTTATGAGTTGATGCACGGTCGCACACCCAAGGTGAGCCACTTCCATGTCTTTGGTTGCAAGTGCTTTATCCTTAAGAAAGGGAAGAAGTTGGACAAGTTTGAGGATAGGTCGGTCGACGGTATTTTCTTTGGTTATGTATCTCACTCTAGAGCATATCGTGTGCTCAATCTTGAAACTAACCAAATCGTGGAGACTTGCGAGGTAACCTTCGACGAGACACAACCACATAGTCAGCTTGTCTTTGAGTGTGCAGGTGATGATGAACTTGGCGAGGAGATCTTTCAGGAGGGGGAGCATGAACATGGAGATGATGAAGATGGTGGTGTGGTGCCCGCGGCTAAGCATGTACCTACTACTTCGACTACGGTGATGGACAGCCCCTCTCCCACACCTACGACTACAAACCAAGATCAAGGAGAAGCTACTGTTGAGGGGGAGGTAGCATCAAGGTGAGAACATCCCCGGCGAGTACAAGTGGATCACCCAGCTTCAAGGATCATCGGCGACATGAATGAACATACTACACAGTCAAGGGTTCGGAACAATTCTCATTTCGCTCATGCTGCTTTTGTTGCCACCTTTGAGCCCAAAGGAATTAGACACGCACTATCTAATCATAATTGGGTTAATTCAATGCATGAGAAGTTAGAGAATTTTTAGAGGAATCAGGTTTGGGAATTGGTTGACCCTCCCCCAGGGTGTAAGCCGATTGGGACAAAATGGGTGTGGAAGAACAAAGAGGGACAGAAAGGTGAAGTGGTGAGAAACAAGTCAAGGCTTGTTGCGCAGGGGTATAGTCAGAAAGAGGGGATCGACTACGAGGAGACATTTGCTCCCGTATCTCGTTTGGAGGCAATCAGGATCCTTCTAGCCTTTTCCGTGGCTAAAGAGTTCAAGTTACACCAGATGGATGTGAAGAGTGCCTTCTTGAATGGTGTGTTAGAGGAAGAAGTGTTTGTGAGGCAGCCACCGGGGATTGAGAGCGAGAAGTACCCCCACCGGGTGTACAAGTTAAGGAAGGCGTTGTATGGGTTGAAGCAGGCGCCTATAGCTTGGTACAGTAGGTTGATGGGGTTCCTATTTGAGAGAGGGTTCAAAATGGGGAAGGTCGATCAGACCTTGTTTCTTCTCAGGCAGGGCAAAGATATCCTGATTGTGCAGGTGTACGTGGATGATATTGTCTTTGGTGGCTCATCTAACTCTCTTATTGCAAGGTTTGTAGATGATATGAGTAGGGAATTTGAGATGAGCATGATGGGTGAGTTGCAGTTCTTCCTCGGGCTACAGATCAAGCAATCAAAGGAAGAAACATTTGTGCACCAAGCTAAGTACACCAAGGACATTGTGAGGAAGTTCAAGATGGAGGATTCCAAGGCCATGGCGACACCTATGAGTACGACTACAGCTCTTGATGCATATGAGGAAGGTGAACCCGTGGACCAGAAGGAGTACCGGAGCATGATCGGGTCACTCCTCTACTTGACGGTGACGAGGCCGGACATCTAGTTCTCAGTATGTCTGTGCGCTCGTTTTCAAGCGTCTCCAAGGACTTCACATCGGCAAGTGGTCAAGCGCATATTTAGGTACTTATGTCACACTTCTGACTTCGGCACTTCATGGTTTTTCAGACGCGGATTTTGCCGGGTGTCGGTTGGATAGGAAGTCCACTTCTGGGACTTGCCAATTCTTGGGATCTTCTTTGGTGTCTTGGTCTTCCCGCAAACAGTCAAGTGTTGCTCAATCCACAACCGAGGCAGAGTACATTGCCGCAGCTTGTTGTTGCTCTCAGCTCCTTTGGATCACATATACCATGAGTGACTTTGGTGAGGAGTATACTCATGTCCCACTTCAATGTAACAGCACCAGTGCCATAAGTGTTGCAAAGAACACAATGCTCCATTCCAAAACCAAGCACATAGAAGTGAGGTATCATTTTCTGAGAGACAACATAGAGAAAGGGAAGATAGCTTTGATCCATGTATCCACCATGACCAAATAGCCGATATTTTCACCAAACCCCTAGATCAAGCAACTTTCACTCGTTTGCGGGGGGGCCTGGTGTGTGTTTGATTTCTTGAGTTGGTGTGTGGGAGCTCCTTTGTAGAATATGTATGGCTTTCCTTTATGCATTTCCTGCAATTGGCACGACATATGTAACATGATGTATAGGCATCCTTGTATCTTAGATTGCATGCATTTTGTATCATATGCATTTTGTAGGAAAAGCTTCTCCTATATACATTGTTCACCATGGAATGATATTTATGTCTTTGTGAGCTTGTTTGGTATGATATGGTTAGTTTGGCTTAGCTCTTGATAATCTTGGTTTATATCCATGGTTGATGGCTATGCTTTTTAAAAATGTCATATGTATGCTCTCTTGTGAGTAAATGCCTTTATATGATCTTGACATATGTTAGTGGCTTGGCTATGCTTAATTTGTGGTTGTATAGCTTTTTTATCATATGGAGCCAAAGGCTCATTTGCCATCATGAATGTTTAGCCCTCATGCTTTATCTTGTGGACGGGCATAAATTCCTTTTTGTCACAAAGACATTTCATGTACCAAATATGAATTAAAAAAGAAATGAAAATTACTTGGGAAATGTGCTCCCATGTCATAAGTGCTAAATTTAGTTTGCTTTGGGTGCTAAACCGTTGCATGATGCCTACCAATGAGAAGTCTCATATATAGAAGTAGGCACATGGCTCGGTGGCTTTGACATGACATGAGGTGCTTGTGGTGTTTGTGATGGTCTTATACTTAGAATGGTTGTCCTAGAATGAAGTTTGTGTGGCTTTGTCATTTTGGCATGTTTTGCTCATGTTTAGGACTTTGCTCATGAGAGGGTAAATTTTCGCAAAATTGCTCAATTCCATCTTAGCTTCGTCCAATGGTTGTGAAACTTGATGATCATGTAGTTGATGTCAATACGAAGCTATAGAGTATTTAACTTGCTCATTTGGACATGTGTAGCATTCTGCATTGAATTTTGTCTATTTGAGAAGCTTTAGGTTGACATTTTTGCATTTTTTGGCTTGATTCATGCATTGTCAACAAGGGGGAGAAGTTTGAGCTTGAATTGGCTTGCTGCACGCATTTAGAAGGTTTCCAAGTGGTTTCGAGCTATTTTTGAGCTCAGGCAGTTTCCCAGGTGGCATCGGCCTGACTGGTGAGGGGCACCGATCTGACCGGTGTAGTTCCCAGGTGTTGGGCGATCTTGTCCACTGGTCTGACCGGTGAGGGTGACCGATCTGACTGGTCAGAGCTGAGCTGTTGCAGCTGCTCTGCTTCATGTGGTGATTCGCATGCATTCGTCCAAGGGGAGTTGCATTGGTCCAGGGGGAGCTTGCGTGTGTGTAGGGGGAGCTCTTTGTGATTTTTCAAGCATTGGATTGGTGGTTGCGCTCTTTGCTTGAGCATAGTTTTCTCTCGGATGTGTCGAGCCGTTGCCCTTGCCTAAGGGGTCTGAGACTTGTCTTCTTTAAGTGATCTTTCTCCTTGGCTTTCGATCGCTTGTTGGAGTTTCTGTTTATTCGTTTCTTTTCTTTTCTTTTCTTTCTCTCTCGGGTTACTATATGTGTGTGTTGTCAATGCACTCATCAAGGGGGAGATTGAGGACCATGTGTGGTTCGAGGACCGGTAGATGGTCGCTTCCTGGTGTGATGAGTGATTGACAACATTGTGTGGACTGATTCTTGGCTAAGTATTGCAGGTGCAGGTTGCAACTTGATTGGTGTTGGTGCAGGTGAAGAACAAGCGCGAAAGGTCGTTGCCGGTGAGGCCTCTAGGTGTGGAGAAGACAAGTGGGCTTCGTTCGAGGGACCCGGTGGCCAGCGGAGTCAAGTGTGGGCCGCATGGTGGCAAGAACAGCAAGATGAAGTCATGGACGGTTTCTTCGTTGAGCCTCAAAACCAAGGTCGAGCCGGGACTACGTGGGAGCCGAGTCATGAGTGGCGATTGGCGGAGGCTACACCGAATTCGCGGGGTTTCCGGTGGTTCATCAGAAAACCACTAGGTTCCTTGGTTGATCCACAAAGCCAAGACAAAAGAACCAAAGATGGAGGTGCAAAGACAGCATCGGACCGGGCCCGACGGTGGGTCTGACCGGTCTGACCGGTGTGCGACGACGCAGTCCGGAGACTTCGAAGCGGAGGACACGTGTCGGGATCGCAAGGCTTGCGTCAAGGCTAAGAAAGTTTGCGGTCGCTGGGCATCCGTCCGATGGAGCGATGACAAAGATTTCTGAATTCACTCTCAAGGGGCATGTATCCCTAATTTGCTAGTAAGGGCATTTTAGACTTTCGGTTGCCTCCATATAACCCAAGAGGTGAAAGGATGGCAGCCAACACTTGAAACCCTAGCTCATTTGGTTTTCCTATTTTCCCTATGATTTCTATAGAGCCAGCTTGAGAGCTTCATGGTGAGATCTTGTGAGAGGGATGGATGATCGGACGGCAAGCTAGACCAGTATGAACCTCTTTGTGATGTATAGATGATTCGGCGTGGTTCCTCAAGGGTTGGATGTGTTGTTCCCGTTCGTTCTTTTTGGTGATTTTCGGAGCCTTTTCTTGGCGATTTTCTTGGAGTGATTTCGAGACCTTTCTCTTTGGGATTTAGTGGGGGTGTATGCATGAACCCTTCGTGGTTCTTTTCCCTTTGATTCCCCTCCCAAATCCGTGAGCAAAGCGCCTTGATTTTGGGGTTTTCGGTGCTCTAGGGTTAGAGGTGTTCTTGGCGGAATTTCTTCGATTCCTCTCGATTTAGCAAGTTTTGGTGGACAAAATCTTGGCTATGGAGTGCCCATGAGGTGTTCCTACTATCCCCAAAGTCTGGCACAAATTCGTGGAGCGATTCGGGAGGATCGGAAGTTGGATTTGGGGGAGTTGACCCGCGGGTGCTGTTCATCCCGAGAGTTCAGGTCACACCGGTCTGACCGGTGCAAACTCCTGTTGAGTTTTGCTCGGGTGAACGTTTTGGTGAGTTCGCTGTTGTCTCGTGTTGCTGCTGTTTCAAGTTTGGGTCAGTTTGGAGCTTGGTAAGCCTGTTTGGTAGATTTGGGGTTTCCTGGCTTGAACCGGTCTGACCGGTGAGCTACACCGGCCTGATCGGTGTAGGGGCCTTTTTGTGAAAGTTCCCAGATTTCACCAGCAGGGACCGGTCTGATCGGTGGTGCTCACCGGCCTTAACGGTGTAGGTCAGTGAGGTTCAAGTTGGTGTTCCGCTGCGTTCTCGGGTCCGTGAAGTTGGTTGTTGGTTCCTAGGGCGAGTAGCACTCCGGTGGTTGCGTGGTCTTGGTCTTGGTCAACTTTAGTCGGAGACATGTGTTGGAAGTCGTGTTCATCTTGTTGGCGCCTCTATCTCCTTCGAGAAGAATTTTTATCGACTCTCATTCACTTCCCCCTCTCTGCTCTCTGGTTCGTCGTTTCGGTCCTTCGCACGTCGCGCGGCGGCGGCTCAGGCTCGTCCTCAGTTTTGATGTCCAATCCTCATGCTCCAACTTGGCTTGACGCCTCGTCGCCGAGCTCCAGCTCCAACTCAACGTCGACATCGTTGTCGCTTTCCGCGTTGGACGACGACAACTTGCACTCAGGCTTTCGCAGCCGTCACTCTTGACGTCGAGCCGCGCCACCTCATCCCCGCTGCCATCCGTCGGGTCCGGCAGCAGCTTGGGCATGATGACGACGAGCAGCCCGTCGTCCTCGAAGCCGACAGTGATCCAGCGCATGTCCACGCCTGGCGGCACGTCGAACGCGCGGCAGAACCCGTCGAACCACCTGCTGGTGTGCCACCCGCACCCTCACCATCGCCGCCTCCACCGAGAACGCCTCCTTGCTCGCGCATGCCACATCGACCTCTGTGCCGCACGCATCGACGCAGACCTCAACCTCATCCTTCTCGTACATTGATTGAAACAAAGGGGTACAAGGATCGATCAATGCTTACCAGGGAGGTGGGCGAGGACGAGGAAGGCGGTGTCGGTCTTGGAGGTGGCGAAGGAGAAGTTCACACCGAGGGCCGGCGGGCAGGTGACAGCAACAGAACAACACTAAATGAGGGCCGGCGGAGCACCAACACACCAATCAACCCAAAGCAGACCGACCAAAAATTGTCACTGCTAGGAGCTCCTTCCTTAAGAGACGGCGAGGGCGCGGGTGCAGTAGTAGTGTCAATATGCATCGCTGCGAGGTAGAAGCCGTAGATCACCAAGACAGTGAACAGTGTGTAGACAAACCTACCGACGTGCCTGCTGCATTCTTTCTCACAGCGTGCAGTTCCGTGCAATCCACAAGGCAAGCCAACACTGGCCGCTCCCCACGCTGCCGCTATGATCATGATAATCCAGCGACCGAAGGCAGCAGGGAGGAGTGGTTGCAGGAGGAAAACCAGGCCAGCTGTGGTTGTAAGCACAAAGATATACATGATTTGACGTTTGTTCCATGTGTCGTCATCTTCCTATTTATATTCAAACAACATACATGTTGTAAGCAGCAGCCATATTCATCTCAAAAGGAACACAATAATAGAAAGGTCAAAAAAAAGGCTATACATTGTTTCAACATTTCCAGTAGTGACAACTTAGCTATTTAAGAGGCAATAACAACTTAGCTATTTAAGAGGCAAACTTCACCAGCTTTGGAAGGTGTACTCTACAAGTCCAACCAAGTATACTAACTCTAAGACCAGGACTAAGCTGGGCAATTTAAAAATTAGTTACATGTTATTGTATCTGTTCACACACTGAACAAATTGGTTAATTTAGCATATTAGAAGGCTTGTGGTAAATATGAGATCAGTTCAAAATTGGATCAGTTTTAGCATGTTTATTACATGATAATGCTTATAGATCTGAATTCTGTAGCATGCTAAAAACTAAACAGAAGTGAACAGAATGCCTCAGCAACTTGTCAGTGACAGATTATACAATGCCCATTCGGTTCACCAGTTAGCCGGTGACCATATTTTAGATGCAATGAAAATGGTTCTGTAGCATGCTAAAAACTAAACAGAAGTGAACAGAATGCCTCAGCGACTTGTCAATGACAGATTATCAATGCCCATCGGTTCACCAGTTAGCCGGTGACCATATTTTAGATGCAATGAAAATGGTTCTGTAGCATGCTAAAAACTAAACAGAAGTGAATAGAATGCCTCAGCAACTTGTCAGTGACAGATTTTACAATGCCCATTCGGTTCACCAATTAGCCGGTGACCATATTTTAGATACAATGAAAATGGAGTGTAGCGAATGTCTGTGTAAGATCTCTCATACTTTTGAACTTCTGGATTGATGTTTGCCCATCAGTTTCGGACATGGTCAAATAACATCTTTCCTGCCTCTAAAGAAGAAAAAAGTCATTTCACAGTGTTTATGCGCTAGCTCATTGTCCATTCAATTTCTTTTGCTACTGTATTGACAGCAGAGTTTGATGTTGCCACACCTAAGCAATGATAGTGCACTCGGAAATTGGTACCCTTGTCACCGTTGTGCTCCTGGTGACAAGCCACTGAGTGCGCCCAAATGGCACACAGGTTTTCTAGTGATCTCTATGAATATAGGGTTAGATGGAAATACGCCATTATAATTTTCACAGTTTGGAAATATGCTTGGTATCTCATCGATGACAGGTGGGTGCCACCACAGTCACCGACATGTGGGTCGGGATGGCATATCTCCAATTTATCGAATCATAATGGCATGGTTCAAATTATCCCATGAATATATACACTCTAGACAAACATCAAGCAGCAAACGTTTCTTGATTCCAAAATTCAGCTAGGGAAGAGTTTCTGATTTTAGAGTCCAAGTAGCTAGGAGTTCTCAAAGGAAGAAATTGTACCTTGTCGTCCTTCCCTCTCTTCTTCGGAGAGAGGAAGACAGGGATCAGCACCTCGCGCACGCTCTTAGTGTCGATGGCGCTCTTGGAGTCGGCGTCACTGATCTTAGGCGGCGTGAATATGCTCGGAGAAAAGAGCATGTCCCTCATCTCATCCAGAATGCGCTCCTGCGCGGCGCCTGCCGGGTCGTACTCCTCGACGAAGAGATCGGCACCGCCGGCCGCGTCCCCGCGCTCCCCGGACGCGGCACCACCTTCCGCCGCCGCACCGATCCATCGTCGTGCTCCAGCGAGTAGCCCCTAGCTGCATCGTCGTGCTCGCGGAGCACGAGCACGTACTCCGCTCCATCTCCGCGCTCTCGCTGCCCCGGCATCTTCGCCTCCGTGCACCGGTGCACGGGAGCTGCTCGACGGATTGCCGAGCCGCGCGGAACGGGGGGAATTGCAACGGGAGGAAGGCGCCTGCCTGGCGCGTGGCGTGACGGTGGGTTTTTCTTTTCTGTTTCGTTTTCTTTTGGGAGGAGTCAGGAGAGTGGTGGGTCCCACCAGACGACCGTCGGCTTCTCGGACTTATTGGGCCTACTTAGATGAGCCTCTAGGTTCGGCCAGTTGGGCTTTAAATTTATCAACTCGTGCAATTAGAACGAATTTTTTCTTATCCCATTTTTTAAAATAATTTTTATAAAAATAGCACTCCAGTGCCAAATAAATGCCGGATTTGCCAGAGATATGAACTGCCGTTTCATCAGGTGTTTTTTTGGCGCTGTAGTAGCGAACATTTGAATGAAATGGTGACTACTATAGCACGAGCTACTATAGCATGCTATCGCTGTTTTCAAATAGTAGTATTTTCAACTTATCTTTTATAAAAAAATCATAACTATTTCATACGGACTCGGAGCGAGATAATTTTAATATAAATGGTACATCTTGACGAGATCTACAACTTTATAATTCAAATATTTTTCATTTGAAATCATCTCCGTGTCCAAATAATAATGTAGAAAGAAGATAAGGTTGAGATGTACTTTGATGGGTAGAAAGTTTCATTTTCCATCTATTTTCCGTATTGTAGTAAGGAATGTTTGGTCGCGCTCCTCACACGGGTGGAACTGGAGCTGAAGCAGGCAGAGTTGTTTTTTTATAAGTTCTGCAGCTCCTTCGGTTGGCTATGAAAAATAGCTCCGCCTCTCCTATTTAGCGCAGCAGGAAGCGCTTTTATTTCCAAATAGGAAAACGTCCTTTTTTGACCATCCAATTATAGGCTAAGTTTGGTTTTGGCCATCGAACTTGAAAACCAGACATCTTTGACCATCCAACTGTCAAAACCGTTCAAATTTGGCCATCGGGTGGTTTTGATAGGCGGTTTTCAATTTTTTATTTACAATTTAGTCCTTAGATCTTAAAATGATTATTACTTTTTGCTCATACTTCCGATTTCGGTGATTCTTGCGGTCGCACGTTCATAATCGTGAGCTTTGTCTTTTCAGATGTTATCTATACTATTTTATCACTATTTATTATATTATTCTTATGTTGTGGTGTAGAAACAACAATATATGAAAAGTAAAATAAACGGGTACAAAATAATATGAACAACATTTTAAAATATAAAGCTCATCGTTACAAATGCATGACCACAAGAATCATTTAAATCAGAGATACAAGTATAAAATAGTAATCATTTTAGGTTAGGAGAACTAAATTGTAAATAAAATGATTAAAATAGTTCTTGGATCTTAAAATGATTACTATTTTTTCTCATATCTTCGATTTAAGTGATTCTTGTGGGCATGCGTTCCTAACAATGAGCTTTATATTTTAAAATGTTATTCATATTATTTTGTATCTGTTTATTTTACTTTTCATATATTGTTGTTTCTACATACAATTTAAGAATATATAACAAATTGTGATAAAATAGTATGAATGGCATTTGAAAAGACAAAGCTCATCATTACGAATGCGTAACAGCAAGAGTCACCGAAATCGGAAGTATGAGCAAAAAGTAATAAGCATTTTAAGATCTAAGGACTACTCCCTCCGTCCTGAAATATAAGGCATTCTAGAATTTTTAGGACAAATTTAAAAAGTGGGAAAATGTCACATATACCCTTAGCTAATGATAATTAAAGGTAAGTTTTCTAGTTAACAAGTGCAATATTTGGCAAGTCTTTAATTGAGTTGATTGAGTACTTACCAAAAACTCCTAGGATGCCTTATATTTGGGGACAAATTTTGAACAATTGAATGCGTTATATTTCAGGATGGAGGGAGTAAATTGTAAATAAAAAATTGAAAATCGCCTATCAAAACCACCCGATGGCCAAATTTGAACGGTTTTCAAGTTCGATGGCCAAAACCAAACTTAGTCTATAATTGAATGGCTAAAAATGAACTTTTTCCTTTCAAATAAAATCAGCAGGAAGTGCTTCACGTGCGGTGGTCTTTGGTACAGGCGTACAACTTCGGTCAAAATAGCTGCGGGAGCTATTTTAGAGCGACACCAAAGGGGCCTGCCTAAATGAACAATTACTTATCAGAATGAATAAGCCTCTTATTAAAGAACCGGAGGAGTCCTGACCAACGCATTCTTTTTGACCATCTTTTTGTAAATACATGACGTTTTGGTCCAAACAAAACATTTATAAATAGTATAGATTAGGAGACAAGTAAGGGTGCCTTTAGCACAACTTCGCGAGCAGCTTAGGCAGCTATTTCAGGCGAAGCTGTGCCAAACGGCCTCCCGAAATAGCTTCGCGAGGGAAGCGCCTCGATATCCTCCACTCTGAAGCGATTTGGCCAAGGCGAAGCTGCAAAAGGGCAGCTTCACCCAGCTTCGTCCCCTGTTTCCTCGCTATACCCTCGGGCAAGGGGCCCACGGGTGGTTGGCGCGCCTGGCAGAGGACGACGGGGGTGCTGGAGGCCGGCGGCGCTGGCGCTTGAGGCGGAGATGGCAGGCGCGGTGGAGGACGGGGCAGAGGAGGTGCTGGAGGTGGAGATGGTCGGCGCGGAACAGGGGAGGTCGGCGGCACGTCGCGGAGATGACCGATGCGGAGCTTCAATGTGGTGCGGTGGCGGTCAACGCGAGGAGGAAGGGGGCCGGCTGCGGTTGCAGGGCGGCGCCGCAGTGCTGCGGAGGAAGATGGTGGCCGCCGGTATGCACCCGGAGAAGGTGGCCGCCGGTGGCCGCCGGTATGCGCCCGGAGAAGGGGGCGGTGAGGAGACGGAGGGAGCCGGAGGTGGAGGATGCGAGTGGAGCCGAAGGGATAAGGAGAGAGCGGAAAGAGGTGGAAAAAAGAAAGAATAAAAAGGAAAGGGAAAAGGGAAAATAGAAATTGGAAAGAAAAATAGAAAAAAGAAAGGGTATATTGGACATTTCACTCTCTTATCCACCAGGTGAAGCTGTTTTCCTAAATTCAAAACTGATTCAACTTCACCAGCAAATCCGCTTCACCAGCACAGCTGCATCTCAAGCTGCCACAGCACAACCACAGTTGTGCCAAACCCACCCTAAGGCCTAAGCCCGGCTGCTCCTGGCCAGGCTGGTTGCATGCAAGGCACTATGATTGCTTGCCTGCACATACTGAGACAAGTTGCTCCGGAACCTTGTTTGGTCTGTTGCATAGTTAGCACTTGAGTGCCTTTTCTCCTCTGCCTGTTTCTCCAAACTGCTCATTTTTTGCACCAAGCGATCCTGGCTCGCTGGAAACGGCCACTTCCCACGTTCCTCAGGAGCCAGGATGAGGGAGCATCTTTGCACCGCAAGAGCCTGACTCGGTGGCGGGAGCAGCCGCCGAGCAGCCAACCAAACCGACCAACCCTGCATCTAGCGTGCCTGGTTCACCCAGACGCAGGAAACCAATCACCCTCTAAATTTATTGATAAGGGTGAAGTAGAAGATAAGCTGAAATATGGGAGTAAAAAAAATCTCGCGGTTCTGTTTTTCCGCAGGGGCGTTTGCGTAAAACCAGCAGCTTTAAGCTTGCCATTTGGGAGGGTATGGACAAATCCACTCTTGTTTATACTCAAATCCAAATAATTATTATTCACTTTTTACCCTACCCAATCTCACACTGTCACACATACCCAATAGATAATTAGTTTTGTACTAGATTCTATACATACCTAATGAATTATTTGTACCCTCCTCAGAGCATTTCCAAGAGTTTGCCAAAATTTACTTGGCAAATCCTGTGTTTTGCCAACTTCTAAAAAGCTATGCAAAGTAAAAAAAGAATTCATATCCAACAGTTTGGCATAATTCACTTGCCAAATCCAGATCTAACTTACATCAGGAATCCTGATAGAAACAAAATTATGTATGTGCCCTTCCACATGTTGAAAAACTTACATCAGGAATCCTTCTCTATTCTTTATTTCTTTTTCACCCTCCCACCTAGAGGGAAACAACGATGGCAACCACGATCCGCGCGCGCATATATGCGCGTGGGGAGGTGAGTTTTGCTAGGTTTCTATTTTTGCCAAGTTGGTTTGCAAACTGCTGGAGACCAATTTTTCTTGTTTTGCCAAAATTATATGGATGCCAAGTTGGTTTGCCAAACTGTTGGAGTTGCTCTCATTTCTTAATTATTTTCTACTTATACCGTCTTCATGGGTGTGAATTTGAATATGTGAATTTGAATATGGATAATGAATAAACAACAAACAACGTAACTAGCTTCCCCAAATTTTTCCTCCGCACTCAGCCGGCCCTCCCCGAATTTGACTTTTCACCCCCAACCGCCTCTCCCCCAATTTTGAATTTCGAAACGTGGCTTCCCCGCCGGAAGCCAAGCCATCCACCAGCCCACCGCCATTATAGGTGGCCAAACGGGCCTGGCCCGCTGGGCCGGCACTAGCACGGCCCGATTTGGCACGACACTAGCACGGCCCGGCCCGACGGGCTTAGTGCTAGTGCCGTGCTCGTGCCCGGCCCGTGCTAGTGCCTGGGCCTCAAAGTCGGCCCGCGGCACGGCCCGAAGCATGGCACGGCTAATGGGCCGGCCCGTTAGCTGCACGATGCGCGGGCCGCGCACGCGGCACGACAGCCGTCCATCCATCCGACCGTTGGAGCTCCGCTGCTCCTGGGCTATATAAGCCGCCTCTCCCCCCCCCGGCCGGTACAGAAAACCTAACCCTAATTCATTTCCCCCCGTCTCGCTCGCCGCTCGCCGCCACACTCGTCATCCTGTTCGTCTCGCTCAGCCGCTATCGCCTCCGGCCTCCCCTCTCTCGATCTCCTCCTCTCCTCTCCTCTCCTCTCCTCTCTCGATCTCCTCTCTCGCATCCGGTGGCCTTGCGCCGTCGGCGGCTCGGCACTGGCACACGGCACGGCCGTCTCGCCTCGTGATTTCGATCTTGGGCAGACGATGTAGCATCATCCTCTCCTTGTCTCCACCGTCGTCTACCTCGCCGTCGTCGGTCTCCGGCCACTCTGGTGCTCCGGATCCAGGTCCGTCGAGGAACCAGGGGGCTGGATCGACTCGTCGTCGCCGGTATACCTGGTGCTCCAGCCGCAAAGGTACGAGAAAACTGAAAGCCCTACCCTAGATTTATAGATCTGTCCTATTTTCTTGTATTTGATGTGCTTTTAACCCAAGATCTTGCTTGTTGCCTTGCTTGTGCAGCTGTTGAGGGACTAGGTCGCCGGCTAGCGACGATGGACGGCTCCGACGACGAAACGGTTGAGATCGGGATGAACGAGGAGCGGCGGTTGTGCGTACTAGCCGAAGATGATGACGATGATGACCTGCTGGAGGACCGCGAGGCGCTGTTCGGCCATCGCGTTGATGATCCCATCGACGTCGACGGCGAGGGCGCCGAGCCAAATGGCGCCGAGCCGGATGGCGATGAGCCCGGCTCGGAGGAGCCGGTGCGAAGCGCAAACGTCCCTCTACTTCTCCCTGTCTGGGATGATTTCCAGAAGCTCACCAAGGTTGTGAATGGTAGGGAGGTCAGGTATGGTGCCCGCTGTCTTCATTGCTCTAAGGAGTACTCTGCCCTTTCTACTGGTGGCACTGGTCATCTTTCCCGCCACCTTAAGACTTGTGTTAAGAAGCGTGAAAAGTCTCGCATGACTCAGTCTCAGATCTCTTTTAATCCTGATGGTAGTATGCGTAGTTGGGACTACTGTCCTCTTGTTGCTCGTTCTCAACTTGTTCGATTGATTGCTAGACTTGATATTCCTATCTCCATTGGTGAAACTGATGCTTTTGAAGAATACATAAAAATTTCCCATAATCCTAGATTTTCTAGAGTGTCTAGGCAAACCACCACTAGAGACATTGCTAAACACTTCACCGAGTGTAAGACTAAGCTTGTTGAGACCCTTGGTGGTTCATCCGTTAATTGTGTGTGTCTCACCTCTTGACATTTGGTCCGGTAATGCCAAAGAGGACTATCTTAGTGTTGTTGCTCACTACATAAATTCTGATTGGCAACTAGAGAAGGGGGTTCTAGGTCTTGTTCTTATTGATGAGTCCCACAGTGGACAAAACATTGCTAATCGTGTTGCATCTGTGCTTGCTGATTATGGTTTGTCTGAAAAAGTGTTTGCTATTACTTTAGACAATGCTTCATCTAATGCTTCTGCAATGCAAATATTGAGACCTATACTGTCTAAATACCTTGGTTTTGAGGTTATTGATGATCCTCAAACTTCAACATCTACTGAGGAGAACTATTCATCTAATGCTATTAATTCCATGTTCTTGCATCAGCGTTGTGCATGTCATATTATCAACCTGATTGTTAAAGAGGCTCTTACTGCTCTTAAACCTTTGATAGAAACCTTTAGAACTGCAATATCTTGGTTAAATTCATCTAATCGGAGAATTGCCGCATATAAAAGTTACCGCATTGCAACCGGTGTTAGGCCTAGAAAGTTTCGGCTTGACATGGATGTTAGGTGGAATTCTACCTATCTAATGCTTAAGCATATTTATCCTCACAAGCGAAGTTTCGGTACTTTTATGCGGGCTCGGTATCCTAGGGGTGAAGGTGAGTCATTCTTGTTAACCGATGAGCATTGGGCCGTGGCAAAAAACATGTTATCATTTCTTGAACCGTTTTATGATGCCACGGCTTGCATTGTCCGGTGTGTATTATCCTACATCACCACTTATGATTCATTATCTTGTTAAGATTGCTCGCACCCGCAAACTTATGCTAATGATTGTCACATTAGATCCGTGGTTCAACCCATGATTGACAAATATAACAAGTACCGGAGGGACATACCTTTACTTTATGCTTTTGCATTCATCTTGGACCCTAGAGCTAAAATGAAAGGTTTTACTAGGGTGCTTAGAAGGTTGGGTGTTCTCACCGGTACAGATTACGGTACTTATTTGATTACCACTAGAGCTAAGCCGATCGATGTCTATAACAAGTATGATGCTAAATATGGTGTTGTTAGGTTGAAGAGGGCCGACCCTCTAAACCCGTCCGGTAAGTCAAGATCTCGCTTGGGATGAAATATATGATGATGGTCCCGCTTCTTCTAGTTCTTCTTTGCCTTGTGGTGTTTTGCCTCGGTATTGTTAACATGTCCGTTGATACATCCGCAACTTCTCCGTCGCATGCGGTAAGGTCCTCGTCCTCGACCTCCACTACTTCGAACTTGTTTCCTACTTGGACCGTGACACCGTCGCCCATTTGTCCGATGACTTCAACATCTTGGACCGGTGGCATCAACATAAACTTACATATCCAGTTCTCTCTATCATGGCTAAAGATATCTTGACTGTCTCTCGTCTCTACAATATCATCGAATCTACCTTTAGTATGACCGGGCAGGATCATTGAGAAGCGGCGGAGGAAGCTCAGGCCTGACATGGTGGAGATGCTGACCTGCATAAAGGACTGGGAGGCGGCAGAAGCAAGACTTCAACAGGCTGTGGAGGACAAGGAGCTTGAAGAAGCATTTGAAGGCCTTTTCCTAGATTAGTTCAGCAGTTAAGTATCATTTATGTAATGGGTCTGTAATATTTAGAGACTTATGGTCCTGCTGTGCTGGACCTGGACTTGGTTGATGTAAGAGAAGACAATGAACTCTTTATTGGGGGCTTAGCTGTACTCTTTTCCTGTCTAGGGTTTCTCACAAGGGTGAGTTTTACCTAGATAGGTTTTTAATGAGGCAGCCATTGCACAAGCTCCTAATTAAGTGCTATTTTGTTAACTTTCTTGTGTTTTTGTCTGTGATTGCTCTTTTGAAACTGTGGTTGTCTTTGAAATATTGTGCATGAAATTCTGTTAATTTTGATGTATGTTTGACATGTTAGTGCCTCTTAGTGCTAGGGCCGGCACGGGCACTATAGTGCCTTTGGCACAGCACGGCACTACCTCTTGGCCATAGTGTCGTGCCCGTGCCTAGACTTCGGCACGGCGGCACTAGGTGGCACGGCACGAATAATCCGTCGTGCTGATTAGTGCCGTGCCGCTCAGTGCCGTGTCAAGTCGTGCTAGTGCCGTGCCGGCACGGCCCGTTTGGCCACCTATAACCGCCATGAGCCTCTCCGTCCACCGCGCCCCCCGCGAAGCCGTCACCGGTAAGGGCGGATCGATCG